>JALMGA010000001.1:14295179-15495179 GCA_023333525.1 Aspidoscelis tigris stejnegeri
TGTATGGGATGTATATGAGTACATACGTGATGCATATTTAACCGTACAGATACGAATGTTTGAATTATTCATACAAATAACTCGAAATATTGATATTCGTTCAAATTCGGGAATCTGAATGTCTGGACATTCAGTTTGAATACAAATGTCCAAATTCATCTGAATTCATATGAGTAACAAATATTTTGAATATTCATGCACAAGTTCTTAGACCTTCCAGCAATGTGAAAATTCAAATTTTTTGCAAGTTTTATTGAGATCTAAAAAATCAAATATCTTCTGAACTTGAGATCCATAGATTTCTGCCTTCCTAAATCAATTACCAGCATTACTTTTCCGGCCTGCAAAATTAGCACTTCCGTCTCTGCTGCAACCCATCTCTCCATTTTGTGGCCCCAACCTGTCGGCAGCTTCTGGGATTGACATTTTCCCCCTCCTTCTGACACAGCTAGATGGAACGGCTGCTGCTTCTGGGACCAATTATTGAAAAGAAAGAAATTGGCTAATGGAAGGTTTCCTGTCATCTCACTTTTCCTTGTGATGAAACTAGGTTAAATGGGTATTTGCAACTATCCAGCAATTCAGGGAGGGGGTATCACCACAATAACTCTCCTTCCAATGTAACATTTTCCAAACAGGAACAGCTTTCAGGAAACTATGTCATTAAACTTACATGAAGGTCAAAACCACCGAGTAGAAGTATTTCCAAGGGAACCCAGAAAGGCTAAGGAGGGCATGCTATGTAAGAGATTATTTATAAAATGAAAGACAGAACAAGCTTAGCCCTTCAGATGTTGCTTTCACTTTGGAAAGACATCTTTATAATAACTGGAGGGAAATGTTGTGTTTGTATTTGTGTGTGCATGCGTTGTGAGTAGAGCTCATATAATTTAAATCAGGTCATCTCTCCATGTACCAGCATGGGAACAGCTCAGGCGTCATGTCTACATCTTCAATGGCGTGATGTGCTCACTAGAAACTAGGAATGTGCATGAGTATTCATAACATTGGTTATCTGTACAAATTCATCCAAATCCGGACATTTGTACACAAATCCAATATTATGACACTCGTACATTAACACACACATAGTCATCTTCACAGGCCGGGAAGGTGACTATGTGAGTAGTTTGGACATTCGTACAAATAGTTTGGACATTTGTTAAACTGGGGAGATGGGAAAGCGTCTATACCAGTCACAGATGCAATGGATCCAGATTGCATTTGACATGGATCGAGAGTGGATTAAAAGTGGATTCAGGTTGGATTTTATGCTTTCAGAGCAGATATGTTACAAGATACATATATCAGATACATATGGGATACATATGTGTTTGTAAGCATATGTATTCATTTGTATCGGATGCGTACAGGATATTCGACTGAATTCATCCAAATGCATTCGTATCGAATAATCCTACCACATTTAAAGGGGATCTATTTCAACAATTGCAGATTTTATAACATTCAATTTGTTATGAATTGAATGCCAAAAAATCCGTTCTTGGACATCCCTACTAGAAACGTGACAATGCCTACTGAAGGTGCCTAGGGCAAGGGGTTGAAAACTCATTCTCCACCCAAGACACTTGCCTGGAGCTTGAACAGGGATTCCTGGCCTGTGAAGATGACTATGTGTGTGTTTGACCTCTGAGGAGACTGGTAGATCCCCTTGGATGGCCACAGCTGTGGCAGAACCACTGTCACAAGGAGAGGACACACTGAGAAGCTCTTGGAATTCTCCATTCCAGTCTGCAATTGTAGCCTCTACAAGAGAGTAACTGCAGCTCATTGGTAGGACAAACTTCAGTCCCCAGCCTTTCCCAAGAAAGAGGCAATAGCAAACCACTTTTGTATCACTGCCAAGAAAACTGCATAGAGATGCCTGTGGATGTTCCAATGCAGTCAACTAGGCATTGTTCATGACTCAGGCTGTGGTCACACCTTCTTTTTTATCCTTCAGTCCATCTCGTGACCCCATTGCTCACACTTTTTTAGTCCAATTGATTTTATTTGTGAACTTTCCTCCCTTCAATTGTACTTTCCTGAATCTTGATTTTTATAGGTCTCAAGCTGTTATATAGAGTGTTGATCCATTGAGTCACAGACCTTTTACCTTTCAGAACACAAGGGGTGTTGTGACTGTGGGGAGGGGTCGAGACCTAAACAAAGTATTTTAAAGGAATCTCAGGACTGGAACAGAAAGGTATGAACATAGCGACCCAAATCAAGGATGAATTGAGGAAGGATTACCAGGTATTGGGTGTGCTTGGAGTTAGTGTGTTTTGAATCCTGTTTTAAAATAAGACTAGGGATGTCCACTAATGAAATTTTTGTCATTTGATTCATTACAAATTGAATATTCAAATATCCAAATTTGTACAAATGTGCAATTTTGAATGTCTGGACATTCAGTTTGAAACAAATGCATTCGCATGCAAATATTCAATGCGTTCAGGTGGGTATCTGATGATAGACATACATACACATCCTGTACACATCTGTATGCATCCAGTTTATATCCCATTTTCATCTCCGATGTATCAGTGCAGATGCATACAGATGCATACAGGTTGCATACAGATGTGTATGGGATGCGCACCTATCTGTACAGTCATATGAATGTCCGAAGTATTCATCCAAATGTCTGAAACTTTTGTTTTCATACAAACACTAAAGTATGAATGTCCAGACATTGGATTCGTATACAAAATGTCCAAATTCATGTGAATTCATACAAATAACAAATAGTGTGAATATTCGTGCATGTCCCTAAATAAGACAGATTGTTTCAGCAAGGTGTGACCATGACCTCAGTGGTATCCAACAACAACAACAAAAGCAGCAAACTCTTATGGTAATATATGTGATGTCCATGCAGACACTGCACTCATTTGGCACACTCATTTGGGCAGTTCAGGCTCTGCCATTTTATGGCACATCAAGCACGAGTCAGATCCTGCCTACATCTCCCAAGAAGTAACATATTTTGCCTCATCTGTTAGCCACAACCTCATCATCACTCATGCTTTTAATGCCACACAGTTTTCTCTAACTCAAAATTTTCTGACATGTGAGTTATGCAGGGCACATACCACAGGGATACTGACTCTTTTATAAAGCGCCAGAGATGAACTCTTTAATTCCAAGGGTTTTGTTACTCTGACCTAGCAGCTGTCCTCTAACAGATGATAATTCAAATATAGCAAGCTTCCTTATAAATAAATATCTCTGGAGTGCTTTTACTCAATTTAATTATATGCATCTCACTTCTGTCCACAAAATTAAAACATTAATAACAGTCACTGATTGTATAGCCACACGAACTCTGCTCTGTGCATGCAAGTGTGAGTGCGCGCGCACACACGTTTTAAATGAAGTTGTTCATTAGGAAAGTCATCTGCATATTCAAGCACAGACTTGCTGCTCTGCGAGAAAGACTTTTGATCCATGTCCCATAAAGTGGTGCGCTCACCCTTCTATGCCCAAGACTCATGTGTCAGCACTTCAATTATAAGTTCAGCTTTTATTGGCTTATAGCTCGACTGTAAAATCTTGCTGTGGTCTCCAAATGTGACAGACAATGTCTCTGTTTTCCAAGTCATTATTTTCCTGCCAAAATTCAGAGAGAAAAATCCTAATCCAGCGGCTCACTTCGCACTAATAGAGCTTATTCCAAATGCTTTATTTTCTTTTGGTGTCCACTTTTTCAAGGGGACATCTAAAACACATTAGCCTATGCATCAAATATACACCTACAAATATACAGGTATGCTTACTGGAGTATGAGGAGAAGCCCTTCAAAATCATTTGATGACCCACTCAGGTTTACCCTTGGTGAATGAACCAATTATAATTTTGGAAAAAGGCATTTTGGAACCAAGGGACTTAGTGAATGACCTCACTAACCATAGAAAAGTTGCCTTGGAAAAACAAGACTCAAGATATGGTGGTCACCTTGCCAATCCATGACCTATCTCAAATCAAACTTGGCTAAATATATAAAGCAGGATATATCTGACACTGGCTCATCTTTATGGATTTGGTAGGAATGATCTCTAGGTACTAGTGCCAGATAGGTGCATTCACTTTTGACCTCAGAGCAATGTACAAATCTTCAGAGGGCATGGACCAAAGTTGAGGCCTACAGTCCATTTTAGGGATGAGGTTGAATATTTATATTATTCATTATTTGCATGAATTCAGCCGAATTTGGATATTCGGCTTTGAATCAAATGGCACATTCAAAGGCTGGCATTCTAATTCTAATAGAATGCTTCAGAACATTTGTATGAAGCTGTGTTGGATTAGTGAACCTGGGAGGTGGGAAACAGGCTGTTCCAGTCGCATCTGCAATGGATCCAAAGTGGATTAGAAGTGGATTGAGAGTGGATTCAAAGTGGATTCAGGGTGGATTTGATGCGTTCTAAGCAGATACATATGGGATATGTATGGGATTTGTATGAGATTTGTATCATAACATTCATATCAAATTCATATGGAACATTTGTATTGAATCGAACCCTACCACATTTGAAGGGGATCTATTTGAACAAATACAAATTTTCTTGCATTCAATTCAATACAAATCAAATGCAAAAAGATAAATAAATGTATGCACACCCCAGCCTGTTTTTTTAAAGAATGAAAAATACAAACAGGAAAACAAACAATAATGAAACTATTAGGCTGCATATACTGTACATATTTCCAAAAACAATCAAGAGTATTAAATTATAAAGGAAATTAAATCTAATTTTTTTTTTAAAAAAAGAAATTATTCATTCATTTACATTTCTAGCCAGAGGCCAAAATGTAGCGTGAGAGATTGTGGGCCTTTCTGCATGACAGCACTGACTCAGCCCACCCTAGTCCTGAGGCTCTCATGAGCTTCAGGGCTGGCCTCCAAGCAAGCACTGAAGTCTCCAGAGAAACCATTTTGGTTGAGTGTTTTGGTGCATCATTGAAATAGGTCCCCTGCTGATCCAGAAGATGGAGGCAACAAGGATAGCTGCACTAGGCAACATTGGTCTTTCATTAGACCTTGATGACAAGGTGTAGTAGTAATTCTGATCAAGACCTCCCTAATCAGGAATTTTGCCCCATCCAACATGGACAGACAATAGCAACAGTGCACCATCACATGTTGGTGCAAATGATGCTGATCCAGCCCATGACTCTACACAATCCAGATCAATGAATTCAGCTATTCTGTATCCAATGGTCTGGATAAATAAATAAATTAATTAATTAAATTAACTAAACTGACTAAACTGATTAAATCTATCTATCTATCTATCTATCTCTTTTATTTATTTATTTATTTATTTATTTATTTATTTATTTATTTATTTATTTATTTATTTATTTATTTATTTATTTATTTATATCCTGCCTTTTTCCCAGACGGTGACTCAAGGTAGCATACATGATTAAATAGCAATACAATAATATATAAAATTAAACTACCCATATATATGGACAAGTAATAAAATGAGAATTAAAAACCTATTAAAATACCATAAAACACCATAACTTATACTAAAAACAGGTTAAAAATTGGCTATTTTGTTAAAAAGCTTTTTGAGATAAAAAAATTATATAAAACCAAGAAAAAACAGAGAAAAGTATTTAAAAATGCCATAATATTATGCCAAAAGTGGCCTTGTGGTCAGGTTGCCTAAAGAAAAACATTTCTCCATATGGACCCCTTCGTCTGCTGAGATCCTGTGCAGAAGCCCAACTTTGGATGCCTCCTGAAAAATAGTGAAGCCAAGGGACATAACAGAAAGAGCTTCCTCAGTCAGGGCATCCAGATTTTGGGATGTTCAGAGCTCCAGATTCTCAAAACTCAGATTTTTGAATCTCACAGATTTCTGCCAAACATGAATTCCTATCCCCTCTTGGGCCTATCTCTACCCTGATGAAGGAGTTATTTGGTTCACACTATCTTTATTGTCCTTCTAAAGTTAAGACATCTTTGCACAGGCAGACTTTGAAACAGCACATACGCAGACTGACATCTAAACACTACAGGTTTTAATTACATGTTTTGTATTATACATCAACAGTACCCTGTGTCTGAATTTTGCAGTTGAAGAGGTTTAAATATGTCTGTGAACCACCTACAACTTTTCAGGAGAGAGAGAGCAATACAGTTATGAGTCAATAATAGATGGATTCATATGAATTACATATTACTGAATGCAATAAATTGGTAGATTTTCATAAAAACAAACAGAACAGAAGAATAAAAACAAAAACAGTGCATTAGACTCCAGAGAAACAAACTGGAGTTAAGGCCTTGATGATACTCTTTACGTTGAGTGTATTTTGGCATTGTAGCCTAAGGGCGAATCACCACAGCAAGCTTATTTCGAATTCAAAACATTTTCAATCCTGGCAGACCCCACGTCAGTTTGGCTTAACACGCTTTCCACTTGTTAAATCGCCCCAAAGCGTTGTAAATGTTAATCCTCATTTCAACAGGTCTCACTCTGGTTCATGTGCTTGAAACGTTTTACATTTTTCACTGTGGGAACCCTTCCGTGTTAAGGGATGAGAGTTTCCCTCCCCCAATAGCTTGCTTCCAAAGCAAGCTGTAAAATCCACCGCTTAAAGCTACACTGTAGCGATGAAACCACTTCACACCTGATAACGATCTTACCATTGAAAGTGCTGATCTTTAAAAAAGGCAAAAGAAAGAAAAGAAGCTGCCGGTTTGGGGGAGATGTGTGAATGTTTGTTGCTGCTGCTGCTGCTGCTGCTGCTGCGTGCCCTGAGCAATGAGGAGAGGAGGGGAAAGAATTGCTGGCTGCTCGCTGCAGTTTTTCCTCCATCCAGGCAAGCAGCAGCCACCCAGCCACCCAGCTAGGCTCTGTGAAGGGGTCTGTTATGGGTGGTGCATTCACGCCAGGAGGAACAATACAGGGCAGCCCTGAAAAACGGTTTTTAAAAAGTAGCCACTGGAGTCCCCCCTGTCCTCCGAATTCAGATTGAACGCAATTCTGGCTGAAAGTAATGGGATCAGGCAAATTCGCGTTTGCATTCGGTTCTGTTATTTTGATTTAGGGAAACTAGATTAAGTTTTTAATGGGGATGTGGCCTAAGACTCATTCAATTTTACTGGACAGAGCAATTCACCAACCTGGATGAACTTAAGAAGGCGCTGGACAAACTCATGGAAGACAGGTTTTTCAGTGGCTACCAGAATGAATGCTTCTGGCCTGGGGAGACAGGCAGGATGGCTTTCAAAGCCATTCCAGGGAATCACCAGCTTGTGATGCCCAGATGCAATTGGTGGGCAACTGTGTGAGATAAGAACCTTGACTAGATGGGCTGGGGACTGATCCAGCAGGACTTCTCAAAATGTTCTCCCTCAGGTTTGCATACATGAACAAAAATGGTAAATGGGACATAAATTAAACAATTTCAAGCACATAGATATTTTTCTCCTCAACCAACACAATATTTTTCTCTCAGGACACCTACAAAAAGACCCCATGCCTGCTGCCCTCACCATACTGGGGAGACAATCAAGGGCTTTTATCTCTTGTGTGTTTGCTCCTTGTATTCTCATTCTCTTGCTTAGACACAGAAGCAAGCCAACCATCTGCCCATTCCCCCTTTCTTTTGTCTGTCTGTCTGTCTGTCTGTTTGCACACTTGATTGGGCTCTGGATATTTGCAGGAGTAACAATCACAAAAGGTGCTGCTAGACAAGAGCTAAGTGATCTCTGTTATGGGAAACCCAGCATCATTGCTGGATTTCCTGCAATAATGATATTATAGGATATTGCATCAATATCCCAGGACTGTGGCTGCATCTTATTCTGTTTCTTATTTTACTATATTTGGATTTTCAGGAATAAAGTATGTTGCTTGCTTATTCCACTACATTTGGATATGCTTTATTCTGGAATATCCAAAGGCAGTAGAATAAGCAAGCAACATCTGGATGAAGCCTATATTGGAAATGCCACACTATATTCTCAGGAGAATTGTGGGTTTTAGCCTACATTTGGAGTTACCCCAATACACCTGCATTTTCCAACCTTATAAGAGTTTGTATCTCTTCTGTCATATTCACAATGTCTTCCTATTTAAATATTATTTTTGCTAGTCTCCTAGCCAGTGTTCTAGCTGTCATTCTTCTTTCTGCTTCTCTTTCCTTGGGTCATGCTGACTTTTGGTCAGATGATGTGTCAAAAGAGCTATTTGCACGCACTGGGCAAGCTGTCAGTCACACCTGTGAAGTTGTGAACTATGTGAAGAATGTTATTGTGCACTAAGGAACCTTAGGAGAGCATGTGCTAGCCTTTTCATTAAAGAGGAATAAAAAGTGCCACCAGGAGCTGCTCAGTAAGAGTGGAAATTATATATACATGTATTCCCACTGGCTTGTTAAAATAAAAATAAATTATGACATCTTTCCAATGTTGGCTTCGAAATGCTGTTCTGTAATACAGATTCCTCTAGGACTGCTCACGGACACACACAAAAAGAAAGCAAGTAAAATATATTTCTCTCTCTGGTAGATGGCAATTCCATCCTGCTGTTTTTCCCTTTTCCTGTTTGGTTTGGTAGAATTCCAAGTTTTTTTTTTCTTTAGGCAATGTTTTTCTCCTCTCTCAGGGTTGCTGGGAAATGTAGTCCTGGGCTGCTGGGACCATCAGGGCCACGGTGCGCGCATGCGTGGTTGCTACCAGCCCTGCCAGCCTCGGAATCGGGCCGGCGACAACAACGTAAGTCGGAGGACATGGGCTTGGGACTCTCAGTGGGGTGGGGGTGGGGGTAGGAGTAGGAGTCACCTTCCCTGGCCAGAGAATGGCCGATCCCCGGTTCTCTTGCCAGGGGGAAGGCAGAGAAGCCATCTGCCAGACTCACCCACCTGTCAGAGACACAGAGTATGCGCTCTGCCTCTGACAGCTGGGCATGTGCTGGCAATCCGGCTCCCCACCCTCTGGTGCGGAAGCGTTCGCTTCCAAACCAGTTTAAGAGGAAAAGCCAGATGTAACACCTGATTTTTTCAGGTCTTACATCTGGGTAGGATTCGGCGGCAAAACTGGTTTAAGCAACCAGTTTTGCATGCCGACGTGTGGACGTGGCGTCCTCAAAGGGGCCCTAATCGGGTTCCCTGTGTGGGTGCCACATCCAAATCCTTCCCACATCTGGCTCTAAAACCAGAAAGGAAAGGCCCTAAGGGAAGTACCCATTCCTTAGATCCGGATCTTCTTAGATTCCGGATTAAAGGAGCACTGTGGAAAAACACCCACATACTGGGGAGAGAAATCAAACCAAGGGAAGGAAAAGAATTGCAGTTAATTAAAATCTCTCAGTCTTGGGGAGGGCCATTCCATGTACCTGGATATTAGGAATCTAATGCTGAATGTTAATGATGGGAATAATGTCCAATGTAGCATAAGAACTGGTTTGGGAACAGCATCTTCTTCTCTCAAATGCTGAAATCTGGCATGAGACCAAAGCCACAGTTCTGCTCACACAGCCGGAACATTAATATTCACACCATGTTCAATGCCTCTCAGCTAGAATATTTTTGAGCCTCGAGAATGCCAGGAAAAGAAGGATGTTTGGAAGTGTTCCAAGGTGGTATTATTTTTCTCCTGTGGAAAAAGTGGAATATTTCTTACTTACTCATGGATTAATGATGATCTCTCGAGATGAACGGGTAGTGACGGGATACGTACACAAACTCACATAACCCCCCAACACATATGCATGTATATGTGTGTGTGTGCAAACATGTGTGCACAAATAAATACATACCAATATACCTATAAGAATAATTAAATAATGTTCTCTTTCATCCTTACTGTTCATTCCTTTATGAAAAGATCTGGCAATGAAGGGATAAACCAACCAAGTTTGTCTATCCTTTTGGTGGTTCATTCATTGATTTTCTTTCCTACCAAAAGCCTATTGTTAAATGTGAAGCAATAGCCAAAAAGATCACAGGCACTCTTTTGTTTCAGTCCCTGAAGTTATGGGTTGTTCATAGAGTAGGGTACTTACATGAGTTTGCTTGCTCATTATGCACCCATGTGTATAAATGATGGAACATGTCTATAACTTTGTGATAACTTGAGTGTTATTAGTGCAAAGAAACAAGATAAATATCAGCAGCAATACATAAGTCACCTAAATGGTAACTGGGCAGCTATAGAAATCTAATAAATAAACAAAATAAGCAATGATCACATCAGATGAAAACTGACTTATAGGGCTCTGTTCCCCCCTCTAGACACACACTTAGAGTTGGGGTTTGATATCAGAAGGAAATTAATGGAAAAAAAAAATCAAAGTTATTAATTCAAGGATAGCAATAATACCTCTAAGGGCCATTTGCAGGGATTCAAGAGCAGATAAAGTTTTTGCCTTTGTTTTTTGCTTGAGATGCCCATAGGTAGATGGTGGGCTGCTGTGTGAGACAGGATGTTGGACTAGATGGGCTGTGGCCTGATCCGTCAGAGCTTATGTTCTTAAGTGCCTTTCCCATTATAGAAATCTTCCTATATATTAAGATGACACCCTTGGCATCCTTGTGTAGGAACTGAATTGGCAGGGGGGGGGGGGCAATCTCTGCTTTGTGACATTTTACACTTGTTGCATGATTATAATAATAATAATTGGAGAGAGCACGAAACGTGTGCTAAGATCTGTCTTAGATCTTTTGTCCCTTCCAATAGGACAGGAGGATATAGAATTCTGAGGGTGCCTTTTCAGCATTGAGTAGAGATGTCAACAAATATTTTTTGACAGTCTGTTCAAATTGAATAGAATACCCCAAAATCTGATTCGATTTGAATCTTTTAAATTCAAATTTGACAAGATTTGATTCAAATTTATCAAATTCTAATCTATTCGTTCAAATCTTTAATTCGAATTTGCACATATGACAACATTCATATTTGCCTGCATGCATCTTCCCCACATCTGTACGCATCTGTACACGTTTGTATGTATCTTGCAGATATCCTGTACCGATCCGTAAATGGATGCGGGAAAGATACGGATCTTCATGTATGAACCCATGCACATATGATGGTCTGGATAATTAGAACGAATTGATCCAAAATTCAAAATTTGATTCAAATGATTTTATGAGCCCTATTAGAGATGGATGGAAAGTTCGGATCTGCCAATGAAACATTCTAAGCATTCCAAGGCCAGGACAAAGGAGACCTTAAAATAAGGGCTTGTTTCGATGCTTTTGGCTTTTTTTTAAGTATTAGGGACCATAGCTAGACCACTGTTTTTGCCATACTGCTGCCTGTGTTCCTGGCCTTTGGAGGATCTGGAGGCCCTTATTGCTGGCTTTGGAGCTGGCACGAGGGCTGGTGCACAACAGGCCATCTCAGTGCAGGCAGCCTTGTTTCACCCCAGGAACAACCCGTACCAAGATAAGTGTGGAAATAGGTTTAATCCGTACCAAGAGTGCGGAAGTGGGTTTAATTGGGAGAGCTGTCTGAAGAGAAACAGATCTTCTAACATGTGTTTTCAGAATAAAACCAATAAAATGCAGCAAGATGGAGATACTAAAAAGGTCCTTTTTCATCTTCACCTGCTTGGGGAGAGTGTTTTTGTTTTTGTTTGTTTTGCAACAGCTTGTTTGCTGTGCGTGGAATCTAAATTGAACTCCATGTCAAAGGTCTTTGAAAAGCAGATTGGCGAGAAAATGAAACCCTATGCAATTGGGAGTGGAGAGGGTGATTGTGTGGAGGTGAAGTTCTTAACTGTGATGGGGTGATGGAATGAAACCTGTAGTCTTACCTCATAAAGCGCAGACTTGATTTTATTTTCGGCTTTCTTTTCCTTTTTTTATATCTGTATCCTAAATATAGCTTACCACTTGAGAGTAGGGGTGTGCACAAATGTTGTTGTTTTTTGGGGGGGGGGGGTTGCATTCAAATTTGAGTCAAATTGAATGTCTAAAATGTTTAAAATCTGAATGCAACAAAAACTGGTTTGAATCCATTACATTCGAAGCTGTTTGTTAGAATGTTGGATACCAATTTAAAGGTACGAATGTCAACAACATTTGTATGTGTTATAGGTATCTGTATGCATTTCGTATGCATCCTGTTTTATCTTGTATGCATCCCATTTTCATTCCGTATTATAAGCACAAATGCATTGAGATACGTATAATATTCATACAGATACAATATGTATCTGTACAAAAATTATACATAGCTGTACATTTGAATGATCTGAATCATTCAAACGAAAGTTTCGGAACATTCAAAATCCATTTGAATGTTTAAACTTGAATGTGTCCACATTCAAATGCATTCACTTGGATTTCCTTTCTTTCAAAACCTTCTGTTTCACTCTGGGCATGGTCACTGTAGTGGAGGAGGAGGAGGAAGATTCATTTTTTTCTTCATAATAGCTCTCAGACAATGTATCCTACTCAACACACACACAGGAGAGGCGTCCCAGAGATAGTTACAGTTGATAAATACATGCAGAGTGTATTGTTTAACTTGGAACTCCATGGTACATCTTTGGGCCACAGATCTTCAATGTCATCTTCAGCACAGACTTTCAATATCAGGTTTTCAGTATCTGGAGCAGTGATATTGGTCAAGACTGAATTTGGACTCCCCTTTCTGGAATGGGTTTTGAAGACCGTCCCAGATTGGTTAACCACAAAAATGGTTGGGTCCATTGGTATGCTGAGTGCTGGAACAGTCCCACTCCTTCCAAGCAGCTCAAGGAATGCACAAGGCAAGTGCTCCTGGTGTGACATCCTGATGTTAGAAGCCCCATCCACCTCTTACCATGATTGGACAATGATGCAGGCAGTCAGGGCATGTAGTGAAGGTCCAGAACCTACCAATGGGCTGGGAAGTGGTGCAAAAACACTGCTCCAGTACTGATCCCATTGCTTTGGGAATGCTTGTGGACAGCACTAATTATACCACTGCTTCTAAATGTTTGGCTTCAAATGGCCCTGCTAGCAACTTTTGGGGCTGGGAACTTTAAATAAGAACATAAGAACCCTGTTGGATCAAGCCACAGGACATCTAATCCAGCATCCTGTCTCACACAATGGCCCACCAATTGCTTATGGGCATCTCAAGCGGAAGACAGAGGCAAAGCCTTCACCTGCTCTCCAATTCCTGCAAATGGCCTTTGGAGGCATCCTGCCTGCCTTTCCAGCCTGGAGGAAGTACCTAGGCATCCACTCTAGTAGCCATTGATACACCTGTCATCCATGATTCTCAGCTTCTGAAGTTGGACCAGGTTGGGGCAATCATAATACAGCTGTCACCTGTCTCCAGCTGCTGGCCACCCTTTCAATCCTGGTCCTGCCTAAGATCAGATCTGCATGGTGCTGAATAACACACACCATATGGATCTTGACTTTGCCCCTCAGTCTCTACAGTTCCCCCAACCCTGGCTTTGAATTCTGAAAGAGCAGAAGCTGTCAGGATATGTACCATGTCTTCGGCTCGAGACCTGGAATCCACAGATTCCCCTGTGTAAGTTCTAGGGGTGTGCACGAATGGGTTTTTGTTTGTTTGTTTGTTGCATTTGATTTGTATCAAATTGAATGTAAGAAAATTCATATTTGTTCAAATAGATCCCTTTCGAACTGGGTAGAATTTGATTCACTACAAATGTATTCGTACAAATGCATACGAATGCATACAAATCTCATACATATCCAATACATATTCCATATGTATCAGACATGTATCCCGCAACATATCTGCTCTGAAAGCATCAAACCCGCCCTGAATCCATATTGAATCCGCTCTCAATCCTTGTCAAAGGATGTGACCGGTGCAGCTGCTTTCCCACAACCCAGGTTTACAAATGTTCGCAAAGCATTCATATGAATGTTCCAAAACATTCATATGAATATGAATGTCAATGTACGAATGTATACAAATCTCCAAATCCATCTGAATTCATACAATTTTCAAATGTTACAAATATTCATGCACATAAAATGTGCCTTTTACAGGAAGGAGTAGTAGTAGGATCAAACAGCAGTCATGCCATGTCATTACATTACATTACATTTTAAAAATACTATTATGAACTCTATTTATCCTCCTTTTTCTTATCAATTTCCTGAAGTTTGTTCTGTTGCTTTTTCACGTCTTTGGCAATGTAAGCCCTGAATGTAATACTTGGATAAGCTACCTCATCCTGAAGTAAGAAGAGTGTACTTCATTCATTTTTTTTAAATGTCCTATTGATTTGATCATTTTTTCCCTTTCCATATTCTCTTTCTTGTGTCAATCTTACTGATGTCCCAAGATACTTGATAATATTATTATGATTCATCCGCCTCTCCTCTTTAGATGCAAGGTGAGATAGCTCAGTAGTGCCTTCACAAACTGTACAAAATAATATGCTCTAGTAAACAGAATGCAGAGGAAATCAGATCTGAAATAACTTGAAAGCTATCTGATGCTACAGAACAGGAAGAAATGCCACCATTTTTCATAATCTCAGTAGTTTGAGCTCTGCCCCAATAGATAAGTGGTTGCATTTCCACATATGAGTTGACGTTCTTCTGAAGGCTGCAGTCTTGAAACTGGGCCCCATACTGATAGACACTTGTTCAAATCGTCACTTACTTTGTTTAAAGTCGTTGTTGACATGTGTTTGGGAATTGTATCTTGGGGATTAGCTGAAAACTGACAGAACAGTTGTTCATTTTATAGAAATAACAAAGCGCTGGGTGGTAGACAAGCTGATCTTGTTTAGGCCTCTGCCATGTGCATTCTAGAGTGGGAAAATGGAAGTCCCACCACACTCATAGGGGTGTGCACAGAGTCAATTTCCACATTCCATTTGAGGTGAATAGAATGTGGAAATATTTGGCTGTGGCTGAATAATACCCCCCACGGATGTGGGGGTATTCGTATCTGTGCATGGATATTCTTCCAGGTCTTCCAAAATACCAAACAGGTACCAGAAGCCCTGTATTTAGGTTCCAGAAAGCCTGTTTGGCATTCCAGAGGGCCCGAGAAAAGGCCTGGGGCTCCACCAGAGCAGGTAAGGGCACCCTGGGGAGGCCACAGGGGTGAGCCCCAGAGAGGGAGGCCACAGGAGGGAGGCCACAGGGAATCCATTAACCTTAGAAGCTTCTGCAGAAGCTACGGATACTGGATTATCTGATTTGCAGATGGATAGGGCCTTTGAATAGGACCCTATTTGATCCATCCATGAATGTTGGAATTTGGATGCATTTGTCCAAATTCTGAATAGCATGAGTAATTCATGCACACCCCTACTCATCCTTTATCTGCTTTGGACAAAATGTGGGCCAAGCTAGGGCACCAAAAATGGCACCTTAGCCCAGTATAGCTGTAGATACTCATGTTGAGGCCTACAACAGGACCAGAGGGCAGTACGCTGGATCCTGGATGTGTGCATATCACACACACCAATGGTCTGGTATGCCGCAAGAGACCTGTTGGTGGTGGTGCTCCAGGGGATGCCTCTGGATGTATGTCTGCCCCCAAAACATCCAAGCTGGGAACTCCAAAGTCTGCCTATGAAAGTTTCTGATCTCCAGAGCCTTGGGGATGCCTCCAATGACTCTTCAGAGTTAGCAGCAAGAGCTAGTGCTAGACAGGCTATCTGAGTGCAGACGGCCTTGTTTTGCTCCAGTAGCAATCTCTCTCAACTTGTGACAAGACTGGTTGCTCTGGAGTGGGGTGGCCTGCTCTGTCCAAGAATAAAACAGGGAAGTACAGAAAGAGCCATAGAGGACAAATAAATATCAGTTTAAGTCCACTACCAGGGTCATAAAGGAAGGGTCATGGTTTGAACTGGTGCCTCAAAGCAAATCAGTCAGACTTCAGATTTTGACACACCACTGGAATAGCATAGGTTGGGCTGGCTGACAGTATCCAGTGGGACAGGGACACAAGTAATTTGACCTTCCAGAGACCTTTTTGCACTATAGCCTCTAATGCATAATTATTGCACCTCTGGGGAAGAGCATACATATGTCAAGTAGGCTGTTATACCCTCCAAGTGTGCCCTCCCTCCCTAGAAGTGCACTAATTGATTAGGCACAGAGCACAAAATCGTGCTTGACGTCTTAACCAACATAACCTAATTACTTACCTGAAGCATCCAGTGGCATGACCATTCACTCATGCCAGCGCTCCGGGGTCATTTGAGGTCCTGTGCAAGTGTGCTAGGACCTCGGACAACTGTAGACACGACAGCAACTGTGCAAAGCATCAGTGTCATCAAGACGATGGTGCTGAAGCACGTGCAGTGGTGAAGGCGCCACTGCCAAAATGGTGGTGCTCAGAGGAGGACCAGGCCCCGGGATCAAATAAGGTGAGTATCCAAACCTGGGGGGAGGGAGCGGGTAAAGTTGACTAGCGCTCAAGTGCAAATGCTAGCCAAAGTTGGGTCATCACCCTCCTTTCCCGTCCAGCGGATGGGAAGGGTAGTGCAAATATGCCTCTGGTCTTGCTAGACCTCTCAGTGGCTTACAAGAAGTGCTATCTCAAGAGGCAGCTTCATCAGGGCAACAAAACTGGAAGAAAAACTAAAACAGAATCTCATATTTCTGAGAATTTTGCATCATAGAATATCCAGATGCATGTATTGTGTCATCGCCGGAGCAATATTGCTAGACCAGCAAGAATCTCCACTTTTCCCACAATGTTGCACTGCCATCTGGGCAACAAGTGATATTTTGGGGAGTAGGATACTCCAGAATATACCTAAATAGCACCAAGGCTGGAGGTGGCCTAAGAGGGGGATTGCAAATGTCTCTTTACTGTTTTGCCATTGGGCCTTTTGCAGCCTTCCCAGGTGGCTTCCCTTTCTGGAAATCCCATGGACTCTTCAGCTTGGGTTTTCTGTAAGCACAGAACAGGTAGGTCAGATGACCACTTATTGTGTGGCTCAGATAAATCCACCGTCATATGTGAGAAAGCCTTTTTACTTTCAATGCAAGTTATTTTGGATATTTATTTTTTTACAAAAAAAATCAGAAAGATGAAAGAACCTGTCTTAAGCAAAAAATCCATGTTCACATAAAACCTGAGTGCTCCGTCAGCGGTGAGTGTAGCCAACTCTAGCAGAAGGAGCTTGATGATCCTAGCTTTCACTTCTTGCTGCAGGCAGCTTCTATATTTGCTCTCTGTATCGATCCAGGCAAACTCTGCTACCAAGTCCAGGCAAGCCTTTGCCTCCTTGCTTTTTAAATACAAGATGCAGTCAAGGAAGTCTTGAGTTTTTGAATATCTCTGTGTCTATATGGGCATGCATTCATGTGTGCACGTATGCACAAGGATATAAGCAATGCCCCACTGGATTGGTCTGCCTAGTCTGGCAGTCTGCCCTCGTGGGGCATCTCCCAGCTGGCCAAAATACTGGTCCAGTGTGAGCCCAAGACCAGTGGTGTTGACAAATGCATTTTTGCATTCAAATTCAAGTCGAATCATGTGTGCACAAGCAGATCAGTGGACCCGTAGATGGATTCAACTTGGAAGCGCCATGATGCTCCTGCTCTTGTCACTGCCCAGGCTGGGCTCATTGCCGCCGGTGCCACATTCAGACAGCGAGATTGCCTCGGAAAGGTAGGGGGAATCGGCAGCCGAGCTTCACTCTTGATCGATGCATTCATGGTGGAAACCGAGGTGGCATTTTAACCGCTCCAAGGGAAGAGCAGAGTGTGGGCAGTGGCAGGAGCAGGAACAGAAGTGGAGTGGCACTTGAAACAAGTTGAATCCGTCTTCAGTGTATCATGTTACTGAGCCTGACTTTCTCTTCAGGCACCGAGCGGCAACCATGATAGGCTGAGGCTAAAAGGCGGACTCGGCTAGGAAACCTTAAGAAATCATAGAATCATAGAATGGTAGAGTTGGAGGGGACCTCCTGGGTCATCGAGTCCAACCCCCTGCTCAAGGCAGGATCTCCTAAACCATCTCAGACAGATGGCCGTCCAGTCTCTGCTTGAAGACCTCCATCGAAGGGGAACCAACCACCTCCCGTGGCAGCCTGTTCCACTGGTTGATCACTCTTACTGTTAGAAATTTTTTCCTAACATCTAAACTAAATCTTTTCCCCTGCAGTTTCACCCCATTGTTTCTAGTCCTTCCTTGAGAGAGTGAGAACAGGGCTGATCCCTCTGCCCTGTGACAACCCTTGAGGTATTTGTAGACAGCTATCATGTCTCCTCTCAGTCTTCTTTTTGATAGACTAAACATTCCTAGTTCCTTAAGCCGTTCCTCATAGGACATGGTTTGCAGACCGTTCACCATCTTGGTAGCTCTCCTTTGAACCTGCTCCAGCTTGTCAGTGTCTTTTTTAAACTTGGGTGACCAGAACTGGACACAGTACTCCAGATGAGGTCTGACCAAGGTAGACTAGAGGGGGATAATAACTTCACGTGATCTGGACTCTATGCTTCTCCTAATACACCCCAGGATTGCGTTTGCCTTTTTTGCAGCTGCCTCGCACTGTTGACTCATGTTCAGTTGATGATCTACCAGGACACCCAAGTCTTTTTCACATGTGCTGCTGCTCAGCCGAATTCCTCCCATTGTATATGTGCTTTTTTCATTTTTCTTGCCCAGGTGCAGAACCTTGCATTTTTCTTTGTTAAATACCATTTTATTAGTTGCAGCCCATTGTTCGAGTTTCTCTAAATCTTTTGGAATCCTCTCTCTCCCTTCTCTGGTGTTTGCAATCCACCCTAGCTTTGTGAGAAGTCCTGTTTTCACAGAGGTGTTTCCCACCCAAATTTCTGCAGGATAGTCCTCAGAAAATCTGGGGATAAGAAGCGGAATGGGAATGGGGTTTGCTGAATTTGGATTACTGGCCGATGTAATGGGAACCCTGGATGCCGAGTTCCCACCCAGTCCGGATTTAGTGCCTTTGGGAATGCACCCTTAGTGCATAATACACCTGGGGTGATATTGCACTTCCCTTCCCTTCCACTGGACTGTCCGGGAAAGCTGCCAACACACGCACAAACACACAGCTGGTAAGAAGCAGCACACTTGCCAAGACAGTTCCAGCAACATAGCAAACATAGGCCAGAGAGAAGAAGTCAGGAAACAGTCTGAAGTCCAGAATTTACGAGGGCAACACAACAGTCCGGTCCGAGGTCAAGGTAGCCAGGTATTCAAGGTCTGGGGGTCAGATATGGCAGCTTTCTCTAAAGGAAAACCAATAGTTTCTGACAAAAGGCCTGGGCGGCTGCCCAGTGTTTTATTTACAGTCACAGCTGTAGATTATTTGCGTGCCTTTCTGCAAGTCTCTTTGATCGTCTTAAACCTCCTTCTCACAGACAGCCAACCCAGAGTGAACTCAGATTACTCTGATCTGGAGTAATCCGGGTTCTGCTGTGGTTTAGGGGTGCAGGATGGGAACAGCACTGACCACGTGTCAATCTGTTCCCAAACAGAACCTACAGGTGTGCTGTGAGCGGTATGGCATGGCAAGCCACCGCTGCCAGCATCCTCCTCCTCAGCTGCCTTCCTTCTTTTTCCCTCCCCCTGCTGAGACAGGGAGAATTCTATCAAATTTCAAATGTTTAGAACATTCTCATGAACAATTTGTGCTAAAAGAGAAGAAGAAGAAGAGTTGGCTTTTCTACCCTGCTTTTCTCACCCATTTAAGGGGACTCAAAGCAGCTGACAAAGCTTTCTATTCTTCTCCCCACAACAGAACACCCTGTGAGGTAGGTGGGGCCGTGAGCGCTCAGAAGAGAGCTGTGACTAGCCCAAGGTCACCCAGCTGGCTTCATGGGGGAGGGTGGAATCTAATCCAGTATTCCCAGATAGGAGTTTGGCTACCTAACCACTAGACTAAACTGGCTCACAGAGGTGGATAACAGAAGTGTCAGAGGCATGAGGGCCACACACTGTCTCTTTTTGTTAAGTCTGCATGCAGCCTTAAAAATATATGATCTCTGTATCTTATCATGCAAAGCGCCAAAAGTAAAGAGAAGAAAAGGTCTAACTGAGCTTGTCCTGTGGTGATGGCAAAGGAGCAGTGAGGTTGCCAGGCGCTCTTTGATTAGGTTCAACTTCACTCCTTTTATACTTTAAGATCTCCTTTGTGCTCGTGTCCTCAGTACTACATAGCAAATCCTTCAGCTAAGACCTGGTGATGACTGCTTCACTCCAGGAGAAGCAAATAAAGGAATTAATTAAAATAAAGCCTTTTGCTTGTTGTTTACCTTAATAGCATACTTCTGCATCTTCTTAATGAGACTGGGCTTTATTTATTTTAGCATAATCAATGACACGGTGTGCTTTTGCAGGAAATAAGCTAAAACCAGCAGGAAGTGTAGGGGGTAGGAATGTGTATGATTCGTAACATTTGTTCTTTGTCCAAATTCGGACATTCATATACGAATTGAATGTTACAACATCCGTTCACTGACATTTGTATTCATACAACTGTTTCATAACATTTCTACAAAGCTGTGGAACATTCATAAAACAGGGAAGTGGTTGGGCCAGTCACATCTGCAACAGATCCGGATTGAGAACGGATTCAGAGTAGAGTCAGGGTGGATTTGATGCTTTCAGAGTGGATATGTTACGGGCAATGTCTCGAATATGTATCAGATACATATAGATATCTATCAGATATTTATTAGGTGTGCATGCATTTGTATCAGATATTTGTATGTATTCATAAGAATACGTTCATATCGAATAGAATCCTACCACATTTGAAGGGGATCTATTAAAATGAATACAAATTTTATTACATTTGATTTGATATGAATCGAATCCCCCCCCCCAAAAAAAACCATTTGTGCACATCCCTAGTGGGGGGTGCTAAAGGTTAACTCCAGGTATTTCAGTTCATGTTTACCTGTTTATTTCACATAGCCAGGCAGGCTGCCTCTCAATGCTGGCCAGATAGATATCTTGCTAGGAAGTGATAATCTGGAGTATCACCCCTCTGACATTATTGCATGCTGGTGCTGTCTTCATGCTTTTTAGTGAAGTGCATTTCTGGGTAGTTCACTGGCACAATATACCTGGAGGAAGACAAGCACTGGCCTATGCATTTCCATGATGACCATTTTGGGGCCTGTTTCCAGCCCAATGGTAGTCAAATCACAATTTTGGGACATCCCAGGTTGGCAGTAGATTTTCCCAGAACAACAATATGCCAGAATATCACCTCAGTATCCCAGGGCAGCCTTGGGATTACTAAAAAAAAAAACAGCAAAGGGTTGCACATAGGGATGTGTGTGAATGCAATTTTCAGATTCAATTCAATTTGAATCAAATATTTGAATGTCCAAATTTGTAAAAATAGAGAAAAAATGAATGTATTCAAATTTGAACCAATTCTAATGCATTCGTAACTATTTGTACAAATATGCTATTTGAATTTGATGATACAAATCTCGACAACATTCGTATGTGTCCGCACGCATCTGTATGCATTCATACACATCCTGTTTTCATCCCATATTCATGCCATTTCCGTCTGGGATGTATCTGTACAGATGTGTACAGATAGAAATAAGACTCGTACAGATAGGTATGTAATGCGTATGTAACTATTCATTTGAATGTTAAAAAACAAATGTATAGACATTCAATTCAAATTCAAGTGAACAAATTTGATTGAATTTTGAATATTTTGAATATCCTTGTCATAAAATCTTCACCAAAGCTAGGTTCGAGCAACTGAACATAATGAGCAAGTTGGGCCGCTACCAGAATATACCCTACAATCAAAGATACTGTGTTTGTGATACTATGGTCCCAGAAGATCTAATTCACTTTTTCTTTGAATGCAGTTTATACAATAACATCAGGAATTATTACCTTGTTCCACTTCTAATCAATAACCAACTTTCTGATAAGAAAACAAAATTGCACCTACTGCTCAGCGATCAAGATGAGTACACAACCCTCAGAGTGGCATTGTGCATCCTGAAGGCTATGAAAACTAGAAACAAGTACCATAACCTTGAATGAGGAGTGTGAACATAAGAACATAAGAGAAGCCTTGCTGGATCAGGCCACAGCCCATCTAGTCCAGCATCCTGTCGCAAACAGTGACCCACCAAATGCTCACAGGCATCTCAAGCAGAGACAAGAACAAACCTTCTCCTGCTCTCGAGTCCCAGCAGATGGCCTTAGAAGCGCCCCAGTTCCTCCCCCCCTAAGCCTGAAGGATGCACCTAGGCATTCGTTCTAGTAGCCATTGATACATCGGTCATCCATAAATTTGTCTAACCCTACCTTGAAGCCATCCAGACTGGTAGCTGTCACCACCTCTTCCGGCAGCACATTCCATAAGCCGATGACCCTCTGGGTGAAGAAATACTTCCCCCTGTCAGACCTTATTCTCCTACCCATCAGCTTCACAGAGTGCCCCCTGGTTCTAGTGTTGTGTGATAGAGAAAAGAAATTTTCTCTATCCACCCTTTCTATACCGTGCATAATTTTATATACTTCAATCAGGTCCCCTCTAAAACGCCGTCTCTCCAGACTGAAGAGGCCTAGACGTTGCAGCCTGGTTTCGTAAGGGAGGTGTTTCAGACCCTTAATCATTCTGGTTGCCCTTCTCTGCACCTTCTTTAGTTCCACAATATCCTTTTTGAGGAGTGGTGACCAGAATTGTACACAATACTCCAAATGTGGCCTCACCATAGATTTATAAAGGGGCAAAATGACACTTGCTGTCTTATTTTCTATTCCCTTCCTAATTATTCCCAGCATTGAATTTGCTTTTTTCGCTGCTGCCGCGCACTGGGTTGACACCTTCATGGAACTGTCCACCAGAACTCCGAGATCCCTTTCCTGGTGTGTTGCAGAAAGCTCAGACCCCATCAGTTTATAGACGTAATTTGGATTCTTGACTCCGATGTGCATTACTTTGCACTTGTTAAGATTAAAGCACATTTGCCACTTGGTTGCCCACTCACCCAATGCTAAGAGATCCCTCTGGAGCTCTTGGCAATCTCTTTCAGATTTTACTACCCTAAATAATTTAGTATCATCAGCAAACTTTGCTATTTTACTATGTACCCCTTCTTCTAGATCATTGATGAATAAATTAAAAAGCATTGGTCCCAGTACTGAGCCTTGAGGGACCCCACTTTTTACTTCTTTCCACCCTGAGAATTTGCCGTTTATTACTACTCTCTGCTTTCTGCCCTTAAGCCTGTCACAAATCCAGGACAGAACTTGTCCTTTTATTTCATGGCTGATGAGTTTACTCAGTAGCCTTTGATGTGGGACTTTGTCAAAAGCCTTCTGAAAGTCCAGATAGACAATGTCTACTGGTTCACCTTTATCCACGTGTTTATTGACACTCAGGCATGATTTACCTTTGCAGAAGCCATGCTGGCTTTTGTTCAGCAATGCTTGCTCCTCCATATGCACACTAATTTTGTCTTTAATAATGGTTTCCATCACCTTACATGGAACTGACCTTAAGCTAACTGGTCTGTAGTTGCCTGGATCACCCCTGGATCCTTTTTTGAAGACTGGTGTTACATTTGCTACCCTCCAGTCCTCAGGTACGGAGCCTGATGTTAGGGAAAGATTATATATTTTGCTAGAAGTTCGGCAATTTCGCATTTGAGTTCCTTAAGGACTCTTGGATGAATACCATCTGGTGAAAAGTGGGATGTTGCTCTGTCTTAATTCTTCTTACCCTTCCCTTTCTATGTTTTTGACATACTACATGGCTTTTAACTATTGTTTGATAAGGTCATACTGACTAGTCAATAAATTATTATTATTATTAATATCCTTGCATGTCCCTAGTTGCCCGTTGACCTTATGGCCCTTATGTGTGCCTATATATTGGTCCTTTTGAACAGGGCATAACTGTTCCAAAGTACTTCAAACATTCCATTCCATTCCATTCCATTCCATTCCATTTTTATTTATATACCGCCTTTCCAAAACAAACTCTTGCCCAAGGCGGTTCACAACAAATGGAAACTAAATACAAAGCAAAATACAACCAATATATCAAAATACAAAGCAAAATACAGCCATTGCATTAAAAAAAGCAAATATAATCAACAACTTAAGTCAAGACAATTGTTCCCAATGGCAATTTACATAAGTAAACAATATATAGCATACTATAACAAATAAAACATTATATAATAGTTAAGAAAAAAGTATTGTCTGGAGGCTGGCTAGTCATACACCCACACACGTACAGATGCACCCAAAATTTAAAACAATACTAAACAATGAGAGGAGTATTAGAGCGATACTATCTAAAATTACTCACACACACTAGATTAAATAGAAAGTTACAATTTAAAATTTAAAACCCTCTGTCCTGCATCTGCATTAATCGGTGATTTCAAAATTAGTATTCCCTGCTTCTCCTTCCTGTACGTTTGGGAAGATGATGACGTTCGCTACTCAGAGATTCTAATGTAGAGGAATAGAGAGATCCATAAATAAATACATAAATATTTGGTAGACTCTGTGTGTGTATGTACACACACATACATAAAAAACTGTAATAAAAATGAAAATAAATACTACACGCTATCATTTTCTTCTTAGCACACTTCGAGCCAAGGACTATATCACACTAATGAGGGGAATGCAAAATGTAGCTGTGCATAAGGCCAGCTTGTATCAGAACTCAGCAAGATGAAAATTCCTCAGTCTTCCAAGGAAGGAGAGAGAACCGAGAAGGGGCAGTCCCCAAACGTTTGGCAGAATGTAGGCACCAGCAAACAGACAGATGCTCGAAGGCGGAAATGACATTTCCCTGACTTTCTTCACTGCACTGCTCGGTCATATTGTTGATCTCTCTATTCCTCTACATTAGAATCTCCGAGTAGCGAATGTCATCATCTTCCCAAACATACAGGAAGGAGAAGCAGGGAATACTAGTTCTGAAATATTTGTGGAACTGGAGAAGGTGCAGAAAAGGGCAACCAGAATGATTAAGGGGCAGGAACACCTCCCTTACAAAACCAGTCTGCAACGTCTAGGCCTCTTCAGACTGGAGAGACGGTGTTTAAGAGGGGACCTGATTGAAGTATATAAAATTATGCATGGTATAGAAAAGGTGGGTAGAGAACATTTCTTTTCTCTATCACACAACACTAGAACCAGGGGGCACTCTATGAACCTGATGGGTAGGAGAGTCAGATCAGACAAGGGGAAGTATTTCTTCACCCAGAGGGTCATCAGCTTATGGAATGTGCTGCTGGAAGAGGTGGTGACAGCTACCAGTCTAGATGGCTTTAAGGTAGGGCTAGACAAATTTATGACAGATGTATCAATGGCTACAAGAACGAATGCCTAGATCAGTGATGGCCAACCTATGACACGTGTGTCACAGGTGACACGCCAAGCCCTTTTGGGTGACACACCTGGTCACCCTGGCACCTGGGCGTGTAGTGCTTGCTTGTTCTTGAAGTGTATGAAATACCAACTTTCAATTGAAGATTTAGCAAACAAAAATCAGCAACAAAAGTCACTAATGTAACGAATTATTTGTTTTTGCTTTTAATAAAATACATATATCAAACATATAACTATAAATATAAATATAAATACCACAAAATTATGGATATTTCTAGATGTGACCCAGCACCTGAGTTAAACTAGGTTTTCTTGTGAATTTTGACACACCCAGCTCAAAAGGTTCACCATCACTGGCCTAGATGCATCTTTCAGGCTGGGGGGAGGGGAACTGGGGCGCTTCTAAGGCCATTTGCGTGGATTCTAGAGCAGGAATATGTTTTTGTCTCTGCTTGAGATGCCCATGAGCATTTGGCGGGCCACTGTGTGCGACAGGATGCTGGACTAGATGGGCTGCGGCCTGATCCAGCAGGGCTTCTCTTATGTTTTAGACATGCAGATGGAGTAAAACAGTCCTGTGATAGTTGCAATGATCGCAATTTAATTTTCCTTGTGTTCCAGGAGTAGGGATGTGCACGAGTGTTCTAAACATTCAAAATTCAATCGGATTCAATCGAATGTGGACATTCAAATTCGAATAGAATGTCTTCACATTCAAATTTAAACATTTAAACATTTGAATGAATTTTGAATGTCCCAAAACATTCATTCAAATGACTGAAATCATTCAAATGTACAGATATGTAAGTATTACATACGCATCTGTAAAAATATCATACGTATCTGTACACAATGGCGCTGAAAATACGGAACGAAAATGGGATGTACATGAGATAAAACAAGATGCATACGAAATGCATATAGATATATGTCAAGGCCGGTCCCGCCACCAAAGACCCGACACACGCTGACTGGAGTTACCACACTTTATTCGGCGTGTGTCACTGTGTGACCAGCTAAAGCTGGCAAGCAGAGTCGGGGTAGTCCGGAAATGGGTCAGTGGACACGAGCAGATCGGGGAGACCAAATACCTTTCCGGGAACCAGAGCTACACGTAGCAAGAGTCGTCAAAGGGGCAGTCCAAGAGTCAAAGGCACAGGTAAACAAACGTAGTCCGAAGGCAGTCCTAGGGTCAAAGGCACAGGCAAACAAACGTAGTCCGAAGGCAGTCCAACGGTCAAAGGCACAGGCAAACAAACGTAGTCCGAAGGCAGTCCAAGGGTCAAAGGCACGTCAGGATACTGAGCCGAAAACAAGCCGAGGCAGAAGCAGAACCAGCAAGAGACGCTTTGCTACCTGCAAAGAGTCCACTGACCCTGCAACTCCTTTTCAAGGAGTTGGAGGCCCTCCTTCCAGGTGTCGCCCCTGAAGCCGATGCCTGAGCCGCGCCTCTCTGCGCCTTTGCTGCAGCTGCTGTCTTCTGACAACCCTGGTGGCCTCCCCAGGGTCCTGCTGCTCCCCCGGCATCTCTGGCTCACGAGAAGCCTCTTCCAGCACAGGCTCCACAACTGGAGTCTCTACCGGAGTCTCTTCAGACTCAGGGCCAGCCCTGGCTTGGCCCTGATCCCCACCTAACTCCGACTCCTGGAAGCCGTACCAGGAGCTTTCAGAATCAGAGTCTGATTCAAACACCTCCTCAAGAGAAGGACAGCCCTGTCGTGACTCTCGAGGAGGTTCCTGAGGCTCTGCTGCAGGCTCGCCCATGACAGATATATATAACACGTACAAATGTTTTCAACATTTGAATCTTTTAATAGGAATATTGTCAACATTCATATCTTCCAATTCGAATCTAACATTCGAACGGATAGGTTAGAATGTATTGGATTTGAATTGGTTTTTGTTGCATTTGGATTTTAAACATTCGAATCAAATCAAATGTTTTGACATTCAATTCAACTCGAATTCAAATGCAAAAAAAAAAGAAAGAAAAAGAAAGAAAGAAAATCACGGACATCCCTATCTAGAAGTAAACCCCAAAACCCAGTAAAAGTTTGCATTTTGAGATTTACTGAATGCAAGGGAGAGGTCCTTTCCATAAAGGTGGTCTCAACATGGGGCTGCTCTTGAAGACAGTTCAGAAGTTACAGCTAGTGCAAAACGCAGCTGCTAGAATGCTGACCAGAACATCTAGCCAGATGCACATCACATCGGTCTTAAAAGAATTGCACTGGCTGCCAATTCGCTAACAAGACCAATTCAAGGTTTTGACTTTGACTTATAAGGCCCTAAAAGACTTGGGCCCCAAGTATCTAAAGGAACGCCTTCTCCCATATCGACCTGCCTGTGCCTTAAGATCAAGTGGTGAGGCCCTCCTGGTTGTCCCACCACCTTCAACAATGAGGTTGGTGGGCACCCGGGAGAGAGCCTTTTCTGTGATGGCCCCCAGACTATGGAATAGCCTCCCCCTCGAGGTGTGTCAGGCCCCTTCCTTATATATATTTAGGAGGGCAATGAAGACGCACCTCTTTGCCCTGGCCTTTGGCTGAGCTGTTAATGTTCCCTCCCCCAGTACAGACACTATCATTTTAAACATACTGTATATTGTTTTATATGTGCTGAATTTTTAATGTCTTTTAATGTATATTTTATTTTAATCTGCTGTTACCTGCCCAGAGACCTCTGGGTATGGGGCAGGATAGAAATGTAAATAATAAATAAACATATACTGGAAGTTCTAATGGCCAAATTTCACAAAATTCAAAATAAATAAATAAAGGATAAGAGTTTATGAATGTTAGGTTGTTGTTCACAGGGGGTCGGAGTAATATCTGGCCAGCATTGCCATGTGTTTTCCTGCACAGGATAGTGTCTTTCATTTACATGCATTTTCTCCTCCCCAGCAATAACTTCTTTGACTGTGGCAAAGAGCTGCAGAATGTGTTATGAGTTCCAGCTCCTTTAAAATAAATATAACGGCTTCCTTGGGGAAATTAAGTAACCTGTTAGCAGCAACGCCTCACTTTTTACTTTGGGAAGAGAAAATGATGACAACCAAGGTGACTGGTTAACTCAGCCATCACTTGTCAATCAGCCTGTTCCTTACAGGATCTTGCTGAATATAGATAAAGGCTGCATCACAGAGGGAAGGGTGGGTTGGCAAGTAAGTGTGCAAAGGATCTAAATCCCCAAGGAGCTTTTCTGCACTTACCTTTAGTTCAAAATTAGGATCTTTCATAGTCAGCTTCAGGGCCTCCTTAGTCCACATGTTAATCCAGATCTGTGAGACTCTGCTCATTGCTGGAATACTCCATCTGCATTGTCATCCAGTTGAAGGTGGCACTGATATGGAGCACCAATAGACACTGATTTTGAGTCCTTACAAGAGGACCAGCACAGACTAAGTCTGGAACATGGAAGCATGCAGAAGGCATGCCAAAGCATGCCACCAAATTATGAAACCTGGGGTGTTTTTCCACCACACGCCTTTAATCTGGATCTACTAGATCTGGATTAAGGGAAGTACCCAATGTGTTTCCATGGGTGGTCTACCACCCAATAGCAATGGGTGCTAGCCTCCCTGTTGTGGAAATACTGGAGCACCCATTTGCAAATCTGGATTGACCCACAAGGAGTCTGCCTGTCACCCCAGGTGTTTGGGGGGACAGGGGGTGCAATCTACAAAGTCTCTTCGAAGTCCCTCTGAAGTTGCCTTCGAAGGTTAGCAAAGGCTCTGAAGTCCCTCTGAAGTCCCTCCAAAGCCCCTCCGAAATCCCTCCAAAGTTGCCTTCAGAGGTTAGCAAAGGCTCCTAGGTCCCTCCGAAGGCAACCTCGTAGATGAGCAAAGGTTCCAAGGACAAATTCCTTGTGAGAGCTTGCATATTAATTAGCTCCTTGTGAGCAGGTATTAGTCAGCCTCATTAATATGTACCTCTTTCCATGCCTGAAGGTAACAGGATGAGTCAGCCTCATTAATATGTACCTCTTTCCATGCCTGAAGGTAACAGTCCATTTTCTTCTCCATTTGTTCTAGGAGGTTTGTCTTTGGAGCCTTTGCTAATCTCCGGAGGCAACTTCTAAGTAACTTTGGAATGGCTTTGAAATGACTACGAAGCCTAGGTTTTGGGGCTCCCCCCCAGGGTGCCCCCTCCCCTTAGCCTCCTCTAGACCCCATTGCCAAACTAACATGGAAACAGGCTCCCTTTAATCCAGATTTTCTGGCTGAAGACCCCATTGTAGACCCCATTCATGGGGTCTACAGAAAATCCTGATTAAAGGCTGAGATGTACTCATATGATCCGGATTTCTCCAGTGGTGGTGGAAACAAATGGGTGCCAAATGGGTGCCATGGTGGAAATGGGGTCATCCGGCTCACACCCAAATGGGTCCTTAATGGGTGCAAGAATGGGTACTTTCTGCCAGTGGAAAAACACCCCTGATGTTTCTGAGGCTAAGAAGCTTCATTCCTAGCCCTTCAGAGCCCCTGGAACCCAGACCTGAAGCTTAGGCAAGCTTCAGAGCCATTTTGGCAACTGGTTCTGGACCAGTGCCATCATGTTCTAGATCACACTTTACTGTGTTGTAGATCAATGGGCTTTGCTAGTCCAGACTCATTGGCTCAGAGCACGGCAAGGTAAGTATAGAAAGTCCCAAAGACAAGAAGAAGAAGAAGAAGAAGAAGAAGAAGAAGAAGAAGAAGAAGAAGAAGAAGAATCCTACAACAAGATTTAAGGGATACATTTAAAAAATCTAGGCAATCCAAACCACTTATCACCTGTCAGGTAGGAATGGGCAAAATCTGAATGCCTGAATAAATATATTCAGACTAATAGTATATGACCTATCAATATTTGAACTGCACATCATTTTGTTGATGGACTTCACTCCATTGTGGTCTGAGACATGGTCACAATGTAGCAACTAGAACAGAGCTTGGAAGCTGAAAGAGGGCTGAAGAAATAGAATTCTGCAATACCATTGATGTTATTACAAAACAAATTCACCAGAAACACACCATGGGGGGAAGTGGATGTGTTTGATCATGGGAAGAAATCATGTGGTTGAAATAATTCTGCCATTTATTGCAGCATGAAGTTGTCCATGTCGGTTCTTCCAGGCGTGTGCAGGCTCCTGAAACCTTGGTGAGTCCAGATTAGATGGATTCCAGTCAGTAGATGTAAATCAATCATAAACCTGGAGCTGATGAAACTCCGCAAAACTGGAACGAATTTCAACTTGCCCATTGTGTCCAGCTCATCAATCAATGTTATCATGAGGAGAAAGCCTATGATGAAATCTCAAGTCCTCAAATACTTTTGACATATCAGTTCTGATGGGTCAATTCTTAATTAAAAGGCTGGGCTGTCCCATAATTGAGGTGTTGGTACAAAAAAATAAATCCTTTTTTTTCTGCCCTGTGCCTCCAAATCAAATTTTAGGTGCTACCCAAAGGAAGTCATCCAAGCCTTTCATGATTCTAATGATGAAATGATGAATATATATGGAAGCAATAAAAAGCACGTCTTTTCATTTCTATTAGTCCCTAAGTACAGTTGTCAATCATAGAATGTGTGAGTTGGAAGAGAATTTTGAGGTCATCTAGGCTAATCCCTGCTCAGTATAGACTTGTGCTCTCCTCCATGAGGACTTTCTAGGTCACAGTCTTTTGGAATTATGGCTCAGCAGGTCAAAGTGCCAAGATGTATTTAGCTGATGTTAAAAAGCATACCAAAGTTGGACTTGTTGGGAGATCACCTAGTTAGGTGTTGGCAGTACACTACAATAAATCTCCAAACTAGAGAGGCAAGCTGACAAATACAAAACTGTAGTAGCTATTAGGAGTTGAGCTTCACTTAATAGCATTGTTAACCTACCAGTCTCAGTGATGATTGGTAAGACAAAGCAGACAAAAGCAGAAGTATAGAAATAAGCTTAAAGATCTTGAGACATGTTCTGGAAATACAGGTTATCCAATTTTTTTCCACAAATATGAATTGGATATAAATGAATATCTATCATATATGTATGCAAGAAACGTGTCTGATACATATCCCATAACAAATCTGCTCTAAAAGCATCAAATCCAACCTGAATCCAGTTATAATATGCTCTCAATCCATGTCGAGTACATTCTAGATTTGTTGCAGATGTGATTGGTGCAGCCGGTCTCCCAGTTAAATGAATGTTTGAACTATTCATATGAATGTCCAGAAATATTCATATTCGTACGAATGACAATATACAAATATCTTAATATTCAATTCATGTACGAATGTCTGAATTTGTATGAATTTGTATGAAATAATGAAGGGTACGAATATTCGTTCTAATCCCTAGAAGCAAATGCTATTTGTTTGATGTTTTGGTATATTGCAAAGGTGGGGTGCTGACAAAGTGACGCCCCGATAACATCTGCAGAGGATTGAGAGCGAATTCAGAACAGATTCAAAACATTCAAAGCTGGATGTTTTGATTCGGAGGGGATTTGGAGTCATCACTGGTGGCAGGGATTTGAAGTGCATTCAAAGAACATTCAAAGAACATCCACAGCAGATTAGAATCCTATCATATCTGAAGTGGTTGTATTGCATGAATGCAAATTTCCTCCGCATTCCCTTCAATGTGAAGCGAACATGGAAAAAAATTCATGCACATTCCTACGTTTCATGACAGCGCCTGAATTATTACATGACCTTTCATTTGAATTTTGCAATCAAATGGACAAATTTATGGATGACAGATGTATCAATGGCTACTAGAATGAATGCCTAGGTTCATCTTTCAGGCTGTGTGTGTGGGGGGGGCAGGACGCTTCTAAGGCCATTTGCTGGGATTCGAGAGCAGGGAAAAGTTTGTCCTTGTCTCTGCTAGAGATGCCCATGAGCATTTGGTAGGCCACAGTGTGTGACAGATGGGCTGTGGCCTGATCCAGCAGGGCTTCTCTTGTATTCTTATGTTCTTATGTTGTTTTCAAAACAGTGCATAGCAAAGTGTGCTCCCCGAAACATTAAAGCCACAACTTCACAAAATGGTTGGCCTATCTTGTATCCTCTGTCGCTCGTTCTTTCCTGGGTGGCTAACCACATGGCTAAAGAAGCATTATCCTCAAACACTGCCTTTACTGTTTCAATGGTAAGAGGAAGTGTTGCCCTTCTCTGCCTTTATTCCTCTGCAGCTTTAGGCAAATCCTTGCCAAATCCTTTCTTGCTTTAAGAATATGTCAGTATCAAAGTGGACCCATGCTCTTCCTTGCAAAACAACCATTCTTCTATCAATGACAGAGGAAGGCTTGTTTTAAAACTCCCTTGGACTGATGAAAAAAAGCTGTTTAATCAGTTTGGGGTTAAATAGGGTTCAGGCTCAATAAGTACAGGAATGGAGACACACGGAAAAAGGAGAAAAAAAACCTTAACAAGCAAACTCTCTGCACAGTTTGCAAAAGAAAAAGAAAGAAGCTATCATAGCATTTGAGTTTATGAGATATCCATTAAAGCTATTTGTTTTGTTTTAATTAAATAAAAATAAAACATTAAACACCTTTCAATGCTCAGATGTTGAATTAAATGTACTGGCAGAGGGAAGGGTTTGTTTTAATTTTGTTTTATTCAAATTCTTGTTATCCTTTTTACAAGCACCTATTGCCTGCTAGCCCAATTTTTGGGAAAATTCAAAAGAATTAAAGATGCTGAAATCGTTACCAGGAGGGATATTCTACTTCTCAAGTAACAACCATATGGTTCACCGGGACTGTGACAGAGGTGTGCTGGCACCCTGGTTTCTGTATATCCATATGCTACATGGGAGGCACAGCCTCTCCACTCCTGACTAGGGAGGTTCACAAATATTTGAAACATTTGAAATTCAATCAAGTTTCTTCAAATTCGGACAAGTGAACTAGGGAAGGTTCTAAGTGAAGTCAAAGCCCACCACAAGAATGCAAAATATCTTTCACTTCAATGGGCAGGGGGAACTTTCATTCAAGAGCCTAATCCCTATGTGCATTTATTTGCCCACCAAGAACCCAGAGAGGAGCCAAGGAATCACTCTATGGTCGCATCCCCATTGCAAGCTTATTTTGGTTTCAGACTGTTTTCAATCCTCGCAGACCGCATGTCAGTTTGGCTTAACATGCTTTCCACATGTTAAATAACCCCAAAGCATTGTAAATGTTAACCCTCATTTCAACAGGTCTCGCCCTGGATCGTGCGCTTGATATGTGTTACATTTTTTACTGTGGGGACCCTACCGTTTTAAGGGATGAGAATCCATGTTTAGGGTTTCCCTCTCCCAACAGCTTGCTTCCAAAGACAGTGATTTCAGTGTAAAATCCAACCTTCACAGCAGCTGCTACACTGTAGCAATCTAGCCACTTTGCACCTGATAACAATGTTGCAATTTTGTGCAATTCTAGCTCTTTGGAGTTCTGACCTTTAAAGGGGAAAGGAAAGCAGGGGCAGGTTCTGGGAGATGTGTGAATGTTTAAAGCCCCCTTGCTTGAGTTGTCGCTGCTGCTGTGTGCCCTGGGCAATGGGGAGAATCACTGGCTGCCGGCTGCCAGTTTTCCTCCATCCAGGCAAGCAGCAGCCACCCAGCCAGGCTCGATGAAGGGGTCTGTTATAGGTGGTACGTTCACGCAAGGAGGAGGAGGGCAGGGCAGCCCCGAAAAGCGGCTTTTAAAAAGTAGCCACTTGAGTCATGTACGCCACGTATGATCTTCAGAATCCAGATCGAACGTGATTAAGTTTAAAGTTATGGGAACAGGCAAATTCACGTTTGCATCTGGTTCTATTATTTCGGTTTAGGGAAACCGAATTAAGCTTATAATTGGGATAGTATATGCGGCCTATTTCTGTTTGTTGTTTGAAAAATCATGTGATGGGCAAAAAAACAAAAAAAACAAACCAACAACGATCATCACACCTCAGCCGACCAGTCCAAAATATAATAGGGTCAAGGAACATAAGAGATCCAAGGTGCCTTGGAGATCACTTGGGCCAAATTCCTGAAGCCCTGACTAGGAGAAGACCACCTGCTCCCAGGCACCCCAGAGTGAGAGTCTGGGGCACAACCTGGTGAAGCTCTGCCTGCTGCTTACCTGTAGGATTTGATCATGTTTGCTAATCTGAAAATGCCTTGTTCCATACTGTCTGGGCTTCACCCTCCATGTGTCTATGCTCAATGCATGGAGTCTAAGGACGAGTTGAGACTTTTGTGCCTCCATGGAAGAAATATGCAAGGAAGGACAGAAACAGCTAATCTTCTTAGCCGTCTTTCATCCTTTGTTTGATACCTCAGTCACCTGCTTATATGGGAGGAATCTTTCAGTCCATTGTAATGCAGTGAACTAACCCAGTTTGACACTCGCAATCAATGTTACTTGTGGATTAGAGCGCAACTCATTGTCAGATTTTGCACATCACCAGATACTGCTGCAGAAAAAGCTCGCTCAATGTTCTTAAGAAGCATGTATGACATTGGAAAGCTTATAAAGCCTCTTTTGAACACGGGAACAAGTGCTGCAAAGTGAGACGACGGGCACATTTACATTTAAATCTGGCTTTTGTTGCAGGTTCCCCCCCCCTTCCCAAAGATCAGCACATCATGCAATGAAACAGGTCTATAATTGAGTCCCAGTGCAAATGGAAAGATAAGAGATCAAATTATTCAGTCCTTCCTTTCTGTTATCTGACAGTTGGCTTCAAAACAAGAAGATATTCTTTAAACCCTGGAGTCTAACCCTATTCGCTGGCCCTTCCTGCACTGAGCCTTATTCTGGATTATATCGCCAAACAGGAACCAGCCATCTGTGTACTAGTACAGACCATGGTGTAGTCTGTCGCAGTCTGCACTAGCACACAGATGGCAAGTCCCTATTCTGGGATATAATCCAGAATAAAGCCCAGAGGAGTCAAGGTCATTGTCTTTTTTGACAGTTAAAGGATCCCAGGCATAAGGATCAGCTGAGACCCTCCTCTGTCTTTTGTACTGCATTCAGAACATCTACGCATAATCTTCTGGTGGTCTTGTCAGCTAGTAGGCTTCTGCCCATGTGGCCCAGTCACTACAGCTTTGCTTTTGTTTTCTCTGCACTTAATATTTGCAGCTAGCCATGAACCAGCTCAGTGTGATGAACTGTCTCCCTGTTGCTTCTGTGTGCTGACTCTGGTGTATCTGTAGAACACAACAGAAGCATCACTGTTGAAAGGTAGCCAATTCTTCCCCCGTCAGCTTTCAGAACAGCTGCCAAGTATTCCAGTCATATAGCCACATTCCAGTCATGCATATATTATGTAGCCTTGTTTTGCAAAGAATGGCAGGTGTACTTAGCCAAACAGTTCTGCATTTTCCCCTGTATGCTTATTAAGTGCTGGAGCAGTGAAACAACTGTAGAAAAAAAAAAGAAGGTCTTGAAAGCTGCAAAGCTGTACCTGAAACCTATGGGGCATCTTATGTCCCAGAATTAAATCCCAGATTCAGAATTAAATCCAACACCCATAAATAGGAACGCCAACCTCACACTTTGAGTCTGCCTAGGATAAGAAACTTCAATGGATGGGAGTCAATCATAGGGCGAAAGACTGCATAGGATGTAAGCCAGTTTGGTCTAGTGGTTAGGGAACCAGACTCTTATCTGGGAATACCTAGGTTTGATTCCACCCTCCCCCATGAAGCTGGGTGACATTGGGCTAGTCACAGCTCTCTTCTGAGCTCTCACAGCCCAACCCACCTCACAGTGTTCTGCTGTGGGGAGAAGAATAGAAAAGCTTTGTCAGCTGTTTTGAGTCCCCTTAAATGGGTGAGAAAAGTGGGGTAGAAAAGCAACTCTCCTCCTCCTCCTCCTCCTCCTCCAATATCTCTCCAAAGAATTCAGAACTGTAGCAACCTCAGGGACCCTAGGCTCTCTCTCTGGTATGGACTTTTGGCTATTTTTCCAGGATTCTCTAGAGGAATTCTTTGAAGGCATAGAAAACTTTTCAGGATTTTGGAAAACACATAACACTGGTTCTATCTATATGGACTGCCAAGGGAGAACTTTGGTTTCCTAGAAGGGAAGATTACTCACATGTTCCTACTAAGGATGTACACGATTATCGTAACATTCAAAATTCATACAAATTTGTCCAAATTCAGACATTCGTATTTGAATTGAACATTGGAAGACTGACATTTGAATTCAAATGGAATGCTTCAATACATCCATATGAAGCTTCATATGGGATTTGCATATATTCATAGGGGATTCGTATGGGATTGAACATTCATATCAAATTCAAGTCCCACTACATTTGAAGGGGATCTATTCAAATGAATACTATTTTTTTTTTGTTGCATTCTATTCAATATGAATCAAATAAAAAAAATGTGTACATCCTTAGTTTCTACTGCAGGGATGGCAGCCTCCCAACCCAAATTCCAAAAACAAAGTCTTAGGCCAGTGATGGCAAACCTTTTGAGCTCGGTGTGTCAAAATTCGCAAGAAAACCTAGCTTAACTCAGGTGCTCTGTCATATCTAGAAATATGCATAATTTTTTATATTTGTAGCTCTAGTAAAAAGTTATATTTTTGATATATGTATTTTATTAAAAGCAAAAACAAATAATTCTTTACATTAGTGACTTTTGTTGCTGAATTTCGTTTGCTAATATTCAATTGAAAGTTGGTATTTATTCATAAACACTCACTAGTCAGAGGAAGTGGAAAGAAAAGTCCTGCTCAGGCTGAAGAGAATGCCACAGCAGTTGCTATAACATGCAACCCTTCTACTGAAAATAGGCAATGAAGAGTCTTAAATGTAGATGAGAGTTTCTTCCACATCTTTTCTCTTTCCCCCCTCACATGCTTCATCTTCTTTTGAAATGCTGTTTGCTTTATCCCTCTCTCCCCACCCTTATTTGACATCGGCACTTTCAAGCCTCTCAGGATGTTCCAGGAACAGATGGCATTCAGTGGAGATTTCTGGGTGAAAATATGGAGAGATGAAACGGAGAAGAGCTTGGGAAATTAGCATTTAATAAGTCACTGAAAATGTTGAATATTTTCAGAGATCAGAAGAATACCAGAAATCTGGAAACATTTTGCTGTAGGTTCCACCTAATACAAAATCCCATTTTATAATAGCCCACAGGCCTTCGTGGTGGTGGCACCTCCCCTTTGGAATGCTGTCCCCTCTGCTGTTGCCAGCTTACACGTAACAAAATGCATCACCTATTAAAAGTCTAGCTTTTAATTCCCTGTGTGAAAGTTTGTTTCTCCCTAGCGTGCTCAGTTTTCAAAGTGTTTTAGCTACTGTTTTCACTTTTTTAAAATCTTGTTTTTAATAGTCTGCAAACTGCTTTGATTTTTCTTTTAAAAAGTGGAAAGTGGTGTAAAAATGTCTTAAATAAATAAACAAGCATAAATCACAACTGAGGTAAAAGTGCTATGGATGTGCATGAATAGGTTTTTTTGACATTTGATTTGTAACAAATTGAATGTTAGAAAATTTGTATTTGTTCGAATCGATCCCCTTCGAATGTGGTAGGATTCTATTCAATACAAATGTATTCATACAAATTTGTATGAAAATCTGATATATATCAGAATATCTCTGGGTGGAAAGCGGTAAAAAGTGGGGTCCCCCAAGGTTCAGTGTTGGGACCAATGCTTTTTAATTTATTCATCAATGATCTAGAAGAAGGGGTCGACAGTAAAATAGCAAATTTTGCAGATGATACTAAATTATACTAAAACTTCATCAAAGGTTCTAAGTGAAGGGAAGACAGACCCTTTCCATGGGTTTTTTTCCACTAGCACTAAATACCCATTACGTACCCCTTGGGGACCCATTAAGCACCCATTAGGCTCAGAGCAGGAAGACCCTGTTTCCACTGCAGACCCCATTAGAGACACACTTGTTTCCACCTGTACTAAGGAAGTCCGGATTAAATGGGTCCTTCAGGACCTATAATCTGGATTTCCTCTGCAATACGATCTTCGGCCATTCAGGATTTTGAATATTTGATCAGTTGAGAATCAAATTTAAAAATTGCTTTCGTGCACACCCCTACCCACCACTGCCAAATATAACGAAGGTCCACCTGAAGGGCTGATAGCTTTGTTTCATGCGTTAAGGCTGGGCTACGGAGGGAGGCCCATTTGTCTTCACGCACAAAGCCTTGGGCCTTCACCATTCGGCACATCCCTAACATGGCTTGCTGAATTTAGAAGCATCATTCTGACAATGGATGTAAAGGTTCCCACTGCTGAAAATCTCCCATGTGTACCTCAAGGAGGCAGCTCATTTTTAATACTATTGCAACAGTGTGCCTGATTTCACACATCCTATCACTTTCTGCCCATCATTCCAAACCTCGATACTCTGTCTCAGAAACCTGTTCCTCCTTCCCAGCAGTCCTTCTAGCTGCTATCCTATGAATAATGGATGGTATCATTAACTTCTCTCCTTCCCAGCCTGCACGGTGGCAGCCATGTTTAAACAAGGTGGCAGATTTAGTAGAAGTCTGAAAAGTCCGCACCTCTCCTCCACCTGGGAATAGGAGGAGGGAAATGTCTGAGAGGCAAAGGGGAATCCAGATGGAATAAAATAGCAGAGGAGAATTCATTTCTGAGGCTGAATACAGAATTGGCTGTATACTGAAGAACTAAAGCAGTATGAATACTCATCTTGACTTTTTGAAAGCAATATGCAGATAAGAGTTGGAATATGTATAATATTGAATGTGTCAGGCAGGTCTAGCTGCCTGCCATAATATTTGAATGTAAGATCTCTGCCACCTATGTGATTCTGTATATATGTATATAGTAGCTGCCTGTTGTTTTGGAAGTGACAGTTGACTCCTCCCTCCCTGCTGGAGCCGAGTGATACCTTTTGGCTCCAAGTTTAAACTGGGTTTTGAAAAATAGTTATTGTTCATTGGTTGAAGGCCAAACCCTGTCCAGCTATGAAACATATAAATATGCTGGGCTTTCTGTTCCAAGTTGCTCCCAACAAGAAATGTCCTAACGCTGAGCTGAAATAAATCACTGTTCATCTTTTTAAAGAAAGAGTCTCGTGATTATTCTTTGCCAGCCTGACAGAATGTGTGCATTTTACGGCTGCAAATTTTGCTTGAGCAGAACTAGAGAAATCCTGGAAAGGGTGGCTGAAATGTAACTCTCATTAGTTCAATAGGTCTTCATCATTTCCAAGAGCCACACTCCAAATTGTGGGATCAGCAGATACTCTTGCTTATGCCCTCACACGGAAAACACACAAGCATTAGAATAATGCAATAATTAGCAAAGGAATAGAAAATAAGTCAGCAAGTGTCATTTTGCCTCTTTATAAATCTATGGTGAGGCCACATTTGGAATACTGTGTACAATTCTGGTCACCACACCTCAAAAAGGATATTGTGGAACTAGTGAAGGTGCAGAAAAGGGCAATGATTAAGAATGATGAAGGAGCTGGAACACCTCCCTTACGAAATCAGGTTGCGACGTCTAGGTCTCTTCAGTCTGGAGAGACGGTATTTAAGAGGGGACCTGACTGAAGTAAATAAAATTATGCATGGTATAGAAAAGGTGACTAGAGAACATTTCTTTTCTCTGTCACACAACACTAGAACCAGGGGACACTCTATGAAGCTGATGGGTAGGAGAGTCAGATCAGACAAGGGGAAGTATTTCTTCACCCAGAGGGTCATTGGTTTATGGAATGTGCTGCCGGAAGAGGTGGTGACAGCTACCAGTCTAGATCGCTTCAAGGTAGGGTTAGACAAATTTGTGGATGACAGATGTATCAATGGCTACTAGAATGAATGCCTAGGTATATCTTTCAGGCTGGGGGTGGGGTGGACACAAGATGCTTCTAATGCCATTTGCTGGGATTCAAGAGCAGGAAAAGGTTTGTCCTTGTCTCTGTTTGAGATGCCCATGAACATTTGGCGGGCCACTGTTTGCAACAGGATGCTGGATTAGATGGGCTGTGGCCTGATCCAGCAGGGCCTCTCTTATGTTCTTATGTTCATTGATACATACAGATTGTCTTATTACAGAGATTTTCCCTCTTTGCTGATTAAAGAATCAGTTTTTGTTCAGGATGGGATCCAGCCACATCAGATTGGTAGTTTGAGCATCGCTCCTTCCCTCATCCAGTTTGGTCTAGCGGTTACGGAGTCGGACTCTTATCAGGGAATACCAGGTTTGATTCCATGCTCCTCCAGGAAACCAGCTGGGTGACTTTGGGCTAATCACAGCTCTCCTTCTGTGCTCTTACAGGGTGTCTATTGTGGGGAGAAGAATAGAAAAGCTTTGTCAGCTGCTTTGAGTCCCCTTAAATGGTGAGAAAAGCGGGGTAGAAAAGCCAACTCTTCTTCTTTGTTCCATGCAGGTCAATCATGTGGACATATTTGCACCCACTTCCTGGAATGACTCAAGCATGATTGGCCATCTCTCTCTCTATTTCTCTCTCTGTGTGTTTTGCGTTCATCTTCTGCTTGAGAATGCAAGTGGTGGACCACTGTGTGAGACAGGATGCTGGACTAGATGGGCTGTGGCCTGATCCAGCAGGACGCCTCTTATGTTCTTATGACTTTCTATTAAGGAATACAGAATAGGAAAGGCAGGGATTCCATACAGACTTTACTATATATTTATTACTCAATCAATAAAGTTATATACAGAACGAGTCCTAAAATCTGCATTTGTCTGATACTTACAAATCTTTTAGTGTGCTCCATTCTGCTTCTGTTTCTATCATCTCATTGGGTGAGCCAATTTGGTCTTGTGGTTAGAGTGCCAGACTCATATCTCATAGTCACTGGGTTTGATTCCGCACTCCTCCATGAAGCCACCTGGGTTACCTTGGGCTAGTTGCAGCTCTCTTTCTGAGCTCACACAGCCCCATCTATCACAGGGTATCTGTTGTGGGGAGAAGGTTTGTCAGCTGCTTTGAGTCTCCTTGTGAATGGATGAGAAAAGCAGAATATAAAAACCAGCTCTTCAACCTCCTCCTCCTCCTCCTCATTTATTGTGCATAGGCATACATGAATGTTTATGCATATTTGAAATGTGAATACATCTGATTGCATTAAAGCCCACCAGAAGTCTACATGTGTACTGCATGTGTGATGCATTCAGCCTATACCTATATATTCAACTGCTTACCTCAGCTCTGTTTCCTTGACACAGTAATGCTGCTGCCTGACTCACAATAAGGTCTAATAAAGTTTTTTGGAGGGAAGGGGGGTGACAGTGATCAAGTTTTATTTTGCACTGATATCATGACAATCAAACCGATTGTATATAATGCAAATTCATATTTTACAGATCAATACAAATACTCATCCAGGTAAACAAAATTGATTAGGGCAACTTTACATTCATCTCAGTTTAGGGAAAATAATACCAGTTTGATCAAAAAATCTTCTGTGTGTTTTTAGCTTCTTCAAATTTGGTGCCTGGAATTCTTCAGTTAATATCTTTTTTCTCTGATGCTTGCATTTTATACAATTGTTCTGTCATAAATTCATCAAGATGAAATTGCTACAAAATATTATGCCACTTCTTTAAACACAGATTATCAGCATTTTCCAGTTGTGGGTTATGAGTAATTGTGCAGCACTTATCATAAATTTCATTAATTGTGAATTAATCTCAAAAGAGTAAATTCCATGACAATTTTAGTAGGGTATTGCAAGATTTTTTTTCCATCCCTCTCTCAGCTTTTCCCCAGGTTTTTAACCTGCTCACATACAATGCCCCCAATGCTTCAAGTTTTAAAGTCCTTTTGTGCTTGAGAATGCCTAGGATCAATTGGTAGACCACTGTCTGATGCCATTTCTGCACATAGCTGCTTTAGATCTGTATCAATTGATACAGATTTATCAGATCTACTGATCTGGTTCACAGGGAAGCCAAGAATAAAAAGCACCAGGAATTTGTCTCTCCATAGACTTACATTATATGCTCGGCACCACAATGGCAATTCTAACCCACGTGGAGAAAAAACTACAGCTATCTCTTCCCTTCCTGCTGAGGATTTTTTCCCACCACTGACCAGGGGATGTGACATCACAAGAACATCTGACTTGTCTGACCCCAGCCTTCATCCAATCACCTTCCCAGATGCTGCCTCGAGGTCATTTCCCCCACCCCCCTTTTTGGCTGTATTTAAACTCCTGACAAGATTAAAACACTCTCTTGATTTCCTGCTGATTCCTATCTCCAGACTCTTCATTTTCCTCCCGTTTTCTAGCCTAATCGGGCCAGTCATCACACGTGGTTGACCTCCAAGATCGTACTGGCAAAACCTGGGAGTCTATCGCAGTAGCAAAGTAGCCTTTCCCCTGCTGCCAAGGTTGTTTCCCTGAGCCAAGTCGTGAGTCGCATATCCAGAACGTGATAGTTGCCCTGAAGCAATTGGTGAGGCCAATGAGTCCTTATAGTATATTTCTTAGAAGATGATGTAACTCATTAGGCAGTGCATGGAAATCTAAGCAATATTGTGGATACTGTTCCTCAATAGATCTCAGTGTCGGTACTTTAATTGTGTTTGTTTTCTCGGTATTATAATCCTTAGGTTTATTTAACCCAGTGTGTTGAATATGATGACAGTATAGACTAATAACTTGACCAGTTGTTCACTACAGTTTATCAAAACCCTTGACTGTTTGAACTCTTGACCGGCAATGAGAAAGGTCCTCTGATTGTGTTAAAACTTTATGTTCTGCACATCTGTGCAAAACAAATGTTTCTTATTACATTGAACATAAATCAAGGCCTGCCACAGTCTGCACCAGCATGCAGATGGCAGATCCTTATTCTGGAATATAATCCGGAGTAAGGCCTAGTACAGAAAGGGCCTGTACTTTTTGATGCAGATTTTAGTATTGTTTGCTGAACTGTGTGGTGAGCTCTGAGTAAATAGATGTGATGGAAATTTTCAAAGATTAAACTGGGAGGAAAAAATATTTTATGTTCAGATTTGTGTATGCAAATATATGACACATTTACTGTACATGTTTGTGGAACTCTTTAGAAATGTCCAAGGCCATACAAATGATGGGTTAAGGGTTGCTATTCAGTTAAATCTATTTAGACAGAACAGATGTGGGTCAGACTTAATAAATTATTGTTGTGTTGGAACACAAACGACTTGTAACCTGACAGTTCAAATATTACATTAGGAACACTTAGCCCAGTGTCATTTCTTTGAACCTATTATGCAAATCTGTGCGTACAAAATGAGTTCATCTTGAAGAGATTCTCACTCTGATTGGTTCAAGGCTTTCTGTGTGTTGCTCTAAAGGATTTTTATGTTCATTTGTTGGCTTTTGCATCAACATGTACCATTCTTCCCCAGTTTTATACCATGTGGACATTGATGTAATCCATCTCTGAACTGTTTCCAGCTGCCATGAGTGATGTCCAAGGTAGGTGCAGGTCAGGGTCAATGGCTGACAGCCCTGTTCCCATGTGCCACAACTTATTTAAATGATGCACAAAAATAAATGTTCTAGCCAGATGCAACTGAAACATGGGCTGCACCCACTCATGTTAAAGAAGGTATTGCTCAAAAAGGACTTAGAGATTGAAGCATGTGATAATAGTGTTGGCATTCCAACTCCAATTCACATTGAAGGTCAGGGAAGGTACTCCTAAAGGGGATTTTCTGGTCTTTGGTGTGGATTACAGGTGGGATGGGAGAACTAGTATTTGAGCTGCTTTTGTCCTTTCTTTTTTACCACCTGTGCGTGCCACCTTCCAGTTGTTCTCATGATATGTCTCCAATAGGGATTGCACAAATATTCAAAATATTCGTTATTCATATGAATTTCAACGAATTTGGACCTTCATATATGAACTGAATGTCCAGACATTTGTATTTTAGTATTCGTATGAATACAAGTATTTTGAGTTATGCGTATGAAAAATCGGACATTCCTATGTGTATGGATATGTACACATTGCATGCATATCCATACAGGTACGTATGGGATGAAAGTGAGATGCATCCATATGAATACAAGATTCGTGTCATTGGATGTGTATTGAATATCGATACAAATAGATGTGAATGTATTTATATTGGTTTGAATGCCCAGACCTTCATTTTTCTTTATTCATACAAATTCAGATTTCAAATATTTGATCCATTATGAACTGAATCTCAAAAATTGCATTCATGCCCACCCCTGGTCTCCAGTACACCTTGAGCATCACACCCAAAGCATTCTTGGTTCACAAAAATTATTTTTCCACTTGCCTGTTGTGATCCAGATCAGCTGGCACAGATCAGGCTGTGTGGGGGCAGCACATATCGCCAATCATTGTAGCAATGGCCCAGGATGCATAGCCATTGCTATAGTCAGACCGATGGTCTCGGACAGGACCGTTCACACCTCACCCTGATCCAGGATTTTCTGCAGTTCATGGGGATGCAAGAAGTTGGACACAACCGAATGACTAAAGAAAGCTTCTTGACCATCTCAGGAGCTTAACTGAAAATGGGAAATGCTTGCAGAGAAAACCATCCTTGTCCCTGGGCCTTTCTGCACTTGGCTTTATTCTGGAATATATTCCAGAATAGGGACATGCTATCTGCATGTCAATGAGGCCTACCATGGTCTACATTAGCTTGTGGCCAGCATGCTGCTATCCTGAGATATACTCCAGAATAAGGCCAAGTGCGGAAAGGGCCCCTGTCCACCATGAATTCCCAGTTACCCATAAGTACTGCCATTCATTGCTGTATCTCCAACTGCAGCACTACAGAGAAAATACTGAAACACTGTGCAATGTCCCGGGACCTGAATGAAGCTGGGAGAAGGACTTGAGAAGTTGCTTGTAGGGTATTGCTGGGGACAGATGGAAAGATCATTTGCTTCTACACAGTGGAATGAAAGAAAGTAGATCTCCAAGCTTAATCTCTTTTCTATGAGTGTTTCATCACCAGAGGCCTTTTCACACTTCCTTTCCTGTCCACAGGATGAGAAAGGAAGTGCCAAAGGGTCTCTGGTGATGAGGCATTAGAGACTGTTGACTAGCCCCTACATGATCTGTCACTTGAGCATGGCACCCTATAGTGTTAGTACTGTCACTATGGCAATACAGACACTTTTGCACAAGCACATTTGTGTCAGCGGCTTATGTGAGGTGCTAGCATGCTTGCACAGCAGCTTCAATAACCTCCCCAGCTGGAAGAAGTGCAGATGCTCACCGGCTGGATGCTTAAGGTAAGGATATTAATTTATTTATTTACATTTCTATCCCGCCCCATCCCCGAAGGTCTCTGGGCGGGTAACAACAGATTAACACAGATTAAAACAGGATACAAATTAAAACAGATACCAATTAAAATGAAATACAGACTAAAACAAAATGCATGTTTAAAAACACCTTAAAAGTTCAACAAATTTAAAACCATGGTTAAGGCTAGGTTGCTTCTGGTGCAAGATTACATGCACCACAGCTAGTTTACAATTAGGCAACATCTGGGCAGGCAGGGGGCACCTGTAGGCTGTAAGAACCTCCTGCAAGTGCAGAGGTTTTTCAGCAAAACAGATGCATCCACCCAGATGTTGACTAATTGTAAACTATGGGCCGAAGTGTGAATTGGCTGCTGGGTAGGTATTCTTTGCCTGATGGCAGTGTATAGTTTCCTAAGGTTCTCTGTGTTTGTTGCTAGTGCTACATACTCTGGACTGCAGAAAAGACAAAAAGTTCAGAGAATTCCAACAATGCAACCCAGTAACTCTGAGCTACAAACGATTATCCACTATACAAGTGGTGTTTGGGTGCGTGTAGTCTTCAGACCTGCGAAATCATGGCTTTCATGCGCCATCATGCTCTTTGCTCTTGCAATTTAGGGTAAGTGAAAAGAGTGACATCCATTCACTGCCTCACCTTTCCTCTGCAGCTTGTAAGTTTGGACCTACCGTCTGCATTGCCACCTTCGGTGTCCTTGGTCTTTTGCGCCCCTGCTTTTCCGCAGCATGAAAAGTATATTTTCTCCAAGTTAACAAGTCATTTATTTTTGCAGCACTCATTTTGTTTTCCTAAATAAGTGTCAATGCCGAGGATATTAATTTCTTTGCCATTGAGACCTATCAGGGCAGTGGAGAAGCTCATTTGTTAAATCTGTCAATGTGAGGAGAAAAGAGTAGCCTTTTGAATGCATAGCATCATTTCCCTGCAATATATATAAGATCCTAGCATGGCAGAACGGACACGTTGCCGGACACACTCAGATGAATTTGCTTCCAACTCAGCATGAGAATTACAACATTTTTCTGTGTTGTCTCCTAAGAAGAGCTCTGAACAATCAATTATTTTCAATAGATGGCTTGCCGTGATTTGATTAGAAAGGAAACTGTAAATGAACTAATGATTTGGCAGTAATAAAAATCCCAGATCTTTTCTGTATTTCATTGCATTCATCACAAAACTTGTTCTTTTAAGACATATTTCAGATAATTAATTGGTTGCTAGAAGATGTATCCATTACAGCTGTGTTCATGTGGCAAACAAATATGCTTTTAATAAATGATGCCTAGTAGAAAATAGGTTGGAGACAAAACAATCCCAATAGTTATAACAATGTGTTGTAAAATGTGGGCTTCTTTCCTTACTCAGATGCTATGCATCATCCTTATGAGTGGTTCAGATCCTGAATTCATCGTGGTTCTGAAGCAGAGCAGCTGACTGGGAAGCAAAAGGTCATAGGTTTGATTCCTGGCAACTTCTTGGAAGATATTATGGCTAATTCCAATGGAAATACAGTACTATGGATAAGTCTAGACAGATATTCAGTGCTTAAATTTTAGAATGGTTCTTGTTTCCTTCAACATAAACTTAGGGGGTGGGGGGAATGATGAGTAACGGAGATATGCAAAGTTCAAAAATCCAGCTTAATAGATTGTGTTCAATTCTGTTCACATCCAACTGAACATTTTCAAATATCCAGAAATTCAGTTGAACCAAGTTAGTCTTCTGCTCATGGACATTAATAAGTTGATTCAATTGCTGTGTTCATTATGGTTTTGCACTTGAAAATGTTTTTTTAAAAAGAAAATTTGGTGGTGGTGGTTTGATATCATACCAAGTCTGTTAATCCTTGGCTTTTCTCCATTTTGGCTGCTCTCCACTTCCAGGATCACTTTTCTTTCGTTTTGACTTTCAGACTTCTGTGTGTTTGATTGCAGGTCTGAAGAAAAGTGCTGCACATATACATCAGAACACAAAGAGAGACACTTTTCTTGGATAAACCAGTGACAGTACAGACATTTGTTTCTGATGATTCTGCCCTCCCCCCGCCCTCCCCCATGAAGCCAGCTGGGTGACCTTGGGCTAGTCACAGATCTCTTCTGAGCTCTCATAGCCCCTCATACCTCACAGGGTGTTCTGTTGTGGGGAGAAGAACAGAAACTTTGTCAGCCGCTTTGAGACCCCTTAAATGGGTGAGAAAAGCAGGGTAGAAAAGCCAACTCTTCTTCCTCCATGAAGCCAGCTGGGTGACCTTTGGCTAGTCACAGCTCTCTTCTGAGCTCTCACAGCCCCACCTACCTCACAGCTTGTTCTGTTGTGGGGAGAAGAACACAAACTTTGTCAGCCACTTTGAGTCCCCTTAAATGGGTGAGAAAGAGGGGTAAAAAAGCTAACTCTTCTTCTTCTTTCACATACACATTGAAAATCAGAGTAGTTTTCAGTGGTACTGTCAGAAGCACCATCCTAGGCCCAGACAGCATAGGTACATACATGATTCCCCTCACCCCCGCCACCATTTGCTTTGTATCAAAGAAATTGAGATGGAACTTTTCATTCATGCAAACTGAACCTCTTTGAATCTGCTAGGCTTCAAATCTGCTTTGAAACCTTGCTGCCACCAGTGATGCCCTGAATCTGCTCTGAATGCACTCCTAATCTGCTCCAAATCCACACGAAATCTGCTCTGAAGCTCTGAAAGAAGTCACAAAAGCTTTTGCTTTTCATACAAAAGGTCAGTCATTGAATACAGCCAACATTCGATTCAAGTGCAAAGAGTCGAACCTTTGCAATTTGTACAATGTTTGAAGGTGGCAAACATTTTTTTTTAATCCATCCTTACTGTGGCATGTTCTCAAGCATTGGGATAGGATCTGGAGTGACTTCTGGTAAGGTGGTCATGCACCCCTCCAGGCTGGCAGCTACTTGGATCCAACCCTGCAAGATCTGTGGGTCCTCATAGTAAACAGCTAGAGGGTTTATGTTTTTGTTAAGGTCTTCACAAAACAGCATCTCAAAGGTAGGATCTCCCAAGTTGAGTATTTCAGCAGTCAACACTCTATATTCAGAAGTTTACATTACTACCTTCTACTAGGCTTGGATGGTGTGGCCTTCTCTTCAGCCTGGCAGGACTTTACTTTCCACTAGATCCGGATTAAGGGAAGTACCCATTCCTTAGATCCGGATCTTTTTAGATCCAGATTAAAGTAGTGTGGTGGAAAAACACCCATGGATGACTCTTTCCCACTCTATGGTTCTACATGGTACAGATATATATGGTCAGGACTAGGGACGTGCAGGAATATTCATAACATTCATTATTTGTACAAATTCAGATGAATTTGAACACTCGTACATGTTACAATATTCGTATATTAATGTTTGTACAAATATTTCTGGACATTTCTACGAATAGTTCGGAAATCGTGGAATGAGGAGGTGGTAAAGCAGCTGCACCAGTCACATCTGTAATGGATCCAGAGTGCATTTGATACGGATTAAGAGCAGATTAAAAGTAGATCCAGGTTGGATTTGATACGTTCAGAGCAGATATGTTGTGGGATACATATCAGACACATACCGGATATGTATCAGATATGTATCAGATACGTATTGGATACATATGCATTTGTGTTGGATACATATCAGATACATGTTGGATATGCATTTGTTCTATTTGTATCAAATAGAATCCTACCACATTCAAAGGGGATCTATTCGAACAAATATGAATTTTCTAACATTCGATTCGATGCGAATCAAATTCCAAATTCCATATCCCCGATCACTTTATAAAAGTTGATCTAAGGAACTGTTCTTTTCTTTCTTGTCTCACATCTAGGATGTCTCTAGTGTTCTTCTTTAGAACAGTTTCTCACTTTCCCTTAGAAAGTAAATTGTTCATTTATAAAGAAAAGTAAATCCCAATCAAAGGATTGCTATGTAATCACAGTTGAAAAAGCTTTTCTGCAAGGACAGCCAGAGGTTGGGAAGAGCCACAGTAAGGCTCCATCCCTATGGACTGTGTGCATTCATTGAAGATGTGTAATATATTGCTCCATCCCAAGCTTGCTCTAGGACCCATACATGTTAACAAGTCTTTTCTTCATAGGGTTGTCATACAAAATCCAAGTCAGAATTCTTATATCTTCAGTACGTGCATAAAAGTGGAAATTTCAGAATTACAAGCAGCATCTGCTGAAATTTGCCTTTCAGCATAGTTACTGAATATGTATGAAGCGTGATCTGGGTTCTACATGGCAATCTGCTTTTTTCTGATTATTTAAAGTTGTTTTGTCTTTGTTAGTTGAGAACTTCTAGCAAAAATATGGCCCTTTTTGCATTAAGCTTTATTCCAGGGTGTACCCCAGAATAAGGGCTTGCTGTCCACACACAAGTCCTGCCCACCAATTCTGCTTCATCTGCACTGGACAAAGCATGGATCAGACCAGGATGTCCAAATGGATGCTCTAGCCTCGTATAGTTCCAGACCTCAACAATGAGTTCTATAGCAAGTTCAGAGCTGGCATACTGGACATTGGGCTTTTTTCCCACTAGGGCTTAGAACCCTTCTAAGACCCCATTAGGATCCAATGAGTACCTGACTGGTACCAATTGAAAAGACCCTGATCCCACCTGGACCCAACTGAAGGCCCCATCTGCAAGGCACTGTCCCCACAAGGGCAGGAGAAATCTGGATTTAATGGGTCCAGCAGACCCTTAAATCTGGATTTTGTGTGGACCTGATTAAAGGTGTCCACAATGAGCTCCTCAGGCATTTTCAAGATCCGGATCTCCAAGAGAACCCCATCTCAAAGATCAGGATCTTGAAGATCGGGATCTTTGACTGTACATAGAAAAAGTGGGAATGTGGCAGAATCAACCTAGCTTTTTAGAGAGTCCAATGGAGAACATGGGCCTTAAGCAATATAATGTGTAGTAACATGAGATCAGTTATGGAAGGGTACTAATTGCAACTATGGGCACAACCAGATGGGATGAAAATAGTGCCATTGCACTGCTGCTATGGTGTGTCACCTCACATATCATAGCCCACCTGGGCTAAGTTTTCATCCTTAAAAATGCTATGAACTACTGCTGGAAAACTCAGCACTGGTAGTGGGGTTTTCCAGCAATGGCACTTTTGTGTGTGTTTGTTTTTCTATTTGTGTAATTTTCAACTTTTGTTGTGATTGCATGTCCGTAACATTCGACATTCATATGAATTTGTAAGAATCCAGGCATTCGTAGACAAACCAAATGTTACAACATTTGTACACTGACATTCGTGTTTGTACAAATGTTTCAGAACATTCGTGAACTGAGAAGATGGGAAATGAGCTGCGCCAGTCATATCTGCAATAGATCCAGAGTGTATTTGACATAATAATAATAATAATAATAATAATAATAATAATAATAATAATAATAATAATAATAATAATAATAATAATAATAATAATAATAATAATAATAATAATAATAATAATAATAATAATAATAATTGGATTGAGAGTGGATTCAGGGTGGATTTGACGCTTCCAGAGCTGATGTGTTACAAGATACCTGTTGGATAAGTATCAGATACATATCAGATACGTATTGGATATGTATGCATTCAAAATGGATATTTGCATGAATTCATACAAATACATTCATATTGAATAGAATCCTATGACGTTTGAATGGGATCTATTCGAACAAATACAAATTTCCTAACATTTGACTCGATACAAATCAAATGCACGCCCCCCCCCGTTTGTACACATTCCTATTATAGATGCATGCCCCCATATCCACAGGTCTGGTAACAGCAGTTTCCGGTCAATGAAATAAGCCCCCCCCTTCCCAACAGTGCCATTAGGCCCCCTGGAGGCTTCCTGGAGGCCTAGGGCAGTAGGAAATAACACAAAATCTCATGTGATTTCCTGTGATTCCTGGGAAATCTTGCACAATTTCCCAGGAATCATGGGGAATCTCATGTGATTTCCCAGTGATTCATATCTCCATTGTTTCCAGTAACTGTGTCAAAGCTCATATGTATCCCCTGCAGATATGGGGTACGCCTGTATACCCGAGCAGTGCTCTGTTTTATCTATCTTCCCACCCCTTGCCTTCTCTGCTTTCTCCTTGGATTAAAATCTATTCCATTGAAATCATCTTAATTTACAATTCTCAAACAATGGGCTTCATCACGTACATTAATACTGTTAATTTTGCACAACTCTGATAAAGGGAATCCAAGGGTGTTTCCACACAGGCCCTCAAGAGCCCACTAAACACTCAATAAGGACCCATATGGCACACAACTGCATGGTACCTTCCACATAGTGGGACAGAATAGGGCCCCTTCAAGGATGCCGCTTCCGCACGGCCTCGGGTGAGATCCATCTCTAATGGGGTCTAGAGGTCGCCCAATCGGGTTTTTGGGAAGACCTGAAAAATTAGGTCTTCAAACCATTCCTGCTTGCAAATTCCGGATCAAAGGAGGATGCTTCCACAGAGGGACAGGATAGGAAACGGATGTGGGCAGGACCGGAAGTTGCCATGTTTAGTGAGGCGGCAGCACAACATTCTGGCTACATAGTCCATCCCACAGTTGCTTCACATTGAACATGGGCCAAGTTATGTCTGATCCTTCCGGATATCGGTGCTGCAATGCCTGTGCAGCAGCAACGCGATGCATTCCTCAGTAACTGTTCTCCCAATGCATGTGTGCATGTGTTAGGCCTCATTTGGATCCATCCCTATTTCAGTTGGATTTTCCCATGGACAGATTTCAGAAATCTGGATTTCCTTAATCCGGATTTCAAACGGTAAGTGCAGAAACACCCCAAATCTCCCTTTCTGGATGGAGCAGCAATTGGAGCTCCATCCAGCATGCGAGTGTGGAGGTGGTCATGTGGACATCTGGGAATTCAAGGCAGTTGAATTACCCAAATTGCACAAAACTCAATGTGCGAACAGACAGTGCTGGGGCCAACACTGTCGGGATAGAATGCAATTGGGGGCAACAACACCACCCCATTATTGCTTTCCACTAGAATATCAGGGTGCTGTCTGGAGGCAGCCTAAGTACTTATCTTATTTGTCACAAGATAGTTGTGCTCAATTTCACATGTATATTTGTGTATGAAATGAATTGTTTGACTCAGGCAACAGGGCCCACAGCTTTATTTCATGAAGTGAAGATAAGTAAAATGTGAGCCTACTCTTCCAATGCAATGTTACACTCATTTAATAAATCATAATATGTAGCATGAAAGGGGGGGGGGGAGATCAAAGTTCCATCTGCAAAGTTGCGGCTGAGTCCCCAAAAGACTTATTTGCCTCTCTGAGTTCCCTCTGCTGTCACTCTAATCAAGCGGACTTTAAAAGTGCCATGCACTTCCGCAATAAGCGTCCGCACGAGGCTCAGCAAAACGCGTGTTTTTAATGCACCTTCCGTCCCCAAGGAAGCCTGTTTCCTTTCCCTGCATCTTTTTCCCCCCGCCCCCTCTCTTGTTCAAAGGAAAAATAGCCAGCTCTCCATCCCCTGAAATGGCTTCCCATCCCTGCAAAGGCAGATGATCGCTCACTCATTCACTTTCAGCACTTACTTTCACTCAGTTCTCTGTTAGAAAAGGCTTCCTGTCCCTGCAAAGTCAGCGGCTGCAGCCATAGGCAGCGCGATCCTTCGCTCATTCACTCTTTTAACACTTTCACAGATCACCTGATAACAATGTTGCAATTCTGAGCAATTCTGGCTCTTTTTACAAAGGAAAGGAAGGGAACCTGCTGCATTTCTCAGATGTGTGAATGCTTTTTGGCTGTGTGTGCAGGCAAGCAATCACCACCCCTTTTGCCACGGAGCGTCCCCAAGGTAAATGTTGCGAGGAAAACCCGCGACTTCCAAATAGAGCCCTGAAAGTCTTCTTTAAAGGGCATGTATTTTGTCGCGGGTTTTCCTCATATTGTAGCGCTGGAAGCACCTTGAGAAGCCTGGCATGGGGGCGCTCAGAGGCAAAAGAGGAGTTCCAGCAGACTTTAAATTGCTTGGGGATGCACCCTGAAAGAGGCCAAATCCTGAAGTTTCATTTTCATCATCTGTAGAGCCAGAACAAGAAGCAGAAAATTATTTACTGCAGGCTTCTGAAAGCCTGAATGTGTCATAAAGTGGCTGCCAAAGGTTCAGTTCTTGTGAACTTGTCTTAGACTTTGAGTTCTGGCCATCTTTGACTCTTTCCAGTTGAGAAAAAAACCTCTGCACACCTTTGAACAGAAAAAAACCCTGATTCCTAACATGATACACTGCTGGCTATATCACCATGGAGATACCAATTTTATGGATTTTAATACTCACCTTAAAGGAAGAAGCTGAGAAACATTAACTGTGAAAATCTATACGCCAGGCTGGCTTAGAAGGAAGTAGAAAGGTCAAGAATTTCCTACAGCCCCAAGATGAGATAGAAGCAACATCTCAGAGACCCAGCAATGTCACCAACCTTCAAAGAAGGTCAAAGGCTGCCTGAGATGAAAATTTAAGTCTGCGAGCCTCTAGGGCTAGTTCTAATGCAAGACAAAGTGAGGTGTCCATCTTAGGCCATGTCTCCACAACCATGATGGGAGACATCTAGGGTGAGCATCCACACAAAAGCATCCTTCCTATTCTTTATCTAGGTATTTTCACATATCTGTAAGTATTGCCTTTTTTTGGTGAGCCCTTTGTGCCACAAAGAGAGAGAGAGGTGTACATAAGAACATAAGAGGAGTTCTGATGGATTGGGCCACAGCCCATCTAGTCCAGCATCCTGTTTCCCGCAGTTGCCCACAATTTGCTTCTGGGCATTATTAAGCAGAAGTCAAAAGCAAAACCTTCACCTGCTCTTGATTCTCTGCAAGTGGCCTTTAGGGGCAACCTGGAGGAAGTACCTAGGCCTTCGTTTTAGTAGACATCGTTTTAGTAGACATTGAGTCCTGACACCCTTTCCAAAGGCAGCCAAGTGGTAAACAGAGAGGGCCCTTAACGTAGCATGGCAATCAGAGAGAATTATAGAACTGTTGGTTGGTTGGTTTGAATTTTTATCCCGCCCTATACCCAAAGGTCTCAAGGTGGGTTACAACATTAACAACAGGCAAAGATGGGGAAAACTCTGAGATGGTGCATTCACATATCACAGAGCCACTTCTTTACCAGAAGCTGTCCTGCACATGCAGGAGTCCCCACCACATGGACAGAGGTCAAGCATTTGTAACTGCTCAACCTCTGTCCTAGCCGCCTGCCTGGGATAGTCCTGCAAGCTCCCATTTGCATCTCTTCCAGGTGGAAAGGATGCACACGTGACCAGGTGGCGCAGACATGTTGGCTGTGGTTGCCTCCTTAATGGCTCTGTTCAACTGTTTGAATGGGAAGTTTGCCTCGGACAAAAATCCATTGAAGAATCGCAGTTGTCAAACGGTGATGACAGGCCACTGAGTCTACCAGCAGACCAGGAAAGAAAGAGAACCTTGAAGACATCCTCCTTGGCCATCTGAATATGGCTTCAGTCAACCCTCCCACCTCAATAAAAGGCTGCCATGTTTGCATTTAAAGGCTCCTTTAGGAATATAACTGTTTTGAAAGCATTTGGAGCTTTTTCTTTTCCTGAACAGGAGCTTACAGTCTCTCCTCTGTACTCAGTCAACACTCCTTATTATATGGCTTTGCTGATTTAAGGAGTAATGCAGGAACATGACCACAAACACTGCCATGTTAATTTCAGCTACTCTGAAAATAAACTTGAAGAAGCAGAAAGGCTTTGGGAAGAACATTCATCTTGCTGCTTCCTGCAGGCACTTCTATTCCTCCTCTCTTTTTTTTCATTCTGTTTCCATCAAAATTTTCTTTCCTGTTTCTTCTGTAAAGGGATATTTATCAGGCCGACTGAATACCATCAGGTCATAATGCAATAGAGCAACTGTCTATTATATATGTAGTCAGTCTTTCTTGCTTAGAAACCCTAAAGCTTGTGTCTTTCCTGAAGTAGGTTCCCCACCTCCATCAAGACTGGGTGTCCACCTGAAAATAGAGGTGGCTTAATCCCAGACATGTGGTGGAGTAACCACAGTTGCTGCTGAAAATAAATGGTTTAGGGTGGAAAAATTGCACCCTGTGAAAATGGCACCTCCATCATGCCTGATAATCTTCTAAACCAGATGTATAATCTTTCTGTAAGATCAGGCTCTGTGTCTGAAAACTGGGTGATAGAAAATATAACATGAATCTTGGGGAATGGGGGAGATCCAGAGATATTCCAGGGGGAAAAAAAGACCAGTCAGCATAACACCAGTCCCAGGTAAGGTGATGGAAACCATCATTAAAGATGAAACTAGTTAGCACATAGGTGCAAGCATTGTTGAAGGAAAATCAGCATGGCTAATGTAAGAATAAATCATGGATGTGCACAAATATTCATCACATTCAAAATTCATCCAAATTCAGACATTCAAATTCACACTGAATATTGGTACTTTTGAAGATTGACATTCTATATGAACTGATTGCTTTGATATGTTGGTGAACCTGGGAAGGTGGGAAAATGGCTGCCCCAGTCATATCTGCAATGAATCCAGAGTGGATTCAGAGCAGATTTAGAGTGGGTTAAAAGTGAATTGAGAGCAGATTTGATGCATTCATAGTGGATACGTAGGGGATAGGACATACGTAGGGGATTCATAGAGGATACATAGGTGATACATAGAGATTCATAGGTGAACCAAACACACACAAACACACACACACACACAAAAAAACCCCACCCTCATTTACATCCCTAATCTGGATTTTCAGGGCCTTTCTTCACATTGCCCAGTGTACTGGTCTACCATGAGACCTAAATGTTCATGATTTCAAGATTGTATTGAAAAGTAAGCTAAATCAAATTCAGATTAAGGGAATTTCTGCTCAAAACCTGCTATTCTCCCAGAGAATGTTGTGTCACTCAGCATTCTCTCCTGGAAAAGTCAGAGTCTGCATTCCAGACTAGTCTACTGGGAAGCCATGCCTCCTGGGCAAAGCCATGACTACATGGATTAAGCTCCAGTACAGAAAATGTCACTGGACCCCACTCCATCAGTAAACAGTTTAACTATATCTCCAGGTTTTCCCCAGTGGACTGCACCAAGTGGCTAGTCTGGTCTGTTGATACATGGAGCTAACCACCATTTTGCTGAGCTCCTGAAAGCAGTCACAGAAATGAGCCACTTCTGGGCTTGTGGCTATAAGAGCCCTGCCTAGAAACTTTGGGGGCTAGATACAATCACAGTGCATGCAGCTCTTTCCTCATACTGCACAGCCATCCCTCCAGTTCTGGGCTGGGTTGCACAATCAGTCCCATAGTCAGCCCTATACAGTGCAGGCTGAAACACAAATGTGGGTCCTACCATCCTACCACAGTCTTCCCACACCTCTGTTTTGAAGGTGTTTCAGAAGCCATTAGAAGCTATTTTTTTTCCCAGATTCTCAGTGTGCCAAGTTAACTCCTGGTTGGCTGTTTCACTATTTTCCTTCTAGGTAGGGCTGACATTGTTTTTAACTTCCTTCTAGCTGCTCTGTATCTGTAGGACACATTTGGTAATATGTAAGTAATTAAGTTGTGAGTAATCTTTTAGCAATACAATCAGTTTTGATACAACAGTAAGGTAGAAAATGTCAACTCTCATTAAAAAATAGTCAAGTGGAAATTTGACTATGTTGACTATTCATCATGAGATTGTGCTCATTAGATGTTGGTTTTCCTACAAAACAAGGGCTGCCTTCTTAAGAAAAATAACAATAACTCTCTGCTTTATTTATTCATTTGATCCTGGGTCTCTGGCACTTTTATTGTTCTTGCTTCTGTCCTTGAAAGAACGAGTCAGCTTTCCTCACATTCATTCCTTTTAAGAAATTTTAAGCTCAAAGAGCCATCTGCATCAAGTGCTGGTGAAGGTCCCAAACCAGACCACCAGGATTTGAAGTGCAGATGGCCTTGGCCTGGGAATGCCAGATTTGCATGGTGATGCCAGGAGCAATATCCAGCATGCACTTAACCATTACCACAGTGATTGGGACACAGACACAGCTGCCACACCAACTTGCAGCTTTGGTCCTAAAAGAGGGTGTGAACACTGCTGAATGGCAGCTATTATAAAATACAGCTTAAGAGCTTCGTTCGTCTATTTGCTGCCTGTGTTCCTTGAATGGGGCCTAGGTTGGTGGACTGGGATCCACATGGACAGAATCTTCCCAGAATGTACATGATTTTTGTTTTGTTTTGCATTTATATCTCACTTTTCTTTTTGACAAAAAAAAAAAAAAACAGCTTGATGTCCTTGGGTTCCATGAAGGTCTTTTATCCAAGTAGCATACAGTGCCATACCAGAGCCCAACTCACACTTGGCCCCATAGTACATCATAGGGTAACATCTGGTAAAGAGCATTTGCACTTGCCGGAGGCATTTTCAACCCAGAAATGCCTCCTGCCTTACCAGATGTTAACCTATTGTCTAATAGCGGTGGTGTACGAAATTGTGCACCACACGCATCCCAACCATAACCAAAAGTTTTACCTGTTGCATCCAGTGCTGTGACTATTTGCACCAGTTCCAGTCCTAGGGGTCATCTGAGATGCTGCACATGTTGCGTGCACAGAACATCACCACTGCTGTGGTCACAGCGATGGTGCATGTGCAGTTGTTCTGGGCTCTGAAGACAAATTGGTGGTGACTGGACACACACTCAGACACAGGTAATCTCCTGGCACATGAGGGCTCAGTGTGACATGTATTAGCATTCCTAAGTGTGCACACTTTTCCCATCCAGTGGATGGGAAGCCAAGTGCAAAACCCCCTCAGGTTACTTTCAGCAAGCTGGCTGCTTCTTGACTTTTTAGCACTAGCCTCCTAGACCGTGGATTTATGCATCTCTGCTCACTTCCATCTCTTCTGCTAATGTTCTTTAAAGAATGAGTATTTCTTACAGTTGCTCCCTCAAAACGGCAATATTTCCACAATTTAATTTATACAATGAAAGAAAAGGAAGGAAGGAAGGAAGGAAGGAAGGAAGGAAGGAAGGAAGGAAAGAAAGAAAGAAAGAAAGAAAGAAAGAAAGAAAGAAAGAAAGAAAGAAAGAAAGAAAGAAAGAAAGAAAGAAAGAAAGAAAGAAAGAAAGAGAGGGAGGGAGGGAGGGAGGGAGGGAGGGAGGGAGGGAGGGAGGGAGGGAGGGAGGGAGGGAGGAAGGAAGGAAGGAAGGAAGGAAGGAAGGAAGGAAGGAAGGAAGGAAGGAAGGAAGGAAGGAAGGAAGGAAGGAAGGAAGGAAGGAGCATCTTAACTATGAGAAGACTTGAAAAGGCTGTCCTAGTGGCTTAGCACCAAACAGAACAGCTCCCGTATGGCTTTCCAAAATGAGATTGGATTAATAAATGTGATCGCTTCATTCTCTGCTTTGCATTGAATCATGGAGATAATTAGAAAGGGTCTCCTAGCTTCTCATTTTCAAGATTTCATTATGATCTTCCTAATCTTCTTGTGTAGGTGGCAGCAGATGATTACTCAAACTTGGAAAAGTTTCTTTCCCCCGACTCAGTAATAATGAGCCTTTGTATTTTTTTTTTAAAAAATGCTTATTCTTTGCTTCCAATCTGTTCCTCTTTTTGTACCCTCTTTTCACGAACCTTCCTGCTATTTTATTAATTTTTCAACATTTGCATTTTTATGTCATTGCTTTATCTCCCATAACCTTTTTAAATTGTCTGTATACAACAGTGTTCCTTTCAAAGAGACACGATAAAGACTTTCACATATTTATAATTGCTAGTTCCACACTTGCAATGATTTATCAGTGATATTATTAATCAGATCATAGGAATGATGGTATTGCTTACAAATCCATATAAGCCATGAGCTACAGGGTATGTAGAGCACTACTTATAAGTGAGCATCCTGCAATTGTCACTGGCTAGATCATGAAGATCCAGCAGACATATCATGGTTAGCAGATCAATGTATTTGTTACAATTGGGTTGTAGCAAATCTGTGATGTGTTGGAAACAAGGAACATTTCTATATTTGGTCAGTAGTCCAGAGCAACTGTCTGCTTATCATGCTTTGTCTGGAGGGCACTAGTGCTATTCCGGTCCAGAACCATCCCAAGAGATGCCTACTCCAGAGGCCAATTTGCACTTGGCCCCATAGTACATGATATGGTAACATCTGGCAAGGTGCATCTGCACTTGCGGGAGGCATTTTCAACCCAGAACTGCCTTACCAAATGTTACCCTATCATCTGCAAGCATACCTAAAGGAAGAAAGGGAACTTCCAAGTCCAAGAAGAAATCAATGGAGTAAAGGAAGTCATTAAAAACAAGAAAATTTCATTTAGAAAATGGAAGGCTTTGTCCTAATGAGGAGAATAGGAGGGAACTAGAGGCCTATTCTCACTAGGGCCTCTGGGGAAGAATTAGGCCAGCCCTGGGACAGAACATTCGCTCTGTGGGCTGGGTGGTTCTGTCCGGAACCGGCCCGACCCATCTCAGGGCAGCCTAATTGTGGCCAGAGTGTGGAGCGTGAAATCATCCTCCACTCCCTGCCCAAGCCATCCCTGGCCGTCCCACAGCTGTCTGATAGGGAGAACACTTGCACTCTCCCTGCCAGACAGCTGTGTGCCCCATCCTGCCCAGCGGCCATTGGACCCTGTGGGCCTGCCAGCTGGCAGCCCCTTTCAGGGGTGCAGCGAGACTGGGCCGGGCCTGTCCTTGGGTCCTTCAGGCTGCCGCCAGACTAATCATGCCTGCACAGTGGCCAGTTATCCGCACCTGCGCAGAACGGCGGTGCATGCAGACTCACAATGCCAGCAGCTAGGCCCGCCACTTTGAACTTGGCAATGAAGAGGTTAAATGGCACACACATGCACACGTCCCTGGGTAGGCCCGTGCCCGTGGAGATGCCCGGGGGGGGGGTTTCCTGTTTGCTCTAGGGGACCCAATCACATCACCTAGAGCCCACAGGAACTTGGGAAGGGACTACACAGGCCTGCCTGCCCCTGGGTCGAACCTGATCCAATGGCAGCAGACCTGGGAGGTGCGTCCTGCCCCCGTGCTGGCCTTTTTGGGCTAGGCCACACAGGGACGGGTCCCATATTCATACCTAGGGAAGTAGGAACTCATCTCCACACGTTACTTACCTACCTAGGTGCAAATGGGGAATGTGTCCCCCGCGTGGCCTAGCCTTCGTGCACTACATCCGTTCAGCTATAGTGTGAAAAGGCCTAAGGAGCAAGGCAGAAGCACCAAATATATTGTCTCCATTTAAATGAAGACAATCAGGTGCCTTCGAAAGATTTATAAGAAATCTATTTTTCATCAACAGCCACCCATGTCATTTCAGCAAGGAATGGCAATATGAAATGTTTCAGCACACTACACAAGTCACATAAGACAGAGATGGAAAAGGTCAGCTTTTATATAATGAAAATTTCAGGATAAAACAGCCGGTTTTGCCTTATTTTGGAGGGAAATACAGTAATAATTTTCAGTAGCCTATTTGGCCAGTCAGAGCAATTTAAAAAGTAGATCCCAACTTAGGAAAGCCATAAGAACATAAGAACATAAGAGAAGCCTTGCTGGATCAGGCCACAGCCCATCTAGTCCAGCATCCTGTCGCACACAGTGGCCCACCAAATGCTCATGGGCATCTCAAGCAGAGACAAGGACAAACCTTCTCCTGCTCTAGAATCCCAGCAGATGGCCTTTGAAGCGCCCTAGTTCCTCCCCCCCCCCCCCAGCCTGGAAGATGCATCTAGGCATTCGTTCTAGTAGCCATTGATACATCTGTCATCCATAAATTTGTCTAACCCTACCTTAAAGCCATCCAGACTGGTAGCTGTCACCACCTCTTCCGGCAGCACATTCCATAAGCCAATGACCCTCTGGGTGAAGAAATACTTCCCCCTGTCAGACCTTATTCTCCTACCCATCAGCTTCATAGAGTGCCCCCTGGTTCTAGTGTTGTGCGATAGAGAAAAGAAATTTTCTCTATCCACCCTTTCTATACCGTGCATAATTTTATATACTTCAATCAGGTCCCCTCTCAAACGCCGTCTCTCCAGACTGAAGAGGCCTAGACGTTGCAGCCTGGTTTCGTAAGGGAGGTGTTCCAGACCCTTAATCATTCTGGTTGCCCTTCTCTGCACCTTAGACGTTTTCGCACGGGGCTGAACGGAACGCGAAAAAGACAGCTGCGGACACGTCATCCGCATTGCCCGAGCGCGGCTTGCGCTCCGACGTGTCCGCAGCTGTCTTTTCCGCGTTCGAAATGTAGAGCACTTTAAAGTGCTCTACATGCGTTCCAACGCGGACGAGCCGCCCGCAGGCGTTCGGGAGGAGAAGCGTTCGCGCCTGCTTCTGTCTCCTGAACAGCTGCGGGCTCGCCTCCGACGCCGGCGCGGCTTCGACAATCAGCTGTTTGACAATCAGCTGATTGTCGATCTGCCTCCGCGGCTGTCTCCGCGCCCCTGGCCGGCATTTGCCGGCTAAGACAGCTCCCGGCGCTTTGAGCATTCGCACACAGACGCTCCGGAACGCGTTTACACGCGTTCTGGCGCGTCTGTGTGTGAACGGGGAAAGCGCCCGGAGCTGTCTTAAGCTTTCCGCCTGAACGCGTTCCGTTTGGAACGCGTTGCAGTGCGGAAATGCCTCTTCTCTAGTTCCACAATATCCTTTTTGAGGTGTGGTGACCAGAATTGTACACAATACTCCAAATGTGGCCTCACAATAGATTTATAAAGAGGCAAAATGACACTTGCTGTCTTATTTTCTATTCCCTTCCTAATTATTCCCAGCATTGAATTTGCTTTATTTATTCAAGGAATATATTCAATTTATTCAATATACCCATTTCTTAAACAACATTATTTTCCAAGATGTGTTCCAAAGGCCTCAAGGTCACAAACATTCTTTTCCTTCTCTACATTTTCTTCTCATAACACTCCTATGAAGTGGATGAGGCTTACTGGGAAAATGCAAATTATTGTGCTTATAGTCCTTCAAAATCAGTAAATGCAAGAAAATATCCCCCAAATATATATATATATTTAGATGTTTGGTCTCCCCTTTTTACTGACATACCTAATGCTATTGAAACTGGTTCTCCAGCAATTGCCCTGATATTTTTATTTATTTATTTAAAGGATTTCCAAAGTCTAGAACTGTTTGAATGTTGCCTAAATATACAGATAATCATACCGCTCTTGTTAGATTCTCTGAAATGTTCAGGCTTAGGTTAGTGTTGTTAAGGCTATTGTTTAGGTTAATGTTGAATTCAGTTGCCTAGTTGTTGGTTGTTGTTTACTTGTATTTGTTCCACAATATATTGTACTGTGTAGTTTTAAAATACTAAAAAAAACTAAAAAGATCTGCTTCAAAAATCATAAGGTCATGATGGGAGAGTGGAAGTAGTAATGCTTTTAATGTAGGATAGCACTTAAAGTTCCAACATGGCCGCCATCAAGTCAGAATGCTAAGGAGATGTAGCCATTGGGCAGTGATCATGGCCTTCAAACCAAAAAGAGTCATTCATCTGCACAAGTTTGGCCTGGTATATTATCTGGTGATAAAGGAAATAAGCAAAAAGTGGAACAGCATTAAGTCAACTCTCTATCTAGGGATGTGCAAGAGTATTCAAAATATTCATTATTTGTACACATTTGGACAAATTTGGCATTTGTATACTAATCGAATGCCCAAACATTCATACTTTAGTATTTGTATGAATATGAATATTTTGAGTTATTCATATGAATAACTTGGACATTTGTATGTGTATAGATGTGTACGCATCGTGTACTTATCCATACTCATCTTGTGCATATCCATACATATCCGTACAAATACTTAGGAATGAAAACAGGATGTATACAGGACACATATGGGCTGTGTAAGGGTGCGTACAAGATTCGTATCATTGGATATGTATCTAAGATTCAAACATATCGGTTCCAATGTCCAGAGATTTGCTTTTCTTTATTGGTAGGAATTCAGATTTTTTAACATTCAATTTGTTGCAAATAGAATGTTGAAAATTGCATTTGTGCACACGCCTAATCCACTCTGTTCTGTCCTTTTGGCCGCATCCCCATTATAAGCTTAATCCATTTTCCCTAAACCGAAATAATAGAACTGGATGCAAATGCGAATTTGCCTGATCCCATTACTTTCAACTCAATCGCGTTGGATCCAGATTCTGAAGATCGTACAAGGCGTACGTGACTCAAGGGGGGACTCAAGTGGCTACTTTCTAAAAGCCACTTTTGGGGGCTGCTCTGCCATCTTCCTCCTGGTGTGAACGCACCACCCATAAGGGACCGCTTCATGGAGCCTAGCTGGGTGGCTGGGTGGCTGCTGCTTGCCTGGATGGAGGAAAAACGGCAGCGGGCAGCCAGCGATTCTTTCCCCTCCCCTCCCCATTGCCCGGGGCACACAGCAGCAGCGGCAACCCAAGCCCCCTTGCTTTAAACATTTACACATCTCCCAGAACCGGCAGCTGCTTTCCTTTCCCTTTCTAAAAGTCAGAACTTCAAAGAGCTAGAATTGCGCAAAATTGCAACATTATTATCAGGTGTGAAGTGCCTGGATTGCTACAGTTTAGCGGCTGCTGTAAAGGGTGTTTTTACACTGAAATCACTATCTTTGGAAGCAAGCTATTGGGGGAGGGAAACCCTAAACATGGATTCTCACCCCTTAAAACGGTACGGTTCCCACAGTAAAAAATGTAACACATATCAAGCACACGAACCAGAGTGAGACCTGTTGAAATGAGGGTTAACATTTACAACGCTTTGGGGCAATTTAACACGCGGGAAGCGTGTTAAGCCAAACTGACTTGGGGTCTGCAAGGATTGAAACCATATCGAAACCGAATTAAGCCTGTAATGGGGATGCGGCCAGTGTGTTCTTGGCTTAGGACTCTTTATTGGGACCAAGCACTTTCCCGCAGTGGACACTGCTGGTACATGTGAACAAATTGCCCAGTGAGTTTTCATGGCGAAAGGGAGTTGCAACCCAGACACCAATGCTCTTAACTGCTTTACCACACTGAGTGTGCAGTGATAAATCTATTTATTGCAAATCTGAAAAGATCCACATTGCTTGTGTTGTTTTAATTATTGCTTCTTTTTCTGCTCAACTGTATTTTTGATAGTACAACATATTGTTCTAAAGCACACAAATTAAAATATATATTTTCCCACCTGCTGGACTCCTGCTTCAGTACAGCCAGTGATTCCAGCCAAACAGAAGCTAATTTGTGGAGTTGCTTTTAACATGATCATAAAATCCTTCTCCAAAACACTAACCATAAATCACCATTGCAATATATCAAGTGGCTTTCAGCACCACTTCTCAGATCTCTTTTTTATTTAAGCCACTAATGACAATGCAATATTTATTGCTATCCAATTTATCTGTGTTTTGCAAAGTATTTCTTATATCAATGTAAGAGGAAGCCAGGGAGACTGACCATTGACTGACCCCACCCAATTTACACACTTTGCAGTGCCGCAGCATAGAGAGCATTTTCCCCATTGCCTAAGCCTAGAATCCTCACTATTAGATTTATATATCGTGGATTTCGGAAGATGCAATACACTAACACTAAAAGAGTAGAAGAGTCAGCCAGTAAGCCAAAAACAATTAGAAATGATTATGGTCACACTATTAATCAGCATTCTAACCCTAACCCTAACCCTATTAATCAGCACCAAAGGGTCAGGTGAATAGGTAGCTATTTAAACAAGTTCGCAACCAGAAGAGGTGGTAATAGCAACCAGCCTGGATGGCTTTAAGGAAGGGTTAGACATATTTATAGATGGCAGATGTATCAATGGCTACTAGAATGGATGCCTAAGGACACCTTTCAGGCTGGTGGGACAAGCAGGATGCCCATGGACAATTGGTGGCCCACTGTGTGCAACAGGATGCTGGACTAAATGGGCTGTGGCCTGATCCAGCAGGGCTCCTCTTATGTTCTTATGTAAAGACATCATATACCCTTCTGTTGCCCATACACCTCCTAAGTCTTTTTTCTGGTAGCCACAAGAGGACCTGAAGTGATAAGAGTAAAATGGCAAGCTGGATATTATTTTATTTGTTTGTTTGTTTATCCCACCCTATACCTGAAGGTGTCCAAGTGAGTAACAACATCTAAAATCAAACATTATTAAAACAACAATATGTATCAAACCAGTAGCAAGTGGTAAGAGAAAGTGTATCCCCATTTAACCAAAGACTAGAGCAAAGAGGTGCGTTTTTACTGCCTTCCTAAATGTGTACAGTGAAGAAGCCTCATGCACCTCAAAGGGGAGACTATTCCATAGCCTAGGGGCCATCACTGAGAAGGCCCTCTCCTGGATGCCCACCCCTTTTGCTGCTCAGCATGGTGGGACAAGCGGTAGGGCCTCACCTCCAGATCTTAAGGTACGGGCAGGTCAATATGGGAGTAGGCGTTCCTTCAGATCAGTTTTGCATTTTCTGTTATCCTGGACCAGCAAGGGTTCTAGGATCCTCCCTTAGACCACACCAACATACGGAAGGGAGGATTCTAATACATTTGCTGGTGTGGTATACAAACCTGTGCAGAATTGCCTTTAACGTCTCAAGTTTGTGAATTCAACCTTATCCTCGGGTCCTTCATAAAGTTTAACCATGCAATGCTCCCTGATTGGATAACAATATTCACTTCCCCATGCTAAGTTTGAGCCAGTTTGGTCTTGTGGTTAGAGTACCAGACTCATATCTTGCAATCATGGGGTTTGTTTCTGCACTCCTCCAGCAAACCAGTAGGGTCACCATGGGCTAGTCTCTTTCTGAGTTACCACAGGTTGCCTGTTGTGGGGAGAAGAATAGAAGGATGCTCAGCTGCTTTGAGTCCCCTTTGGGTGAGAAAAGAGGGATATAATAACCAACTCTTCTTCTTCTAACCATATCTGAAGAACAAAAGGTTCCATTTTTGTCTAATGCTCTATTGCTATTGTGGTTGCTGCTGAGCTGCGGACTGTATCATCATTCATTTGTCTGTACAATGCAGCCTCACCTGGCTGCAGGGAGCCCAGATGTAGAGCAGTTAGAATCGCTATATGTTGACACGCTCCGGGGTATGCTGCATGCACAGATCTGCCTCTGGGGAAGAAACAGCTCTGCAAAATGCAATGATGCATGCAGCACCTCCCCCAGGGTTCCCTAAAATGGAATGTGCAAAAAGCCTCTGACTCATCCCAAACAAGACTAGCTTATGAGACGGAGAAAAAAGCCAAATCACATTACATTTGGCATGCTGTTAAAGCATCCTTGCCACGACTGTACCTATAGATCGTTCAAGATATTCATAGGTTTGCTGATATATGCATTTATATCATCCTTTCTGTCCCTCATGGAGCCAAGGAATTCTCCTATCCAGAAACTGATGAGATTCTAACCTTGGTTTCTGAAAGGTGGTGCTTTTGTGTTCCTTTGGATTTCTGTTTATTTTCTTCCTGCCCATTTTCCCCTAGTCATGTTCTTGTGATTGTGCTACTAACAGCTGACCCTTGAAGGCCAAGCATCTCCCATTGGCAGGGATCAATCTATTGACTCATGGGGATGAATATGAAAGAGTCTTTCAGCAGTTTTTCCCCTATCAAGCATTATGCAAATAATAACTTTTGTGACATTGTTGATGTTCCTTGAGGCACAAGCAGTCCCCTGGGGTGATCAATACATGAAATATATTTAACTCTGAAACATTTCCCCTTGCTACTACTGTTTTACACAACCCCGGAAACCACAAATATAGCTCCATGCATCCAAAACTTTGGGAAAACCAAAAACTTTCTGAACATGTTTGAACCCTGGTAGGAATGCAGTCACAATAACTGAGCCTTATAATAATGAATAAATTGAGGGAGAAATGGCAACAGAAAGACTCACAACCCATGTGGAAGCTGCAGAAAATACAAAAGAAACTGCAAATCAAATGTTTTAACAACAAAATACCTCCTGAAATAGGGATGTGCATAAATATTCATAACATTCATCATTCATATGAATTTGTACAAATTTGGACATTCCTACACAAATCAAATGTTATGATACTTGTATACTAACATTTGTATGAATAGTTTAGACATTCATTAGATTGGGGGTGTGGAAAAATGGAGCACCAGTCACATCTGCAATGGATCCAGATTGTGTTGATTGTGGATCAACAGGGGATTAGAAGTGGATCCAGGTTGGACTGACATTTTCAGAGTACAGAAATGTTACAAATATGTATTCATTTGTATCAGACACATATTTATTTGTATAGGATACGTATCGGATATGTACTCATTTGTATCAGATATGTATTTGTTTGTATCAGATATGTATTCATTCATATCAGATACGTATTAGATACATGGTTACGTATTATCAATTGCTACTAGAATGAATGCCTAGGTGCATCTTTCAGGCTGGGGGGGGGGAAGCGGGGCACTTCTAAGGACATTTGCTGGGATTCGAGAGCAGGCAAAGGGTTGTCCTTGTCTCTGCTTGAGATGCCCATGAGCATTTGGTGAGCCACTGTGTGCGATGGGATGCTGGACTAGATGGGCTGTGGCCTGATCCAGCAGGGCTTCTCTTATGATCTTATGTTCTTATGTACATATTCATTCATATCTGATACATAGTGAATATTTGTATGAATACATATGAATAGATTTGTGTCAAATAAAATGTGATCCATTCATACAAATGGGATCCATTCAAATGTGATCCATTCATACAAATATGGATTTTCAAACATTTGGTTCATTAAGTATCCAATGCCAAAAATGCATTTGTGCACACCCCTATTCTTAAATGGCTAAGCTGGTTACCCATGGAAATAGCCACCTTGGTTTTCTAGAACCCAAGCCCTTTAGGGATGGCCAAAAATGTTTGTCATTTTTGCAATTCATACGATTTTCAAAGGTTTGACACTTCATATTCGGATCACATACTGGTTATATTTGAAAACTGGCCTTCACATGCAACATGAACATTTTTGTGCCTTCATTTGAAGCTTTGCAGCAGATTCTCAATGGATTTGGTGTCACCACTGGTGGTGGCATGGATATGAAGCAGATTCGAAGCAGATTTGAAGCCTGGAATGTTCAAATGGCTCCATTCACACAAATGCGAAGTTCTGTCCCATTTGCTTTGATGCAAAGCAAGCAGGAAAAAACAAAGTGCACATCCTTGAAGTCCTTAGGTTTGCTGAGAGCAGCTTTTAAAAAACAAGCGAACAAAACCTTCTCTTTTATTTGGAAGAGGAATAACTTGCACGTTCCCTTGAAATCCTGTGTTTCTCAGAAGGTATCTGTTCCTTCTTCCTGCAAACGGCAAACAGCATCAGCCATCGATATTTGCCAGCAACCTGACTATTCATTTGACGTGTCTTGCATTGTTGGTGACCTTGGATATGCAAACGGAGGATGAAAAATGATGCAGTGAGGCAAAGCTTCCTTTAAAACCTTGGGAGAAGGATACAAAAGCACCTGCAAGACGGATGGCTTATATTACAAAAGGAAGATTCTTCGTAAGGAACACACTAGTTGAGAAATGCTTGTTTCAAAACTACAAACCCCATAGAAGGATTAGTGGAGAATGGTCAGTTAGGTTCCCCATAAGCCAAAGTCAGCCCCTGGGGTAGCTGTGAAAACTAGAAGGATCCCTTTTTTGAACTACAGTCAGGCTCAGTAGCAGATCAGCAAGAAGTGCAGGCCTTTTTTAAAAAAAGATCAGCATGATGTTCATTGAGCCAGAAACACTCATCAGCAGCTTTGCTGCTGAATTCTGCACTAATTGCAACTTCTAAACCTTCTTTAAAAGGAGGTCCAAATAATTAGCAGAGCATGGATCACGGCAGCTGAGATATCCTGCTCAGGAAAGGCCATTATTAGCAAATTAGCTGGAATGGGAAATAGGCAAACCACTTAAGTCCTGTATCATAGGGATGAAACCAGGGGCATTTCTGCACTTGGCTTCCTATCCACTGGATGGGAAAAGTGCAGAACCCGCTAACAAGTACTAGCATTCACACTTGGGGACTCTAGTACAAGTCACACTGAGCCTCACACACCTGGAGACTTACCTGTATCGGGGCGCATAACTGCACTGATAGGGCGCTGCCATCTTGATTCCTGAGTAGTGCCAGTATCACAGCGACAATGATGCTGTGTACAAACGCAATACCATTTGGAATCATCAGAGGTGCTAGCGCTCTTCACAGCACCTCAGATCCCTCGCACCGGAAATGATGCTAATGGTCGCATTGCAGGACGTTTCATGTAAGCTTGGGCTAAGGGTTGAGATGTCTGTGGTGCACAATTCCATACTCCAATGCTAGTAGATGTTGGGGTAGCATCTGGCAAGGCAGGAGGCATTTCTCAATTGAAAACACCTCCTGCAAGAGCATCATATACTACTGCATCAAGTGTGAATTGGCCTCAGGAATATTTCACACTGTGGACTTACTATTTCTAGTGAAGTGATCCCTTCCAAAATAGGATTATTCCTGGATTAACCTGCAACACATAGTACTTCCATCTAAACTGGATTTGGATTCAATTGGCAGATCCCTATACAGCCCATTACAGGCCTGTTTGCACCTTATTACAAAATATATTTGAAAGGTATTTCAATTTGGTTTTGAGACAAGTATATGCAATACAACGGATATGGGAATTCTGACCTGGGAAGTAGGGATGTGTGAGACTATTTGAAATATTCATTATTCTATTAAATTTGGCTGAATTTGAACATTCGAACTCAAATCAAATGTCCAGACATTTGTTTTTTAGTATTCAGACATTTGTATGTGTATGGATACGTACACATCACGTACATATCTGTATGGGTTTTGTGCATATCCATATGCATAAGCATGGGATGAAAATGGGATGCATATGGATGCGTACAGATGCATATGGAAGCATGCAAAACTCATATCTTTGGATACATATTGAACATCGAATGAATAGATACAAATGTATTTGTATCGGCTTGAATGTCCAGACATTCATTTTTCTTTATTCAAATATTCAAGTCAAATCAAGTGTTGAAAATTGCATTTGTGCACACCCTTCGTCGTGTGCACATCTGGGAATTTGACAGCATCCAAATCCCCCAGATTGCAATGCGGCCAAACCCCACAAAGGGCACACTGAGGGCACCAGTGTCAAGATTTAAAGCAAGGATTGTAGTAACCGCAAAAGCTTGCACAGGTTTTCCCCTGGCTTCTCAAGCTTCAGAGTAAAAAGAATCTTCCTGCTTCTATAAGCTTGTAGTACACACTCGGCACCAGCAGGGTGCTGGACTCTTAGTCTTGGGGCATAATGGCTCCCCAGCTGCATGTTCCCCATAGAGAACAACCCTTCTCTTCCTGTTTGAGGATCCTCCCCGCCTCCCGCCACAGGATGTGACATCAGAAGTACTTCTGACCTGCTCACCTGATGCAGCTCCACCTATTGCCTCCCTGGATTATGTCCTGACACCACTTCCTTCTCCACCCCTCTTGCGGCGGGCTATTTAAAGCTCTGCCAAGAAATAAATGCTCTCTTTCCAGCTCATCCTGTTTCCCGCCTGACTTCTTTCCCCTGTGCTCTCTGTCTTTAACTCACCTTAGGAGCACATGGTGATCTCTTATAGCATGCCGGTGGCTAATAAGGGATTTACTTTTGCAATATCTGGTGGATCGTACCAGTAACCAATGGTACCATGTATTGTTACAGCCCTTGGGTTGTAACCAAGCATCGCTGTGGTTTTCAGAACTGCAGCCAAGATCGAGGTAGTCATAGGCTGCCTCCAACCAGAGACGTTTTCGCATTACTCCCGTTCCATTTGGAACGGGAGTAGGACGGGAAGATTAAGACAGCTCACGACGCTTTCACCTTTCACACACAGGAGCGCAGGAGCGCGTGTAAACGCGTTCCGGCGCGTCTGTGTGCGAATGCTCAAAGCATCGTGAGCTGTCTTAGCCGGCAAAGGCCGGCCAGGGGCGCGGAGACAGCCGCGGAGGCAGATCGGCAATCAGCTGATTGTCAAACAGCTGATTGTCGAAGCCGCGCCGGCGTCGGAGGCAAGCCTGCAGCTGTTAGGGAGGGAGAAGCAGGCGCAAATGCTTCTCCTCCCGAACGCCTGCGGGCGGCTCGTCCGCGTTCGAATGCATGTAGAGCACTTTAAAGTGCTCTACATTTCGAACGCGAGAAAGACAGCTGCGGACACGTCGGAGCGCAAGCCCCGCTCGGGCAATGCGTATGCCGTGTCCGCAGCTGTCTCCCACGCGCACCGTTCAGCCCCGTGCGAAAACGTCTCAGGTTTCCCAGAGCCAAGATTTCAGGTTGCAGAGTGCGACCTTAGGTGCTAATGGAAGGGAGCAATAGCCCACATTATTGCTTTCCATTGGTATATCAGGCTGCTGTCCTGAAGCAGCCTCAGTTAGCTCATACCAGGGGGAGGTTTGCACTTCCTGTTCCATCTGGGGAACAGGAATTGTAAATGTCCAGTGGCATGTAGTAGCATTCACACTCACCCCCACCATGCATACAGGCACTTACCTGGTGTGGATATGTGGTCTGGGCACTGCCATCTTGGTGTCCAATGATGGCATTACTGCCCATGCACTGGCATCAACACTTGGATGACCATGATGTACCACACAAGTGCAGTAATGCCAGCACATCACTTGATCCACTAGCATGCTTGCATAATGCATCATGTGCCCCTCCATGCACTACAGAGGTGTGGATGTGCATGCCACTGGACACCACTGGACAATATAAGTGCACATGTGTAAACAGCCCATTCAAGTGAAGATGCTCTATTTGGTAGTCCGGGCAAACCACAGGGCAAAGTTCAGACAGGCCTCAGATTGCAGAAAGATCTCCTCCTAAAATGCCCTACCTCCAAGTAGCTCTGATATGTTTTGAAGACAACAGCCCTCTCCTAGGATGCAACCAAACCGTGCTCCAAATAGTCTTTGGAATCTGTCTTCCAGGAATGCTTTCTCATCTTCTCATTATAGTTTTAACATTTCTTGGTTCATTTCCCAGGAAAGCTCTGGAAATCTGGAAAATTCTGTATATTGAGGTCAGGGATCATTTCTTACCCAGAGCACACATTGATTTCTTTTAGTGTGCCTGTGGCATTTCTGCAAACATGTTCTTTAATTACTGGACTTAAAGATCACAGTTCATTTATTTATTTAAGTATTTATATCCCACCCTTCACCCAAAAGTCCAAGGGAGGGTCACAAGAATGCAAAAGAAAAAAATCCATAAAACAGCCTTTAAAAAAATACTTAAAATACAATCCTTTCTCCAGCTCATTTCCTGCTTCGTTCTCCTTTCTTATTCATGGGTTATCTTGGATTGCTCTACTGTGAGTGCTTCTTGTGGTTGGATGGATGGGTGGAGGATGCATGTTTTAAAGTATAAATTGGATGTCTGATTAACATTTTCCCCAAAATCTTTGCAAAATATGAATATATCTAGGAAGACAAATACATACCAGACACAGACCTAGAAAAAATAACCCCTAAGGCTATTTTTATGTAAACTAGCCCTGCAGAAGCAGTTAATATTTTCAGCAAAATCCACGTCTTCTCTCACCAACTACTGGACGGACAGGTAATTAGAGTTTTGTTTGCCACCTTTCCTCAAAACAAACAAGAGCTACAGGCATTGTGTGCCTGATCTGAATTCAGAATTTTCCTTATCAGACTTGCCAGTCAACATATTTCAGCACAAGAAATATTGGTGTTTGTAGTTGAGCCTAGCAGGCTGCCTCCAGACATGAGATATAGCTCAATATTCTTTTAGCACTGTATTGGGAATGGCAGGTATAATTGGGGCATTCTCAATATAGTGCTACTTTAAGGGGCTGAAAGTCCTTAATATTGCTATTATGGGAAACGCGGCAGTGATGCTGGGTTTCCCTAATAACAGTGCTTACCTTCGTGTCTGCAAACAGCTTTGGGGATCAGCTCGCCAACCATGTGGGCACATACACGCACGCAAAGGAAGTGGAAGGGCACTTAGCTGACTTCCGGTAGTCCCAAGTGAATTGATTCTGAAAGCTGCCAACAGAGATGAAGGTAAAGTTCACAACTGCTTCTCCCTACAGGTGAGGACTGACATTTAGATCCTGCATTGCTCTTTGCTTCCTGGAGGCTGCCTTTTAGGATAAGCTAGTCTTGCAAATGGCAGTGAAACCTTCCAGCTCAGTGAAATGTTGGCACAGCAGTAGCTTGCCACAACTAAGGATGTGCACGAATTATTCACACTATTTGGAATTTGGACGAATGTGTCCGGATTCCAACATTCATGTACGGATCAAATAGAACAAATGTGAATATTTGAATTTGGCCAAATTAGATTGAATAATGAATATTTCAAATATTCTTACACACCCCTTGTCTTAAAGCTCCTTCCTATATTATTGCTTAGGACATACAAACTGAGTTGACTGCGACTGAATGTGCATGAATGTTCGTAGGCATTCAAAATTTGATCAAATGTGCCAAATTTTGACATTCAGACTCGAATAGAATGTCACAAAATTCAAATGTAAAACATTCAAATCAAATTTCAAATTTCAGATCTATTCGTTCTAATTATATGGACATTCATATATGTACAGGTTTGTACATGATGTGTACTTGAAGATCCACATCTTTCCTGCATCCGTACGCATTCGTACGGATCCGTAAGGGAAAAAAATGGGTTGATATGGGATAACTACAGGATGCATGTGGACGTGTACAGATGCGTACTGATGTGGGGAAGATAAGTACTTGCACATACGAATGTTGTCAACATCTGTATGTGCAGATTCGAAGCAAAAATTCAAACAAATAGATTTGAATTTGGTAAATACGAATCAAATCTTGTTAAATCCGAATGCAAAAGATTTTAATTGAATCAGATTTTCGGGTATTTGATTCAAATAGAATGTCAAAAAAAGTTCGTGCAGAGCTCTAGTCTGGGCATAATGGTAGAAAGTTCAATGAAGGTATGAATACATATTCACACTAATGGTGTGTCCTATTACACCACCAAAAAGGCCAGACCACAGAGGCGTGCAGTCCACCTGTTACTAGCATATGGAAGAATGACAATGTCCCATCTGGAAATAGCAAGTCAGAGACAATAAGGAATGGAACTGAAGAGAAAGACCTTGATTCTATAATGCAGTGATGGTGAACCTTTTGAGCCCAGTGTGTCAAAATTCGCAAGAAAACCTAGCTTAACTCGGTTGCTGTGTCACATCTAGAAATATCCATAATTTTGGGATATTTGTAGCTCTAGTAAAAAAGTTATATTTTTGATATGTGTATTTTATTAAAAGCAAAAACAAATAATTCTTTACATTTGCTAAATCTTCAATTGAAAGTTGGTATTTCGTACACTCCAAGAACAAGCAAGCATTACACGCCCAGGTGCCAGGGTGACCATGTGTGTCACCCAAAAGGCTTGGTGTGTCACCTGTGACACGAGTGTCATAGGTTGGCCATGACTGCTATAATGTCTTGTAAAAACTGATACCGCGACCACATCTGATTAGCAGATCTCAGAAAGCATTCAGCAGAAATAGGACCTTTTTGTTGAATGTGCAGCCATCCTCATCCTCTATAGCTGTGAAGCTTTACTGGGAATGCCTAAAGAGCTCCCAGTAAAGTCCCAGATGCTGCATTTGCACTGCTTCCTGGTGCAAAAGCTGTGTGAGGATGAGGCAGCATATTTTTGACTGCACAAGTGTGCACTGTGTCACAATTGCCATAGCGACAGCCCAACACATGGTGGTGGATGATCTGGGATGGTGCAGGAACTCATGGTGTATATACTAGCCATTGTCCCCGAGCTTAACTTCCACAGGATACATTTCCACTGCAATTAAGTGCAGAAAGCCCCTTGGAAAATATTCAGAAGGGGACAATTAAAAATATCAAAAGAGTAGAGGAGGTTTCCCATGAGAAAAGGTTGCAGCATTGGGGCTTTTTGGTCTAGAAAGGAGGTGAAAGAGAGAGGACATGATGGAAGCATATGAAGTTAGGCATGGTAAAGACAAAGTATAATGAAAGGAACTTTTCTCTTTGGCCTTTCCACACTGGCCGCCTAAAAATGGATCTAAAAAGATCTGTTTTTTGGTGAACCATTCTTTCCGAGGAACTGTACTAAATTGGGACAGATCCTCGGAGGCCCCACGCATCTGCACATGCACAGGGTGGCCACGGCAAGGCCCGATTGGGCAGCCAGATCACCTGGGTGCTGTGTGGAAGCTGCAGCACCCAGGGCCAAAGGCAGCCAAATTCCTGTGCCGCTACTGCTGCCTCTGGAGCCGTGGGACTGGAGCATGGAGCTGCCAGTCACCATGAATTTCCGGTGGCACACGGCGCACTGGAGAGGGCAGAAGGAGGCAAACCAGCCTGCTTCTGCCTGCCCCAAGATGGCGGCCCCCGGGACATCCGACCTTCGCCTCTCTGTGTGCGGAAGCATCCTGCTTCTGAAACGGATTGAGGTGAAGGGCCGGATTAAGACCTAATTTTTGAGGTCTTACATTAGGGTCGGATTTCAGTGGCAAGACCAGTTTTAGAAACCGGTCTTGTGTGCCGAAATGTGGAAGCAGCCTCCGGAAAGGGGCTCTAAAGTGTTCTTAATTTATCCTTAATGTGTGTCTATATCCATTTTTAGGGCCAGTGCGGAAAGGCCCTTTCTTTCTCAAAATATTAAAACAAGGCGTCAAGGTGACTAGTTATTTGCCTTTGGCTTTATACAACTCAGAAAATACACCTTTGGGTTAGATAATGTGGAAAGAAAACTATAAATCACTTTGCTAATGCATTCTCTCACGCTGAAAGTGGACTGAAGCTGGTGTGAATGCAGCCTATAAAGCCAAACCCTGGAAGAATCTCCACATGCACAACAAAACAAAACAACAAAACAAAACATAAATAGTACCATGAGATGTGGCAATGATTCAGTACCATGAGATATGGCAATGTCTTCAGTCTGGTTGGTTTCACAAAAGGTTTGGACCAACTCATGGAGGTCAGGGGTGTCAATTAGAGTTGCTCCAAACCGATTCTCGTTGAACTTAGTTCATAGCGAACAAGGGTATTTGAAGTGTTCAAAGCATTCAAGCCAAAGAAGCCTACTATTTGAATGAAACCACATTTGTTGAGCTGTTTGAGGAACAACCCAAAGTGCCCATGCCTTTAAAGGCATAAAAGCCTTTTCAAGCCATCTTTATACTGGTGGTCTAGTTGCCCAGAGGCTGCTACAAATGGGGTATAGTGTAGCTGTTCTACACTTATCTGGCAGCCCATCCCCCATGTGATCAATCTTTCACCCACATTTGGTCACCGGGCTGCTCTTCTTCTTCTGGGCACCACCATTTTGAGCAGCACCCTCCTTGACTGCCCATGTGTTAGCACCGTTTCTATGACGACACTGATGCTCTGTGCAGTCAAAGTCGCATCAGGGGGTCATTGGAGCTGCCAACAGGCTTACACAGCAGCTCCAATGACCTCCTTGGCTGGCAGAGGTGTGAATGATCGCCAGCTGGACATTATCAGGTAAGTTCCAGTTGCATCTGGTCACAAGTGGAGACCAATTCCATGCTCCACCGCCAGTTCATGATTAGTGAACATCTGGGAAGGCAGGGAATGCTTGCAGGCTTTAAGCACTTCTTGCAGGTGTGAATACACCTGCCCAGATATTCACCTATCACGAATTGTGGACCAAAGTATGAATTGGCCCCAGATATGTCATTGGACTGGAAGGGAATGAATTCTTCTGAACCAGAGAAGAACTCCAATGTCATCCATACCACCTCACTGCATGGGGATGGGCCATTGTCCCAACCTAGATTTTACTGCTCCACAGCTGGAAGCCATCAGGCTGTTCTAAGAAAGAGGCAGCACTATGGTGTGTGGATGCTCAATCCCACATCATTTTGGAACTTCCTGATAGCCTAAGTCCAATGAGGCCCAGAGTAGTTTTGGATTACTGAGAGAGGTGGAACAGGCTGGGTCAATCATTATTATGGCCCATCTTTTAATGATGATGGGGTGGTGGTGGCAGCAATTCATTAAGAATGCATTCCTCTGCATTTTTTACTCAGACTCCTGGAGTTTAGTGGTACCTGCTTTTCTGTTAAGTGTGCTCAGTCTAAATGCATCGGCTACCTTTTGACTGGCAAGCTCAAGGCAAGTAGCAAAATCAATGTTGCATAGAATAGCAGCATCACCAGATCGATACAAAATGATGAAAACAAAGATATAAATCTTTTAAAATTTTATTTTAACATATTCAACACCATTGGTAAGGAAATAAATCTCACATGATGTTAAAAAAAAGCTTAAAAGGCAGGCATAATTGTAATAAATCAACAACTTTAACAAAGGGTATTTTGTCATGTTATGTTCCAAATTCCTGAAAAAAAATCAGTTTCTTTTTCTTCTGTGCTTCATATGAAGTTGTCAATCTGATCATAGGAAGTATATCTCAGATCTTAAGTAACTAGTGCATCGCAGACAGAGGGAACATTGTCCTTATCTATGTGAAATCATCATTCTTTTTTCTGTTCAGTGTTGAGTGATCATTTGTGAATATTCTGATTTCAAAGAGGCCTTTACAAAATTAAAACAAATCCTCAGTTCATTTCTCCTTTTTATTTGGTACAGTATAGTTTTCCTAAATACTAAAAAAAAAATAAAAATAAAAATGCAAGAACAAGATGAAATAAAATAGGGAATCAGACTGGATGAGACGTATTGGTCCACACACCCAATTCCAAAATCTACATTGGTACAATTTATCAGGACAAGTACAGTATCTGAAAATCGCGTACAAGCATCTATCCCATTGCTAGGAATGTGCACAAAAATTTGAAACATTCAAAATTTGATTGAATTTGTTCAAATTTGGACATTCAAATTTGAATCAAATGTCTATATATTTGAATTTAAACATTCAAATGAATTCCAGATTTTTAAATCTATTCATTAAAATTATTCAGACATTTGTGTCTGCATGGGTACATACACAATGTGTACTTGCACGTACGCATCTTTCCTGTACAGATGCATACGGAATGAAAATGGGATGCATATGGGATAAATATGGGATGTGTACGGATGTGTACAGGATGCGTAATGATGCTACAGGCACATAAAAATGTTGTCAACATTCATATGTGCAAATTCAAATCAAACATTTGAATGAACAGATTCAAACCTATTTGAATTGAACTGAATGTGAATAGATTTGAATTTTAAAGATTCAAATCAATTCAAATTTTTGGGTAATCGATTTGAATTGAATCCCAAAAATTGTATTTGTGCACACCCATCACCTATTTCCCATTTCTACAAAATTATTTTCCAACTTAGCTTGTGGGATGAAACAGTAGTGCACTGTTAGGCTGTAACCAAATGTCAGTTGCTTCTTACACTATGGGTGTATTTCCACTGTCACTAAGTACCCATTGAAGCACCCATTAAGGACCCATTTGACTGAGAGCCAGATGACCCCATTTCCACCACAGACCCCATTAGTGACACATTTGTTTCCACCACAGCTATGGAAATCTGGATCATTATGGGTCATTTAGGACCTATAATCCAGATTTCGGGTAGACCCCTGTAGGGTCTACAGAGGGGTCTTCAGCCTTAAAATCTGGATTGTAGGGAGCCTGTTTCCACTACAGTCCAGCAATGGGATCTAGAGGAGGCTTGGGGGGGAGGCACCCATGGAGGGGTGCCCCAAAGTCAAGACTTCAGAGTCTCTCTGAAGGCAGCTTCAAAATCCCTCCAAAGTTGCCTTCAGAGATTAGCAAAGGCTCAGGCATGGAAAGAGGTGCATATTAATGAGGCTGACTCATCAGTGCTCACAGGAGAGATGCAAGCAAGGAGCTAATTAATATGCACCTCTCTCTAAAGGGGTTTGTCTTTGGAGCCTTTGCTAATCTCCAAAGGCAACTCCGGAGATTGCACCCCCTGTTCCCCAAAACACCTGAGGTGACAGGCAGACCCCTTGTGGTCCAATCCAGATTTGCCACATGGGTGCTCCGGTGTTCCCATAGCAGGCAGGCTAGCACCCATTGCTATTGGGTGCTAGACCACCCGTGGAAACACCTTGGGTACTTCCCTTAATCCGGATCCACTGGATCTGGATTAAGGGAAGTACCCATTCCTTAGATCTGGATCTTCTTAGATCCAGATTAAAGGAGTGTGGTGGGAAAACACCCTATATTTGGGTATTTTGGGGGTAAAGTATGGATATCCCGTGCTTCATTCCAGAGTATCCAGAATATCAAAATATGAATAAGTAACAGGTGTCTGGATGCAGCCTTAGCCTTGGATGTTGAGAAATGGGGCTTTGGTGTTTTGCAGAAGAAAGTGCTTTTGGTATATCTCAAAGTCTTCTGGTGAATCACTGCTTCTCCACAACCCCATGTTATATGATATCTGACACTACTGGCTTAGTCACACCTTAAAATAAGAATAAAGGGATGGTGATAGAAATTCAAAAGAAAAGGCTTCTTTCTGTACCAAAACCTCTAGGCACAGTGACTGGCTACAGGAAGGTTGGGCAGAAATAGAGAACAGAGTCAGAGACAGGTGTTTTCTGCTGTGCTAATTTGCTATTTGGAGAGAGAACATTTGCAGGCTTCTCTGTTTTGCTTTGAGCAGAAAGCAAACAAACAATCAAGATTACACAGTTCCAAAGCAGCTCTTTCTGTTCTGTTCAACATTTTAATTCCACCCCACTAGTTTTCTCTGAGCTTGTTTTGCAGTTAAGTTTCATGAAAACAGTTGATTTATAATGCATTCTTCTCTCCCCTTCCCATAGGCTCCTACTAAAATATGATCAGTTCTTTTTTTCCCCTCCCCATTTCATATCATACTAAAATTCCTTCATATTGTATTCCCCAAAAAGGTGCCATTAGACATTTCAGGGGCCTCCTATCCGATCTCAGTGTTCACCAATGGCTACTAGAATATATGCCTAAGCACCACTTTCAGGCTGGGGGGACAAGCAGGGTGACTCTAAAGCCATTTGCTGGGATTCGAGGGCAGGCAAAGGTTTGTCCTTGTCTCTGCTTGAGATGCCCATGGGCAATTGGTGGGCCACTGTGTGCAACAGGATGCTGGACTAGATGGGCTGTGGCCTGATCCAGCTGCGCTCCACATATGTTCTTATGTAACTTATGGCATTTCTGTTTTAGCTTTCTTCTGAAGAGTTCATGGTCTCTATTACCATGCTCTCCTCTATTTCATTCTCAGAACAGCCCTGCTATTATTTATTTATTTATTTATTTATTTGTTTGTTTGTTTGTTTGTTTGTTTGTTTGTTTGTTTGTTTGTTTGTTTATTTAAAATGTTTATATCCCGCCCCGTATCCAAAGATCTCTGGGTGGCTTATAATTATATATATATAAACACTGTATATATATAGACTGTATATATATATACAAACAAGACATGTGTACAAACAAGATGCGTATAGATAGGTATGGAATACATGTGTATCTGTACACATACAAATGTCTGAATATTTTGTACAAATGATTCAAAACATTCTAATCCATTTGAATGTTAACAAATGAATGTACAGGCATTCAATTTGAATTTGAATGTCTGAACAAATCTGATTAAATACATACCCTGTTAAAACAGTATTAAACAGAATAGTTAGTTAAAAGCTAAAGTTAAAATTAAAAATAAAATAAAATAGCACTTGAGTGAATTAATGTCCAAAGTCTTTAATAAGGAGCCAGGTCTTTACTTGGCCCCTAAAAGTTAGAAGAGTTGGCACTAACCAGACATCCAAGGGAAGGGTGTTCCATAAGTGGGGTGCCACGACTGAGAAGGCCTTCCCCCATGTCCCAACACAGCAGATATATAATTGGTGGGACACCAAACCCTCTTAGGTAGGCTGAAAGATGGAGAGTTTAGACTGAAAGGGCCTTTTCCCACTAGGGCTTAGAACCCTTCTAAGACCCCATTAGGAGCCTGATTAATACCTGATTGGTACCAATTGAGAAGGCCCTCTCCCCACCTGGACCCCATTGAAGGCCCCATCTGCAAGGCCCTGTCCTCATGAGGGCAAAGGAAATCTGGGTTTAATGGGTCCTTTAGGCCCTTAAATCTGGATTTCATGTGGACCTGATTAAAGGTGTCCACAATGGGGTCTTCAGGCATCTTCAAGATCCAAATCTCTAGGAGTACCCCATCTCAAAGATCTGGATCTTGAAGGTCTGGATCTTTGACTGTGCGTGGAAAAAGGGGGAAAGATGGGTCACCCAGATAATGCCAGTGGTTCAGCGATCATAGCCAGACATTTTAGCCACTATAAGGATTATATTTTGCAGACTAACAAAAGAAAGATTTAAATGCTTGGAATTCTAACCTCACCAAGGTATTTTTCCCCTTGCAATACAATAAAAAAGAAAAAGAGAGGAAGCTATTGTTATTGTCATTGATAATGAATAAGTAGTTGAGGAATACCTTCTCAAGAAAATCTCTTCTAGACCCATATAGGCTTTTAAACAAATTTCCAGCCTGATGCCTACCATTTTTGTAAATTATGCCACAAATGCATGCAAGGAACAGCTATTTATTTCTTCCTTATTCACATGCTTTCTGTCAAGCTCTGTAAAAGATACCTGCCCTATCCATATGATCTATGAATGCATCATTTGTAATTTAATTGTAAATTGGCAAGGAAAGAAGGTAGACAATCTGAAAGCATTCTGGGAAGCAGATAATATTCCCCAGTGAACGTTGAGTAGAAGGTATTGTTGCCAGCTGGAGATAAGATCCACCTTAATGAATGGGCAGAGATACGTTTCAAAAACTACAGTTACTTTGCCAGTTAAAACTTCATTTAGAATGAAGAATGGGAATATAATAGAGTGGATATAGATGGATTGTAAGAGTTGGATTTGGGAAGACAGGCACAATCCAATACCCTTTCTATGCTAGCCCTTTTTCTGGGACATATCCTATAATAGAGGCCTGCTGTAAAGCCTGTTTGCACTTACCTCCTAGTGAGCACCAGTCCACTCACTGTCCAGGCTCATCCACATGGGGGAGTTGTGACATCGCTCAAGAAGCTGTCATATGCTCCCTAAACACCAGTCTACATGTTAACCAGGAGTGACTACCTTGTTCCTGGTTGCTGCATCTGTGTCTTCCTCCAGGTGTGGCATGGCAAATGGGCATGGTGGCATGACTGGACATGGGCCAGATGTCGCTACAAACACTGCCATTGTGATCTAGCCTTCCCTGGCCTGGCCATTCATACTTCAAGTGCTCTTGGTCTGGTAGGGAGCTTTTCTAGTAGTTGAACTGCAGATAGCCAATGGTGCAGATACCAGTCAGGTAAGGGCAAAAAGGCCCATAGTCTGCACTATCATGTGGACATATTCATGTGGATATATTCTGGAATAAGTCCTGGTGCAGAATGGGCCAAAGTCTCTCTTGCATAAAGGAAGTGGTTTACTCAAGAGTAGGGTTCATTACCCTACTCTTCCAAGGTTCCCTTTGTCAGGCTGAGGAAGCCCATATAAGGAAAAATGTAGTGATGTGTGCAAGAACAGGTAACTAGGAGTCAAGAATCACCAGACTGTCACCAGATCTTGAAGGCTGAATGAAGTAAGGATTACAACACAGGGATTGAGCAAGAGTTGAGTAAGACTGGGTAACAATTGCGAAATGCCAGGATATGACACACCAACTCAGATAGTGGGAAGGTATAAAACTAGGCACATACGGCTGTGTGTTGCCTTGCCTAGCTGATTGCCCTTCAGGGCCGGGATGGAATGATGTAAGGACTGCAACCGCTACACAATAAACCTCTTCGGAGAATTTACGGCGTCCCTGTCTGTCTGTTTACACTGGCAGCAGTAGGAATCTGCAGGCTTTCCCGGGATCGGAGAAGCCAATGCGTTTCAGCACCTTGAACAGCTACGCTGAAGGGATCTGACAGCCTAAGTTCTACAGAGGCAGAGACGGAAGATTGATTCTAGCCAGCACGAACCAAGTGCAACTCTGCAATGCAACGGCGATGCATTATGAACGGGGGGTACCTGACACCCCACTACCCCCTGACACCCTTCCCATCAAAATACCTGAGTTATGTTGTGAACAGGTTTGGGAAACTTCTGAACCATGCATCTTGTTGCATGAAGTAGAGGCTGATTTTGGTCTGCGTCACACAATCTAGGACATGATCAGAACAGTGGATGTTGCTGTGTATCCCAGCCTAACTCCATGAAGCTAGGGATGTGCATGAATATTTGTAGCTTTCAAAATTCATATGAATTTGTATGAATTCGGACATTTGAATTTGAATCAAATGTTTCAATACATCCATACAAAGCTTTGTTGCAGAGTCTTATGGGATTTGTGTGCAATTCATATCTATTATCAAATTCGTATGAAACATTCATACCAAATTTGAATCCTGCTACATTTGTAGGGATTTAGTTGAATGAATATGAACTTTCTTGCATTCGATTTTGTATGAATCAAATACAAAAAGAATCCATCCACATGCCTACCAGAAGCCCTGATTACAAATCCACCACCTTTTGAAGTTGCAGAGCAGCAGGATTAGTACAGTGTACTTCTTGGCATGTCTCCTAGAACCTGACCCCGTGGGCCACTATACCAGCTAAAAGATCTGCCATGCAGATGGCTGAACCAGCCCACCACAGGAAATGCTTTGGAGACCTCTTTAAAGTAGTCTTATGTTAGTGTATTTCCCAGCACCGTTTTCACACTAGAGAGAGGCCAACCACTGACCATGCGTGTCCAGTGCATTACTCTAACTCCTGGGACCAGAGGCCTTTTCGCACTAGGCCTTTTGGAACATGTGGAGGACATGCAGGGATGGAGCTTTCGCTCCTGTGGGCTGGTGGTTCCATTTGGAACCACCTCAGCCCGTCCCAGAGTGCCCTCCACGCGTTCCGCATGCATAGCACTTAATGTGCTCTACACGTGACCCAGCACATTCCAGCCTGTCCCTGGCCATCCAGGGAGGGAAGTGTTTGCATGCCTCCCTTGCTGACAGCTGCAGGACACGCCCCCCCTGCCATGATTGGCCCAAAATCAGCCCAACAGCTGGCAGGCCTGTGCGAATCACTCACCTTGATGGCCCCAGGGTGCGATCTGCTGTGGGTCTGTGCAGCCGCGTACACTCCAGTAGGTCCCGTGTATCAGGAGCACATGTGCCTGTGCAGACCCACAGCAGATCACACCCCAGGGCCGGCAAGGTGAGTGATCATGCTCCTGGGGGGAGAGGGTGGCTCACTCCCGGCTCCTGCAGTCCCATCGCAACTGCAGGAATGGGGGAGACACCCAGTTTGGCCTCCTCTCACCCCTTTCCAGCGTGAGGAGGGGTTGGACTGCAGCTGTCTATGGGCCGGGGGACGTGGGTTCCCTTGGTGGACTGGCCCTACCCAAAGCGCTGAATGGGTAGGGCCAGTCTACCAAGGAAACCCACATCCCCCGGCCCATCAGGGTAGATCATCAGCCTCTGCAGGGTTCAACTGCCAGGATCTAGGCAGCTGAACCCAGCAGACACCCTGTGAGACCCCACCCCAGGTACCCACCCCCTGGCACAGGAACACACACATGTTCACCTACAGGCAGCATGTAGGTGAACGCCCATGCATGCTCATTCCAGGGCCAAGGGCTGGGTGGGTACCCGGGTGGGTCCCTATGAGCCCTAGGTGACATGATCCTGTCCCCTAGAACCCCTAGGGACCAGGGAAGGGCCCTCCCAGATCTGCTAGCCCTTTGGTCTTCCCTCACCCAATCATGGGCAGGCCTGGGAGAGGCATCCCCACCCCTGTCCAGTCTTTTCAGGCTAAGACAGTTCAGGACGCTTTCCACACTCGCACGTAAGCAGGTAGGAACACGTGTAGAAGTGCTGAATGGGTAAGGCCTTTCCTGCCTAGGTGCAGATGGGGAAAGCATCCCAAACTGTCTTAGCTTAATTGCATTACAGCCGTCCGGCTGTATTATGAAAAGGCCTCTGGTCTGGTTAGTGCACAACACAGCCTATGGAGACAGCTAACACAGTCTCAAGGACGATGTGGAAGTTGCCTTCCTGTCCCATTACCATGTTAGAAAGAGGTTAGGATCATAAGTATAAAAATCTATTCACAGTTCAAGCTCTTTTTACATGGCTTTTGCTTCTAAGACCTTTATCATTATGCTGCAATTAAGAAAGAATTAGGAGATTTCTGTGAGTGAGCCCCATTAGTTCTGAATCTCTAACAAGCTCATAGGAGAATCCTTTAATTCTAAGTGAATCAATTTAACTCCAGCCAGTGGATCTCACACTAGTAGTAAATAACAAAATAAATCCTCCCTTCCACCATCAGCACTCTACAGCATGAGACCACAATGAAATGGAAGAATAGAGAGGTTTGGGCTGAAAGTCTAACTTTGATCCTTCCAAGTCATATTTTAGTCCATAAACCTTGTGTCACGATGCCCAGCGATCCAGTTAGTGCCTGCCCTCTCTAGAGGGATTTTCGCACTGCAAGGCGTTCCGTTTGGAACGCGTGCAGGCGGGCAGCTTAAGACAGTTCCGGGCGCTTTCACCATTCACACACAGGAGCGCCGGAACGCGTGTAAACACGTTCCGGCACGCCTGTGTGCGAATGGTTAAAGCGCCTGGAACTGTCATGGCCGGCAAAGGCCGGCCAGGGGCGGGGATTTGGCCGGCAGCGCTGCCGCCCATTGGGTGAGAGCACCCAAGGGGCGGGCAGCGCTGTCAAGCGGCTGCTCCACGTCTTGCCAGCTGTACGGGGCTTCATCGGGCCCTGTGCAACTAGCAGGAAGATGCCCGGGCACCTGGGTGCCCATCGGAGGGCCCGGGGCAAGGTCCGTATGGGGCAGGAGGCCTTCGAAGATCGGAGCCCCTGGCTCCAATCTTCAAACGCCTCCCCGCCACACGGATCGTGCCCATCTGCGGGGCGCGAGCGCCTGGATCTAGGCGCGGGCGCCCCGCAGATCAGTCCCCCCACCCCCCCAGTCCCCAAAACCCCCACCCCCAACCACCCTCCGAGCACAATCGGGCCCATCTTCACTGTGTGGGTGCCTACACCGAGGCACCCACACCGCGAAGATAATTCCCCCTCCCCCAGGGCCCCAGGAGGACGCGCGCAACGGAGGACTTACCTCGTCGCGGTCCAGGCTCAGAATGAGGGGGGGCAATGAACTGCTTGTCCAATAGGGGGCCTAGGTGGGCTGCGTGCTGCGCGCTCCCAGCATGCCCCCCCTCATTCGGAGGCCGGGCGGCGACGAGGTAAGTCCTCCGTCGCGCACATCCCATCCCCGGGCCCTGGGGGGGATATCATCTTTGCGGTGAAGGTGCCTCGCTGTAGGCAACTTCACAGCGAAGATCAGCCCGATCGGGCTCGGAGGGTGGTTGGGGGTGGGGGTTTTGGGGACTGGGGGGGTGGGGGGACTGATCTGCGGGGCGCCCGCGCCCCGCAGACAGCTGCGGTGGGAGCGAGGGGGGGGACCGTTGGGGGACCGGAGCGATGCACTCCGGTCGACCAAGGCGTTCCTCACCCCCAGCCAGCCCAACATCGGCCTCCTGCCACCCCGGAAAGGGACTACAGGACGCCGATGCTGGTGGTTCCCCAGCCTCGGTAGCCCCATTGGGGCTGCCGGACCCGGGAAGGAGCCACGTCCCGTCGGCCGTCGGGGACGACAGACGGGACCCACCGAATCGGGGTTCCCCTGTCCCATCTGTCACAGTCACTGACCCTGGCAGATGGGAAAGGGGAACCCCAATTCGGTGGGTCCCGTCTACCGGCTTCGCCGCGCCAGCGCGATCGCTGGCCCGGCAAGTCGGGCCCTGGGGGCGTGCCGATAGCTGTCAGGGAGAGAAGCGTGCGCGAACGCTTCTCTCCCGGAACGCACCAGGGCGGCTTGTCTGCGTCGGAATGGATGCAGAGCACTTTAAAGTGCTCTGCATCTGGAACGCGTGGAAGACAGCTCCAGACGCAAGGCGGCGCAAGCCCCGCTGGGGCAATGCGAATGCCTCGTCCGGAGCTGTCTTCCACACGTTCGGAAAAGGCCTGTGCGAAAAGGCCTTAGGAAAAGCTTGGCCCCCTTAGGATGCTGAGTTTGTGCAACGGCCAAGTGAATACTACAGTGTGGACACAAAACACTGGTAGCAAGCGTTTCAACAGTAAACTAAAACAAGTTTATTATTATACACAAGCAATACTAAAAAGATAATAAGGTTCAGGTAGTTGTTAATTTAAATTTGCAAGTCTCTTAAGGCTAGGAGCTACCGCTTTCTCTAAAGGAAAATAGTTCCCCTTTTAAAAGACAAACCTCTCCACGTTCCTCCCCCTCTGACTTGCTTGGCCACAGCTCAAACCAAGCCAGTGTACCAGAACATGGCCCTAGATGATCACAAGGCCCAGTCCGTCCTTCCTTGTCCGATCATCCAGCCTTGGATAGTTGCTAGCGAAGTCTCCCTCGGAGCCCCAATCTTCCTCGATTGTCCCCTTCAGAAATCGCTCAGCCAACAGCCCAATGGTCAGCTGCTGGTCCAGCTCCCTCAGGATTCAGCTCTTCTTCTCCTTTCAATTCTTGTCCCAGCATGAAGACCTAAGACGTTTTTGCACGGGGCTGAACGGGACGCGTGGGAGACAGCTGCGGACACGGCATCCGCATTGCCCGAGCGCAGCTTGCGCTCCGACGTGTCCGCAGCTGTCTTTCTCGCGTTCGAAATGTAGAGCACTTTAAAGTGCTCTACATGCGTTCGAACGCGGACGAGCCGCCCGCAGGCGTTCGGGAGGAGAAGCATTCGCGCCTGCTTCTGTCTCCCGAACAGCTGCGGGCTCGCCTCCGACGCCGGCGCGGCTTCGACAATCAGCTGTTTGACAATCAGCTGATTGTCAATCTGCCTCCGCGGCTGTCTCCGCGCCCCTGGCCGGCCTTTGCCGGCTAAGACAGCTCCCGGCGCTTTGAGCATTCGCACACAGACGCTCCGGAACGCATTTACACGTGTTCTGGCGCGTCTGTGTGTGAAAGGGGAAAGCGCCGGGAGCTGTCTTAAGCTTCCCGTCCTACTCCCGTTCCAAATGGAACGGGAGTAATGCGAAAACGTCTCTAGTCTGCTGTCTTCTGTGTTCCTTTATACTCATCCCCCTGACCCTGATTGGCTCTAGCCACAATAAAATGCTGCCGGAGACTCCTAACAGAGGTTGCCGTCCCTCCAGCCTGATTGGTGGGAACTCCTACTCTAGCCCCTCCAGTACTCAGATCCCCGGACAGCTTTTCCCTCCAAAACCTTACTCCAGCCAATCACTGCAACAGGGCCCGCACAGGATTTCCCGCCCTTTTTGCAGCCAAAACCCTGGGTTTGCAAAAGGCTGTTTGCACCAAGGCTGGCTATTGCAGCTTGCAAGAAGCCTGCAAAGCTAGAAAGCAAAACAGTTTGCAGCCTGTACCCAGAAACCGTCACACCCTGGTTTGGTAGAACAAAGTGAGGCTTCTAATTGGAGCTTTGGCCATCCCTCACAACCTGCATAGTTCTGGACTGCGGACTGCTGCCCTTGTGGTTAGGCAGCTGGACTCTTCTCTGGGAATGCTGGGTTGGATTCAGCCTTCCTCCATGAAACCAGCTGGGTGACCTTTGGCTAGTCATAGCTCTCCTCTGAGTTCTCATAGCCCCACCTACCTCACAGGGTGTTCTGTTGTGCAGAGAAGAATAGAGAAGCTTTGTCAGCTGCTTTGAGTCCCCTTAAATGGGTGAGAAAAGCGGGGTAGAAAAGCCAACTCTTTTGTTAATGTTGTTGCTGTTATTTCTAGGGATATCAACTCAAAAGTGGAAGAGAATATCCCATCTTGACCATTCAACTTTCCTTTCCATTCAGGCTTTAAATGGCCTGCTCAAAAGTCAGGCAAATGCTATAGGAAGCATCACAATGTCCCCACCTAGCCAAATGTTTGTGGTGAGGCTAGGAAAGGAGATGGAGACAGGTGAGTGTTACCTTTCAGCCGAGGAAATGTTCACCTGGCATTCATTGTTCTTTCGTCTTTGTAAAAGAAGAAGAGGAGGAGGAACAGTTGGCTTTTCTACCCTACTTTTCTCACCTATTCAAGGGGACCCAAAGTGGCTGACAAAGCTTTCTATTCTTCTCCCTGCAACAGACAGCCAGTGAGATAGATGGGGCTGTGATAGCTCAGAAGAGAGCTGTGACTAGCCCAAGGTCACCCAGCTGGCTTCATGAAGGAGGGCAGAATCAAACCCGGTATTCCCAGATAAGAGTCCAGCTCCCTAACCACTAGACCAAAGTGGCTCACTAGTTTCAGCCAGACTTGCAAGGTGTTAGGCCTTGCCCACATGGGCTTTTTTAGCACATCTGCATGCTGTGAACAGCACATTGGAACTCATTCATGTGCATCCCTATTGGAAACCCAAGATAGGAAATAGCGTAAAACCAAAGACAAAAGCAGCAAACAAACAAACACTCTAACACAAGAAATAATCTGATGATCCTTAATCAACACTCCGGAAGAGAAGAAGGTACTCAGATTCTCCATAAAGCTGAAAGCTTAATACAGGAACACAACAGAGAACAGAATGCATGGGAAACAAGAACAATCAGCACACAGAGACAGTCACAGGGCAAATTCACACTTTGCCTCCCATGCACCTGCAGATGGCTAGAACATTTCAAACTTACCTGAGGTGTGAATGGCTGCCCGGCTGGTGGCCATCACAGAGCTGCAGTGCCAGGGCAACTGGTAATGCAGCATGTCATTGTACATGCACTGCCAGTCACCTGCTCCTCCTGCAGATCTTCCAAAAGGAAGACCTATGGATAGAGCTCCCAGGGCTTCCCCAGCCCTACTGCTAGTGCAAGCATGGAGGTCTTTTGAGGGCTGTATGGTTATAAAACTTGTGGGAAGCTCCCAGATGCATGAAGCCACTTCTGGTTAAGAAATGGCTCCATGAGGTGTGTGGACGCACCATTTTGGAGGTCCCCCTGCCTTGTCTGCTAAGTCAAGTGCAAAAAGACCCACAGTCAAGTAGCATAGTTATATCACAATTAGGGATGTGCACAAATGAAATTTTTGGATTTGATTTGAATCAAATATTTGAATGTTTGAATTTGAATGAACAGAGAAAAAAACAAATGTATTCGAATTTGAATCCGATTCACATACATTTGTATCTATACGTACTAATCTTAGATTTATAAATTGAAGATACGAATGTCAACAGCATTCGTATGTGTCCATATGCACCTGTACCCATCCGTATGTATCCCGTTTTTATCCTGCATGAATCCCGTTTTTGTCCCGTATGTATCTGTACAAATGTGTACGGATACGAATAAGATGCATATGAATACATATGTAATGCATGCATATCCATACACATACTAATGTCTGAATAATTTGTACGAATGATTCAAAACATTTGAATCCATTCGAATGTTAAGAAATGAACGTATAGACATTTGATTTGAATTTGAATTTGAATGTTCAAATTCAAACAAATTCGATCGGATTTTGAATGTTTTGAGTATTACTGCACATCCCTAATCACCATTGTGACGACTTGATCCCACTTTCCCCCTCCTTTGTGAACTCGTATGAGCAGAGTAATACAGTTGAGGAAGTGATGGTCAATCCATATGGCCCCACTGCCTGCTGGGTTGGTCTGAGTATATGAACTGGACTATACCACCCGGCCCAAGGCATCCCGCTTCAAAGGCTTACTGTCAAGCCTTCACCCTGAAGCAGTACAATAAACATTAGCGTAATACAATGCCAACTGTTTATTATTTACAAACAGATAGATAAATACATAATTAAGTGGTAGCAAAATATTAAGGTTGCTTAGTATTACTTTAGCCAGAAAGAACAAATAACCATAAGCACTGGTACAGCTTAGCTCTCCCCAAGCAAAACCCTGGAAGTAAAATAAATAAGTCAAGCCTCTGACTCCCTTTTAAATAGAAGGAACCTTCAGATGTTCAGCGTGAAGGTTCTTCCAACAAATAAAGAATAATTCCCAAGCAGTAAAAGTAAACTGTAACTCAGGGATGCTTCCGCATTCGCCATTTTAAATCCGGATCTAGTAAATCAGGATTTACTAAAACCGGTTTAGAATAGATGTGGATGTATTAAATCTGATTTGGAATAGACGCGGATCTCCTAAATCCAGTTTCTGTGGATCCGGTTTTGCTACATCCGTTGCCCGGTAGATCCACATCCATTAGATGCGGATCTGCCCACACCCCTTCCCCACACTGGTGGGGAAGGACGGCTTCCGAGGAACAGATTCTGCCTGTGCTGTGTGGACCCGCAAGCACAGATACCCGGGCGGCCACTCCTGGGGCTTTGTGATTGGAGCATTCAGCCGTCAGTCACCGCTGCTTTCCAGCCGTGTGCAGGTGCGCCAGCCGCCCCCGAGCAGGCTCTTCCCAGTGGGCTGAGTGGTCCCTGCGGTGACTAGCTGGGTCCCACGCTTGACTCTGGGCCCCAGCCGCTGTGAGCATCAGGGCGCCCCGGCTAGGCCCGCCGGGGCAGCCGCGCACCTCAGTCCACAAGTACCCCTCGCCCTACCTTCTCCACATGGCGATGCCACGCCACCCCACTCAACATGGCGACTTCCTGTCCCACCCCATGTGTTCTCTCTCCTGCCCGTGTGCGACCATATGCTGTGCTAATCCAGTTCTAGAGAAGAACACCCATTTTGGTGCTTACTGAGGGAACTCCTCCCTCCTGTCAATCAAACTTGCAAAGTCCCTGGGAAACTTTCCTGCTCTTTACAGCTTGCAGAAAATGTTTGCAAAGGGCCTGGGAAATTTTCCTGCTCTTTGCAGCCTGCACCCTGAATCCGTGGCAACCATCATCAACCACAAGAATATCTTTAAGCAAGTGGTGGGCCACAGTGTGAGACAGAATGCAAGATCAGGGGCTTTTATGCACTTGGCTCCAAAATGGAGCATCTAAACTTAGGGAGGGATTAGGCAACTCTGGGGCAGCAGTGGTCGCTTGCGGACAGACTTTACTAGTGAGCACCCCAGTTCAAGAATTCATGGAGTACACATTTTTATGAAAATGATGTTCAAGACAAGGAAGAAATTACCCTTTCAGGGGAAACATCCAAGGGACATCAGAGAGAAGTTTTTTGCCAGAGTACTTTGACTAGACGGTCAAAATAGTCATGAGAATTTCTATGCATCCCTATTTTTAAACATCACTTGCTGCTTAGGTTACACATGGTAGCTGATGATAGAAACTACTTTGGTTTCCAGTGGGAATGTACTGAATTATTATTAAACATTTAGGAGTTTGTGATAATACATGTTCTTGCATAGTTAATAATAGCGAAAGACTTTCTAAGGTAACATTGCAAACACTTATTTTTCAGATTCAACTGGATCCTTTACCAGTTATAAGAAGAGCTTTGCTGGATCAGGCCACAGCCCATCTAGTCCAGCATCCTGTCTCACCCAGTGGCCCAACCATTATTTCCCAAATGGAAGACAAAGTTGAAAAAACCATTTTTGGTCTAGTGGTTAGGGAGCTGGACTCTTATCTGCTAATACCGGGTTTGATTCCATCCTCCCCCATGAAGTCAGCTGGGTGACCTTGGGCTAGTCACAGCTCTCTTCTGAGCTCTCACAGCCCCACCTACCTCACAGGGTGTCTGTTGTGTGGAGAAGAATAGAAAAGCTTTGCCATCCAATTTGAGTCCCCTTAAATGGGTGAGAAAAACAGGACATAAAAGCCAACTCTGCTTCTTCTTCTAATTCCCTGATCATTTTGATTGTCTTTTTTGTATTTTTACCACAATATCCTTCCTATGGTGACCAGAATTGTCAACAATATTCCAGATTTTGCATCAAGATAAATTTATAAAGAAGCAAAATGATGTTTGCAGATTTACTTTTTGTTCCTTTCCTAACTGGTCCTGACATTGAATTTGCTGCACACTGGACCAACACCATCATTGAGCACTACTGTGAAGCAGCATTTGACATCAGCCACATTGCAGGGAAAGAACATTACATAAACTAGGTGCCACAACACATATAGTTATCCCCCAGCAGGTACAGGATGTATCTCTGCAACTGTTAGCACAACCAGAAAAGCTTCATCTTTAGGACTCAGATGACCTCCCAGCTCAGTTTTTTGCAGTGCTTGTAAGTAAGTTTACTTTAATATGTAGTCTAGAGACTGCAGCTCTTACAAAATACAGCTCAGCTACATTTGCACAATGCTGTTATAGCACCATAACTGAGCCTCAAGGTCACAGAGACTGCTTGAATCCTGCACTCTCTGGCACAGTTGATGTACTGGCTGAGTGTACTGTCTGCACAAACCTGCACACAGTCAGCCATCATCATGTTATAAATACTTGAGAGGACCTATTTGGTTGTCTGATGCTGCAGGGGAGAATCTTCAAATGCAGAAATGATCCATGGTCGTAGATCACCAGACCACCAGACTTATGTAAGGATGGCCATGAGTGGCTGATCTGGTCCATTGGGTCCAAAGAGTCCGCCATTGCAGTGGGCTCCCAGAAGTGGCCAATTTTCCTGGCTGACTCCCCCCCCCCCAAATCCATGAATATTGGGATACTTACTTGATATGGAGCCTGACTTTCCAACGAACTTCTAGTCCCTGTCATAAACGTGTCTACCAAAGAACCTGTCTGTGTGAATGATATTCTCTTTGTACAGATGATCAAGGAACCACAGAGAGTTGACTCAGAGCTCAGTGTGTGTCAATGGCCTGATGCCTCCATCCCAGCTCCAGGTAAAGTTGGCTTCATTTGCATGATGACTGAGAGTTTCCTGCTCTTTTGTCAATGAAGTTGAGGGCCTGTAGATCCCAGGAGCTTCCATGAGCTCTCTGGTCTGGATGAGGTGGGAACCACACTATTCTCAAGTACTTTATCAAGGGTTCTGCAAAATGGTAATTAATGGCCTCCAATTCAAAGGAAATGGAAAATACCAAGAAAGAAAAAAAGATCGAATTACTCCAAAAATCAGGTACTTAGCTGACCTCTCTTTGATCCACAGGTGCATTCCTAACAATATATCCTCAAGAGTTTTGGGACACACAACCTCCATTAGCCATAGTTGGCTTCATCAATTCCCAAGAATGATGGAACATTTTGTAGGAATCACACAATAAAGTGATTCATTTGTATGGATTGTTCTTCACTTATTGTTCTCATGAAATGAGTTAAACCAGCAGTAAGCAAAGATTTCCATTTTGAACCTAGAATGTAGGGCACAAACGAAGATGTTCATGTAATTGCTTTAGATTTCCCCTTACATTAAACATATCTTTGCAAATGAAACAGTCAAGGAAAGGAAGAAAGAATATGTTGTTAACCACTAAAATAAAATAAACTTGAAAAAGCTTGCTCTTCTTTCATTAAAGACAAAAATCTATGCTACCACCAAACTGAGGCAAACTAAAGGATTGAGTGAACATGAGTTTTAAATTATCAAGCAATCACAATAAAATTGGGTGATAGGGGATAACCGCATGCCCTGTTCAATTGAAGTTTCAAGAAATAATCAAGAATAAATCTGAATAAACCCTTTTCTTTTCAACTGAGAGGTACAGCGGGGAGAGGTGGCAGGAATGAAGGAAGAATCTCAATTCTCTGTTTTCAACTTAGCTGTTAAAAGGAGAAGGAGGCGGAGGAAGGAAATGCACCAATAGTTTATTGAACTCTGGCTTCAGAAGAATTTTAGAAGCTTTGAAGTTACCATGGCAATCTATTGATTCATTCACTTGAAAAGCATATGCTGTTTATGCAAACATTTCAACAGCCATGAGACACAATACCAATATTTTGTGCATTAACAGTATTTAATTATTAGGGTTCATCAACACATCTCACAGCTTTGCCAAATGGAGGGAAAGGCCATAGCTCTGGGGCAGAGCATGAGATTAGTCTGCTATCTTCAGTTTAAAAATAGTTGCTCTTGTTAGATAAAACTAAACTAGGTTCAGCTCTTGGTCACTGCATGAACGAATGTTCATCATCTTGACTTGTCTTTAGGAAGAATTTCAAGGGCACTCCAGTCTATTTGATGTTATTCATCCAGATTTTCTTTTCAAGCATAATCACATTTATTAATCCAATGCCTGTTCACACCATGTGCTCAGACTGAGTTTCTACTTGCTGATCATTGTATCAAGTAAGGATGTGCACAACTGAATTTGCATTAGAAAATTCAATCAAATTTTTGAATAGTCAAATTTCCACATCGAATCAAAAGTGCAGACATCCAAATATCCAGAATAAACCAAACAATGCTCCCAGCTCACAAATATGAAAAATTGATCAATTCTTTTGCACTTTTACAGTATTTTACTGGTGAAAATTTTCAATGGAAAAACGTTGTGAAAATATTTGTCTGCTAATGCAAAAGTCTGAACATTCAAATGAATGTTTCAACAAATAAACAATTTTTGAATGTTTGTTTCAATTGCAAATTTAACATGAATTTTTCATTTGCCCACATCCCTAGTATCAAGGGGACATCCAGTTGTTTTGTTTGTGTTGCTTTCTTGGGAGACTGCTCTATTAAATTTGTACAATAAAAAACAATAGGAAAAAAAAGAATAGCAAAACCCACACATATATATTTAAAAAAGAAAAGAAGAAGAAAAATAGCCCTCTTAGTTATCTCAAAACAATCTGTAAAAGACTGTGAGGGTGAAACTTTTCAAAACCAAGAACAATAGAAAGGAAATACCTATCTTGTTGGGTAGTAAAATGCATCAATTTAATGAGCCCTTAAGGACTATGTTAAATGGGGTTATGGCATGTAATGTTCAGGTAAAAAGTAACCCACCTGTACATTGGATTACACATTTATGGCAATGCTCCATTACTAGAGCTAGTTTAATCAAGCTAATCATGTTTTAAGTTGCTTGTTTTTCTATTACCTCATTCTGTCCTGGCCCTATTTACTTCCCATTATCCAAAGCATATATATGAAGGCACTGTGGATACGTGGAACTGAACTAAGCAGAGAAAAAAAGGGGAGAAGGAAGAAAAGGAATTGGGGGGAAGTAAGATATTTTCAGCAAATCTGTGTATGACAATGTAACATTTATTTTTATTTTGTTTTTATTGCAAAATAGTCACTAGGGATGTGCAATATACTGTTCCAAATAAACAAGGAGAAAAAAGATTCTGGCTAGATGAATGGTGGCTGAACCAAGGAGGTATTAAACAAAAATGCGGAGAGGAACAATTTTTAAGAATAACTAACACTCCAGATGTTGATACAACTATAAAATGGATGCATATAAAGTACATATTAGAGTAGTATTCATTATAGCTAAAAATAGAGACAGATATGTAAAAAAGAGAGAGAAGTTAAAATGGGAAATGAGAAAATCAACAGCAAACTGATCGCAAGAGTAAAGTATTATGAAAAGAAGTAAGATAAAACAACAAATGAATATATTGGAAATAGAAGAAATACACAGAAAAATGATATGCCTGAAACAGAAATATTTTCAATAAGTGAACAAACCAGGGCAATTTTGGGCACATCAATCATGAAAGGAAAAAGAGAAATGGACTATGAGTAAGATTTGGGATGCTAATCAACATGTAATGATTGGAAGCAGATTGCTAATGTAATGACGGATTACTTTGTAGAAATCTACAAAAAAGCACAATCAGATTTTAAAGATTGCATCAGAATATTTACATACTCTCAAAGAGAGCTCTTTGAGCACGCCTATCACCAAAAGAGAAATAAAGGCAGCAAATTCAAAACTGAAGAGTGGGAAATCATTGGGAACAGACAGAACACCAGGGCTGCATCCAAATTTGGGAGGGAAAGCTGAAGGAGGCAACTGTGTCTGGTTGTTGCTCTGAAGGAACTTTGCAGATGAAAAGACCAGAGGCTAGAACCCACAGCCTAGCAAGGAAGGGCTAAGCCTTGCTGAAACCGGGATTGAGTTGCTAAGCTTTGGGGAGGCTTGGGCTTTTGGGAAGAGCAAACCAAAGAGGGAAGTGGATAGGATTATCTGCTTAGAAGCAACTGGTTACCTTTAAGCCAGTGATGGCCAACCTATGACACGCGTGTCACAGGTGACACGCCAAGCCCTTCTGGGTGACACACATGGGCACCCTGGCACCTGGGCGTGTAGTGCTTGCTTGTTCTTGAAGTGTACGAAATACCAACTTTCAATTGAAGATTTAGCAAATGTAAAGAATTATTTGTTTTTGCTTTTAATAAAATACATATATCAAAAATATAACTTTTTTACTAGAGCTACAAATATCACAGAATTATGGATATTTCTAGATGTGACACAGCACCCGAGTTAAGCTAGGTTTTCTTGCGAATTTTGACACACCAAGCTCAAAAGGTTCACCATCACTGCTTTAAGCTAAGAAAGCTATAGTGAGAGACTTTTGATCTTTCTCCTGCTTTATCTGAACCTTCTATTTTCTCCCTTACCTTTCTAATTGTTATTCTTAATAAACTTGTTTTGGTTACTATTACAACACTTGCTACCAGTGTTTTAGTTTAAAACTGTAGTACTCATTTGGCCTTATGCACACTTCCAGCAACCTAAAAGTGTCCAGCTACTTTTCAGAGGGCAGGCACTGGATGGTCTGCTAGAAGTTGTGACAGTGGGCAGCTCAAATGTGATTGGCTGCCTCAACCTGTGTGACTGCATGTGCCAACTCAGCTCTCACAGTTTCCGATGGGAAACTACAGAGCTGCTTATCAAGTAGGGATGGCCAGTCGTCACTGCACAGCAGGTAAGCTGCACTTTTACCTTTAACTACAGATTTATTCCACAAGTCTGGAGGCAGCCCAGATACATATTACAAAGAGTTTTAAGAAACTTTATTGGAGCCAGTAGGATTTCCTAAACCATCCCAGACAGATGTAGATCCAGCCTCTGCTTGGAAACCCCCAGCAAACTGAACATCTGAAAAGCTGATTTGATTTGAATCTTTAAAATTCAAATTGACCCAAATTTGATTCGAATTAAGTAAATTAGAATCTATTCATTCAAATTTTTGGTTCGGATTTGCACTTACGAATGTCAACAACATTCGTATGTGCCTGTACTCATCATTACACATCCCATATGCATCCATACACATCTATACACTTCCGTGCGCATCCCGTAGTTATCCCGTATGCAACCTGTTTTCGTTCTCTACGGATTTGTACAAATGCATACACATTCACGTGTACAAAACCATACACATACGAATATCCAAATAATTCAAACAAATAGATTTGAAAATTCAAAATTCATTTGAATTTTTAAATTCAAATTTATAAACATTCAATCTGAATTCAAATGTAGAAATTCAAACAAATCCGGACAAATTTTGAATGTCTTCAAATATTCATGCACATCCCTACTTCTGGGCATTCCCAAGCAGAAAGGAGTGTTCAAGTGAAATATATAAACCATGCATGGTGTGGAAAAGATGGATAAAGAAATATTCTTTTCTCTATTGCACAACATTAGAATCAGGGGATACTCTATAAAACTGACGGAGCAGGAGAGTTAAAACCAACAAGGATTCACCCCACCACCCTACCCCACCAAGCTTCTATTGGCCCGTTGCAGCCTCTCAGAAACAGTAAATAATACTTATGCAATGAAGCCTTGCCCTCTCCTTTAAGGCCTCAATAAGGATGAAAAAACTACACAATAGCAGTACACAAGGCAAGTGCATTGCTGTTCCCAGGGGCATGCCTAAACACCGTCCACGCTACCCCCTTGTGGAGTGTGTTTAGGTGTTCCAAATAGTTGAGTAAAAGGGGCCCTTCTGCTCTTACCATGCTGCTATCTGAGGGATTTTCGCATTACTCCCGTTCCATTTGGAACGGGAGTAGGACGGGAAGCCTAAGACAGCTCACGACGCTTTGAGCATTCACACAGAGGGACACAGGGATGCGTGTAAACGCATTCCAGAGTGCCCGTGTGCGAATGCTCAAAGCGTCGTGAGCTGTCTTAGCCGGCAAACGACGGCAAGGGGCGGGGAGACAGCTGAGGAGGCTCCCGCAGCCGGCGCTGGCTGAAAACAGCTGATTGTCAAAGCTGCGCTGGCGGGGGAGGCAAGCCCGCGGCTGTTAGGGAGAGAGAAGCATGCGCGAACGCTTCTCCTCCCGAACGCCTGCGGGCAGTTCGTGCGCGCCCAAACGCATGTAGAGCAGTTTAAAGTGCTCTACATTTGGAACGCACGGAAGACAGCTCCGGACATGCCGGGACGCAAACTCGGCCACAGCAAAGCGAATGCTGCGCCCAAAGCTGTTTCCCGCGCGTTCCAAACCCCCATGTGCGAAAATGTCTCTGGTCTGAATCAGGAAGTCCTATTAGCCAGATCATAGCACCAGGTGACCTGCATGATGACTCTAGTACAAACAAGCCCCTGCATCAGGCCCAAAGCTCATGCAAGGCTTCTGAAAGGCTAGAAATGAAAGTTTCTAGCCTTGAAATCCCCAGGGAACATATTTCAGCATTGCACATTATTGCATCACCAAAATAGGTCCCCCAGTAGTCCAGAAAAACAAGAGACATACATTCTGCACAGTTCCATGTTAGAACATAAAAACATAAGGGAAGCCTTGCTGGACCAGGCCACAGCCCATCTAGTCCAGCATCCTGTCGCACACAGTGCCCACCAAATGCTCATGGGCATCTCAAGCAGAGACAAGGACAAACCTTCTCCTGCTCTTGAGTCCAAGCAAATGGCCTTAGAAGCACTCTGCTTCTTGACCCCCAGCCTGAAAGATGCACCTAGGCATTCATTCTAGTAGCCATTGATACATCTGTCATCCATAAATTTGTCTAACCCTACCATAAAGGAATCCAGACTGGTAGCTGTCACCACCTCTTCCGGCAGCACATTCCATAAGCCGATGACCCTCTGTGTGAAGAAATACTTCCCCCTGTCAGACCTTATTCTCCTACCCATCAGCTTCATAGAGTGCCCCCTGGTTCTAGTGTTGTGCGACAGAGAAAAGAAATTTTCTCTATCCACCCTTTCTATACAGTGCATAATTTTATATACTTCAATCAGGTCCCCTCTCAAACGCCATCTCTCCAGACTGAAGAGGCCTAGACGTTGCAGCCTGGTTTCGTAAGGGAGGTGTTCCAGACCCTTAATCATTCTGGTTGCACCTTCTCTAGTTCCACAATATCCTTTTTGAGGTGTGGTGACCAGAATTGTACACAATACTCCAAATGTGGCCTCACCATAGATTTATAAAGGGGCAAAAAAAAATTTTTTTAAGCATTTTATTCACATTTTCACATACATTAACACATAGATTAACACATAAATACAAACCAAGAATACAAACCAGTCAATACTATTTACATTAATATATCATTCTTGTGATCAACATATCCTGGTGTTTATTTACACATTATTATATCCACCCACCCTTCCCTCCCCCCCTTGGATAGATGGTACCATTATATCTATTTTCTCATTATCTTAAGACCAGTTTCATAACATTCAATAATTCATGGGCCCCCCACCTGTATTGTTGGATATATATTATCAATTTAAACCATTTGCCCATCCAGACATCCCTATTATCTTTAACTACACTCTCATTACTATCTAAATAATCAGTAATCATTTGACCTGATAAATAATGCTGCCAGTTTTCAATCTGCCATTTACTTTTGTCTTTCCATCCCAAGACTATAACAGCCTGAACTGCCATAATCATCTGTCGGAATAGATATTTGTCTGTACTTATATTTAACTGTGATTCTATATCTTGGGTTATACATATTTCTTTTGTTTTGCTTACTCTATATCCCAATATTCTTTCTATCCATCCCCAAGCTTCATTCCAAAATTTTTGTACTTCTGGGCATTCCCACATCATATGCAATAATGTACCCTGTTGTCCACATCCATGCCAAAATACAAGGGTGAAAGAACTTCAAATGAAATTGATGATGTGTTGGTATAGAACACCAAAAATTATTGCAAAATTTATTCCCAATATAAAGGGGCAAAATGACACTTGCTGTCTTATCTTCTATTCCCTTCCTAATTATTCCCAGCATTGAATTTGCTTTTTTTGCTGCTGCTGTGCACTGGGTTGACACCTTCATTGAATTGTCCACCAAAACCCCGAGATCCCTTTCCTGGTGTGTTGCAGAAAGCTCAGACCCCATCAGTTTATAGACATAATTTGGATTCTTGGCCCCAATGTGCATTACTTTGCACTTGTTAAGATTAAAGCACATTTGCCACTTGGTTGCCCACTCACCCAATGCTAAGAGATCCCTCTGGAGCTCTTGGTAATCTCTTTCAGATTTTACTACCCTAAATAATTTAGTATCATCAGCAAACTTTGCTATTTTACTATGTACCCCTTCTTCTAGATCATTGATGAATAAATTAAAAAGCATTGGTCCCAGTACTGAGCCTTGAGGGACCCCACTTTTTACTTCTTTCCACCCTGAGAATTTGCCGTTTATTACTACTCTCTGCTTTCTGCCCTTAAGCCAGTCACAAATCCAGGACAGAACTTGTCCTTTTATTCCATGGCTGATGAGTTTACTCAGTAGCCTTTGATGTGGGGCTTTGTCAAAAGCCTTCTGAAAGTCCAGATAGACAATGTCTACTGGTTCACCTTTATCCACGTGTTTATTGACACTCTCAAAGAATTCCAATAAATTTGTGAGGCATGATTTACCTTTGCAGAAGCCATGCTGGCTTTTGTTCAGCAATTCTTGCTCCTCCATATGCACACTAATTTTGTCTTTAATAATGGTTTCCATCACCTTACATGGAACTGACGTTAAGCTAACTGGTCTGTAATTGCCTGGATCACCCCTGGATCCTTTTTTGAAGATTGGTGTTACATTTGCTACCCTCCAGTCCTCAGGTACGGAGCCCGATGTTAGGGAAAGATTATATATTTTTGCTAGAAGTTCGGCAATTTCACATTTGAGTTCCTTAAGGACTCTTGGATGAATACCATCTGGTCTCGGTGACTTGTTCACATTTAGTTTATTAAGACATGCCAGGACCTCTTCCTTGGTTATTTCTGTACAGTTTAACTCTTCAGAAAATACAGGCTCAGCTACTGGCATGTGTCTTCTGTCTTCCTCCGTGAATACGGAAGCAAAAAATTCATTTAGTCTCTCTGCAATCTCCATTTCTTCTTTAATTACCCCTTTCTGTCCTTTACCATCTAGTGGTCCAACTGTTCTCCTGGTTGGATTCCTACTTCTGATATACTTATAGAAGTTCTTGTTATTTCTTTTGATGTTTTTAGCAATGTGCTCCTCAAAATCTTTCTTAGCTTTTCTAATGGCCATCTTGCATTTGTGTTGCCAGTGTCTATGTTCCCTCCTGTTCTCCTCATTTGGACAAGCCTTCCATTTCCTAAATGAACTCTTCTTGTTTTTAATGACTTCATCTACTGCATTTGTGAGCCACATTGGTTTCTTCTTTGACCTAATGCACTTCCATTATTGTGTTTTTAAGTAGTCTCCGTGCATTTTGAAGTGATTTAACTCTTTTGACTTTCCCTTTCAATTTCCTTTTCACTAATTTCCTCATTTTGGGGAAGTTTCCCTTATGAAAGTTTAAGGTCTCTGTGTTAGACTTTATTAAGAACTTACTCTCTGTATTTAAGTTGAAGGTTATTGCATTGTGGTCACTGTTCCCAATTGGATCAGCTACAGTGACGTCCTTTACCAGGCCCTGAGCATTACTTAGGATCAAGTCCAGGACTGCATTTCCCCTGGTTGGTTCCATGACCATTTGTTCCATGGAACAGTCATTAAGTAGGTCTAGGAATTTTCTCTCTCTATCCTGAGTTGAACAGGAGTTCACCCAGTCTATGTGAGGATAATTGAAGTCCCCCCTTATAACCACCCTATCTTTATGGGATACCTCCTTTACCTCCTTCTCCAGTTGTTCATCTCCTTCAAGTGTATGGTTGGGAGGACGGTAGCATGTCCCCATTGTTAGACTTCCTTTTTTGCTTGGTATTTTTACCCACACTGCTTCTGTGGAAGAGTGAGACTCACCTGGACATTCCAGTTCATAAGATTCTATCTCTTCTTTAACATACAAGGCTACACCACCTCCATGTCGCCCTTCCCTGTCTTTCCTGTACAGTTTGTAACCTGGGATGACTGTATCCCATTGATTTTCACTGGTCCACCAGGTTTCACTTATGCCAATAATATCAATCCTATTTTCCATAACTAAGCTTTCTAGCTCCCCTATTTTGGCTCGAAGGCTCCTGGTGTTTGCATATATACATTTATATTCACTCTTCTTGTCCAAATTCTGCCGTCGAGGAACATGTGAAATTAATCCCACACTTAGTTCAGCATTTTCTGCATATTTCCAGCCCTCCTCACTTGATGGTACGCTCTCCTGAACCGGATGCTGCCCAGCTCCTGTCGGCTTTCCCCCAGGGATCAGTTTAAAATCTGCTCTGCAACCTTTTTAATGTTAATCGCCAGCAATCTGGTTCCCTCTTGGTTCAAGTGTAACCCGTCCCTCTTGTACAGGTTAGGCTTGTCCCAAAATTTTCCCCAGTTCGTTACAAATCTAAACCCCTCCTCCCGACACCACTGCTTCATCCACGCATTGAGGCTCCTGAGCTCTGCCTGTCTAGCTGGTCCTGCACGTGGACAGGTAGCATTTCTGAGAATGCGACCCTAGAGGTCTTGGACTTTAGTCTTCTACCTAACAACCTAAATTTGGCTTCCAGAATGCTCCGTCTTGCCTTCCCAACATCATTGGTACCGACATGTACCATGACCACTGGCTCCTCCCTGGCACTGTCTACTAATCTATCTAGATGTAGTGTGATGTCTGCAACCTTCGCACCAGGCAGGCAAGTCACCATGCGGTCAACACGCCCATCACAAACCCGGCTCTCTATATTCCTGATAATCGAATCGCCCACTACAAGAAGCCCCCTTCCCGCTACCCGTGGAGGACTATCCTCGGTGCAAGAGGATACAGGCACATCCACTGAGGAAGGGGTCCCAACTAAGGGAGCCTGCCCCTCTTCCTCGGCTTGATGTCCTCCCTGCCTGAGGCTTCGACTCTCCGAGGCAGCTGGAGAGCTGCTTGTCATGGAGTGGGATGCTCCTACTGCATCCCTGAAGACCTCACCCTCAGCCCTGTTACTCTCTATCTCCTTCTCCAGGTCCGCTACCTTGGCTTCGAGGGAAGAAACACGTTCCCTGAGAGCCTGGAGCTCATTGCACCGAACACATACCCAAGACTGCTGCCCCATGTTCCAGACTGGCTAGAGCTGGTACACTGGTGGTCCTCAGTGTCATATCTGGCAACGTGAACCCCTTACTCCATGCAGGATTCCAGGCCAGTGTAAGTCACCTGGAGCAGATTCACCCAAACACTTGGACACATCCAATCAGTGCACAGGTAGCACCAGAGTTGTGGTATTTGGTGCCACCCTTGGACTGCTATCATAAAGATTGTTTCTTCTTTTTCTTTTGATGTTCAACCAAAGCCTGCCTTCCAGACACTTCTGTCTATTGCATTCCTGTATATCCGGCAATAGTAATTGCAAATATATTTTAAAGGCAGCCTTGCCAGTAGGTGCATGGTTGTGACCTAAGGAATAGGCTGGAAGTGAGCCAGTTTGGTCTTGTGGTTAGAGTGCTGGACTCATATCTTGTAGTCACTGAGTCTGAGTCCACACTTCTCCATGAAGCTTGTTATGTGAACTTGGGCAAATCACAGCTCTCTTTCTGAGCTCCCACATTGGTGGGAAGAAGAATAGAAGGCTTGTCAGCTGCTTTGAATCCCCTTAAATAGGTGAGAAAAGCAGGGCATAAAAGTCAGCTACTACTCCTTCTCCACAGCAGCTCTGCTTTCTCTGTGCAGCTTCCACTCATCCAGTCCGGATGAAGGGTAGCAGATGCACAGTGACTGCAAAATATTAAGGGTGCCTGGAGGCATCCAGAGATACAGCTATAAGATATGTTGTCCTCATCTTCAAAAAAGGGAAGAAAGTCAACCCAGGAAACTACAGGCCTGTGAGCCTCACCTCAATATCAGCAAGATCCTCAACAAATTATTAAACATGTGTGCAAGCATTTAGATGGGAATGCAGTAATTAATCAGAGCTAACATGGATTTGTAATAAACAGGTCATGTCAGGTCACTTGTAACAAATTTCCAGGGAGTTAATACAGATTAGAGATTAGGAAAAACTTTCTGACAGTGAGGGCAATGAGTCAGTGGAATAGGTTGCCACAGGAGGTAGTGAGCTCTCCTTCGCTGGAGATCTTCAAGCAGAAGCTGGACCAACATTTGACTGGGGTGGTTTAGGAAATCATGCATCGAGCAGGGGGTTGGACTCGATGACCCTAGAGGTTCCTTCCAACTCTATGATTCTATATCCAGAGGCAAAATGCTACATTCACTTGCCAAGAATGAAGAGACTCAGAGGCGAATGGTTACTGTCCAGATCCCATGGTAAGAATAGATCTGTAGTGTAGTTTGTAAATAACCCACTTCGGCCTGTAGAATCCTTCAATTAGAGCCTAAACAAACATAATGGCTGGTCCTGAGTACATGTGGAGGAGTCAAGCATTAAATCTGTCCAAGCACCTTCAGCCCTCTGTCCCAAGCACTAAATATTTCAAGTTACGTGCTGACCTTTACTGCACCTTCCTTGTATGCTCCTCTCTCGTTACAAAATGTTACAATGGATGGAAATGTTGTCAATTAAGTAAAAAGGGTGTTTTTATCAACCTTTTCATGTGAGGAATTTAACGACATTTTAAGGTTAGAGGAAAAGTCAAACATTGATTTGCACTGTCTGCCTTTAATGTGGCTAATGAATAGAGTTTTCTATAAAACCTTTGTAATCCATTTTAAACCTTAAGCTATCAAAAGACCTTAAAAGAAAAGAAAAAAACCCACACCTTACAACAGCTTTCAACATTGACAGCATGGTGAAATAGAAAGGGGGGAAATTAGTTTTTTTAAAAAAATGATAAGGGGGAGGAGTGTGTGAAAATAATATTGGCAATAATTTATGAACAGCCTGGGCCCTGCTTAATTGTTCTTTCATCTTAAGTGAGTGCAATGTGTTTTGGAGACAGTATTGTACCCAGGAAAGGTGCGTAAGGAGAAAGGACAGGACCTCAGTTTCAACTGCAAATGGACAAGACATAAATTCTCACAGATTTCCAATCCAGTTAAACAAAAACATGGAGGGAGGTTTAGACGATATGCTTATATGATAAGGTAATGGATCAAAATAGAGAGGATGCTAGCTATTATAATTCATGGCTATTGAAAGGTATTTCACAAGTTGAAAGATGAAATACAGCTTAGTTACAGGGTACCTGGCTATATGCAAAAAGATCCCTAGGGGTCTTTCCGCACATGCTGCTGAAAAACGGATCTATAAGATCCGTTTTCCAGCAAAATGCTTTGAAAAAGAATCTGTCCCAAAGAGGGACAGATTCTCGGAGGCCCCGTGCATCCACCCAAGTGCGGGTCGGCGGTGACAGGGCCGGATTGGAGAGGGTGCTGGTGCGTCCGCACCAGCACCCATTCCAATCCGGCCTCCAGAGGCCCTGCCCAGCTGTCAAAGAGGGAGAGCACATGCTCTCCCTGTTTGACAGCTGGCCCTGCCCACCAGCCTTTGCCATTGGCTCCTTCAGAGCTGCCATGGCGAGGCCGGCAGCCAGCTTCCCAAGGTTCCCCTTTGCCTGAGAAGGTGCGATCATGCCTTCTCGAGTGAGAAGGAAGATGCAGCCACCAGCCACCACCCCGCCAGGGGTCACAAACTCGCAATCTGGTGCTTACCTCATCGCTGTGCGGCGGCTTCTGGCACGGGGAAGCCTGGCGTTGACTGCGTGTGCATGCACCACTGCCACCATTGGCCAGCCACCCTCATGAGACTCTAAATCCACTTTCAGAGCCTGTGCGGAAAGGCCCTAGATTAACCCTGGGAATTGCAAGTAGAGCAGGAGGCAGAATAGAGACCAGGGATATGCAAAAATATTCATAACATTTGGAATTCATATGAATTTGGCTGAATTCAGACATTCAAATTCAAATCGAATGTTGGCACTTGTGGTGACACGCCAGCCCTCCCCTCCTCATCCCCCGCAGAGCAATGCAGGAAGGAAACAATCTGCTGAGCATCACAGTCGCCTGCCAACTTTGGTAGGGCTTTACCCCAAAAAGATCCCTTCCACTGGCATCCTGCTTTATATGTCTGGATATCACATTCCCTTAAAGCAGCAGACTGACTCTGATATAAAACAAACACTTAAAGTTTATTGTTACAAAAGGATCAAATAAAGAAGCAAGTTTGTAGTTTGGTTTAAATGTTCTTTGGTTGCTTGAAAAGAAAGATGTTGCAAATAATAAACTCTCTCGTTCCCTTCACAAAGCCCTACTGTAAGCAAGTAGTCCCTAGTAAGCTCAACAGTAAGCTCAAATAGTCCTTAGTCCCTCTTCCTCGAGCTCTTCCTCATTCGGTGAATTATGCTCCCAAAAAAATAAAGATGGCCCTGCAGTAGTCCTAATCTACTCCCCTGGGCTCTGCTCCAGTCTGGCTCCAAGTGGAGAGATACACACACACACACACACACACACACACACACACACACACACACACACACACACACACACACACACACACACACACACACACACTAACCAGTGCGCCCTGATCTCCCTCTACCCAAGATGCGAGACAAAAGAAACAGTGAGCTGTCCGCTTTTATAGTCTGTGATCTGGCGATTCTGATTGGTCTATTTTGGTGGGCTGGTATGGCTTTCCCTGATGCTCTGCTCCAGCTGTCAGGCACGGAGCTTGGAAAGCCCACAAAACTGCTGCTCTGCAACTGATCTCTTGGCATGAATGCCACAGCACATTCGGAGACTGACATTTGAATTCAAATCAAATGTTTTGATACATTCATGTGAAGTTTCATATAGGATGCTTATGGTATTTCTATGCATTCATATGGGATTCATATGGGATTGAACATTCATATTGAATACGAATTTTCTTGCATTCAATTCAATACAAATTGAATAATAATAAAAAAATAGTGCACATCCCTAATAGAGAATGTCACCTATCTGAAACCTGAGCAAGCAGTTACTAGTGGCTGCTGGGAGTAGATGAAATGCTAGTTTGGTCTTCTGGTTAGTATGCCAGACTCAAATCTCAAAGTCCCTGAATTTGATTCTGCATTCCTCCTTGAAGCCACCTGAGTGACCTTGGGCTGAGCTCTCACAGCCCCACCTACCTCACAGGGTGTCTGTTGGAGAAGAACAGAAGAACACCCATAAATGGGTGAGAAAAGCAGGGTAGAAAAGCTAGCTCCTCTTCCTCCTCTTTTTCTTCTCTGGGATTTATCTGCGCCACTGGTCACATGAGGCTCCTGCACCTCTTCCATCAGGAACAAGGGTAGAAGGAGTGGCCAGGGCTTAACTAGCCCTGCTGCCCAAGTATAGATGTGGAACAGTTTTAACTGCACCACACCTAGTTTGCGTCTGGACTTGTTTATACTTTGCAGGAGAACGCACAGTCAGGATCCACACGTTACACATGACAATCCATGGATTGTTGTGGCTGCACATTATCTGATCACTACTGTGAACTTACCTCAATATTGATTTAACAACACTTGCCACACAGTACAAAAATTCGAATTTCCCCGCCAAGAGACAAATGAGAGCAGGAAGGACAGCTCAATTCTGATTGGCTGCCTCACCCCACGTGACCCTGTGCACCGACTCAGCTCTCGCAGTTTCCAAGGAGGAAGATACGTAAGCTGTGCTTTTACTTCTAACTGCAGATTTAGTCCACAAGTCTGGAGGCAGCCCTACACAGGCAAGGGTAACTCAGGAACGCGCAAAGCGATTTCTAGTAAAGAAATGGCTCAGTGCAGATGCACTGAGCAGGAGTTCCATCCGCCTGTGCCTGTACTACTAACTACAGTGTGAAAGAGCCCAGCTACTGCCCTGTTCTACAGCTACCATGTGTTTTTTTAAAAGATAGTAATAAAAAGTAAGAGAGAGACCATTTCCTAAACCCTGAACAAAATATTTGATGTTTGAACTCCACGCCATATTATAAATCCAGCCTAATGCGAAATACTGTTGAACTGTCAAATACCATCAAATGTCAACTCTTGAATACCATATGCTGTGATTCCACTAGGAAGAAAAACTCTGTGAAACATTGATGACCGATAGTGATCTCAAATACACAGTGAATCCTCTGCACCAGCAGTTCATGGAGGAGGGTTGGGGGAGAGAGAGAACAAATTCCCTTTGGCTTAGAGTGGACGCTGGCTTGACATAATGAATCCAGATGTCCAAAGTGAGCAAAATGAAGAATCTGGGAACAGAAGGTTGAAGGTTGATGACAGTGGCTCTGCCCAGTAGATAGGACTGAAGAGAGGATTGTCTTCCTAAAATCATAGCCCTTTCAAAAGCCATGCATGCAAGAAAGGGTCTTTTGATAATGTCTTGTGTTTTGATCTGCAACGTTTCTAAAAATTGACATTTCCTAGTATCATTTCTCTGTTTCCTTGGCAGAAGTTCCTAGCACTGGAAGAGAAGAGCCATTCATTGTGGGCAACCACTTGGTTCTTCTCCTTTCATTTAGTAATGTGAAAGAGACATTGTGGTCAGGATGGTGGGATAATCTTCTTTTTTTCTCTCCTTCCCAAAGGGAAAGTCTTCCCAGCAGTCAAATGCTTGCGAGCAAAGTTTGTGTGTGTGTTTTAATGGTGGCCGGTATGATTGAGCATGAGTTCCTCCCTAGTGGCTAGGGAGCCGGACTCTTATCTGGGAATACCGCGTTTGATTCTGCCCTCCCCCATGAAGCCAGCTGGGTGACCTTGGGCTAGTCACAGCTCTCTTCTGAGCTCTCACAGCCCCACCTACCTCACAGGGTGTCAGTTGTGGGAAGAACAGAAGTTTTTTCAGCTTCTTTGAGTCCCCTTAAATGGGTGAGAAAAGCAGGGTAGAAAAGCCAACTCTTCTTCTTCTTCTTCTTCATAGGCAAACATAAATGAATGGTGTCTAATTAATTTCTGCCAAAATCAAGTTTCTCTACCATCCATTGTTAAACTTCGGTACATTTGAGTATATTAGCATGCAGTCAAAAATAGGGGAAGCTATCTGAGGGCCTACAGATGGTTTGCAGGTTGGTTCATTCATACATCCATCTGCCCTCCTCCTCCTGCCTCATGAACATACTATTTACTATTTATTTAAGACATTTCTATAGTATTTTACATTTAATAATCTCAAAATGCTTTTAAAAAGCTAGAGAAAGTGAAGTAGAAGTGGGATGAGAACATGAGGCCTACACATCAAGTATCTGATGTATTGTTGAGATGTAGAGATATGCATCAATATTCAAAGATATTTGAAATTCGATCAAATTCATCCAAATTTCGACATTTGAATTCAAATCGAATGTCCATAAATATGAATGTAAATATTCAAATGAATTTTGAATGTTTGAATCTATTTTCGTTCAAATTATCCAGACATTCGTATGTGTACGGGTACATACATGATGAGTACTTGCATGTATGCATCTTTCCCGCATCTTTATGCATTTGTACGGATCCGTACAGGACAATAATAGGTTGCATACGGGATAAAAACGGGATGCATATGGAGGTGTACGGATGCATACGGGATGTGTAACGATGCATGTAGGCACATACAAATGTTGTTGACATTCGTAAGTGCAAATTCAAACTCAAAATCCAAATGAATAGATTTGAATTTGCTTAATTCAAATTGAATTTGAGTAAAATTGAGATTTAAAGATTCAAATTGAATTGAATTTTTGGATATTCAATTTGATTCAACTCAAATTGAATCCTGAAAATTGCATTCATCCACACCCCTATTGAGATGTCTCTTTTGCTACGTGTTAATATGGCCTTATTTAGTATGTGTGAGCCAATCAACAACCCCATTTTTTGTTTTATTCATGTCTTTGGCTTCTCCCTTCTGAGTCAACATTTGCTGCTGTACCCAGTTTTAACCATTTCTAAAGCATTCCAGAATAACCCTGTCTGGAATATTAACCGCCATTAACACTTTGATACTACATCATATGTTGGAACAGTTAAAGTTGAGCGCCTAACATGCATCAGTAATACACTTGATAGAACTGACTAAATAACAAAGTTCATGCCTTTAGCCATTCTGGGAGTATGAAACAAAACAAAACAAAAAACAAAAATCATTCCTGTCCAAACTGAACTGAATTTTGATGCCAATGGTTTTAGGCAATGCAGGTTCAGAAGAAGAAGAAATGTAAATTGGATTTGGTTAATGTCCTACAGAAGAAGAAGAAATATGAGCAGGAATAAGAATGAGAATAGGGACATGAGGATCTACAGAACAGAAGCAAGCAAAACCACCTGGGAATGTGTGTAGAGTCTGGAAGGCATTGAAAAATACAAATAATCTATACTTAAAGGCAATATGAGACTGCTTATCTGCTTGATTTATCAACATTTCCTGTTCTGATTATCCTATGTGTAACAAATCACTATTCCTTTTTTAAGGCTCTGTACATTTATAGGCTTCTGTGTTCAAAGGCCCTTTCTGCACTCCATTGCCACCCCACGACAGAGTAGGATGTCCTGTCACAAAACAAGCAACATGTCCCATGTTAGACCTGAGAAGTGTGCGAGGTAACCCTAACCACCATCTTAAACATGTTGTGTATTGTTTTAATTTGTTGAATTTTTAAAGCACTTTTAATGTATATTCTGTCTTTAATCTGCTGTTTTAATGGTTGTTACCCACCCAGAGACCTTTGGGTATGGGGTGGGATAGAAATGTAAACAAACCTAAAATTGTGTGTTTGGTTTACCATCAAAGGGAAAACCCATTTGTTTGTCTCCATGACGAATCAGTTAATTGAACAAATGGTTGTTTAATTTCAAAACTGGTTCAGAAACAAGAAATACCCTTTTCCTCATTAAAAAAGAAAAAGTGGTGGTAGCACAATCGAAAATAATGTAGACTACATCTCCACTATTGTAGTGGGTGGTACCTGGGAGACGGTCCCTCTATGTAAGAGCTGTCCCCCTATATCACAAGGTGCTTCATCATAGCTATATAAGAACATACGAGGAGCCCTGCTGTATCAGGCCACAGCCCATCTAGTCCAGTACCCTGCCTGACACAGTGGCCCACCAATCGCGTCTGTGTAGGCATGTACATTTGAATTCAAATCAGATGTTGGCTACATTCAAAGATTGACATTTGAATGTGAAATGTTTCTGTACATTTGTTCAAAGATCTGTTATATTCATGAATGTGGGGAGGCAGGAAAACAGTTGCCTATTAACATCTGCAGTGGATTCAGAGCAGATTCAGAGTAGTTTTGAAGCAGATTCAAAGCAGATTCAACTCATTCAGAGATTCAGCTGATGGCAGAGATTAGACTCTGATTTGAACAGCATTCAAAGAACATTCATTATCAAATTCAAATCCTACCACATGTGAAGAGGTTCTATTCGAATGAACAAAAAAATACCCTCTCTACTTCGGGGTAGGGATGTGCACAAATAATTATACCATTTGAAATTTCTACAAATTCGGCTGAATTTGGACATTTGAATTCAAATCAGATGTTGGCACATTTGAAGAATAACATTTGAATTCACATCAAATGTTTTGATACATTCGTATGAAGCTTCGTATAGGATTCGTATGGGATTCGTTTGAGATTTGTATGGGACTGAAAATTTGTATCATCGCAAATCCTACCATTCAAAGGAGATCTGTTCAAACAAATATTAATTTTCTTGTATTCAATTTGATTTTAATAGAAAATCCTTCTCCCCCCCCCAAAAAAAATCATACACATCCCTACTTCTGTCCATTTTCAACATTCTGCCTATCTTTCCAGCCTAAAGGCAGGTCTATTCATTTGCTTATCCTTGTCTATGAACACAGGAGGATTAAGATCCTTTGGGGAATAGATGAAGAAGGTTAACACTTTTTTAAAATGTCTACAGCAGTTGTATGTGACTTTATTGAAAACATATGGCAGTTTCAAGCATTGATCAAAGTATGGCTTATACAACAGCCATAATATACTAAATGATATGCCCATTGAGGACAATAACCCCTGCTTTTTTAAATACCTTCTTCTAAGTGTTGAACTCTCCATTTAACTGGAAATGAATCATCCTGCCTCCCTCCTGAGCTTCCTGGCATTATTTTCCCCAAGTGACAGAGTCAGGATGTTGGATCCCATTCAGTTCCCTGGCTATTTGTTTTGACTGTAAGTCTGTGCAATTGTCTTCCGGGATATTTATACTTCTGAGGCTCAGAGAGAAAGAAAACTTCCCTGATTGTATCTTCTGTAATTAACTTCTTTTTCTTTGTGTGTGTGTGTGTGTCTATGCGTGTTTCCCCTTACCTCTGCTGTGCTTCTTAAAATGTTGCTCTTTGGGTAAATTAATGTCTTACCAAGCCAAGAGGTTGGAGCCGTAAGTTTCTCTTTTTTGCTTTTGTGGGTTATCTTCCTTTCTGTGCTCAACACCCTTTACTCACTTTCATTTCAGAAGGTCTTGAGAAAATATGACCCAGATGGGAAATCACGTGTTCCACACGAAGTAATTGTTTGCTTTTATGATAAATAATAAATGTATGCTAAGCATTCTTTGTAAATGGATGTATCACTGGCTCCCCATTGAAAAACGCATCAAGATTTTGCAGGCTTTGAACAGAAATATGCAGCATTCTGCTAAAAGCTCAGGGACTGCCATTCAAAGCCATCCATTGAATTAAGATTTCCCTGAGATCTGTCCTCCAATTTCTCAATAGGGAAAGAGAATTCTATATTTTTTTTTCTGTGTCATACACAAGTCAATTGAGTTTTCCTTTGAACTTTTAGCATGTGTGGGATTTAGCTTCCCGTTTTGCCAAAGGTCAAGTATGTGTTTTCTTGAAAGGAGGCTTTTTCCCTTCATGCCCGACAATCTAAAAACAAGCCACAAGAACAATTGTTTCATGGCGTCATTCCAAGTCTTTTAGAAGAAGAGTTGACTTTTATACCCTGCTTTTCTCACCCTTTTATGGAGACTCAAAGAGAGCTGTGACTCACCCAAGGCCACTCAGCTGGCTTAGTGGAGGAGAGTGGAATCAAACCAGGAGGCTACGAAATATGAATCCTGGTGTGCTTTCATGCATTCTTTCTAGTCCCATGGCCGGGAAATGGTATGCGATCAACTAACATTGACTAGTGCTTGCACTTGGGATTGCTTGTCAACGTTAGCCTATCCCACATACGATCAATCACTTACCTGTGATTGATCCCTGGGCTGATCCTCGCCTGGATGCTGCGATCTTGAGTGAAGTGCTCTTCGTGACTGCGCGTGTGTCTGCACCATCACTATGATGATGCTGATGCTCCTGTAAGGGGGTCATAGGAGTTGCCAGTGTGCTTCCACGGCAGCTTCAATGACCCTTTCCCAGCTGGCAGATGTGTGAATGCTCACTGGCTAGATGCTTCAGGTACATGTCTGGGGAAGTTTGAGTACACCTGTCCAGAGGTTGCCTAATTGTATACTATGGGCTGAAGTGCGAATTCAGAGCTGGACTCTAATCAAAAGACCAAACTGGCTATAAAGCTCTGAGACATTTTCACTGTTAACTTCCATGGGATACTATCCCATGGAACTTAAATTCACGGACAGTGGCTAGTGTTCACATTGTGAGCTCCAGCCCTGCCCCTCTGACATGGGGGCATGTGCGCATGCATGCAAGCACCTACCTGTCCCGGTATGAAGTAGGCTGGCTCAGCTGGCACTGCGGTGCGTCTGCGCATGGCTTGGGCTGTGATTGGCCAGCCAGCCATTGGGTACTGTCTACCGAAATGTGCACGCCTGTGCCGACCGCAGCAGATTGCACCCCCGGCTTGGCAGGGTGAGTGATTTGCACAGGTCTGCCAGCTGTTGGGCTTATTTTGGCCCAATAGTGACAGTTGGGGGCGTGTCATGCAGCTGTCAGGGAGGGAGGCGTGCGAACGCTACCCTCCCTGAATGGCCGGGGATGGGCTGGAATGCGCTGGGTTGGGTGTAGAGCACAATTAAGTGCTCTACACCCCGAACACATGGGGGACACGCTAGAATGCTCCATCCCGGCGTATCCTCCATGCGTTCCAAAAGGTCTAGTGCGAAAAGGCCTATGGTGTGCGTATGCTCCAGAGTGTGTTGGTCCATCCTGATTGCCTTAGGGCAGACAGGTCCCTGGAGACTGGCACATTCACTCATTTTGCTGCCTGGATTTGATCATCTTAAAGGGGCACATTTTGTGCCATAGCCTTCACTATCAGAAATTCTAAATTGTTGCAAAAAATTGAAAAGAAAGATGAACAAGTCAAATAATGTATAATAAAGTTGACTAAAGGTTTTGGTTATAATGTACAGATGAATCAGTTAGAAAATATTTGGTTAAAAAGGCTGAAATTTACATTATGTTACTATCTTAAAAATAATTTGTATACAATGATTTATCGATAGTATATGAGACCAGAATCATTGCCCAAAATATATAAAGATGTCCCAAATCTGTGCTGGAAATGTGGAAAATCCCAAGGAACATATGTGATGGAAATTTGAAAAACTCCACTAGCTTTTTAAAGATTTAAACACAGAAAGTCAGTGAAGGGTCCCCAATTTTTAGAAAAAAGAATTTTGGACACAATTGCATATAACAAAGAATGTTACATTTGAATGAGGGTTTTTTTCTTCTGGGACTTTTCTAAGTCCTTAGAAAAAACCAATGGAGGACTACTCATAGCAGTAATATGACTATATGCATTATCTATGGAGCATTATATATTTTTTACCTAAAGTAGTCTCCTTTTGGGAGTGACAAACTTCTTTTTACAGGCTTGTTTTTTCTCAATACATCTTCGTAGGTTTTTAAATACGTTTCATATCTGGTCAAGCTGAGATTTTAAAAAGCTCATTTTAATTCAGTTTTTAATTTGCATGTAATACATACCTGATTGTGTATTTCTGTACCACCTTTTGGTGAAAAAGGTGCTAAAAATAAACATTATTGCTATTGTTGTTGTTATATGTATTTATTTTTATTTATTTAAGACATTTATATCCCACCCTTCACCTAATGGTAACTGGCTGTTAGGATGTGCAAAAGGTTAGAATAATTCATTGCAACCCGCTGTGGAAGATTCAGCAGATTATTTCTAATAATCAAAACAAGTAGTTTTTGTTAATATTTAGAACATATTACAATGTAAATACACTTATATTCATTAAGGGCATGATTGGAAGTTACTCTTAGATTTTCTGAGTTCTTCATAGTTTTTGTTCCTTTCTTCTTAAATTTATTTGTTCTTCTTTCATTTTCATTTTCTTTTTTAGTCAATGTACTCTGTACTTCTTAATGTTCTTTGAAAATCCTAATGAAACTATATATTAAAAAGAAGCTGGTTGGTTAGTTCACCCATTGAATTCTCAAATAATACTGAACTGCTAAATATCTATTCATATATACAGTATGCCTTACTTTCATTTAATTTATTGTATATTTCTTCAGTCCTAACATGAATGCTGATCTTGAACCTTAGAAATAGGTTTCAGATGCTCCAAATCCATCTGCTGGGTTTTTTTGGGGGGGGGGATTGGAGGTAATGAACAAACAAAGGTTTATTTTATTTCAAGGAAAATATATAGCTTACAAGATTGATTTTGGGTACTACTTGAGTCATCATCAACTATCAGTTGACTGCACGGGCATCTCCATGCAGTTTTCTTAGCAGAGATACAGAAGTGGGCTTCCTTTTGCCCACTACTTGGGGACAGCCTGGGGATGGAACCAGAAACCCTCTGCTTCCAGGCAGTTTATCTATCACTGAGGTACAGTCATTCCCAGCTCGCAAGACAGCTTTGATTAACTAGAACAAGCAATAAAACTAACTCTAGCTGATCACAGGAATGGCATAGCACGGTGATGGCCAACCTATGACACGCGTGTCACAGGTGACACACCAAGCCCTTTTGGGTGACAGACATGGTCACCCTGGCACCTGGACGTGTAGTGCTTGCTTGTTCTTGAAGCGTATGAAATACCAACTTTCAATTGAAGATTTAGCAACAAAAGTCACTAATGTAAAGTATTAATTGTTTTTGCTTTTAATAAAATACATATATCAAAAATATAACTTTTTTACTAGACCTACAAATATCACAAAATTATGGATATTTCTAGATGTGACACAGCACCTGAGTTAAGCTAGGTTTTCTTGCGAATTTTGACACACCAAGCTCAGAAGGTTCGTCATCACTGGCATAGCATCAGTTCACTAACATAGTAACTTCCCTACAAAAAACCTGGCAATAGGTATAACATCAGGCAAAGGTTACATACTACAACCTTGTGCCATTTCTGCCTTCGGGGATCCTAAGAGAATAACCCCAGCACATCTGGCCAGTGGTGCACAAAGCATCTCCCAATTGTATGTGGGTTGAAGTTCCGAACGACAGATCACAGCTTCTCTTTTTATAGAGGTTTTAGTTCATTGCTTATGAATGGGTGGCCGAAACTCAATTAATCTTTGTCTTCCCTTATCTCATTTCCCTCCTTTGCCAATTGTAAAGTTGCCAAAGAGATACCCTGGTTGGAGTTCAGAGACAGGTCACACCACTTATGGTGCCCAGGTGCAAGATCTTTAACAGGTGTGTTGCACCAAGCAGGTCATAAAAAGGCCAAGTATAGCTATTAATTCTATTTTTAACCCTTTACATACTGAAGTTGGAAGAAAGGGGAGACATGTCATTCATCAGTTCTACTTGCCAAACTGTAGTACTAAAGATGGGTTGCCACTGGGATAGGATAAATCCATTCACACTTATAAAGTCCAGCCCAGCCCAGGATCAAGCACTGCTGCAAAGACTGGGTCCAGTCTGCAAAGCAGGCATCAACACACTGAAGGAAGGCCAGGAACGCAATTTCCAGGCCTTCAAAGTTACCATCCAAGCCCCTTCTGAGAGTGCACTAAATTCTGGTGCCACTTCTGGTGGTACTTCCTGTTGTGCTATCAAATGTCATCCCTATATATTTGCTAGCCTACTGGCAAAATTCATTGTCAAACTCTACCAGTAGGCTGGTGCCCTATCCTGTTGCCTGTTTGCACTTGGCCTTTTCCTGGAGTATATCTCAGGATAGGGGTCTGTGGTCCAGATGCCAATGCGGACTCTAGCAGGCCTCACTTGGGGCCTGCTGAAGCCTGCACCAGCATATGGACAGCAGGCCCCTATCTAGGATATATTCCAGAATAAAGCCAAGGGCGAATAAGCCCTTGGTCTCTTGTTTCATCCAGGAACAACTCTCAACTCTCAACTCTCTCATACCCAAACACTGAAGGCAAGCCCATAGATCCCTTCCTCATGCAGGACAATGACAGTCTGAAGAAAGCCTTAAGCTGCATCCACATGGGCATCCAATGTTCTGAATCAGTCCCCCACAGGTTCTAGAAAAGCCTTCTGCAGCTGCCTGAACCTTTCTGGGGTGCAACCCAATCTGCAGCAACCCTAAAATGAAATAAAATATATGTCCAGAATTCTGGTCAATGGACAGAGAGAGGCCACCCAAAAATAGGGGTGGACTAAAATAAAGCAAGGAAGGTGAACCTATACAAGACTTAGAGCCAGAAGATAGTGACCCTTGAATCACTCTCCCAAAAATGGCAACCTCCTTTGGTGTCATTTTTCAGTGGTGGCCTTGCTCCCACAGGGACAATAGCTATATAGTCCAGAGCTTATTCTGAGGTGTTCCCAACTAGGGATGTGCATGAATGGTGTTTTTTTTTTTTGACATTTTATTTGAATCAAATCAAATACCCAAAAATCCAATTCGATTTGAATCTTTTACATTCAAATTTAACAAGATTCGATTCATATTTACCAAATTCAAATCTATTCATTCAAATTTTTGATTTGAATCTGCACATACGAATGCCAACAACATTCATATGTGCATGTACACATCCTCTCCACATCTGTACGCATCCATACATGCCCATATGCATCCCGTAGTTATCATATGCAACCCATTTTTATCCCGTTCAGATTCGTACAAATGTGTACGGATGCGGGAACGATGTGGATCTTCAAGTACGCATACGGATGTCTGGATAATTAGAATAAATAGATCCAAAGTTTGAAATTCGATTCAAATGTTTACATTTGAATTTTGGGACATTCTGTTTGAGTTCAAATGTTGAAATTCAGCACATTCAATCGGATTTTGAATGCCTACGAATATTCGTGCACATCCCTGTAGCTCTCTTCAGCACCAATCTTCTGCTCACTTATTCCTCACTATTGGCTGTAGCTGCAACAGGAACAACAGTTGGCACAATCCTATAGGTAGGTCCAATAGCAGAAGCTGCAGCCGCAGTACCTCAGTCAGCTAAACCGAACTCTTTCTCTGTCCTTTTCTGCATTGACCTGGTTTAAATCCAGTTCAGTAGATCCAGATTGACCAGAGGCGTTTTCACACTAAGGCGAAGACGCCTCAGAACGCTTCCCCCTGAACGGGTTGAGAACACTTTCCCGTTCACACAAGGGCAGGTAAGGAATGCTTTGAGAGCAGTTCTCTTACCTGCCAGTGTGAACGGGAAAGTGTTCTCAACCCGTTCGGGGGGAAGACCCTCCCCCGGGCTGCTCCCACTGGCTCCTATGAAGCCAGTGTGGGCAGCCGGCTGCCTTCTGTCCCTGGGTTCCTGCTCACTCCCGAACACCAGACGGGCTCCGGGGGTGGGCAGGAAGCCCAGCCAAAAGCCCCCAACCCATCCCCAGGGTCTTACCTTCTCCTGCAGGCCTGATTCTGTGTAGAAAGGCCAGGCCGTTCTGAGTACGCTCGAGGGGGCGGCCCCTCATTGTCTGGGCACCCGCCTGGCTTCTATTGCCCATCTGACCATGTGCGGGTGCCCAGCCAATGAGGGGCCGCCCCATCGAGCATGCTCAGAATGGCCCGACCTTTCTACACAGAATCGAGCCTGCAGGAGAAGGTAAGACCCTGGGGATGGGTTGGGGGATTTTGGCTGGGGTTCCTGCCCACCCCCGGAGCCTGATCTGGGGTTTGGGAGTGAGCAGGAACCCAGGGACAGAAGGCAGCTGGCTGCCCACACTGGCTCCATAGAAGCCAATGGGAGCAGCCCGGGGGAGGGGCCGAGCTGTCACAGAGAGAGAGCATGTGAATGCTTTCTCTCTGGGACAGGTCGGAATGCGCCGAGACGGTTTCAAAGCACTTTTTAGTGCTCTGAAACTCGAATGCATGGAGGGCACATTGGGGCTCTTGTGGATGGTCTGGAATGGATCCCGCCACCCGCAAGAGCGAATGCTGCGTCCCGACGTGCCCTCCATGCGTTTGAAAAACCCCTGTGCGAAAAGGCTCCAGATCTACTGATTCAGATCATGGGGAGGTGTGGGTTGGATTAGCATCATCTGCACTGAATAGCAGCCCACACATGTACACACATACTCCAAAAGTGAGGAACTTTCACTCCTAACTATGTGTGGTTGGGTGTTTCTTGGCTACTGTGATCTGGATCATGGACCTTGGTGAGGCTCCTTGATCCTCATTAAGATGCAGATGAGGCAGCCCAGGATCTAGTCCAGAGGCCCTCTGGTCTGGAAGGACAGGTAAGTGTAGAATGAACCTCTTGTTTACCTGAAAGGGAGCTGTTAACAGAGTCCCTCCTCTGTAGCAAGGCAATATAATAAATAAAAAGGAAACCAACCTAAAGAAATTGCATTAAAACATACACCAAACAGCAGAGATTGGAAAATTTGCCCAAATTCATTTGAACCAGTTTTTTCAACAGTTTCTTTTCCTCAGGTACATCATTCTGTTCATGCAGATTTTTGCTCTCCAGTGTTCAGCCCAAATTATCTTCTGATCTATGCTGTCCTCATACATGACTGTAATTCAAGTCACCTATCTCTCTGTAGTGCAATAAAGAAGCTGCTCTATCAACCCCATGATTTTGCTGTGTATACTCATTTAATTGGGCAGAGTGCATAAATAAGCATTCCTCTGATTTTATTACAGCAATGCACGGCTTCTCTTTTCTGGGATCACGTTTTTTCTGTTTAGAGTGTTAACAGGAGGCCAACTCGCACTTAGGACTTTGGTATGCAATTAGAACAGCTCTGGTGAAGAGCATATTCACTCTCACTAGGCTGCTACACCCTAGAAGTTTGCCCACCCTCACTAGACGTGCACTAACTGTTGATTACTCAGGACTTACATGGAGCATTCAGCAACGTGACCATTTGCTCTTCATCCATCTTGGGAGGGGAGCACATTGTCAGCGCATGTGCAGCAGCGTTGCCCACGCTGATCGGCTGCCGGCTGCATGCGCAGGCATAATGCAGCCACCATCGGGCAGGTCTCCATGCACTGGCACCACAGCAGCAAGCTGCCCAGGACTAATCTACAGGGGGCAGTGGGGCTCACACCCCAAATGTCACCGCCCCTCCACATTGGCCCGCCAGTGTGTTGCGAACCAGTGATGCAGCTAGCGGTGGTTGATCTAGGCAGTGAGGCGGCAGGACAATGGCTTTCACGGTGGTGGTGCTGTCTGGTCCATGGAGGACCATTCACATCTCTGGCCACTGAGGAGTGTCCCTCCCAGCCAGAAATGGGTATGGTCCTCCTGTGTCTGGAGCACACTGGGCTAAGTACACAATGCACTACTAAGGTAAGTGCAGAAATACCTCAGACCTCACCAAGTAAAAAGGCAATGGTACAATCCTTACAGCACCATTAAGGTGTTGTTAATGGGGTGCAGGGGAGTTACAAACCCAGTCTAACTCAAACAGTCATGCTGAGGGGTTGGTCAGTTTCCTTGCTAAAGATGTTTACACTGTGCTGCCATCTTTGAACCTTTCCACACTTGCCTGCAGGAGGAACTCTGGGGGAAGTCCTGCATGGACCATCCGCACTGCACAGAGCTGCTTCTTCCCCTGATGCAGTTCTGCATGTGTAGGACTTCCCCCCCCAGTGTACATAGATGTAGAACTGCTCTACATCTATGCTCCCTGTCACCAGTCATGGCTCTGTTTGCACGTCTCCCTGCTGGGAGAGGTTCGAACTAGGGATGTGCATGAATATTCATCACATTCAAAATACTTGGACATTCAGAACTGAATCGAATATTGGTACATTTGAAGACTGACATTCGAATGTGAATCGAATAGGGATGTTCACAAATGGTTTTACATTTGATTTGTATTGAATCAAATGCGAGAAAAGTCATATTTGTTCAAATAGATCCCTTTCAAATGTAGTGGGATTCAAATTCAATATGAATGTTCAATCCCATCTGAATTCCATACGAATCCCATCTGAATCCATCTGAATCTCATACAAGTCCCATAGGAACCCCACACGGACACATACGAATCTCATACGAATCCCATACGAATCCCAAATGAAGCATCATATGAATGAATCAAAATATTCTATTCAAATTTGAATGTCAATCTTTGAATGACATATCCAGCCTGGATATTTTAAGAAAGAGTTAGACATCAAGGACAGGAGTATCAATGGCTACTACGATGGATGCCTAGGTCCAACCTACAGCCTAGAGAGATGGTCAGGATGCCTCTAAGAGCCATTTGTTGAAATTTGAGAGCAAGTGAAGGTTCTTCCTTGTCTTCTGCTTGAGATGCCCAAAAGCAACTGGTGGACCACTATGTGGGACAGCATGCTGGACTAGATGGGCTGCGGCCTGATCCTGCAGGGCTCCTCTTAGATTCTTAGGTTCACAAGTAGTGATGATCCCAAAGTGAATACGACTGAACCCAGGAAAGAACATGCTATTATGTCCAATCTCTGTTGGTGGCAGTGGCAAGAAAAAAAGATTACTACTCCGCCTTCATTGTATCTTCAAGTGGTCATCTAGCTAAGCTGTTCTGGGTGATTAAAAGGCTCTTGACATGGTAGGAGTGAGTTTCAGAGAGAGGTTGGGTGAATTATGTTTCAAATTATATTATTGTATTATAATATATACAATTATATTATCGTATGTGAGGATCGAAGAGCTGTAAAGTATCAACAAAGTTAGTGGGCCAATCATTTTCGATAGGAGAAAGAAGGGGTTTTGGGAGGGGAAGAAAAAGAAGAAGAAGAAGAGTGGCTTTTCTACCCCACTTTACTCACCCATTTAAGGGGATTCAAAGTGGCTGACAAAGCTTTCTATTATTCTCCCCACAACAGAACACCCTGTGAAATTGGTGGGGCTGTGAGAGCTCAGAAGAGAGCTGTGCCTAGCCCAAGGTCACCCAGCTGGATTCATGGAGGAGTGCAGAATCGAACCCAGTATTCCCAGATAAGAGTCTGGCTCCCTAAGCACTAGACCAACTGGCCCAAAGAGAGGTCATTAGGTGCAGAACTCCTCTTAATGTGTTGGCACACTGGACTTGCATTTTCCAGTTTAGGTCTGTTATCTCCTGATGTGAAAAAACCACAGTCATTCAGATCACTTTCTCAAGCACAATGGAAGGATTGTATGTAGCTTCCAAGGCTGCATTTCTTGGCAGGCTCACATGAAAACTAAACCCAGTCAACAGTCTTGAACTGAAACATGCAAGAAGGAGAAAAGGAGAGTGGCCTCTAGCTTGGAGCCACTTTTTTCTCCTTAGCCAGCTGATACTACACTTGTGATCATTTATTATAGTGTGGGAACTGAGAGCAATAAATAGCCCTCATGTCGTCTGCATGTAAGGAAAGGGGTAACCTAGGGTCAGCTGTAGTGGAACATCTGCATGTCCCCATATTAGATGCAGGCACTTTTTGCCCACTCTTCAAAGCAGATGTTTTTGAAAGAGCTGGAGAAAGATTAAGCACGGGGATGACATTTGAAAAGGGTGAGATGCTGAACTAAAATTCAAATTCCTGGGCTGCATACTGTGTTTGCAGCCCTTCTTCTGAATAAAAAGGGACACATTCCATTGTACCAAAATGCATTTTCTCTGGCACATAGGGATGTGCACTAATATTCGTGACATCCAGAATTTGTATGAATAGGTACAAATTCCTAGATTCGTGGGCAAATGGAATAGGGCCCTATCCATAGAGCCCTATTCATCCACAAATCGGATTATCCAGTATTCACAGAAAGTTCAGTTGAAGCTTTGGTGAATACCAGATGCCCTGGGGCCTCCCCCCCTGCAGCCTCCTGCTCCAGAGTGCACCTTCCATGGAGCCCTTACCTTCTCTTGTGGCTCTTCTGTTGTCGTCTTTTTTTGGCATGATCTGGTGTCTGTGCTAGGCCTTCCTGGGGTCAGAGAAGGCACTTCCGGTTCCTGGTAGGACCAAGGCCAGAGCAGGAAAGCCTAGTTCACCCCCAGGGAAACCTATTTTGGGCCCCCCAGATTGTACCAAAAAGGCCCACAGATGCCAGACGAGCAACAAGAGAAGGTAAGGGGGCATGTGGAAGGTGGGCAAAATGCCTCTGACATCTATGGGCCTTCTTCAGCATGATCTGATACCCAAAATAGGCCTTCCTGAAGCGAAAAGGGCACTTTTGGTTCTGTGCATGCAGACCTGGAAGGGGCCTAGAAGAAGGTATGGCAGCACCAGTGGCAGTGAACACAGGTAAGGGGGGGGTTGCATTTGTTTTGTGCATGAATATTCATTAGAATATTTGTGCATGAATCCGAATACCCCCACATTCATGGGGGTGAGATTTGGCTAAAGCCAAACTGTCCCACATTCCTTACTGGCACAGGAATTCAGGCCATTGTGAATCCTTTACCTGTACTCTCAACATGTCATAATATGCTAATGTTTTATGTGCCCATCCTGACACAAAGGGCTACTGGATGGAGCGACTATGGGTTGTGTAAATTTCTCAAGCATTCTGAAACCGGCATAGTATCAGAAAGACTCCTGTTCCTTCAAATATATCTGGAGGCCTTTCCCACTAGGACTTAAAACCTTTCTAAGACCCCATTAGGAACCTGATTGGTATCTGATTGGTACCAACTGGGAAGGCCCTATCCTCACCTGGACCCCATTGAAGGCCCCATCTGCAGGGCCCTGTCCCCACAACGGCAAGGGAAATCTGGATTTAATGGGTCCTTCAGGCCCTTAAATCTGGATTTCATGTGGACCGGATTAAAGGTGTCCACAATGAGGTCTTCAGGCATTTTCAAGATCTGGATCTCCAGGAGGAACCCTTCTCAAAGATCTGGATCTTGAAGATCCAGATCTTTAACTGTGTGTGGGAAAATGGGGGTGAGGTTGCACCTGAACCCAGTAAAAAAGTAGCTAACTGTAGCTTAGGGGTAGCATGTCCACCTGTTTGTGCCTTGAAAATGCACATCCAAAATGAATTGTTTGGTCTTTAATGTGGATCAAAGGTGGGATGGGAACCTCACCATCCGCATGTTACTCCCTCCAAACTATCTTTGAATAGCTCTTCCTAAAAAAAAAAAAAAAGTGTGCAAAGATGTGTTTTTGACTTTGCAGAGCTGAAGGATGCATTCTAGCCAAGCAAGGAGAAGCATTGTAACAGGCCACTTTGTGTCTGCTTGAGCTTCCTTCGATGTCCCAACAAGGAATTATAGAGTGCAAATTGCAGAAAGCCTCTATCTTGATAACACAGTCGGATGCTGAGAGATCATCAACCTTAATAGGATTCAAGCAGTCTAACTGAGTCCTGTGTCATAGCCAAGGCTGGCAGCTGATCCATTTTAATTAAATTATCCTGCTTCTAATGCTGTGAGCTCCTAGCCTACATGCATGGAATCAATGTTCTTAAGCAAGTGTCTAGTGTATTTCGTTTGGTGTATCTCAAGTTTTTTTTTTCCTCTGGGTCTTCAATGCGTCTGTTTCTTTTAACAGTGACTAAAGTCTTTAGAAAACTCAGAGATCCAATTATTTCATGTAAAGACTGTGTAGGCATTTGACCGAGCAGCCTGTCAGATGTTGCCTGCAGTGGAATTCTACCTTTGGTCTGAGCCAAGCCTTCCACATAAGCCTTCCAGCTATGGTATGCTCTTCACTGCTGTAGGCCTTCAATGCAGAGATCTTGGGGCTGCTGCACCTTGTCATCTTGATTAATATTAAAGCTTTCTTCTTTATTTCAATACAAATCATGGAGCACAGCAGTTCATTGCTGTAGCTTGTAATCTTGTAGGCACATACAAGCTATTCAGTTCAGCCTCCTGGTGCTAATATTCATTCCTGCATACCCTTAAGCAGCATCGGGGAGTGGAGGACGATCCACAGATCAGCCTGTTTTAAGTTTCTGGATAGGAATTTCATGTACATTGATCTTTTCTCATGGTTTGTTATTATCCCAAATTTCACACAGATTTTGCTTTCATTTGCTGCATTATCTCAGACATAAGTAGGAGGAAACTTGATTGGTTTGCCTTAAAAACAAAAAGGTAAATGTTTCAAAAATGTTGATAGAAAATTATACATTGGCACAAATATTGCTTCAGGATACTGAATTTTGCAAACTGACATTTATCACTAGCAGTGGATGTGGGAACATTCAGAAGTACAGTAGCCATGTGCAGAGAACATAAGAACATAGGAGAAGCCCTGCTGGATCAGGATACAGCTCTTCTAATCCAACATTCTGTCTCACATTGTGGATCACCAATTATCTATTGGCATTCTCAATCAGAAGACCTAGGAAAAATCTTCACCTGGGGTCTTTTTCCACTAGGGCTTAGAACCCTTCTAAGACTCCATTAGGAACCTGACTGGTACAAATCGAGAAGGCCCTGTCCCCACCTGGACCCCACTGAAGGCCCCATCTGCAAGGCCTTGTCCTACAAGGGCAGGGGAAACCTGGATTTAACGGATCCTTTGCACCCTTAAATCTGGATTTCATGTGGACCTGATTAAAGGTGTCCACAATGGGGTCTTCAGGCATCTTCAAGATCTGGATCTCCAGGAGGACCCCATCTCTAAGATCTAAGAAGTGGCTTTTTGCAACTGGTAGACCGGTTTTGTTGATGCCAATGCTTTTCAAGTGCCCACTAATATCTTTCGGCACTGCCCCCTGTGTGCCATGAATCACTGGGACCACCCTTGCTGGTTTATGCCAGAGTCACTGTAGTTCTGTTTTTAAGTCTTCATATCTGGTTTTCATTAATCCTGCTGTCACCTGGAGTTTTATGATGATGATGATGCCAACAAGTTCAAAAAGATAGCTTTATATTAAGGAAAAATGCTGGAAAACTCTTTCACAAATAAAACAAAAAAGTGTGCCAAATGTCAGAAATTAGAATTATAGTTTTAAAAAGTTTTATTTAAACAATACAAACCAATCTAGAATCATATGAGCAGAGCTTTAGTGTTTAAATGTAATATATGTGGAAAAGATGGAAGCAAAAAGGATAGTATTCTCAAAATTTAACCTGAATCTGGGGGACACAGTGAGAGTCTAGAATTTGTATTTGGAGCATCAGGACACTAAAGATAAGATTCATACAATGATTTCATTACTGCCATCATCATCCACTTTTTTTTAAAGTACAAGGAACATAATATTTCAGGGGAAAATACAGAAAAAGAAAATGTCAAAATTTTGTAAAATTTTAAAATACACAGGCATCTAAAATCTAAAACATAATACACCTGAATCAGAGAAAAAGCAACATAACATGTTTGGTTCATAGTTCCTGCAATACCAGGAGATGGCAGGATTGAAGAAAAAGAATCAGAAAATAAATAGTAAAAGGCTTGAACTTGCAAAACTGAAGTAAATGGACAGAAATTCTGGTTGTAACTGGGACTCTGTGTGCAATATAGTACTGCAGGTGTGTATTTTGGTTGGTTGTTTGGTTTTAAAGCAACTTCAGATCTAGAAGGACTAATGTCCTATTGATGCTAGAGGAATATCTGTACATTTTGAAATAATTACCTGTGAGCCTCAAACCCTTGAACAGGACGATAGGGTAGAGAAAAGTCCACAGTCTGTTCTATAACATGCGCTATGTGTTTTAAACAGCACCAACCAGAGCAGGTAGGATCTCTGGAAGGGTGCCACAGAGGAGCAGGAAAATGTTTTTTGTAGTACGATACCATGGCAGTGAAATGCACATCACTATACTTTCAGGGCATTTCTGCACTTACTGAGCACAATCTGGGGTCATCTGATCCGGACTGTATTGTCCTCTAATCTGGATTTTGCCTTTGCGCCACTCTGAAGCCAGTTTGGTTTTGTGGTTAGAGTGTCAGGCTCATATCACGCAGTCATGGGGTTTGATTCTGCACCCCTCCGTGAAGCCACCTGGGTGACTTTGGGCTAGTCACAGGTCTCTTCTGAGGTCTTACAGCCCCGCCTAGCTCACAGGGTGTCCATTGGGGGGAGAAGAATAGCTGCAGAGGGATTGTCCCTATTCTAACTAGCACAAGATGGCAGGACTAGAAACAATGGTATGAAACTTCAAGGGAGTTAATACAGATTAGGTATAAGGAAAAGCTTCCTGACAGTGAGGGCGATCAATCAATGGAATAAGTCACTACAGGACTTAGTGACTTTTTCTTCACTGGAGGTATTCAAGCAGAAGGTGAACTTACACCTGTCTGGGATGGTTTAGGAAATCCTGCATTGAGCAGGGGGTTGGACTGGATGACCCCAAATGTCCCTTCCAATTCTTTGATTCTATGATAATAGAATGCTTTGTCAGCCACTTTGAGTCCCCTTGAATGGGTGAGAAAAGTGGGGTAGAAAAGCCAATTCTTCTTTTTCTTTTCTTCTTCTTGAGTTGATCCTCCTTAATGCTCTGACAGCCAGGAATGAAGGTTCCTGACCTTGGAACCTCAGGGGACCTATTTCAGTGGAGCAACAAGGTGCACTGCTAAAATGGGTCCCCCATCAAGGTCTACTGGTATTCTGGATTTCAACAGGACTGGGAACATACCAGCAGGCAAAGGCTTCTCTAGTCCACACTAGCATGTGGGCAAAGGCATCCCAGAAGAGTCTCACAATCCCAACTTGATGTAAGTACAGAAATGCCCTCAGTTCACAAAGCTTTTTTAAAAGTAGATTTTGAAAAAAAAATACACAAATGATATTTCAGCAGTTTTCCCCAGGAGGTTACAGCCAATCAGGGTCAGGGATATGGGTATAAATGAACACAGAAGACAGCAGACTGGGTCTTCATGCTGGTACAAGAGCTGAAAGGAGAAGAGAGCTGAATCCTGAGGGAGCTGGAACCAGTAGCTGACCAGGGGTCTTTTGGCTGGAAGATCTTGAAGGAAGACTTCAACAGCAACTGACCAGGCTGGATGATCGGACAAGCAAGGATGGACTGGGCCTTGTGATCATCTGGAGCCACGTTCTGGTACACTGGCTTGGCTTGAGCTGTGGCAGAGCAAGCCAGAGGGGGAGGAATGTGGAGAGGTTTGTCTTTTAAAAAGGGAACTATTTTCCTTTAGAGAAAGGGGTAGCTCCTAGCCTTAAGAGACTTACTGAGTTAAACCTGAGTTAAACCAACAAATACCTGAACCTTATTTTCCTTCTAGTATTGCTTGTGTATAATAATAAACTTGTTTTAGTTTACTGTTGAAACGCTTGCTGCCAGTGTTTTGTGTCCACACTGTAGTATTCACTCGGCCATTGCACGAACTCAGCATCCTAACAGGGCCAAGCTACTCCTCAGAGAGGGCAGGCACTTACTGGATCGCTGGGCATCGTGACAATAATTACCAAATATCAGTTTGTCATCAAAAGTAAAACCAAGCATTAGTTGATTTTCAGCAAATGTTTGATGTAGACATCACTATGAGTGCTGTCAATATTGACTGAACCAGGGCTGTAGCCTCCATGACAGAACCACATGCAAAGAATAAAGTTCAGAAGTCACAAATAATGCCATTATTGCCAGATAGGAACGAGATCTTCCCTTAAATCACCATGTACAGACCAGAGGCATCAGCCACCCACTATACAGCCCCCCCCCCCCCGCAACCCCTAATTAGCCCATCACTGCCATCTGGCGATGCTTACCTGTGATTTTATTGCTTCTCATAAAGTATTCATGTACTTAATGCACCCAGTTTCTCATGGATATTAGCTTCCTAATACAGACGTCATTGCTCACTTATTTTTCTTCTTGTATCCGTGGGCACTGTTTGTTTCTACACAAGCCCCATGTGCTTTTGAAGCACAGAAGAACATAGTATCATAAAGTCTGTTGACACCTGTGAGAAGGGTAGCCTGAAGGTGGACTTAGATTTTGAGAGTTGTCTCCTATAAATTGACCATGCTTAGGCAGCTACCAAACAAAGCAGTAGCCTTCAGGGTGACCCTTTGAAGACAAGATAAGCAGGAGCTAGGACAGAACATCACTGTGAGGTTCATGGTCTGCACCAAATGCACATCATACTAATGGTTTATATTATTTTTCACCTCAAGCTTTTAACATGGCCAACTCATGTATGCAAAGCTGTATGGCATAAGATTTTACTTCTACATAAAGTATGGCTGTTTCTTGTTTAATGCAGTCCTGGAAAACATTAATAATGGGATGTGGCCCATGATGTACCAATGACTAGCACTGGTAGACCTGTGCTAAATTCATTCTTGGTCCTGACTATTGCAGCCAATGCATGACAATGAGATCCAGCCACAATGGGATGGAGGCAAGAACCTGTATGGACATGTTTCTGACAGGACATTGAATCTCTATAAGGCCCACACAACTGTTAACATATTACCGCAAGGCCAGCTCTGCTGAAAAGAGGTTCTCAGAGTGCTTTATGGCCATTTTTACACTGGCCTTGAAGACCCCATTAGAGATCCTTTAAGAACTCAATTGGTACCCAATTGGTACCAATTGGGAAGGCCCTGTCCCCACTGTAGACCCCTTTGGGATCCCATCTCGAGGGCTCCTTTCCCCATGAAGTCAGTAGAAATCCAGATTTAATGGTCCTTCGGGCCCTTAAGTCAAGAATTCATGTGGATCAGTCTAAAGATGTCCACAATCTGGTCTTCAGTGGTGAGGACCAGATTAGTGGATGTGAATCCACACTACTTACCTTCAGATGGGGTCCACAGGTGGGCCTAGTAGGAGTGGAGCTCTGTGCCAGCTCCACCCCACCCCTCGGAGCTACAGAGGTTTGCACAGGCTCTGTAGCTGTGAGTGGCTCCCCTGCCCAGGGGGAGTGACAGATCACAGCTGCCTGTTTCAGCTGGTGGGCATGATTGTTGCCTCAATGCTCCCGCTGCCACCGTTGCCTGCCACTGCTGATTCCCCAGTGCTGAAGCAGCCTGCTGGGAAGGGGGCTAGCAGTGGTGGTGGCAGCAGCACAGTGGGCTACATTGGTGGCCAAATTGATAGATATGGCTGCAATTGCCTTCTCCACCACCTCTACCACGCCCCTAATAAGAGTCACCAGGGGCATGGTGGTGGAGGAGTTGGAGGTGATTGCAGCCACATCTATCATTGTGGCCGCCACTGTCACTGCCACTGCTACCACCACCACCACCACCCCAAGCAGGCTGCTTTGACGCTGGAACATCAGCGCTGGGAGGAGGAGACAGAGGGAGCATTGGGGCAACAATCATGCCCGCTAGCCAAAGCGAGCAGCCATGTTCCGCCTCCCCCATGCAGCCGTGGAACCTCAGCAGGACTCCCTCCTAGGGCCTGATCTGGCCCTCCGGCATCCGCACGGCCTCCCATTCCAATTGGGTGCTAGCAATTCCATGTGGACATATGAGATCCTCCTAGAGATCTGGATCTTCAAGGACTGGATCCCAGGAAGAACTCCATCTCAAAGACCTGGATCTTTTAGATTTGGATCTTTGAGCCTCTGTGCAAAACCCGGATATTTCACTCTGACCAACCAAACAGAAGATACCAAAGCAGAGATTTGTAGCCATAGGAAACAGGAATATGCATGAATGAATCATTAATATTTGTTTGGCAATTGAATTAAACGTCCAAAGATTTGTTTTGTCATTGTGTTTGAACATTTACATTCAGAGACAAACATTTTTTTTTTTATTGAAGAATTGTATTTTCATCAGTAAAATACTGCAAAAAATCTGATCAATTTTTAGTTTTTGAGAACCAGGAACATTCTTCATTTCATCTGAATGTCCAGATGATCAAATGTCTGGATGTTTGATTTGATGTGAAATTTTGTGAATTTGAATATGTGATTGAAATTTCTAATACGAATTCATTCATGTACATCCTTAAAAGGAAATGTTGAAAGAGAATCTCCCAACACGAACACCAAAATCAATATTTTTTTTTGTATTAGTGCTTGTGATACATAAAATCCCAACAATTGACAATATAATACATGTATTAACAATGAAAGTTAATAATGTATACTGTTATTGTTTTAATATGTTGATTTTAAATGTTGTTACCCGCCCTGAGACATTTAGGTAAAGGGTGGGATAGAAATGAATGAATGAATGAATGAATGAATGAATGAATGAATGAATGAATGAATGAGTAGCCATCCCCACTGATCTGCACTCTGGGATGGCATGGGCTGATCTGCATTAACCTACATGAGCTTCACAGTTGTATTTCCATGACTCTAAAGGCTAGGAATGAAAATTTCTAGCCTCAGGGCCTGGGGTGAGTGTTTTCTGGTGGGGCACAATGAATTAAGGGCCTCTTAATACAGATCTTGGTCTGTGCAGATACAGCCAGTTGGGGGGGAGGGGGTCAGGGCCTCATGGATCTACCTTAGCATGTGGATGGGAGGTCCTTAATTTGGATCTAAGGTGAGTGCAGAAAGGGCATTAGGCTTTTTCTTCTGTCATAAATACCACAACAAATAATAGCACAATTTGTTTTGTGGGGCATTGTGCCTTTTTAAAAACACTCAATATTGATATAGCAATTAAATTATTGATGATTTATTTTTATTATATAATAAGTAGGTCATATAATTTCATTTTTATCTTTCTGTTGTGTTTTCCAGTCTTTAGTTTTTCTCTGTTCACACAAATACATGCAATTTAGTCACCTACTCTGCAATTTCCTTTCACTCCTTTGGCCCCTTCATTGCCCAGAAGGTCAATGGCATCGCTATCTATCTTTTTGCTTTTGTGTATTTAACATATCCTTTGTTATCTGTTTTTATAGCCTTGGCAATATGTTCCTCAAATATTATTTTTGGATCTTTTGCTGTTGCCAAAAATACTGCATGAATTTTTGCAGATGCAATAATCAGAAACCAAGCTTGACTCAATGGCTACTTTACCTTGACTTTCCATGTGCTGCTAAATTTTAACTCTACCATAAAATCTAAATGGATGCATAGACTGACAAGGAGCTGTATTTCAGAATGCAGGCAGTTTAGATATAGCAGATCTTGGGCCTTTTCCCACTTCAGCCAGATGGCTGGAGTGCCCCAAGGCTGGTACACATGGGGGACAGGTTGAGCATTTGCATTGGCTGGTGAGGGAAGCATTCCAAAAGTATCCCTTACCATCCAAGGTGCGAGTGGTCAACCTGTCCTGCACATGTACCAGCTACAGCTGTCATGGGGGCTGGAAGTCCCACCCCCGGGCTGCCACCATTGACTGCCACAATGGTATGTTAGGATGCCACAGCCCCCTACCACCTTGATCGGGCCCGCTCCAGCCTCCCGTAGTGGTGGCAGCCAGTGGGGACCTGCCCAGTGCCTGCCATCACCTAGGGGTGTATGTGGCCTCCTGCCCCCCCCCACACTGAGTTCACCTGTCCAGACTGCCAGTCGAGTCTGGATTGGTCCCTCATGTGAGTCTACAGTGACCAGTCCCCTGGGCGATGGTAGATGATGGGCAGATCCCTGCTGGCTGGCATGGGCCCAACCCAGGTGGAGGGGGCATGTCACCCCAACACACCCCCGTGCCTGTTTGATCCACCCCTGGCATCGGACTGCTAGTTGGCACATCACAGAGCATGTGACACGACTGGCAGCAGCCAATAGCGGTAGCCAGAAAGCAGGAATTCTGAGCAGCAGCCCAGGAGCAGAAATGCGAATGCTCTCCCTGCTGGATGCTTTAGGTAAACCTGGGGTTAAGGTTGGACAAGTGTGGAGCACGATTTCATGCTTCAAACCCCAGATGCATTTACAACAGCTCTGTTACAGGCCAGGACACTTCTGGGCAGAAACAGCCTCCTGCAAATTGTACCAGAGCTGTCCTAATTGCCTGCTAGAGGGCTTAGTGTGAATAGGCCTCTGGTTGATCCATTGGCATAGTGAACCAAACAAACCTCTATGCCTTCATCTATCTAGGAACTATGTTATTTATGGTGTCAGAGGGATGTTTTCCAAAATTATCATACAATTGCCTGATGTTGTTTCTAGATCATGCTTCATTTTCAGGGATCTTGGTCAATTATGCCAGAAGTGTGGGGTAGTTTGGCCTTATTAATCATCACATTTTATTCTATCATAGCTACATGAAAAATGTAATTCAATATAGAAGCAAAATCATATCAAGGGCTAAATTGAATTTAAATTCATCCAGTCTGGATGCTGAATTAATTTCAAATTTAATCTGTGTGTACAATCCGTTGATTAAAAATGTAAACCTATTTGAACACTAAATTGATTGAACTGATTTGTTCTTTTTTTAAAAAAAAATGCAGAAACATTTTAAACTTCAGCAGTCCAAACCAAAGGGCAAACGCACCAGGGTAAAAGCAAGGTACAAGGAGATGTTGGCCTGAAAAATTAGGCCATCGTGTTTTTATTATTATTTTCATAAAACTGTCATTAGAGTTATAGAGGTGATGCTATGCAGTTCCAAAAAAGAAACACAAATTTCCTTCACAGTGGTTAAGGGATTTTGAGTTTTTCTGAAGTCAGTAAAATATAAGAATTCAGGTAGGAATAATATTTTGATGCATTGGCTAAAGTTAAGAAAACTCAAGCACGTTGGACCATTATTTCCATTCAAAAGCTGCATCTAGATAGCTGTAAAGGAGGTTGTTGCAGCATTGAAATCTGCCGCAGGTATGGAAGATGTTTGCATGGCTGACATCTCATGGCCTCTGATGTTTGGAAGCTGCAAAATGAAACTTCTGCCACTGTATGGTACCTTGCTAGAGTGTGCCAAAGGTATTCTATCAGTCTGAAAATGGCCAATGTCTGGAACCATGCCCAGGCCAGTGGATAACTAGCAAGGTTGGAAACTAGGGATGTGTACAAATGCATAATTCCTCATTTGCTTTGCGTTGAAGCAAATAGAAGAAGAAGAAGAAGAAGAAGAAGAAGAAGAAGAAGAAGAAGAAGAAGAAGAAGAAGAAGAAGAAGAAGAAGAAGAAGAAGAGTTGGCTTTTCTACCCCACTTTTCTCGCCCATTTCATGGGACTCAAAGCGGCTGACAAAGCTTTTCTATTGTTCTCCCCACAACAAAACACCCTGAGAGGTAGGTGGGGCTGTGAGAGCTCAGAAGAGAGCTGTGACTAGGCCAGGGCATGGAGGCAAACGAAACCCACATTCATAGGCCAGCCTTTTTGCAAAAAATAAAGCCTATTGGCCCTTTGACTAAAGCTTTGTTACCGTTGCTGGCAGATGGCAAAGCGGCTGCCTGCCCATCTCTGGAGGAGTCACTTGAGTAGAGAGGCTGAGTAGACTGGGCAGGGCACTTTGCTTGGCAGCCACACAGCTGCTTAGCAAAGCAGAAGACTTCCCAGCCACCTCTGTAGCTGCTTGAGTCGTTGCTCGGCTAGCTCCCATCCAGATCAGGCCAGTGACTTGGGAGTGCAAGCAAAAGAAGTTGTGTGCTTGTGTCCTGCTGATAAGCTTCTCTGAGCAGCTGGCTGGTCATTGCTAGAGCAAACTACTGGTTTCGATGGGCCACAGGTTCTAACCAGCAGGACATTTTGTTATGTTGTAATATTCCTATGTAAACAAAAATATTCCCTGCTATTTGGTGTCGAATTAGTGATCTTGATTGTCTTTATTATTTGGTTCCTATTATATTTCTTCAGGTATGGAGCTCACTTGGGAGTATCCAGTGGCAGCTATCTGCACCTTTTCCAGTGCAAGGGGTCTGCTCAGATGCCATTATATGTGCGCACAGCATCAGCGTCACCATAGCACCGGTGCAGGTGCAGGTGCAGTCACACAGGGCACTATGACCAAAATGGCCACAGGGCCTGTAATGGGCATGCTGATGGAAACTACAACAGATCCCACCCAGGATGTTCTGAAGTCTGCACCAGCATCCAGATGGCAGATCCCTGTTCTGAGATATAATCCAGAATAAAGTCCAGTGCAGAAAGGGTCCATTAGTCTACAATGTACTAGGGGTGTGCACGAATATAGTTTTTGGGATTCCATTTGGTCCAAATCAAATATCCAAAAAATCAGTTTAAATCTTTAAAATTCAAATTTATCCACACATATCATTACGCATCCCATACACATGTGTATACATCCCGTATGCATCCCATATGAATCCCATTTTCATCCCGCACGGATCCGTACAAATGTGTACAGATGCGGGAATGATGCATATGTACATCATGTACGTATCTGTACACATACGAATGTCCAAATAATTTGAACAAATAGATTCAAACATATGAAATTAGTTCAAATGTTTAAATTTCAATTTATAGACATTTGATTGGAATTCAAATGTCCAAATTCAAACAAATTCAATTGAATTTCAAATGTTTTGAATATAAATGGACATCCCTACAATGCACCTTTCCCACCCAATGGGCAGGAAAGCAAGTGCAGAAACACCCCTGGGTTTTATCCAAACTGATGCTCATGATCTGTCCCTGAGGGTGTTCCAGTAGAAAACAGTGAACACAGTGTGATAAGCTTCAACTTAAATTTATTTTATTTATTTATTATTTGTATTTCTATCCCGCCTTATACCAGAAGTTCTCAGGGCAGGTAACAACATTTAAAATCAAACATATATATTCCCATTTAACCAAAGGCCAAGGCAAAGAGGTTTACTGCCTTCCTAAACATATATAGTGATGGTGCCTGATGCACCTCAGGGGGGAGACTATGCCATAGCCTAAAAGCCATCACTGAGGCCCACTCCCAGGTGCCCACCCCTTTTACTATTGAGCCTCCCCTCCAGATCTTAAGGCACACACAGTTTGATATGGAAGAAATATAAGCCCTTTCCACACTGGGCTTAATTCTAGGATATATGCAGCCCACATCACAGTCTCAAAACTAGCCACTGAAATGTGTCCCTGGTAGTACCAAGCACAGAATGCGTGGGCCAATGGGGTGTGGCCCCATAGATCCACATTAATGTGCAGGTCTATGAGGTTTGTGGGCTCATACACAGGATCTGTGCAAATAGTGCCAAAGTTTGACATCAAAGGCTCTTGAATAAACTCATCAGCCATGGAATAAGAGGAGGGGTCCTATCCTTGATTGATAATTGGCTTAAGTATAGGAAACAGAGGCCCCTTCTGCACTGGAATAGGGATCTACCAGTCAGTCTGCACTGTCCAGCAGATGTCACGTCCCTTTCTTATGGCAGAAAGGGGCAGAGTAGAAATAAATGGGCAATTCACAGATTGTAAAGAGGTTTTTTAAACAGTAGAGTACTTCAAGATTCCGTATTGGGACTTGTGAATTTTAATTTATTCATAAAGGATCTAGAAGTAGGAGTAAGTAGCGAGATAGAAAAACCTGCTAATTACACTAAAGTATTCAAGGTAGTAAAAACTGAAAGAGATTGTGAAGAACTCCAGAGGGATCTCTTGATATTGGATAATTGGGCAACCAAGTGGCAAATTCAGTTCAATCTTAGAAAGTGCAAAGTGATGCACATTAAGGCAAGGAACTCCAATTACACTGATAGGGGATGAGCTCTCTGTGGCAGATCAGGAAAGGGACCTTGAGGTTCTAATGGGCAGCTCAGTGAAGGTTATTTTCAACCCAGCAGCAGTAAAACAACAACAACAACAAAACCCAGATCCACTGTGAGGGGTAATTAGGAAGAGAATAGAGCATAGGTCAGCAAGGGCCACACCTCACTTTTAGGGAGGACTGAAGTCTAAAGTCCTCAGAGACCAGACACCAAAGTGGGCATCCAGTTTTTCCAAGGGCTTTCCTGGCTGGAAAGGGACTATCCTGTAACCGGATAATCCCTGCACTGAGTCAGTCTCAGCTAGGAACAGACCCAGGGCCAGGCAAAGATCTGCCACTGCTGCCACTACCATCATACTGTTCCCCTCACCTGACGCCTATGCACACTTAGGCCTCTGGAAGGCAATGAGGACAGCTCTGGTAAAGAGCATACACTCTCTCACTAGGCTGCTACTGCCTGGAAGCGCCCCTGCCCTGCCCTTGCCAGAGTGCTACTAATGGCAGATGAAGTGTGGAGCACAAGGTGAAGTGTGGAGCCAGCAGGACACTGGGACAGCCCTGGCCCAGTCTCGCCCCACCCTCAAAAGGGGCTGCCAGCCAGTGGGCCAATAGTGGCCTAATGGTGATAGCCCAGGGTGGGGCGTCTGGCCCCCACTGAAGCCTTTTCAGGATGGTACAGCCGGGGGAAGGCTTGACCATTCACACCTTGGCTGGTAAAGGCCATGTTCCCAACATGTCCCTTACTGGCTGGCCAAAGCAAGTAGTCAAGCTGTCCCCCACCTGTACCAGGTCATGACACCTGTACTAAAGTTACCACACCTCAGGAAAGGTAATATAGAACTGAAGAAATTGCAAAAAAATAAAAAATAAAAAATAAAATAAAGGCCACCAGAATGATCAGGGGACTGGAACACCTCCCTTATAAGATCAGGCTGCAATGTTTAGGCCTTTTCAGCCTGGAAAGACATAGTTTTAAGAGGATACCAGTTTGAAGTATATAAAATCATGCATGGTGTGGAAAAGGTGGTAGAGAATATAATATTTTCTCTATCACGCAGCACTAGAACCAGGGATTGCTCCATGAGCCTGACGGTCAGAAGAGTTAGGACTAGCAAAGAGAAGCATTTTTTATTTTAACCAAGTGGTTCTTCGCTCCATGGAATGAAAATGTCACAAAATCATTTCTGAACTTTTTCCCCCCTTGTGGAATTATAAAGAGTCATACTTGGAGCCCATATCTACATTGCAGAGAGGGAAAGTATTGAGGTCAGACAGTAGAATTAATCCTCTCTCGCAGGATTACACAAATTAGTTAGGAAGAGGAAAATTTAATCTAATAAGCTAAATATGGCTTGCTCATGAATGCCACTATCTTCAGCACATTTGAACAAATAGAGGGGAAAAGAACACCAAGCAGCATGCAAGTAAACAATTAATGAATTTTTCACAGTTTATGAAATAGATTAATTATAAATTGAGATTGCATTATCATTTGAGTTTAGTGAACACACACACATCACCTCTTCACACACTGTTCCTAAGAAAGCCAATCAGTACATATCTAAATTCATATTTATTAATTAATGAATTAATCCCAGAAAGTACATAGTAGGCACTAGTTACCTAAAAATTATAGGCCAGACTCCAGGGGAAATTCACTCTCCTCTCCATGCTATAGGAGCAGGGATGGGCATGAATATATGTAACATTCGAAATTCAGACATTCAAATTTGAATCGAACGTTGGCACATTCAAAGACTGACATTCGAATTTGAAATGAATGTTTTGATACATTCGTATGAAGCTTCTTATGGGATTTCTATTTACTGTATTTACTTATTATTTATATTTCTATCCCACCTTTTACCCGAAAGGTCTCAGGGCAGGTAAGAACCTTTAAAATCAAGCATATCAAACAAAACGATATATATTGAAACAATAAGAACCACCAACATTTAAAATCCAGCAGGTTAAAATCAAAACAATAGCAATTAAAACGGTAGTGTATGGGATTCGTATGCTGTTTATATGCATTTGTATGGAATCCGTATGCTATTCATATGCATTCGTATTTAGGGTCCGTACGCTGTCTGTATGCATTTGTATGGAATCCGTATGCTATTTGTATGCATTCGTATGGGACTGAACATTTGTATCAAATATGAATCCTCCACATTTGAAGGGGATCTGAGCGAATATGAAATTTCTTGCATTTGATTCATTAAAATCATTTAAAAAAAAAAAACATTTGTGCATAGAAGTGTGAGTGCTCAAATTTGGAACTTACCCTAAGTGTCAATGGCTGCCATTATGGCAGCTATCATGGGGCGCTGGTTGTGGTGCCGGTGTTGCCAGCGTGTCATCACACTGACGAGGTGTGAATGGGAGCTTTCTGAGCTCTTTCAGCCCAGTATTTCGTATAGACTTGGGGCACTTTTAAGTGTTCCACACACTTCTACTGCTTGGGAGATGCTCTGGGACACACAGAGCTGTTCCTAGCTAAGAAACAGCTTCATGAGGAGGAGGAGAAGAAGAAGAAGTTGGCTTTTCTACCCTGTTTTTCTCATTCATTTAAGGGGACTCAAAGCGGCTGACAAAGCTTTCCATTCTTCTCCACACAACAGAGCATCCTGCGAGGTAGGTGAGGCTGTGAGAGCTCAGAAAGAGAGCGGTGACTAGCCCAAGGTCACCCAGCTGGCTTCATGGAGGGGGGGCGGAATCAAACCCGATATTCCCAGAAAAGACTCTGGCTCCTTAACCACTAGACCAAACTGGTTCACTGTAAAGGTTACCTATATAAGATCAAAAAGAATCATTAGCCTATTGCTTGCTATAGTCAGCGCTAGAATGTGGATGGAACACCTTATTCTGAGCCAAGGGTGGGGGTGCACAAATGCAATTTTCAGGATTTGATTCGATTTAATTGAACACCCCAAAATTTGATTTGATTCAAACATTTAAACTTCAAATTTAACAGAATTTGATTTGAATTAAACATTCGAATTTGCACTTACAGACTTCGACAACATCCGTAGATGCCCGTATGCATCTTCCCTGGGTCCGTACACGTCCGTACGCATCCGTGCACATCTGTATACATCCTGTAGTTATCCTGTATGCAACCCATTTTCATCCCATATGGATCGGTACAAATGCATGTGGATGCAGGAAAGTTGCAAATCTTCAAGTCCGCATTGTGAACGAACCTGTACACATACGAATGTCCGAATAATTCAAATGAATAGAGCTGAAATTAAAATCAAATCTTTAAATTGGAATTTAAGGACATTTGATTCGAATTTGAATGCATTTGAATATTTGTGCACATCCCTATTCTGAGCTATAATTTGGAATAAACATCCAGTACTGAAAGGGCCTATATAACAGTGCCCAAACACAGAGCCAGTATTTGGCATGCTCATATGCCTTTATGAAGCCCTGGGACCATCTGGGTTGGGGACTCCTCTGTACCTTCTGGAAGTCTGCGTAACATGACATCACTATGACGTCAGTTCACTGTGACATCCTTGTTCCTCTCAGAGCTTCCAAAAGCCTCTTATACCTCCAGAAAGTAAAAATAATATTTCTCTCCCGCCCCCCCCCCAACCCTGGCTCTCAAGTGTTGAGGGGAATTCCCAGTAGAAATGATCATGGATAAGGGCTCTTCTCCCAAGCTAGAGGCTCAGAAAAATTGTACCAGTGAGACTAATAATAGGCCCTTGTCGGAGTACGAGTGGCTGTTTTTAAATGTAAACTTTCCTTTTGGATCACAACCTATCTGAATATATAAAACCATAATTTTGTCAACTTGTTGACTTCTTGAAGTTTCAGTGTGGTTGCTGCCGGAAAGAAGGGATTATCCACTTTACTTACTTTTTTTTATTTTTACAGTTTTTGATGTTTTTGACTTATGTTGTAACAACAAAATTATTCTTTTGTTTCTTTCCTATATAACCACTGAATTTTTTAAAAAATGAATCTTGAGGGGGTTTACCACATGAAATATAAAAACCAATAAAACAGTAAGCCTATCAAAATAATTATTAAAAATGACATAGAAAGCCAGGTAGAAGGGGGAAAAAACAGGCATTCATTCACACAGGAAGCATCTGAAGCTGTGATCAGGCAGGAAAAAAGAATTTCTGAGAAAGCTTCAAGGCGGAGTTGTTCACATACCATTCTGCCCCTACCTCTCTCCTTAATATTGGATTGAGGGTGTTGAGAACACACTGTCTCTGTGAGGCATCTCTGGGGTACTTCCTTTGTTATGTCTGAACACAGCTTGATTAGTAGATGTAACAGGAGGTGCTTCATGAACATTAGAAAGAAAACTACTTCTGCTACCAAAAAGAACCCTGAAGTTGCTTCTTATGTCTAGCAGGATGTGGCAATTTCATTATCTTCCATTAAATGTTGGTGAAAATGCTGAGGTATTGTGCCCAAGATGTGATTAAGCTGGTTCAATAGTGTTGATAACTTTCTCTTCAGTGGGGACAGAGGTTACATCTACATGGTTCTTGGGAGGTCTACGATGCCACAGAGGTAACAGAAACAGCAACCTCACACCACCCATCTCACTGGGACCTCCAGAACGCTGTTGCCATGAAACTTGCATTCACTCCAACAAGGGTCCTGCCAGGACTCATAACAATGGACTGGAAGTGACATCAGCCATCAGGCCATGGCCACACCTTCACTTTAAACCTTATTCAGTCCATCTTCTGAAATTTGACTGAAAAAACAGGGCTTCAACAGGAGGTGCCTCATGAACATTAGAAAGAAGACTACTTCTGCCACCACGTGTAGACATCCCATAGGATGGAAGCTGACAGAGAATCTTACCAGGTTGCTTTTTCTCCTCCATGTCCCTTTAGCAAGGTGGCTCTTCCAGTGGCAGGTAAGGATCACCACTGGGAGCTGATGGAGGTATTTTCCCAGCTTCAAACTTTTTGGTCCATCACTGTGAGCTGTACCAGGCACCACAGCTCTCCAATTACATCATTCATCCACACAGGGGAAGGGAAGAAATGTCTTCTCCCAAAATGCCACAGCAATTCTTCAAAGAAGATTAAGATAAGGATGCTTGGTTGGCGGTTGTGGTCAATAAGGAGTGGAAAACTTTTGATGGTTAAGCCCCTGTACACCTAGATGTTTGGATGCCACATTCTCTTGCCCGCTTGAGGTGCATCAAATGCCTACATATACAAGAACTTGGACAGCCCCAGAAACTTGCTGAAGATCATGGTAACAAGAGATATTCCAAAGCAAAGACCCTCCAGAATTATTGCTTATTGAACAGATAGCAAGGGTGTGGTGCCCGCGAGGACCTCTCACCTTAAAATTGAGTTATTTTGGTTAAATTACAAGTGTGGTGAAAGTGGGATGTCTATACGTTTAAAAGTGTTGTCAAAGTGTGTCTTTTTAGAAATGGTAGGTTGGTACAGGGAGGGGCTATTCCAGCTCTTCAGGAGGAGGAGTGAAATAGAATCCTGGAGGAGCTCAGCCAATCAGGGCGAAGCAAGCCAGCCGAGCCCATATAAAAGGGAGCCTGAGGGGATAATTTCTGTTCTCTGCCTTGGGTCGTTAATCTGGGAGGTTAACGAAGGGGAGAAACGGGCCTTTAGCTGTCCTGAGGGAAGCTGGGAATTGGGGTCCTGAGTTTGTTAATACGTGTTTGATGTTGCTGGTGAAAAATATAAGGGCAAGCAAACACATATTGTACTTACTGGTTGAGAGTTTACTCAAGAAGTTTAAGAGTCTTTGAACTGAGTGTGAAAGTTAGGGACTGAACTGTTTGACAACAGGGGCTGAAAGTGTAACTTGAAGAAGAAGCTGGCTTGAGACTTAACTGTATTCAATAAACACATGTTGTTGTTGTTTCAAAGAAGCCTCGTCGAGTTCTCTGTTTATAAAGGGAGCCAAATAGGGCCAGAGTTCTAAACAGTAACTGTATCCAACCCACTGCTGGAGGTTGGCAGAGTGGGGGCAGGGCGCTGTCTGCCGCAGCATCAGAAGGGAGGCAACATTATTATCAAGCCAAAGAGCAGAGAAAAGGAAATGGAAGGTGCGCCTCTTGGAAGGAAATAACAGAGTTTGATTTACAAGTAAACAAAACGCTACCACACTACCAAATAAAGATAAATATATATATGAAATAGATAAGGGCGGAGAGGCGGCCTTTACAAAGGGGCTGGCATTGTCTGTGCACAATACATGACATGCACAACTGGGTAATTTGCCAGTGCAAAATAACCAGAAGTACATAATCATTGCCACTTCATGCGTATAGCCCCAGACATGTGTGGTGACCAGAGAGATGGTGGCTCTGTCCACAAGGTAGGTTACAGTGTAATTTCAGGAAAACTCACAGCCAGAACTGGGGTTTCCCAAAGTAGCTTACGGCAAGATTTAGTGGGGATACAGCAGGACTATAATGGGGTTGCCACAGATATATGTGACAATCCCACCATAGCACAGACATAATTGTACTATCCATCCCCTGTATGGACAGGTCCTTTATTAAAATAAGGTACACAGTGAGGTTTTCTAATTTAGCTATTGAATAACGCAATTTAAAAAGTATTCCAACAACAGCAAGCGTCTTTATGATTTTTAATTTGGTGAGACAAGTCTACTTACCCTTCGTCATAAAACACTGCAGCGCATAAAGCTTTAATAATAACACAATAAATTATTAGTTAATAGTGCAGTCCTTTAACTTAGCAAGCAAACAGAAGCACATAGGTCACTGTTAGAATATAAGAGGAGCCCTGCTGGATCAGGCCACAGCCCATCTACTCCAGCATCCTGTCTCACACAATGGACTACAAATTGCTTATAGGCATCTCAAGCAGAAGACAAAGACAAAACTTTCACCTGCCCTCAAATCCATGCAAATGGATTTGAAGGTCAAGTTTGGGAGTCAAGTTTAGGGCTTTAAATGTCCGTGCTAATATCTCAGATTGGGCCTGGTGGCAACCAGGCAACCAGCAAAGATCTTTGAAGAGTAGTGTGATATTGGTTCATTTTTAGCTTTGTTCATTTATTTTACATTTTTTCAACTGCACATACCCTTAAACTTTAAAAGAAAATCAATTAGTAATTGTAATAACAACAGTAGCAGCAGTAACAGTAGTAGAAGAAGAAGAGTTGGCTTTTCCACCCTGCTTTTCTCACTCATTGTCAGAAGCTGACAAACCTGTTCTTCTCCCCACAATAGAACACCCTGTGAGGTAGGTGGGGCTGTGAGAGTTCATAAGAGAGCTGTGACTAGCCCAAGGTCACCAAGCTGGCTTCGTGGAGGAGGGCAGATTCAAACCCAGTATTCTCAGATAAGAGTCCGGCTCCTTAACACTGGACCAAACTGGCTCACTACAGTAGCAATCTACATTCTGCAAACAAAATATTCAGCAAATCTTTCCCATTGTCTCCCCTTACCTCCAAAATGTACAGGTTTTTTTACTGTCTGTCTCTTCTCAGATCTGACTAACCAGACTGACATAATTGGGTGGCTTTTCCCTCTAGTGTTGTAGGACATTGGGGTGTCCCCCCCTCCAGCAAAGGACCTTCTCATAATCTCTTCCCTGTATCCCTTGTCAGATTTCCACATCATCAAAGAGAGAAATCTCTTGAGCCCCTGCCACAGAACAGGACAGATGTGTTTGCTCTCAACAATTGGGCAGCCATGGGCTTCCTAAATGTTTAATGTTTAATGTTTAATATGTGTGTGTTTAATCTTTGCTCCTAATGCGGGAGCTTACTCAAGCATGAAAAGTTATTTCTGCATTAATCTTTGCCCAAAAAGGCTACACAGATAAAAGTTGTCCTCAGCCAGTTAAGTCTTCTCAGCTTGTCTCAGTGCTATGGTAAAGGCTAATTGTGCAAACAACAATAATCTGTCGGACAAGGGTATTGACTTAATTTTTTAAATTCCCATCACTTAAACTGCCTATCACGTGGTTTTCTGGGCATTCACTTGAACTAGCCAAAGTTCTGCAGCTATCGTGCAATTCTGTCTCACTGCTGAGCTAGGATTTTGCTGCCTTTGTACATTTTTATTTATTTTATTATATTTACACTTATATCCTGCTCAATTCCACAGGGTATCAAGGCAGGTTAAACGTGTAGGAGTTGCAGAAGAGATGACCTATGGCTCATGTAACCAACTAAGGAGTTCCACTATGGGTTTTCTGTCAGGGTTTCCTCCCATATGGCCTCTTCACATTTGTCAGTAGACTTCTGAGTAGTAACCACAAAAGCTCCACAGCTTTTCCCCTCGTTTCCTTTTCTTCAGCCTTCCATTTCTCAAGCCTCAGAGTAAAAGGAGCAACTATTTTCCTGTCCCATAAGCTTGTAGTACACACTCAGCACCACCACGGTGCTGAATTCTTTCCACTCCATGCAATGGCCTTTGGGGATTATGGCATCTGCAAAGCACATGGCTTTGAAAGGACAATTCTCCTTTTCCTGTTTGAGGATTTTCCCCACCTCCAGCAACAGGATGTGACATCAGAAGGACCTCTGACCCAGAAGACAGCAGCTTTCCTCCAATCACCTCCCCTGATGTTGCATTGATGTCACTTCCTCCACGCCACCTTTTTGGAGGGATATTTAAACTTCTGGGAGGAAATAAACTGGATCATTCTGCTTTTCTACACCTCCTGTCTCCATGTCTCTTCTTTTACCCCTACCCCATTTTCTAGCCTGCCCAGGGTCAACCATTACATGTGCTTGATCCCCAATTATCTGGGCTGGTCAGATAATTGGAAATATCTATCGTAACAGCTGGTGTTCAGGGGCAGCAGCCATCAGCTGTTGCTCCCCACTTCCTGGAGCCCTCGAATCAGCTGCGTAAGCTGGATATGTGGCACTTCTGGACATCTTTTGTCTTCACCTTAGAGCAAATCAGAAAGGCCTCCCCCCCCCCAATGAGCTCCATCCAGAAAGGATGGACCATAGACCAGACCAGGGAATTTATGATGGTGCCCTGGTAACAATGTTCATGAAGCACCTCCTGTTACATCTACTAATCAAGCTGTGTTCAGACATAACAAAGGAAGTACCCCAGAGATGCCTCAGAGAGACAGTGTGTTCTCAACACCCTCAATCCAATATGATAAACAACCTTTTCAAGGTCTGCCAGCATTTTAGGGGATAGCATACCAGACTGAGGCTGCTCCAAGAACAATCTGTCCCAGTTTGAGATAGATTGCTTATTCCAGAACCGAGGGTCCTGCTCTGGGGCCTTTTTGCACTTCAGCCAGACATGGGGGACAGGTTGAGGATTCACATTGGCTGGTGAGGGAAGTGTACTCAAAGTGTCCCTCACCAGCCAAGGAGCGAATGCTCAATGTGTCCCTGACATGTACCAGCTTGTGCCAGTGCTGCAGGAGCTGGATGTCCAACCCCCAGGCTGCCACCATTGGGCACTACCGGCTGCACCTAACAGAGCACCAGGAATTGGTCCCTGCAGACAGCACGGGAACTGATCCAGACTGGACCACAGTCCGGAGAGGTGAGCACAGCACGGAGGGGGATAGGAGGCCGCATGCCCCCCTGGGTGATGGAGGGTTCTGGAAAGGTCCCCGCTGGCTGACACCACCGCAGGATGCCAGTTTGGGCTCAACCCAGAAAACCACTTTGCTGGGATCTGCTCGTATCATTTGCCAATATATCACTCAGTCCTAGGCGCTTGGGAAGGGCCCGGCTAGTGATAAGAATTACCAAAACCAGGATGAATATCTTGTTTTCTATGTGTGTTTCTGCATCCCACTTGTTTGGCCTCCAACCAAACAATACTGATAAGATTTAGAAAGGAAGGGAGGAAGGAAGGAAGGAAGGAAGGAAAGAAAGAAAGAAAAAGAAAGAAAGAAAGAAAGGCAATTTTTGTGCTTATTATGAATGCAGGGATTTTGGAACACGTATGGTGAAAGGTAGTATAAATGCAACAAAGTGAAATGAAAAAAATGAAATGAACTAGGGGCTTTTTCGCACTTCGATTCCCGTTTGCTGGACAGGAAAGGAGCACGATGACCCAACGTTAACTAGGGCTTGCATTTGCGAGCACTAGACAGTGACAGATCAGTCACTCACCTGTGACCAATCTAGGGTCTGTCCCTCTTCTGGACACCACCATTTGGGTTGTGGCACTTTCCATGACTTCGCATACATCAGTGCCATTGCCACGATGATGATGATGATGCTCTGCTGGTCACAGTCACAGTTGCATCTATGGTTGTCCGAGGTGGTAGCATGCTTGCACAGCACCTCAGACAACCCCAGAGCACTGGAAGAGGTGCAAATGGCTGATGTCAGTGACGTTGGTAAAGGCGTGGAGCACAATTCAGTGCTCCACACTTAATCAACAATTAGGGAACTTCTGGGGAGACAGGTGTAGTAATCGCAAAGGTTTGCATGGGTTTTCTCCTGGGTTCAGCCTTCCATTTATCAAGCCTCAGAGTAAAAGGAATCTCCATGTCTCTACAAGCTTGCAGTGCACACTCAACACCAGCAGGGGCTGGACTCATAGCCTAAGGGCTTATGGACGCTAGCCATGTGCTGCCCACAGAAAACAGCCTTTCTCTTCCTGTCTGCCACAGGATGTGACATAAGAAGGACTTCTGACCTGCTCAGCTGATGCACTCCACCTATCAGCTCCCAGGATTTTCTCCTGAGGTCACTTCCTTCCCCGCCCCTCTGTGGCGGGTTATTTAAAGTCCTGAACAGAAATAAACGCTCTCTTCCAGCTGATCTCTGCGTCCTGCCTCTTCTCTCCCCCTCCCCAATTTCCTAGCTCTCAGGGTTAGGCCAGTCAGGTAACTGGAATACTTTCGTAACATCTGGCGTTCAGGAGCTGCAGCAATCTGCTGTTGTTCCCCATTCCCCGGAGCCCTCGCATTTTGTGGCGTAAGCCGGATACGCCACAGACAGGGGGCACTTGGAGGCTGTAGCAGCCTCCTTCGAGCGCGGATGCCCTTCCCCGGAAGTTACCTAATCATGTACTACCAGCTGTAGTGCAAATAGGCCTTAGATCTCAGAATTCATTCCAAAGTCAGGACTTGTGGAAACAGGCATACATACCAAGGAAGGAAGCAGCACAGAGATGAGGCCACCAAGAAGAAGGTATTTTCTTAAAGCTCCCCCGGGTATTTTTGCTGTACTGAGTATTGCACTTGAATTGTGTGCAACAGTATTTTAACATGCCAGAAACCATGCTGTAGAGTTAATCCCAAAATGCAGAGGTATGAATTAATATGTTCCTTGTCAAGAGATTACAGAAATCCAGGCGAGCTACTTGTTTCCTTTGTAGTTATTTTGATGCCAGAGTGTATTTTCTTTTTCTTCTTGGCTTTTTTGTTGGTTTTTTTTTAAAAAAAACATTGGTTTGAGGCTGTTTGTTTTGTAGATGAGGCTCTACAGCTGTTCTAAAAACATCCATTTATTTTTGACAATTGCCAATGCTATGAGCCATATCTATTTTGTCATGCAGTCTGTATATAGGCAATGGCTCAGTTCCAGCTTTACTCCCATCAGTGACTAGCCACACAACAGCTATTCCCCATTTCTGTCCCCATGAAAAATCTCCTGCATTTATTCTGATAGAGTCTGGAATAAGCAATATGTTATGGGTGCTTCTCTACATCAGGATTGGGATATAGACAGGTTATGTGCTTAGAAGTTCTTAGAATGTAGCTGCTAGTTTTTAGGATATCTAGCTATCTTATCTGATAGTCTCCTGGTTCTGTTCTGCACTCCTACATGAAACCAGCTAGGTGTGTGTTGTGGGGGGAAGAACAGAAAGTTTGTCAGTCACTTTGAGTCCCTTAGAAGGGTACGAAAAGCAGGGTATAAAAGCCAACTCAAGGAAGAGGAAGAAGAGTTGGCTTTTCTATCCCACTTTTCTCACCCATTTAAAGGGACTCAAAGTGGCTCACAAGCCTTCTGATGAGCACAAATATTCATAATATTAATTATTCGGACATTCGGACAATAATCGTATGTTATGGCATTTGTACATTAACATTCATGCGAATACCAATGTTTTGGACATTCATACAAATAGTTTGGCCATTCAGACATTTGTTAAACTGGGGAGGTGGGAAAGCAGCTGTACCAGTCACATCTGCAACGCATCCAAATTGCCTTCAATATGGATCGGGAGTCAATTTAGGGTAAGTCAATTTAAAGTGGATTCAGATTGGATCTGATGCTTTCAGAGCAGATATGGGATACGTATTGGATACATATTGGATATGTATGCGTTCATGTCGGAAACGTATCAGGTAAGTATTCATTTGTATCACATATTCATATGAATTCATGTGAATACATTTGTATCAAATAGAATCCTACCATATTTGAAGGGGATCTATTCAAACACATATGAATTTTCTAACATTCGATTTGTTATGATTTGAATGCCAAAAAAACCACATTCATGCACATCTCTAACACCCAGCAGGGTAGGTAGGGCTGGGAGAGCTGAGAAAGAGAGCTGTGACTAACCCAAGGTCACCCAGCTGGCTTTGTGGAGGAGTGTGGAATCAATCGAAAAACCCTCCTGATATGAGCCCATGAATTCCATCAAAGACACATCTTTTGTTCACATGAATTGCATACAAGTATACATTTATATAGTCTTAATTATTCTCATATTATATATTATATATTCCTGGCATCATTGTGCTTCATTTTCTTTTTTCATCATCTTTGATTATCATGGGAAGTCAAAGCGCCTCCTGGCTGCACATGAAAGCTCATTCAGTTTTCTCTGTTTCAAATCAGTAGGAGATTATATGTTTTGTGATGGCTTTTCAAGGCTAAAAGACCAAATGGGGATTAAATAGCCATTTAGATTTTTACATTATTATAATTACATTTCCATTGTATAGCAACATGTTGCAAAATCATTTAGACCGGCCCTACCTAACAGAGACCTTTGTCTGCAGCATTTGACAAACTACAGCAATTCAGTTGAGCCCAGGCTGAAGAAAGCATTTCTCTCCCTGCCTTGGAAATGGGCAGGATCTACTGGGATTCCTTGGGGGTGCCAAATGGGAAAGCAGCCATTTGACTGCAGAGTGGAATACCCTTCTAAGGCCATTTGCTGGGATTCAAGAGCAGGCAAAGGTTTGTCCTTAGGCTTTTTCGCACACGCGGTTTTGGAACGCGCGGAAGACAGCTCGGGGCGCGGCATTCGCATTGCCGCGATCGGGTTTGCGTCCCGGCACGTCCCGAGCTGTCTTCCGCGCATTCCAGATGCAGAGCACTTTAAAGTGCTCTGCATCCATTCCCGTGCGTACGAAGCGTCCCGGCGCATTCGGGGAGAGAAGCGTTCATGCACGCTTCTCTCCCTGACAGCCATCGGCATGCCCCCAGGGCCAGCATGGGCCGAAAATCGGCCCCACAGCTGGCCTCTGATTGCTGATGACCAGACTTGCTGGGCCGGCGATCGCACCAGCACGTCGAGGCCGGTAGACGGGACCCACCGAATCGGGGTTCCTCTCGCACATCTGCCAGGGTCAGTGACCCTGGCAGATGGGACAGCGGAACCCCGATTTGGTGGGTCCCGTCTGTCATCTCTGACGGCCGCCGGGACGTGGCTCCTTGCCGGCTCCAGCAGCCCCAATGGGGCTGCCGGAGCCGGGGAGCCGCCAGCATCGGCTTCCTGTAGCCCCTTTCCGGGGTGGCAGGAGGCCAATGTCGGGCTGGCTGGGGGCGAGGAACCCCTTGGGCGACCGGAGCGCGTTGCTCCGGTCAGCCAAGGGTCCCCCACGCCCCAATCTCACCCATCTACGGGGCGTGGGCGCCTGAATCTAGCTGCCTGCACCCCGCAGATCAGCCCCCCATCCCCCCACTCCCCAAAGCCCCCACCCCACCCACCCCCCGAACCCAATCTCGCCCATCTACGGGATGCAGGCGCCTAGATGTAGGCGCCTCCACCCTGCAGATGACCCCCCCAGTTTCAGGGCCCGGGGATGGGACGCGCGCACGCGCAGGTCCTATTTTCTCGGTGTCCGGCCTCAGAATGAACTGCTTGTCCAATAGGGGGCCTCGGCGCGCCACGTGGAGCGCGCTCCCAGCATCCTCGCCTCATTCCGAGGCCGGACACTGAGAAGGTAGGACCTGCGCGCGCGCGTCTCATTCCCGGGCCCTGAAACTGGGGGGGGTCATCTGTGTGGTGGAGGCGCCTACATCTAGGTGCCTGCATCCCATAGATGGGCGAGATAGGGTTCGGGGGGTGGGTGGGGTGGTGGCTTTGGGGATTGGGGGGATTGGGGGCTGATCTGTGGAGCGCAGGCGGCTAGATTCAGGCACCCACGCCCTGTAGATGGGCGAGATCGGGTTTGGGGTGAAGCCTTCGGAGACCGGAGCCAGGAGCTCCGATCTCCGAAGGGGTCTTGCCCCATAGGGACCTTGCCCCGGGCCCCGCGATGGGGGCCTGGGGGCCCAGGCATCTTGTGCCAGCTGCACAGGGCCCGATCAAGCCCCGTACAGCCGGCATGAAGCGGGGCAAGTGGCTTGACAGCGCTGCCCGCCCCTTGGGTGCTCTCACCCAATGGGAAGCAGCGTTGCCAGCTGTATCCCCGCCCCTGGCCGGCCTTTGCCAGCTAAGTAACTTCGGAACGCTTTGACCATTCGCACACAGGCACGCCGGAACGTGTGTGAACGCGTTCCGGTGCGCCTGTGTGCGAATGGTCAAAGCGTCCTGAAGTGTCTTAGGCTTCCCGTCCTACACCCGTTCCAAATGGAATGGATGTAGTGCGAAAATGCCTCTGGTCTCTGCTTGCGATGCCCATGAGCATTTGGTGGGCCACTGTGTGCGACAGGATGCTGGACTAGATGGGCAGTGGCCTGATCAGGCAGGGCTTCTCTTATGTTTTTATGTTCTTAAATGCTGGAGGACTTCTTTTTTAATCACCACTTGCTCCCCACCAGAAGTCCTTGAGTCCATCTGGGTTGATAGTGCATGATTAGGGAACTCCTAGGGAAGGGCATCTATACTTGTAGAAGGCTGTTACAGCCTCCAAGCATCCCCTACCTTCCCAGATGTCCCCTAATCATGCACTGTCTGTGGAGCGCAAAATCATGCTCCACATCCTCACCAACTTTCCCCCATCACTTACCTGTTGCGTTCAGTCAGAGAGCATTCACACTTCAGCTGGACAAGGAGGTTAACAGGGCTGCCGCATGAGCGTGCCAGTAGCCCTGCTGCCCTTCTGATGCAACTGAACAGAGCATCAGTGTCGTCGTAGCAATGGCACTGATGCACACACAGTCGCACAGGGTGCCACAGCCAAAGTAGCAATGCCATGAAGAGGACCGGGAAGGGAAGTGCGAAATCACCCCTGGATAAGCACCACAATAAACCAAAGGGTTTATTTACTGACTACCTACCATAGGAACAAAAATCTCTCTCTCTCTCTCTCTCTCTCTCTTTTTTTTTTTTTTGCATTCTGCAATAAGCAGCATCCCTATAGTTGTTGGTGCCTCATAGACATGACCAAAGCATGCCTAAGGTGACCCTGGGCCAATTTGCACTTTGACCTGTAGTATACAATTAGGCAACCTCTGGGCAGGTGCATCTGCACTTGCAGGAGGCGTTTACAGACTAGAAATGCCCCCTGCCTGCCCGTGCATACTCACTGTGGTGCATGAAATTGTGCGCCACAAGCAAATTAACCCTAACCTTCAGCATCCCGCCGGCAACCATCTGCACTTCTACCAGCTGGGGAGGTCATCTTAGGTCCCGTGCAAGCACTCTGGGACCTCATGTGACCCCCTGATGTGACTGCGGCTGCACAAAGGGTCAGCATCACCATAGTGATGGTGCTGGTGCATGCACAGTTATGCAGGGTGCTGCACTCAAGATGTGAAATTCATTTGAAATGTTTAAATTTAAATTCATAGGCATTCAATTTGAATTTGAATGTCCAAATTCAAACCAAATCAGTTGAATTTTGAATGTTTTGAATACTCGTCTAGATCCCTGCTCTCTTTGCCTGTGTCTCAGTCTGGCCTAGTTACATCCCTGCTGTACAGTTCACTTACATTTGCTTGTAGTGCATTACAATTATAAGATACTTTTCACACATGCTGTCATGGAGCCAAGTACATTATATCCATGCATTGGATTCTTTTAATCATAGCACTTTGCATTTATCTCTGTTGGATCTCATACTGCTGATTTTAATTCGTTGATCCCATTTTCTAAGTTATTTCCTGACTTACTTGCTATGTGTTGTTAAACAGCCGAGTACTTCCTCAAGTATTTTTATGATTAATAGGAGAATATGGGCACTTACTTCCTTACTTACTTTCTAAATAAAATTCCCAAACTGTTTTTTGTTTGTGGGGGAAGGTACCTTTTTTAAAAACATAGCCCACCCTATTTTAACTTTTTAAATTGTGAGTTTGTGATTTTTTTCCCCTGAGTTCTAATAAGGGGTTTTGTTTTTGTTTCTTTTACTGCTATAACCTACCTTTCCTTCAACCTGGAATCCAAAGCCTTTTCACACTCAGACCAGAGACAGTTAAAACTAGAAGAAGGAGAGGGAGAATTGGCTTTTCTACTCTGCTTTTCTCACCCATTTAAGGAGACTCAAAGCCCAGATTTACAGAAAAGTCCTTTGGGAGGTATCTCCCATGAATCTTTGTCAAAATGGGTTAAATGGGCAAAGAAAGCAGGTTTTCACATCCCACATTTAATAACCATATGCAATACAAGGTACACCTGCTGAAAATGCCTCTTCTTATACAGACATTCAATGTGTAGCTCCTCTCCTCTTTTCCATACAGTAACCTTTTTAGCTTTTGGCAAATGTTTGGATTCTCTGCATGGTAGCCATGAGCCTGCTGGCTTCAAGTGCCTTTAAACTAAATTATAAAATAATCTGTAATCCCATTTTCCAGCCTCAAAGTGATTTTTTTGCTCCCTGAAAGACTATCAGCTCAGATGCAACAGCACCATTAAAAATTAGGAAAATAAGGCCACCACCACCCCCAAATTAAAGCACAAAATAAAGTAAAATATAGTCAACCCTCATTTAGCACCATCATTCATTCTCACAAGTTACTAACTAGCACAAAAGGATGTAATGTAAGTACTGTATTTTCTGGTGTATAAGACTACTTTTTAACCCAGGAAAATCTTCTCAAAAGTCGAGGGTCATCTTATACACTGGTGTCGTCTTCCTATACAGCGAGTATATCCCAAACTCTATATTTTAACTGGAAAGTTGGGGGTTGTCTTATATGCCCAGTCATCCTATACGCCGGAAAATATGGTAATTGGTATCTACAGGGGACTGGGGTGACCCAGTCTAACAATGCCAGTCAGTGGCACCCCAGAGAAACCCTGACAATTAATACTGCATTCCAACCTAGGTTCTAATTCTGTTTCAGTCCACTTTCAGAAAGAGAGATCACATTGGGAAAGTGCCAGGATGTTTTCTTTCAGCATTATCTAACTCAGAAAATTCACCCTTAGGTTATTAAGATGAGAATAACATGAATAGTGGAACTGGAACTAGACTGGAAAATGGATTAAAACTTAAGTGGGAATGCAGTCCTTAAGTCAATACTGCTGCAAAAGAGAAGCCACCAAACTTAGGTATGTCTTTCAGGCTGGGGGTGGAGAAAGTGAGGTGCTTCTAATGCCATTTGCTGGGATTCAAGAGCAGGAAAAGGTTTGTCCTTGTCTCTGTTTGAGATGCCCATGAGCATCTGGCAGGCCACTGTGTGTGACAGGATGCTGGACTAGATGGGCTGTGGCCTGATCCAGCAGGGCCTCTCTTATGTTCTTATTGGCTGCTAGAATGAACCTTTGGTGAATGACAGTGGCATTCTAGATGGAAGACCAACTCAACCAAGTTATGTTGATGGCTCTACATCCTTGCTGCTACAAATTTCCATTATTCCATTAAAGGGGGGGGCACTGGAGAAGGTGCTTTAGGTGTTACAGGTGCAGGCAGCTGTAGGATTCCCATATGGAATAGAGGCCAGCGCTTCTTTGCCATAGAGAGGAGGGAATCCCAGCCACTGTTTACCAGTGGGGCAAGGGTGAAGGCATATAAATAGGATTGATAAATAACAGCAGAAAAGGATGGGGAAAGACCATCCCATTGAAATTAAGTAAACAACAACAACACCTGGCACTGCCTTCTCCTCTACAACCATATAAAAGCAAGAAGGACTAGAGAAAGACGCCAAATACCATCCTAATGGGACTCCTCCTCTACAATTATATAATAGCAGAAGGGGTAGAGAGAGATGCTGAATAACATCTGGCACTGCCTGATAGGGCTCCCCACACCCACCCACACACACAGAATATGATTAGTGTTGAGAGGTGGTGTACATGAGTGTGTATGTGTTTCTAAAAATAGTAATGTTTTAAAAATCTTTTCCCTGTTTCATAACTCTGCCAGCCCTTGTTGGAGAGGGGAAAGGAGGAGGAACTAATATTGTTGCCTCTTTCCCCCCTCCCCCCACCCCCAAATCTTACATAATTCTCATAATGTATTATTCCATTATAATTTTATAATATTTATTTAATGTATTAGTGTATTTATTTAATGTATGATGTGTTACTTTGTATTGTATTTTTGCTGTAGACTGCCTTGAGTAATTTATTAGAAAGGCGGTATGCAAATAAACGGGTGGATGGATGGATGGATGGATGGATGGATGGATGGATGGATGGATGGATGGATGGATGGATGGATGGATGGATGGATGGATGGATGGATGGATGGACACTGAGTAGTAAACCAGATGATATTCTGGTCTAGGTCTCTCCCATCCACACTGGACAAAGTGATGAACTTGCACACTGTGGATTGCTGAGGAAGAAAACCATTGTGGAACAATGCCTCCAAGTCCCAGTCCCTGAAGCTGTTCCAGCAAGATACCAGGACCAATAACTGCATAGAAATCCAGGAGAACCAAGAGGACCTCTTTCATGGGATCATTACATGGTTCTGGTCTGTATGCTTGTTTGTCTGTATACATTCATATACCAGTCCTGCTCTGTACTCAGAGTACTGGGGTTGATTGTAGCACAACCAATACTATAATTAAAACAAACTCACTAAAAGAAGTAACAGAAAGTGAAAGGGGGAAAGAATCTTTTACCAAGCCAAAGGTAAAGAGATGCATCTTCACCTGACATCTGAATGTATATCATAAAGGTGCTTGATACACCTCAGTAAGGGAACTATACTATAATCTGGGGCTATCAAGACCCTCTTATGCAGTGCCACACTTTAAACTAGTGAGGGTGCATCACAGCCCCATGGACCTTCTTTGCAGATTTTAAGGCATAGGCAGGTCTATATTGGAGATATTCCTTTAGATAAGCTGCCCCCAGGTTGAAGAGGCAGTTAGGATGCCTCTGTAGACCATTTGCAGGAAGTTGGATTTGTGCAGCCCAGAAGCAACTGTGTAAGACAGGATGGTGGACTAGATGGGCTGTGGCCTGATCCAGCAGGGCTCCTCTTATCTTCTTACGTTCCATCTTAAGACAGACATTAACCTGTCCTTTATCAAAAAGTGACTATCCCCATGATCTGGGCTTCAGAGACACTTGACACATCTCAACGTGCCAGTTCGTTTTTTGTATTTCCAAGTACTCCTTCCAGCATCACCCTGTACGTCATGGGTCTAAGCTGAGGCATAGCAGTTTATAATGCTTTTGTTCGCCTTGCTAGCAAAGACTGTTGTACAAACATATGGGATTTGTTCCTTGTTGGTATTTTCCCATAGTCCTGAATTGTCATTTTACTTGATGTGCTCAGTTCTTATTGGATGCCACACACTCAGATGCAGGCTTCCATGGCTTGTGAACATCTGCTCCTTTATGCTTGTTTATACAATGGTGGTTTCCCCTGTAGTGCTGAAGAGACAGAAAGCAAAAAAATAGGAGTCATTAATTTGAGATTTGCCTCTCTCCTCTGCTGTTTCCTGGAGAATCTATTTTCACACATATATTTTAGGGAGGCACATGGGGGAGGGTGTTTGCAACAGTGAATGGTTGACTATATTAGGCAACTTCCTTCAAGGGTGTGTTGCTAATAAAAAAGTTATAAGTGAATGTAATTGAAGGGCATTGCAAGTATACAGTTATTTCCCTAGTTCTTATAGGGCAAGCCTAGGCATTATTCATACTGGGGGGCAGGATGTGGGCTGGTGTGGGATCTAGGCTTGTTGGAGTATCTGCCTTGAACCCCCATCCCAAAAAAATGCTGTTCTAGCAGAATGACACCTCACAGCAGTCCAACATAAGAACATAAGAGAAGCCTTGCTGGATCAGGCCACAGTCCATCTAGTCCAGCATCCTGTTTCACACAGTGGCCCACCAAATGCTCATGGGCATCTCAAGCAGAGACAAGGACAAACCTATTCCTGCTCTAGAATCCCAGCAAATGGCCTTAGAAGCATCCTGCTTCCCCCGCCCCCCAGCCGGAAAGATGTACCTAAGAGGGGGTGATTTCATGCTCACCGGCCAGTCATAAGAACACAAGAGAAGCCCTGCTGAATCAGGCCACAGCCCATCTAGTCCAGCATCCTGTTGCACATAGTGGCCCACCAAATGCTCATGGGCATCTCAAGCAGAGACAAGGACAAACCTATTCCTGCTCTAGAATCCCAGCAAATGGCCTTAGAAGTGCCCCGGTTCCCCCACCACCAGCAGCCTGAAAGCTGCACCTAGGCATTCATTCTAGTAGCCATTGATACATCTGTCATCCATAAATTTGTCTAACCCTACCTTAAAGCCATCTAGACTGGTAGCTGTCACCACCTCTTCCGGCAGCACATTCCACATATGTTGTTTGGAAACACTGCACAGACCAGATGTGCGACCAGAGTTCCACTGCATTTTCAATCCATGTCAACAATTGTAGCTGCACCCATAACTGTTGATACAGTCTAGATCGTGAGAAGTAGTCATTCGTCTTTACTTTACCTTTGTCAGACCTCATCTAGAGGCCTCAGAGGAGTTTTAGGTAGGCCTAATAGCACCTGCGGGGGCAGGGGGGTACTGATTTGGTCACTGCAGAAAACTGAAACTGCAGTTACCAGATCAGTGGATATGGAATTCTGACTGTATTTTGTAAAGAAAGGCAAAAGGGGAAGGTCTCCAATCCTATGTTGGTTTCCCTGGTACAAGCACAAGATGGGATTCTCTTCTCTGGAAACACTTAACTGAGTGGGACAGTAAAACAATGAGGCAAAGATCAGGTGCAGATGGAGGCATCTGCCCTTCAGGTGCTGGTGCATTCCCCAAGCAGACCACCAGGACTTAAAAGTGTGAATGGCCCAACCCAGTTAAGATGGATCACTACAGCAATGGCCTCGGCAACATCTGGCTTGGGCTGGGATGTTGCCATAAAAGCCTGTGGTGCACAGTTGTGCAGCCAGAGCCACAGCCTCACCACGCCAAACACTTACAGCATTTGCTCACAAGGGAGGGTGTGGATGCTGCAACCTGGAGCACACCAGCTATTCCTAGTGAAGCTGTGGACACGTTTTCTCTCCCCTACAACTGTTGAAGATCAGGGCAGCTGAAGGGACCCCTGGACACTCTAGTGGCAACAAGTACATCGTTAGGCTGCCATTTCCCCACTCAATATGGATTTTTCCCTTGCGTGGCACTACCAAGAAGAAGAAGAAGATATGGCTTCTCTACCCCACTTTTCTCACCCATTTAAGGGGACTCAAAGCAGCTGACAAAGCTTTTCTATTCTTCTTCCCACAACAGAACACCCTGTGAGGTAGGTGGGGCTGTGAGAGCTCAGAAGAGAGCTGTGACTAGCCCAAGGTCACCCAGCTGGCTTTGTGGAGGAGGGTAGAATCAAACTCAGTATTCCCAGATAAGAGTCCACCTCCTTAACCACTAGACCAAACTGGTTTCCTTCTGCTGATCATAGGCTGTGTCCCCATGCAAGCCGTTTGGCTTGGAATGGGCACGTATGGGACCGGGAGCGGGTCTGAGATCGAATCTTGGCTGTCCCCATGCCATTCCTGGTGATATGGGCTGGGTGCAAGCTGGGTTTGATGCAGCCATCCCAATGCAAACAGGAGCAAACCCTGGCACGAGGGAGCAGCGCCACCTCCTCTCCACCACCTCTCTCCTCATTGGAAGCCGGATTCACATCAGCCCATCCCTGTGCCTCCAGCTGCAAATGCCCCTGTGCCACCAGCTGCAAATGCCACATCCCACCCTCCCTTAGTGGCACAGAAAGCCAGGACTGGGCTGGGAGGCACAGAAAAAAAATTAAATTAAGTCTAGTAAATTTTTAAATAATTTTTAAAAACCCAAAGCCGCTATGAGGTTTAGTGGCAGTTGGGCTGTTGAGCAATTTTGTGCACCTCCACTCTACCGGGAACCACAACAACACTTGGAAAGCTTAAAAGAGAGAAAAATCAAGCCATTATCATGATTGCCTTGGTGATCAGGAAACGGGGGTGGAATATTTGGGAAAAGGGACAAAATCAAGCCGTTATCCTGCCTGCCTTGGTGATCGGGAAATGGGGGTAAAATATTTGCTGTGGAAAAGGGGCAAAAATTAAGCCATTATCCTGCCTGCCTTGGCGATCGGGATTTTTTCACTCCTAAAACATCTCAGTGGTTGCGATTTCCAATGCACATGGCAGGAACGGCAAGCACACCCCACCTACCAGTGACGTGAGCACCAAAACATGCCTAGACTTGTTTTTTTCAGGTACCAAATTTGGTACTGGTCTGGCATGGTTTGGGGTGATTTGGTCTGCGGAAATCAGACCAAATATAAAATGCATGTGGACACCCCTTGCCAATCCCAGTTTCGGTACTGGACCAAACGTGCATGAGGCTGCACCCACAGAGACACATACACGCTTGGGTTTTTTCAGCAAACACAGAGAGATCAAAACCACGAATCTTCTTTTTCCAGGCTGTCATTGGACCACTGATCTACAGTAGTTGTCTTGTCTATCTATCTGTCTTTCTGTCCATCTTATTATATACCTCCAAGTATATGATCAGGCCACAGAGCAGGCCACAATAAATTCAGTATAAAAAAACAGGTAGAATATGTTAGTTAAAATGATGCCAGTGTCTGCATTGGAATAAGATACTGTTCCCAGAAAAGAATAGGCGTGTGGAAAACAAGCAGTGCCATGCTCCCCAAAAATATACACACTAAGCACTATTGGATGCCAATAGTGGACGTCACTGGATGGTTCTAGAAGGCATCAGAATGTGTCACACAGATGTCACATGTTGCCGAATGGCAGTGGATATGACAAATGGATCTGATGTTGCTTGTCTTTGAATGAGACCATCCTCGTGCAACTTCACCCACCAAGAACATGCTGACATGTAGTACTTGTCCTCAACCACTGCTGCAAATATTGTGCCACTGAACTGACATTTTGATTAAAATGATTGGTGATAAGTCGTGCTAATTAACTAGCCTCAACTGCCCTCACAAATTGCTGAGAATTTGTTCTCTTTTGTAAGAAGATAAGGACATAAGAGGAGCTCTGCTGGATCAGGCCACAGTCCATCTAGTCCAGCATCCTGCCTCACACAGTGGCCCACCAATTGCTTCTGGGCATCTCAAGCAGAAGAGAAAGCCAGAACTTTCACCTGCTGTTTATAAATAAATCCAATGATTTCTAAGATGATGCCTCTGTTTGATAAAGCCATAATCTTACTTAATAGCTGTGGGTGAGGCAGACACCATTATGGGAAAATATTAGTTCAAAAGTCTATCCTGTTGGTAAAATTTATGGCTTGCTCTTTCCCTTCCACTCCCCTCAAGCAAGGGGGCTATTTTGATGACAATTGAGAGAGTTTAGCATCATGACTGGTAGCTGATGTGACTCTATACATACAAAGACATTGCTTCTCACATCTGATACTCTGCTGCTACTAATAAGATCAATTTTTATAGAATTATATTTCATTTATTCCACAAACCACAGTGAATAAAAAAAGACTGTTCTTTATCCCTCAAACCTCAAATATCCTCATAAATCAAGCAAAGTTATGATTTGTTTTATTTGCGTACAATACCCCCAAACCACTTTTCTAGTAAAATTCTCTAAGTGGTCTCATTGTATATAAAAATCATTATTATGTTCTCCTTGGTGACCAATTTGCAGTTCTCTCATTCTGGTAAATAGGACTGGGACAGGCCTAGACACATAAATGTAAGAACTTATCACAGTGTGTTTGCTGCTAAGAAGAGAATTGCACCCAAATAAACAGACATCCCTTTAGGGGTATGCACGAATGCAATTTTCAGGATTCGAATCAAATACTTGAAAATTTGATTTGATTCGAATTAAACAAATTCAAATCTATTCGTTCAAATTTCTGATTAGAATTTGCACTTACAAATGTTGACAACATTTACATGTGCCCATATGCATCGTCACGCATCCTGTACGCATCCATACACATCTGTATGCATCCCATAGTTATCCCGTATGCAACCCATTTTCATCCCGTATGGATCTGTACAAATGTGTATGGTTGTGGGAAAGATGCATATCTGCAAGTACGCATTGTGTATGAACCCGTACACATGTGAATGTCTGGATAATTTGAACGAATAGATCCAAAATTCATTGAAATCTTTAAATTTGAATTTATGGACATTCAATTTGAGTTCAAATGTCAAAATTCAGGCAGATTTGATCAAATTTCAAATACCTTCGAATATTCATGCACAACCCTAATCTCTGTATATTGTTAATGTGGACGGGGGCAGATATCTGAATTAAGCTGCATCCAGACATCAGTTACTTATTCCACTATATTTGGATATTCTGGAATATCAATTTCTGGAATATCCAAATAAATAAGCAATGTTGGGATGCAACCTTAGACTCAATGGGGAATGATATTACTGATTGCTTGAGGTTCACTCTAATTGTACATTGATGGGTGTAAGAAAGCAATTTGAATGGGATGGGCATGTGGAAAAAGACATGGGCACATGATAGTGTTCACACTGTACTGTAGACCATGTAAGGAGGTAACTAGTCAAATTCAAGGTTCTGTATTGGAACTGGTGCTTTGATCAGGTCCATTAATGATCCAAAGTCAGGAGATAGCAGTGGATGACCCTTTTGACACTGGGCCTTATTCCAGATTATATCCATGACCACGGGCATGCCGGGCAGGGCATGCCATAGCTTGAACCAGTGCATGGGTGAAATGTCCCTCTTCTAGGATGTCATCCAGAATAAGGTCCAGTGCAGAAAGGGGCAATAATACCAAATTGTACATAGACAGCAAAGAGCTCCAAATAGATTTCTGCATATTAAGAGAAAGGACATCAGAATGGCAGACAATGTCCAACACAGAAAAGTATGAAGTCCAATAGAGGCACAAATTCTAACAATACTTATACATATACATGAGTAAGATCTAAAGTGGTTGTGACAGATTAGGGAAGATATGTCAGCATGCTGGTAGAGAATTCAGTGAAGGTGTCAACCCAGGATGTGTTGCCTTAAAAAAAAAAGTCAATAGCACATTGGGGATTGTAAGAAATGGTGCTGAAAATATTATATTCAAATATTATAATGCGCTTCTGTGACATACTTTTAATGGTGTGACTGCATTTGTCACCTCATATCAGAAGCAATATATATATATAGTAATATATATATATTAAAAAACCAGCATTTCTTATTTACAATTCCAAAGCATTCCACAAGATTAAAAACAATAAGTAAACAAAATAAATATTGAGATAAAAATGAATGTATATATATAAAAGCAGCTAAAAATAAAAGCAGGTAGGAGTAGAAAACCAGTCATATAAGTAATGCCTGGGTGAAGAGGTAAGTTCTTGTATATGGCAAAGAGATATGTCTGTGGTCTTTGCATGATCCTCAGGTCGTGCATCCACTTAGCCATGGAGGTGACATGTAAAGTGCCCAGTGTAGCCAGATTTACATCTGTAGTGGCAAAGGGCACCTCCTAACAATCACTGCCACATCATTTCCAGATGTGATCACTATAATAGGCATCATTTTTTGTAGGGCACAATTTCACACCAAGAAGAAGAAGAAGAAGAAGAGTTGGCTTTTCTACCCTACTTTTCTCACCCATTAAAGGGGACTCAAAGCAGCTGACAAAACTTCTGTTCTTCTCCCCACAACAGACCACCCTGTGCGGTAGTTGGGGCTGTGAGAGCTCAGAAGAGAGCTGTGATTAGCCCAAGGTCACCCAGCTGGCTTTCATGGGGGAGAGAGGAATCAAACCCAGTATTCCCAGATAAGAGTCCGTCTCCTTAACCACTAAAAACCAAACTGGCTCTTGAATGAATGTGTCCCTTGCTGCCAGTGGCCTGGATGCCGCCACACTTACAACTGAAGGCACACAGGTTTCTCTGATGAGCATGAGCTCTGAATGAATAAAGCTCAGTCCATTTTTCATTTGCCTTGTTAATGTCTCCTCTCCTGATCCATTTTGCTCTACTTCCCCCCCCACACACACACACACAGGAAATGCTTGAAGGTTTGCTGTGATGGGCGAGAAAAATTGCCTAATTGGTGTTTTGTAGCTTCCACAGTTCTCCAAAAAGGTTTGTTCTCTTTGCACACATAGTGTTAAATGGAGCATTTTTTTACTGGTTCCAAAATGACCACAGGCCAAGAAGAAACCAGAAATGGGAATGCAGGGGCAATATATAAGGAACACTACTCAGTTCAGGATATCACCTCCTGGTGCAAACTGACTCCATTTTTTTTTAATGACCTGCGTCTCTTTTTTGTTTTTAAGGTTTCATCTGCCATCTTTGTTAGGGATAACCTAGACCAGGTGGCAATAGAAACTGAATTTGGACCAGTTCAGTTCTTGGTTGAAATTCAATCGAGTTCAGCCGAATTTGGACGTTCGAACACAAAACAAATGTTACACTATTTGAATGCTAACATTTGAACAAATACGAATGGTTCCGAGTATTCGTATGAATAATTCAGACATTCATTAGATTGGGGTGTGGAAAAACAGAATGCCAGTCACATTGGCAATGAATCCAGATTGCATTTGGCATTTGACAGCGCATTAAAAGTGGATACAGATCAGATTTGACATTTTCATATCACGGATATGTTACAGATATGTATCGGATACATATCAGATACATATTCTTTCATATCAAATGCTTATCGAATGCATATTTATTTGTATAGATATGCATTTGTTTGTATCAGGTATGTATTGGATACCTATTCATTGGTATCCGATACTTATCGAATGTTCATGTGAATACGTACAAAGAGATTCGTATCCAATAGAATTTAAATACATTTGAATGCAATCTATTTGTATGAATACATATTTTCAAACATTCATTTCATTTCAAGTTGAATGCCAAAAAAACAAAACAAAAAACCATTTGTGCACATCGCTAGTCATCAGTCCTAGACCCTTTCTGTGCTGGGGCTTATTCTGGATTTATTTATTTGCATTTTCTTCCCTTTCCCCCAGTACCTGAAGGTCTCAAGGTGGGTGAAAGCAATAGAAAATAAATGAACAAATTAAGATAGTAAGATACTAAAATAATAACTGAATGTGGGGAGGAGAAGATATTTTCTTATTTCAATCAAAGGGCAGACTATTCCACAATTTTACTGGAGGCTGACATAGTCTAGAGTAATATGTTTTCTGTGTTCTAGATCAGGGCCACTGGACTACTGGGAGACTCAATTAAATGGATCCACCAGTGATTTGGGTTAAGGCCTCCTTAATCAGGATCATGCTCTGTTTAAGGCATGCAGTGCAGATCAGCAAACTGCATGGCCTCATAGACCTCTGGATTAATGGGAAGATTTGTAAGGTCTAGATGTGTGCTACATGGACCCTTAATCATCATTAAGGGACCATGTAGAAAGGACCACGGAATACCTCAATAAAGACGAAGGAGGGTGGCCCTGACTCCCTTTGAAAGTCACCCCTTCATCTTGATGAGCCATGTTTTCAGTCCACTCCATATCAAAACACAGTTTTATAGGATCAAAGGAAGCTTCCCATTGGGACTTCCCTGCAACCATCTCTACCCTCTCAGTCCCAGTATGTAGGGTACTGCCAAATGGAGTTAGTTTGATGAGCTTTTAAACCTGTGAAGTATCTGCTCCATCTCATCACAAATTAGTCCATCTATTTCATAAACAGGATGATTTAAAAAATCACAAGAGGAACAATTAAGTTCTTGCTAACATTTGTGGATTTTCACTTGAATAAGGATGTTTGTGTTCTATCATCCATCCATCCATCCATCCATCCATCCATCCATCCATCCATCCATCCATCCATCCATCCATCTATCTATCTATCTATCTATCTATCTATCTATCTATCTATCTATCTATCTATCTATCTATCTATCTATCTATCTATCTATCTATCTATCTATCTATCTCATCTGCCTACCTGTCCCCTATCCTATCAGCCAGTACCAGCATACAGACAGATATGCCCAGAAGTACACAGACATGCTGCTTCTTTTGAGCTTCTTTGAACTCCAAAACATGTGGCAAATCATCCTTTGATCTGATGAATCCATTTCAGATCAAAAAAGGATTTGCCATGTGTTCCTGCCTTCAAAGAAGCCCAGCTAATCTGTGCACATCACTTCTGGCTGTGCCTCCAGAAGCCAGCTGCTACGGCCACCAGCTTTTGGTGCTCAGAACAACTTTCAAAAATTTTAGAAGTTGTTAATATGCAATATAACACAATTCTGAACATCTGAAGCATAAGAAATTTTAGAAGTTTTGAGTATTCTCTTGTTATTTCTCCATCAGTCCATGTCTTTTAGCTCTGTGCTATATTGTATCTTGATATAAACATTTTCATTGAATGAATGGATAATCTGAGACCAAGGCTGCTTTCGCACTTGGCTTCCCATCCACTGGATCGGAATAGTGCATGACAGACTAACATGCACTAGCTTTCACACCTGGGAATGCCAGTACACATTACACTAGGCACCATGTGCCTGGAGACTTACTTATGTCCAGGCTTGTGGAGGCTGGCACAACTGAGACGATGACACTCCATGCATATGCAGTCACGTTTGGGGTCATCTGAGGTGCCAGCACATGTGTGCGGCAACTCAGATGACCCCTCACACCAGAAATGGTGTGAATGGTCACGGCGCTGAACATTTCAGGTCAGCTTTTAGTTAAGGTTGGGATGTGTGTGGTGCACGATTTCATGCATCACCACTAGTAGACAATAGTGTAACATCTGGTAAGGCAAGAGGTGTTTCTGGGTTGGAAACGCCTCCTGCAAGTGCAGCTGCCCCTTCCCAGATGTTACCCCATTGTGAGCTATGGAGCCAAGTGCAAATTGGCCTCTGGTCTCCACTTGCAGAACAAGCTAGGTTCTGCACAGAAATCTGAGAAGAGTTGCTATGATTACTGGATGTAGAGGTGCCATTTCAAGCAGCAATGTGACATTCACACCCTGTACAACAGGTACCTTGGCTCGCTCTTGCTCTTGCAAATGGGCTAGCACTTCCATTTCCATTTCCATTTTTTATTTATATACTGCCTTTCCAGAAATAAATTTCTGCCCAAGGCGGTTTACAACAAATGGAAAAAACAAAGATACAATACGAATACAATAAAAAATATGGCAAATAAATATAGTCAGTCAAATAAACACATAAGTCAAAAATACATTGGGCGTTATAACAAATAATACATCATATAATAATAACAACAATAGTAATTAAAAAAACCCAAAAACTTATAAAACAGTCATAGTTTGCAACACTGAGGGAAGTGAGGGCGGAACTTAAGTAGGTGACTCAGCCCCATGCCCTTTTCGGCTCAAGCGTGTGAGACGCCGAGATCTTTTGAAAAACAATCTAGCAGACACTCAGGAGGGCAATGCAGCGGGCGTTGGGGAGGCTGCAAGCGATGTCCATAGGTCTGCCCCATCGACCTGCCTCTGGCTTCCTTCATTTCCTTTTTCCAGTCCTTCACATTTCTTCAGTTCCAAATGCTGCCCCTCCCCAAGTCTCTCCCTGTTGCAGTTAGAGGGGGGGTCAAGGGGGCTGCGCTGCTGAACCCCAGCGTCTGGTAAGAGTGCTGGGAAAGGCAGTACTGGCTGCCGCCGCCATCTGGAGCATCCCAGCCCTGCATTCCAAAACCACTCATTATGTCGTGGAAGTCACCCAGCAAGTGAGGGGTCCCCACGGGATCTGGCTTCCCCATCGTCGCTGCCACTGGGGCTGGGGGGACACACCATACATCACACTGCTGAAAGGCGCCGCCACGCCGCCCCCTCCGCTGTCGGTCTTGCCATCCCCTCCACCACGGCAGGGAAGACTAGGACCCTTTCTACACTTTCCTATTAATACAGATTTAGAAGTCACTAAGAACTTATTGTCAACACTACAATCCACATCAAGGAGTACACCTTCTCAGTACATATTATCTGCATGGGAATGGAGTAGATCCAGATCATATGTGTGCTAAGGGCTCGTGGTTCTGGATGCGTGGCAGACCTGATAAATTGGGTTTTCAATCCATGCCAGCATGCCACAATTTGGATGAAGGGGTCCACAAGTAGAACAGATGCAGGAACTTTGTGGGTGTGGTGACGAGAGACACGCACTGTGGAGTCACAACTGCAAAGATGTCTCCAAAGTGCTTCCACAACAGTTACTGAATTGACAGCAATGGAATCTTTGAAGTGCTTCTGAAAAACCTTTGAAGTGCCTCTGAAGAGACTAGGATTGCACACAAATATTTGAAACATTCAAAATTTGATCAAATTTGTTCAGATTTGGACATTCAAATTCAAATCAAATGTCTATAAATTTGAATTTAAACATTTGAACGAATTTTGAATTTTCAAAACATTCATTTGAATTATTTGGACATTCATATGTGTATGTATATGTACATGATGCGTACTTGTCCGTATGAATCTTTCCCATATCCTTACGCATTTCTACAGATCTGTATGGGATGAATGGGATGCATATGGGATAAATTTGGGTATAGGGCATGATAAAAATAATTAATAAATTAATAAATTAAACAAACAAACAAATAAATAATATGAATGTTGTTGACATTCGTATTTGCAAATAAGGACCAAAATTTCACATGAATAGGTTCAAATATATTTGAAATGAATTGAATGTGAATACATTCAAATTTTAAATATTCAAATCGATTTGAATTTTTGGATATTCAAATAGAATAGAATCTCAGAAATTGTATTTGTGCACACTCCTAGAAGAGACTTAAAAACAACTTCGGAGACATTTTTGTGACAACTTGGTCCACCACCACCACCACCCCGTGAGAGCTACACAGCAAGGAAACAGCTACCGAGCCTCACTCCCCAACTGCCTGTAATGGTCTGCAGCCAGTATATGAACAGAACAATACTCTCCCAAAGGCGTCCTGCTCCAATAGCTTAATATTAAGCCCTCTCCCTGAAGCAGCATAATAAACACCAGTGTAATCCAAACACTGTTTATTCTCAAAAATAAATAAATAGTAGAAGCAAAGATAAGTCCAATTGTCCTTGAATAGCTTGAAAATAAACGTTGTTGCAAATAAAATAAAGTTCAGTCCTCAGCAAGGAGTTCCACTGTGAGCCAATATCGTAAAGGATTCCTGCCTCCAGCTATGCTCACTTCTCCTGCCCCTTGAATGGATTCATACCGCCATTCAATGTGATGCACCTCCCTTAAATAAAGTAAACAAGCAGGAAATGCAAACTGCCTTCCAGGGTCTATCTCATCCCTCCCATGCTAACAGCCTGCCCACATGTCCATCCTGTTGCTGGCAAGTGTCCTGGTCTTCCCCTGCCCCAGAGGCTAGATCCCTTCTATCCCCTTCCCCTCTTTTCTAACAGCATGAGGCCTAGTAGCCTGAAGAGTTCACCTCCAACTCCCCGCGTTCTCTCTCTCACTCAACCACAAGATCAGACACACTGAAAGCCCCAGGCTGCTGGTTTATATACCCCGCGATCCGGTTGCTCTCATTGGTGCATTTTTGATGGTTTTTGCAGCTGCCACTCCCACTTGTCAATCACCCTGCTGCAAAAGCCCAGGAAACAAGCCCACAGTTGCAGCTTCCACTGTGAAAACGTCACAATTTTGAAGTGCCTCTGATGGTGCTGCCCCCTCACCCAGATCTACTGTGTGATGAATGGGGACGTTGGCAGTGCCAATCACAGCACAGTGTGTGGTTGTACAGAGGCAGTACACATCTGTGGCTGCAGAACAGGCATTAGGATTCCATTGCTTTTTTGCACACATTTGCCACTCTAAAGCCCTTGCAATGCAGATGCCATGGTCTCCTGTAGATCCAGATCAATTTAATCTGGATTTATTTGGCACATATTTGCTAATCCAGTTCTAGTTGATCTGGATCTATCAAAGTAAGTGCAGAATCAACCTAGGAGTGTCCACAAACTAAAATTATGCATGTGGTTCACCACTGAACCGAACACCTCTTACTTGGGCTCAAGAGTGAACTGGTTAATTGAACAATCAGTTATGTCATTTCAATCTGGTTCGATAACAATTACTATTTTTTCCATTAGAAAAAAAACCCACCCTTTTCAAGGGCAAAAACTTAATGAACATGAACTATGGTCAAATAGTTTGCATTCACAAGTGATAGATTGACCCAATTCAATCAAAGTTTTGGCTATCGGAACAACCAGGCGGTTCAGTTCAGTTGAGTTTTGCACATCCCTAGGGAAGAATTTATTTTGCAGGTACCTCTTTGGGTAAGCGGAGTTGCAGCCTAAATGATTCTGTAGTCCTATGCCAGGTCTCTCTGTATTTTGAATGGTTCTGCCTTTAAAAAAAAAAAAAAAAACTTTCAAGTTTTGCGAGTATTGTCAGTGCAACGGCTTAGCACATATAAATGTTAGCAGCCGTGAATGCATGAAAGGACTCTAGGCGTTTCATTCAGTAGCAATACTTAGCCCATGTAATGGAGTAATTAGAATGTTAATTAGTTCTCTTTTGTGGAGCACTATAAAGGCATGTAAATCCTTGTATTGCTTTATCATGGCTATATTGGAATTTATTTTTAGCCATTATCATCTGTAGGGGCATTTTTCTTTTCTTAAGAGGCGAGCAACAAAATGAGCTAGAAGATACCTGAAGGGTCCTCAAAGCAACAGAGGAAAAAAGCATGATACGGAATTTTGTGAATATGTGGTGGGAAGACCAGTGCCAAAGGGTGGGACTGAAAGGCAATTTTGTGGAGTTCAGAAATTAGAATTTTGAGAATTTTCAGATGATAGGGTCTGGTCCACTCCAGCAGGGTGGATCAGCATTTGGTAACAGTTCAAATTTTCCAAAATTAGAAACAAAATAATTTTAAGAGTTTGTGAATTTGGGCATCTAGTCCATCTGTAGTTATCCCATAATTTTCCACTAGGGGAACACCATTCATCCAGAATTTCTATGTTCTTCTTTTTATTTTTATTTTTTTAAAACCCAAGTTGCACCGTTAGATCCAAAATATATGGAAAATATACACAAGTTTATGCTTTACACTATAGGCAGCATATATGCAAATATTTAGATAGCTGTGAACATTGCAGAATCACTGATCCTACAGTGGAAGCAACAACAAAAACTGGCCACCTTGGAGCCTGGAAAAGGTGCCTTTGCCACATAATGGAGACATAGCCTAAGTCAGATAGTATTTTCCTGCCATTTTTATAGTCTGCCATGGTCAAAACTAGCCATGCACTTTTTCACATTAACAATGCACTTGTGAGGATCTCCAACTCAAGATCTTTCCACACTTGGCCCTATTCTGGAATATATCTTGGGATAGGGGTCTGTTGTTTGCATGCTAATGGAGACTATGGCAGGCCTCACCTGGAGCCTGCTGTAGTCTGCTCTAGCATGTGAACTGCAGGCTCCTATTCTGGTATAAATTCCAGAATAAGGCCAGGTGTAGAAAAGCCCTCTATTTCTGAGGACTCACACTGAATGCATGGCAACATCTGCGTGGTCCTTGAGAACCATGCCACATATGTTCTGGGACTACAGGGTCTGCATGCTAGTGCATTCCGCACAAATACCCCAGAGTAAGGTACCCTCATGGGCCAAAGCCTAACCTACTCCCAGGCGTGGAAACCATGGCTAGAGCACTCTAGTGTGTAGCACTTGCAGCTAGACTGGGTCTTATTCCTACCACTGTACAGATGGATGGTGGCAGCAGGAGTGTGCCAGGTCCTATTCCAGAATCTGGTCCAGTTCCAGGCCCATTTCTGGAGCCTCAGAAAAAAAAAATCTCTGGCCTGCAATTTTGAGGCGAAGAACCTTTCATTGGACAGATTAGCCAGCCCGTGGAAGGCTGCCACTGTGCTCTGGATCACCCCGCTTCTTTCCTAGTGCAGTGGATCTGGTGTGGGTGCTGCAGTGCACACTAATAGTATATGCAGTGGAAGCTACTTACGTCCCTTTAGGAAGCATAGTTAAGAATTCTGTGCCCCTTCTTGACAGTTGAGTTTGAAAGCTATCAGTGTACACACACATGTGCGCACACGCACACGCACACACACATGCACATGCATTCACACACGCATGCACGTACACACACTATTGACCCCTGAGATAATTGGTTGTAGGGGGTGTTTCTAACATGTAAATGCCTCTTTCAAGTGCAGATGCACCTGTCCAGAAGTGCAAGCAGTTTCTAGTAAAGAAGCGTCTCTGCCTGGTGTGGCTGCACTGTGCAGAACACACACACACATACACACTGGCTTTACCAGGGAGGTAAGTAAAAATTTGCTTTGATTTTGGCAAATATGCGTCTTGGGCTTTGCACCACGTTTTGGCTTCAATCCTTCATATTTTTCTAGGTGGCCAAATCAAAATGTCCTCAAAGGAGAAATAGGTTGTCATTGTGTGGAGCCTCAAGCCATCCATCCTTTTGTCAATAATCAAGGTAGACACGCACAACAAGCTGACCAACAGCAACTGAGCAGAGTGCGGGATAGCAAGTTAATCAATGTTCCCAACAGGAAATAGCACAGAGACACAATAGGATGGAGTCTCACTTGCTTACTAAGCAGCCACATAAAAATTCCAATACTGGCCAACCTGTTTGCTTATAGAGACTTAAATATAATTCCGGGATAACATCTTGAAACATAGGGCAAGCTCACACTTACCTTCCTGGCAAAGCTGGGGGAAACTCTTGCACAGTGTATCCATACCATGCACAGCCACTTTTTCTTTTCTTTTCTTTGTTACCAGAAACTGCTCAGTGCATGCCAGAGTTTCCCCCATGGGTGCACAGATGGAGCAGATAAAACTACTCCACACCCATACTTGCGGCAGGTTTAGTACAGCTCTGCATGCTGCATCTGCACCTCTTCTTGGTGGAAGAGGTACAGCAGAAACAATTGCACACTGTGCCACTTAGTTGCGCTGGCGACAGCAGCATGCATGTGCACTGCACTACACTGGATTTTAGCCAAAAGGTGGAGAATCTCTCACCACTGCAAAGTGATCACCTCTGTAACGGAGGTGATTTGCATTTAGCTAGCACCTAGTAAAGTGCCAGATGCTTTCAAATGCTTTGGGTGCCCATAGGTCCGGGCACCCAAAGCGTTCCAGAATTTTCCCTAGCACAGGAGTAGGGATGTGCGCAGATATTCAAAGACATTCAAAATCCAATCAAATTCATTGAAATTCAACATTTGAGTTAGAATCAAATGTCCATAAATTTGAATTTAAACATTCAAACACATTTCAATTTTTTAATCTATTCATTTTAATTATTTGGCCATCCTTATGTGCGTGGATTCATGCATGATGCATACTTGCATGTACGAATCTTTCTTGCATACGTACTCATTTGTACGGATCCATAGGGCATGAAAACAGGTTGCATACGGGATAACTACAGGATGCATACAGATGTGTACAGGATGCGTAACAATGCGAATGGGCACGTGAGCAGCCTGCCCAATCAGGAGCCATGCCATACGCACATGGCGCGCGCTCCTGGCGGTCCCCACTCATTCCGAACCCGGACAGCGAGGAGGTAGGTGTGCATGTGTGTGGTGCATCCCTGGGCATAGGACTTAGCCACCTCAGTCGAGGTGGCTCAACCCCACAGAGGCTGGAGATTGGCCACGATCTGCCAGGGAGGAGGGACTTTGGTAAACCGGACAGGCAGATGGATGGGACTACAGGAGCTGGGAGCGAGCCACCACCCCCTGCACGAGGCCATCACTTACCTTGCACGGGCGCGGTTGCCATCACGCAGGCATGTGCTCTCCTGGTAATTGGGCCCTGTGGGTCCCATCTACCAGGCTCAGCACACCTGTGCAATGGCAACCTTGGCCAGCAAGCTAAGTGATCAGCGTGGCTCCCCACCACCTGTTCAGCCAATTTTTGGGCAATGGTGGTGGGGGGCATGCCCGCAGCTGTCAGGGAGGGAAGCGTGTGTGAATGCTTCCCTCCCCGGATGGCCGGGGATGCTTCGAACATGTGGGGATGGATGTAGAGAGCTTTTAAGTGCTCTACATCTCGAACACATGGAGAGCACTCAGAGATGGGCTGGAACACGAACCCAGCCTGGGCAGTGCATATGGTACGTCTCTGTGTGTTTTCCACGTGTTCCAGACCCCCTAATGCGAAAAAGCCTCTGCTGTGACTTCCCCCAGCTCCTGACTTTCAAATGCTTTGTAATAGGCATTTCAAATGCTTTGTAAAACATCCTAGTAGGTGCCTGGAATTCCAGGCTAAATTTTGGCATCGGGACAATGTGATGATCCAGATGTTGCCCCCATACTGAATGCTGAGAAATAGGGATGGGCACAGATATTCATAAAGTTCGATATTTGTACAAATTTGCACAATTTTGGTCATTTGTATATGAATCAAATGTTACAATATTCGCACATTGACTTCTGTATTTGTACAAATGCTTCAGAACATTCTTGAACCTGGGACGTGGGAAAACAGCTGTGCCAGTCACATCTGCAACAGGTCCAGAGAGCATTTGACATGGATTGATAGTGGATTCAAAGTGGATTCAGGGCAGATTTGACACTTTCAGAATGGATATGTTACAGGATATGTACCAGATGCATATTCGATACATATTTTTTCGTATCAGGAATTTGTATGAATACATTCGTATTGAATAGAATCCTACCACATTTGAGGGGGATCTATTTGAATGAACATGAATTTGCCTACATTTGATTTGATACAAAATGAATGCAAGAAAAAGCCATCCACGTACATCACTACTGTGAGAGAATCAGCCTCACAGTTATTTTTTCCCCTACCTATCAAAAAAAGTTATTTTGCTTGGAAAGTAGGGAGGGAGATATCTGCATATGTGACAGTGTAGATGCTCCCTACACAGATGCATCCTGGGTGACCCCCTTTCAGGCAGGAAAGAGCATGTAGATGCAGGTTTCTTTTGCTTTCTTTGCCACTGGCTCATTTCACTTTAACTATATCCCTGGGACCAATATGACATTTTCTTTTTGTTAAACTCAATGAAAGGCGGTTACACAGGTAATAGATCTGTCAAGGTTCCTGGGATGTTGTAGAGACTTCAAAACTGAACCTGAAGTTTGTTCTTCCTTCAGTATATAAAGAGCAGCAAGAACAGCTTACCAATAAATATCTCCCAGCTAGAACCTGGGAGAGCATTTACCGGTATTCAGCTCAGACTTGATTCAAAAGGATTTGAGTTTCTGCAGTGTTTGACAGGTTAAAACATAGAAGATGACTTGGGAAAGACATAAAAAACAAAATCTTTTATTTTTCTTCAGGTATATTGGAAAATCACCCTCCATCATTTTATTTCTCTTTTTTTGTGAAGTAGTGTGTGTGTGGGGGGGGAGAGATACAAGAGATTCATTCATTCATACACACAGTTGCTTGAATGTGGCTTCACATGCACTTACCCATGGTCCATATCAGTAGATGTGGACCAGCCAGCCCTACTCATTCATACCATGGGAAGATGTGGTCTGGAACAACACCATCTGCATAAGAACATAAGAACATAAGAGAAGCCCTGCTGGATCAGGCCACAGTCCATCTAGTCCAGCATCCTGTCACACACAGTGGCCCACCAAATGCTCATGGGCATCTCAAGCAGAGACAAGGACAAACTTTTGCGTGCTCTTGAATCCCAGAAAATGGCTTTAGAAGCACCCCACTTCCCCCCCCCCTGCCTGAAAGATGCACCTAGGCATTCATTCTAGTAGCCATTGATACATCTGTCATCCATAAATTTGTCTAACCCTACTTTAAAGCCAACTAGACTGGTTGCTGTCACCACTTCTTCTGGCATAAGCCGATGACCCTCTGGGTGAAGAAATACTTCTCCTTGTCAGATCCGACTCTCCTACCCATCACCTTCATAGATGCCCCCTGGTTCTAGTGTTGTACGACACAGAAAAGAAATTTTCTCTATCCACCTTTTCTATACCGTGCATAATTTTATATACTTCAATCAGGACCTTCTTAAATGCCGTCTCTCCAGACTGAAGAGGCCTAGAGGTGTTCCAGACCCTCAATCATTCTGGTTGCCCTTCTCTGCACCTTCTGTAGTTCCACAATATCCTTTTTAAGGTGTGGTGACCAGAATTGTACACAATATTCCAAATGTGGCCTCACCATAGATTTATAAAGAGGCAAAATGATACTTGCTGACTTATTTTCTATTCCCTTCCTAATTATTGCTGGCACTGTTCCAGACCAGGCCCCATTCCTACCCCAGTCACAAAGCTTGTATGAGCATTCGAGTTGGGCACTGAGTGTTCCAAAGGACTAGGAACCAGGGGTGTGCATGGATATTCATAGCATTAGTTATTTGCCCAAAGTCGGACATTATTACACAAATTGAATGTTAAAGATAATTCAGACCTTCATATGCATATAGAAGGGTGTGCCCAAATGTAATTTTTGACATTTGATTCATAGCGAATTGAGTATTTGAAAATCTGAATTTGTATAAATAAAGAAAATACAAATTTGAACTGATATGGATACATTTGTATCTATTTGTACAAATATTCAATACGTATCCAATGGTACGAATCTTGTATGTATCCATACGCATCTGGTTTTCATCCTGTATGCATCCCCATTTTCATGCTGTGCATATCCATATGGATACGTACGGATACGCACAAGATGTGTACAGACACATATTGAATATTTGTACCAATAGATACAAATATATTCGTGTCAGTTCAAATGTCCAGACATTCATTTTTCTTTATGCGTACGAATTCAGATTTTTAATACTCGATTCGTTACAAATCAAATATTGAAGATTGCATTTGTGCACACCCTTCCATAAGCATACGAATGTCCAAATTATTCATACAAATAAAATATCTGTATTCATATGAATACTAATGTACGAATGTCTGGACATTCCACTTGTGTATGAATATCTGATTTTGTCTAAATAATGAATAATAGGAGTATTTGGGCATTTCCCTAACCTCAACTCCTGGCTTGTGCCAGAATCTCTGCACTTCAGTCCTCAGGTCTTCATATTTGGCTGTTTTCCCATGTTGATTTTCGCTGGACCCAACTATCACCAGGTTCTGCAACATCAATGAGCCATGCCTTTTTCTTCTCAACAATGGTCAGATCAGGGATGAATTTGCCCTTCAGCCCGTAGTATTCAGTTAGGCAACATCTGGACAGTTGTTGCACTGCCAGGAGGCATTTGCAGATTAGAAACACCCTATGCTTGCCCAGAGGTTGCCTAAATTGTCCTCCATAAGCATACTAACCTTTCCTAGAGACTTACCTGAAGAATCCAGCTGGCGACCATCTGCACTTCTGCCAGCTGGGAAGGTCATTGGAGCTGCCGCGCAAGTGCACTGGGACCTCAGATGACCCCCCCGATATGCCTGCAACTGCGCAGAGCATCAGCATTGTCATAGTGACGGTGCTGACGCACATACAGTCGTAGATGGTGCAGCACTCAAGATGGCGGTGTCCAGAAGAGGAGCAGCCTGACAATCGAACACAAATGAGTGTTCGGTCATGTGTGGGGTGGGCAAGTGCAAGCACTAGTCAAGGTTAGCTGATTCCATACCTTTCCCGTCCATGGGACAGGAAGGGAAGTGCAAAAATAGCCAGGGTACGCTATGTGCTAAGACCTTGTCTGTTTGAATACAAAAGCCCCGCGATATTTTGGCTTGTTCATCTTCTACCTCTTTTTCAGGCTTGTGATCCCAGCAGACCTTTGCTGTTTGTCAGATTACAGTCTTTGCAAAGATTCCAGTGGATCATCTTTATTATTATTGCTATTATAGTATGTTATTATATTATTAGATTTGTGCATTGTTATTGTATTGATATTGTATTTCAATTATTATACTATCTACTGTTTAAATACACATTTAAAAAAGAAAAAAGAAACAGAGCAAAAAAATGGGGGAAGAATCCTGAGACCTTCCACACTCATTCACAATGACATGCCTATGAGATCAGCACTGGCTGTCCAAAGGACAAATGCTCCTTCTACCATCCAGAAAGTTGCACCAGACAATTTGCAACCTCATTTGGAGGAAACAAAACATTCTGAATTCCTAGTGTATTTGTAATGATTTCTGGAGCCGCTGTTGCACTGGAATACGAATTGGCAGCTGCAGTTTTTTACTATAATGTTTGAACACAACTCCAAATGCGTGGTGTGGCATATGGGCAGCTGGCAAGAATGTGTTTCATTACTGTCTTCCCCTTTCTTGTCCACTTTTCACTGCTGTGGATGTACAACAAAAGCTATGTTTTGACAGGATGCTATGGAGTGTCCCCTGAAATAATCCCATGTCTCCATTACAAAGCAACTGTAGCCAGTTCCCATTTCTTCCAGTGGAGACCAGCCACATAATGGAGATGCAGCCTAAGTTAAGCTACAACTCTGTGGAGCTTTCAGCTTCTGCTTAACTCACATTTACACACTTTGTGCTTGTGTATATAGCCAGTTTAGTCTAGTAATTAAGGAGCAGGACTATTACCTGGGAATGCCGGGTCTGATTCCACACTCCTCCATGAAGCCAACTGGGTGACCTTGAGCTACTCACAGCTTTCTTTTGAGCTCTCACAGCCCTACCTACCTCACGAGGTCTCTGTTTTGGGGAGAAGAACAGAAGGTTTGTGAGCTGCTTTGAACCCCCTTAAAGGATGAGAAAAGCGGGGTATGTAAGCTGACTCTTCTTCTTCTTCTTCTTCTTCTTCTTCTTCTTCTTCTTCTTCTTCTTCTTCTTCTTCTTCTTCTTCTTCTTCTTCTTCTTCTTCTTCTGTTGAAGTAAATGGGTCATTCTGTGCCCTTCTTCAATTCAAGGAACTATATGGTGTTTGAAGCAGGGGGCAAAATGAGCCAGAAAAAGTAGATCTTCTAAACAGTCTTTAAAATAATTGGAAGTTCAGCCTAGGGATGTGCATGAATATTTGAAAATTCAAAAATCCAATTCAAATCCAACAAATGTTGACATTCAAATTCGAATTGGATTGAATAACATTTGAATTTAGACATTCAAACGGATTTCGGATGTTCTGAAATGTTCGTTCAAATGATTCAAATGATTCAAATGTACAAATACGTACGTGTTACACACATATCTGTACAAGTATTATAGATATTTGTGTTTATAACATGGGATGAAAATGGGATGCATACAAAATGCACACATCTACCTATAACAGATACGAATGTTGTTGACATTCATATCTTTAAATACTAATCTAATGTTCGAACAAATAGATTCAAATGTTATGAATTTGAATTGGTTTTTTTTGAAATTCAGATTTTAAACATTTGAATCAAATTGAATGTTTTGACATTTGATTCGACTCAAATTCAAATGCCAAAAAAACCCTTTGTGCACACCTCTAGTTCAGCCATCCTAGCATTTGCATAGAAAGACGTGGAGCAAAGCTGATACTGTTGCTCAAATGCTCTTTTGTTGCTTCCCCTGCGCCCACACTATGCTGTACCAGAGATGCTCAGCCATGCATAGAAGGGAGTGATTGCTTACCCTTGGCGGTGGTGCTTGAAGTGCCACTTTGAAAACTGCCTCTATGCTCTGAAATGGAGTGTGGAGATGCTTTCCACCACAGCGGTCCAGGTGCCTTCCCCAAGACACCCACCATCCAGGTTTTTCTCCAGGCAAATTTGGAGCTTTGCTTTCATGGAGGAGACCTTAAGCTGCATTCACATGAAGCACACCTGTGGCTCAAAAGCATCTTGGAGGTGGTAGCATGTGGCACTGCTCATTCCATGCTCATCTCACTTTCAGTGCACTTCTAATGTGCCTTATAAGTGTTTTTTTGCTGGCCTTTAACAGACCTTAGAAGTGTGATGGGACAAGCAGGGTGCCTCTATGGCCATTTGCTGGGATTTCAGAGTAGAAGAAGGTTGCCCTTGTCTCTGCTTGAGATGCCCATGGGCAATTGGTGGGTCACTGTGTGAGACAGGATGCTGGACTAGATGGGCTGTGGCCTGATCCAGTAGGACTCCTCTTATGTTCTTATGATGAGCCCACTGGGGTTGCTGGTATGTGTCAGTTAGGGATGTACATGAACGCATTCACATTTGGAAATTCAACTGAATTTGCAAATTTGCAAATTTCCACATCAAAATGAGTATATGGTTTAGACTTATGCTATATATTTTATTTTTATTTTTTTTTGTGATCCCTCTGGCACTTTCTGGTAAACAGCTGGATATAATATATTAAATAAATAAAGGGGAAAAGCATTGCAGAAGAAGGGAATGCAAAAAATCATTTGCATATTTTTGCCAAGCGAACAGTTCTGAACCTTTGACAGATTATAATTAAGGAACAAAATTGTTCTAAGGGTGATAAACAAACATATACATATTTGCTACTTCCAAGTACCAAGATTTATCACACTCTGGTTTCACAAAAGAGTAATTTTATCTCAACCATATTCCAGCCATTAAATTAAAACAGCACATGCCCAGATTTACAACTGTCACCTTTTTATTGGGAAATGTTAATCTGATTGGCTTTACAATATGGTGTTACTCAGATCCTCAAAGTTTATGAAAGCCCAGGGCGAGGAGGCTGTCTGTCTGTCTCTTCCAAAAAGCAGTGAGTAAAGTATTCAATGTGCTTTTCCACCACAGGTTTTCCTTGCCAGAATGCCAGAATTGCCTGCAACCAGTTTCAATTAATTATGTGGCATTTCCTCTCAATGAATGAACTGCTTCAATGAACATTCGAGCTGACTGTCTCTGCTCAAAATGCATGAACCTACATTTATGATAAGATAATGAGCACTTGTGTTAAGCTCAACCATATCAGAAAAAAGCTGTGGGCAACAGTAAAGTAGAATAAATTTTGTTAAGTGAGAACATGTAAGTTCTAGAGTCCACTAGGGATGTGCACGAATATTCTATTTGATATTCTATTTGAATCAAATTGAATTGAATACCCAAAAATTCAATTTGATCCAAATCTGTTAAATTCACATTTAACAAGATTTTATTCATTTTTACCAAATTTGAACCTATTCACTTGAATTTTTTATTCGAATCTGCACATATGAATGTCTCCAACATTCATATGTTTCCATCTTCCCCACATCCATACGCATCTGTACACATGTGTATGCATCCCGTAGTTATCCCATATGCAACCTGTTCTCATCCCGTATGGATCCATACAAATGCGTACAGATGCGGGAAAGAGGCGGATCTTCATGTACACATCATGCATGAACCCGTACACACGTGAATGCCTGGATAATTCAAATGAATAGATCTGAAATTTGATTTGAATGTTTACATTTGAATTTTGGGACATTCTATTCGAGTTCAGATATCAACATTCAGCACATTTAATCAGATTTCGAATGCCTACAAATATTCGTGCACATCCCTAGAGTGTACCTCTGTTGTGGAGCAAAGGGACCTTAAGTGAGGGTTTCCATTATTCTCAGTGAAGACTAGATGACTTGAAGGCACAGTTGAGGTGAGTTTACTGCTTAATGGCGATGCAACCTAAGAGACAACTTGCCCTTCTTAGGCACCTTCTGAGTGAGGAACAGGAGCATTTTGGATGCTCTTTTCCTCCCTCTCCCCCCCCCACACACACCCAGAAAGGTCTGTGCCTTTCCCAGCTCCCCAGACACCAATCAGTCAGGCTTCCTTCCCAGTTGAGAAGTTGGCAAGGATGACAACCCTTTCATCCATGCTCAAGAATTAACTTGGTGACAAGATTTGGGTTACAGATACTTTGCCATTCAGAAAGGAATCAAGTCAGAATGTGCCTGGCAAGAGTGAAGAAGAAGAAGAAGAAGGAGAAGAGTTGGCTTTTCTACCCCACTTTTCACACCCATTTAAGGGGATTCAAAGCTGCTGACAAAGCTTTTCTATTCTTCTCCCCACAACAGAACACCCTGTGAGGTGGATGGAGCTGTGAGAGCTCAGAGGAGAGCTGTGACTAGCCCAAGGTCACCCAGCTAGCTTCATGGAGCAGGGCAGAATCAAACCAGTTACTCCCAGATAAGAGTCCATCTTCCTCACCACTAGACCAAACTGGCTCAAGGTGAATACAACAACTTGCAACATCTTTTTGTCCAGAACACGGAGAACAGCCAACTGATCCAAGACAACTACTGTATTTTCTGGCATATAAGACTACTTTTTAACCCAGGAAAATCTTCTCAAAAGTCGGGGGTCGTCTTATACGCTGGATGTCGTCTTCTTATATGGCGAGTATATCCCAAACTCTATATTTTATCTGGAAAGTTGGGGGGTCGTCTTATACACCCAGTCGTCTTATACGCCGGAAAATACGGTATATGACCAAGGCTGTAGTCACATTCCACTTTCAAGAGTGAGACAATACATCAACAAAGTGACAAACTGTTTTTTTTCCAGTGTTAAGTCAGAAAATTCACTTTTGCAATAGATAATGTGGAAAGAAAATTACTGTTCACTTTGCTATTGTGTTTTCTCACTCTGAAAGTGGAATGAAGCTGGATTAAACCTTAAGTGTGACCACTATAGCAGTCATATGAACTAAACAGTTTATAGGTTTTACAAGAGACTTTACAAAAGTTTTTCCTATTATTATATTGATACATTTATATGATATTCTCCAGAACCTATTATATATTGGGTGTCTTTCAACTGTACTCCTTTAATCCGGATCTAAGAAGATCTGGATCTAAGGAATGGGTACATTCCTTAATCCGGATCTAGTAGATCTGGATTAAGGGAAGTACCCGATGTGCTTACATGGGTGATCTAGCACCCAGTAGCAATGGGTGCTAGCCTCCCTGCCATGGAAACGTCGGATTTGGAGATCTGGATCTACCCATGTCAACCCAGGGGTTTGGGGGGACAGGGGGTGCAATCTCCGAAGTAGCTTCGAAGTCATTTCAAAGTCATTTTGAAGTCATTTCGAAGTCTGTGCAAAACAGCTCCATTGAAGTCTGTGCTGATCTTTGGAGTGAAGTGACTTTGAAGTGACTTTGGAGTCACTTTGGAGTCACTTTGGAGTGACTTCAAAGTTCACTCTGAAGATCAGCACAGACTTCAATGGAGTTGTTTTGCACAGACTTTGAAGTGACTTCGAAATGACTTCAAAATGACTTTGAAGCTTAGGTTTTGGGGCTCCACCCCATGGGTGCCCCTCCCCCTAGCCTCCTCTAGACCCCATTGCTACACAAGCGTGGAAACAGGCTCCCTTTAATCCTGATTTTCTGCCTGAAGACCCCATTGTAGACCCCATGTCTACAGAAATTCCAGATTAAAGGTCAGAAAGTACCCATTTGATCCGAATTTCCCCAGCAGCAGTCGAAACAATCGGGTCCCAAATGGGTGCTGTGGTGGAAATGGGATCATCCGCCTCACACACAAAAGGGTCATTAATGGGTGCTAAAATGGGTACTTTCTGACAGTGGAAAAACACCCAGTATGTCAATTGTGCTTTGGGGGCTTGTAGACTCTTTCGTTGCATTGTGTTGATCATGGTCCTAACCTCTGCTTTACTGAAGCCAATAAGGAACTCTAAGTTTTGGGTGGGAAGACGAAAGAGCATCTGATCAAATTAAATCCAGGTGCTTTTCAAACTCCATTTAAAAATGAATGAAAATGAGAATGAACAGTTTACATAGATTTACACGTGATTCGGTAAGTGTCTAATTTATTAATCAGTAGCTGCTCTTTCAATGTGTGTAAATCAAATTTGCATAATGTATGTAAGCAATTTAATCCTTCAATTAGCTAATTAATGTAAATGTTAATAGAAACCAAGGATTAACACTCAGTTATTCAATTTTTATTCACCTCCTTCCCTTCTTCTTTTTAAAAGCAACCTTTGTCAAGCAGTTCGCCTCATTTTGTAAATGCAATCTTTTAAAAGTTGGGTTGGCAAACATCACACATCTCGAATGAGTGATCCATTTTTAGCAGGAAAATATTTATATTCCAGTAGATCTCATAGTCAACCTCCTGCTTACAGACAGGAAGAGATACACACATTTTGACATTCTATTCAATCTGAATACCTAAAAATTCAATTTTATTTGAATCTTTTAAATTCAAATTGAACAAGATTTGATTCATATTTATCAAATTCCAATCTATTCATTTAATTTTTTTACTCAGATCTGCACATACCAATGTTGACAACGTATGTATGTGCATGTACAGATCTTCCCCACATCTGTACGCATCCATACACATCCATATGCATCCCGTAGTTATCTTGTATGCAACCCGTTTTCATCCCATATGGATCCCTACAAATGCATACGGATGCCGGAAAGATGCAGATCTTCAAGTACGCATCATGTATGAACCTGTACACATACAAATGTCCAGATAATTCAAATAGGTCTGAAGTTGGGAATTCGATTTGAATGTTTACATTTTAATTTGGGACAGTCTATTCAAGTTCGAATGTCAAAATTCAGCACATTTGATCGGATTTTGATTGACTACGAATATTTGTGCAGATCCTTAGACAGAGGTGGGAGAATGCAAGATTGGTGTGAAATTTTGGCATCAGAACAGAAGAAGGGATGAATCATAGCAGCAGGGCAGTCCAGGAAGGCAAGACAGTCGAAAATATATTTTAGTGCCCCGATTTTATTTTATAAACTAAGGTTGCGTTCACACCTAATTTTTAATCCATTTCCAGTCCATTTTCAGGGAGAACACATGAACAAATGGACTACTGCCTTTCCTCTTTATTTAATCCAATGGCGTCTTTTTCCAAGTTAAATAATGTGGAAAGAAAACAGATTGATCCTTTGCTCATTGGCTGTGGTCACACTTAAGGTTTAATCCAGCTTCATTCCACTTTCACCGTGAAATAATACATCAGTAAAGTGACAAGCTGTTTTCTTTCAGTGTTAAATAACTCAGAAAATCCACCTTTGGGATAGATAACATGGGAAGAAAATTACTGGTCACTTTGCTGATGTGCTTTCTCGTTCTGATGAAGGTCTGAAGCTGGATTAAACCTTAGGGCTCCGTTCCCAGTGGACTATTTTACTGCAGTTTTAAATCCATATTAATTTAATCAGCCCCGGCCAATCAGGAGGTGCGCAGGACACAGGCGTGCTGCATCCTGGGTCCCTGCAGCCAGAATCGGGGCAACCACGAGCAGGTAAGGAGGGGATTCGTGTGGTCTACTCCAGGTGGGCTAGGGAGGGCTTCGGAGAGGCTCCCCCTTGCTCCAGAAGTGACGATCTGCCACTTCTGGGGTGAGGGCGAGCCGTGAGGTAGGAGTCCCCCGGCTTGCCATGCTTGGCTCCTTGCCAGGGGAGGGCCCTCGGAGCACGGATGTGAGGCGGGTGTCGTGCGTCCCCACAGCACCCACCTCAAATCCAGATTTAATCCGTCCTTCCGCCGCGTGTGCAGAAGGATGGGGGTGGGTAGATCCGTATCTATTAGATTTGGATCTACCCCCGTAAATCTGGATCTACCTTGCATCCGGATTTAGTAAAACCGGGTCTACTGGAACCCGGATTTACTAAATCCAGATGAGGTAGATCCAGATTTATTAAGGCAAATGCGGAAGCAGCCTAGATGTTCTTTTGGGGACTTGGTTAAAACATTCCTCTTCACCCAGGGAGGGTTATCTTTTAAATATGCTTTAATGTTTTATATATTTTATTATGACCTGCCCTGGCTGTTATCCTGTCAGGGAGGGAGGGAGAAAAGGAGGGAGGATGGGTTATATTTTAAATATTTTTTAATGTTTTATATATTTTATTGTGACCTGCCCTGGGACCTTTAGGTGAAGGACAGGATATAAATACTTGAAAGAAAGAAAGAAAGAAAGAAAGAAAGAAAGAAAGAAAGAAAGAAAGAAAGAAAGAAAGAAAGAAAGAAAGAAAGAAAGAAAGAAAGAAAGAAAGATGTGAAGTTTATGCTTTGAAACAAGAAATACTGTATTTTCTGGTGTATAAGACTACTTTTTAACCCAGGAAAATCTTCTCAAAAGTCAGGGGTCGTCTTATACACCCAGTCGTCTTATACGCCGGAAAATACGGTACATATTTTTTGAAAGTTTATATTTGTTCTTTATACATTTAGAAAATTGTTCAGGTAAATACAACTGAACATGGCAAGACGACATTTGAACTCTGTTAGAAACTTGCATAGTAACAGGCGAAGATGCTGCTGGGAAGCAAGCTACTTTAGCCAAAGTCCACAGTGTGGATGCAGAAATTGTTCCTGTGATTGTGAAAATATGGTTGGAAAGGAGGGGAAATGGGAGAAAGAGTTCTTGGCATAAGAAGTAATCTGAGGTACGGAATGGGAAATTGTCTACAATGAACGGAGAAAAAGCTTGTTTGCCGATATTGATCCTGCATGAAATGAATTGTATGGCATGGAAAGTTTAGATATCGAAGAATAAGCGTCTACTCACTGGGGGGCAATGGTAATTGATTATATTTGTACCAATTAGAATGGCTTAAAGTACGTTTGGCAACAATATGCAGATCCTAATTGTAGAGTGCATAATATTTTGCTTAATGTCTTTTTTTAAAAAAAAAATTGGCAATGCTTCAAAACACTGTGACTTCTATGCTCTCATCTATTATGCTATAGAATATCTATTTAAAGCCACTGGAAGGAGCCGTCTGGAGATCTGGAGTATGCTATTGCTAGAATACTGAGGATTTCCAGTTCTATCTATAGCATCTGAATTGGGAAAGGTAGCTCACTTGCTGAACTGCTTTCTGCAATGTACTGAATGAAACTGGATATAACTGGAAGCAAAGTTGTGGATTCTGTAGCTGAGTGGGTATAGGGTCTTGGAATTAGAGGTCCATCCCTCTTCTAGATGATGCGGTGCTCTCATGAGCAGAAATCAGGTTGCCAGTCTCTACTGAAAGCTCAGATGATTGGTTCAGCCTGTATAATGGTTGTGCCAGTCTTTGGGACTAGCTTAGTGCCAGTGGAAGATATTCAGCCCTGCTCTTGAGCTGCTGGATTGTGGTAAAGCTCTGTACAATAGGGATGTTCTAAACATTCAAAATTTGATTGAATTCGATCAAATGTGGACATTCAAATTCAATAGAATGGCTTCCCATTCAAATTTAAACATTTGAATGAATTCGAAATGTTCCAAAACATTTATTTGAATCATTCAAATGTATGAATATCATACGTATCTATACGCATTTGCGCTTATAATACGGAACAAAAACAGGATGCATATGGAATAAAACAGGATGCATACGCAATGCATACAGATACGTATGACACATGTGAATGTTGTCGACACTGGTATCTTCAAATTCAAATCTAACATTCAAACAAATAGATTTGAATGTAGTAGATTCGAATTCGTTTTTGTTGCAGTCAGATTCTAAACATTCAAATCAAATTGACTGTGTTGACATTCGATTTGACTTGAATTCGAATTCAGAAAAAAAAATAGTGCTCATCCGTACTGTACAAGGGACTTCCCCTGAAAGTGGTCCACACAGAGCAAAGAAAAGTGACTCAAAAGCAGTTTGAATGTGATGGCATCCACATGCTGATTCTTTAATCCCCATTAAAGGGGAGAAAGTGTACTTCCAGAATGTGTTTTCTGGCCTATAATTTGGATTAGGGGCAGGATGAAAATGCTAGTCTCTATCTGCTACCACTTCTAAGCCACTTAATGCATCACTGGAGAGAAAATGGCTGTATTTCAAACTGCAATTAAAATTTGGGAAAATCTTCCCCTCTTTCCACTCCCTTGCCGGCTCTCCACACACATACACACAAATATACAATTAAGAGATAATCATTTATGTTTCACACAGTTATTACTACAATCATTAACTCTGGTCATTAAAAAAAATTAATTATGCAGTTTTACATGCAATGAATGCTGAAACAGCCTTACAACAAGAGATACCCCATTTCAATTGCTTAACCGATTGTAATCTCTCTAGTCCTTAAGACTTTTCTCATCCCAAAGGTACATATAGTTATCACCTCTGTAGAGCTAAATTTGTAGTTTAAAAGTTGTCCTGCAAAGATTCTTTGTGACTGTAGCATAAGGAGCAAGATTGCTCTGAGCTGTTCTTTAGCACTCACCCAAAAGTAAACAATTTTGCAGCTTTAGTTTCAGAAACATATTACATTAGGATGTGCATGAATATTCAAAAATCCAAAAATCTGATTCGAATTTGATGAATATCAACATTCAAATTCGAATTGGATTTTAAAACATTCAAATTTGCGCATTTGGATGAATTTAGGATTTCCAAACATTCAATAGGGATATTTGAATAATTCAAACAAACAGATTCGTATATATTGTATACGAATTTCCAAAAAGATTATGCAAATTTGCACTTATAATACAGGATAAAACGGGATGCATACGGGTTAAAAAGGGGATGCGTAGAATCACACAAATTTGTATAACGGATACGAATGTTGTTGACATTTGTATTTTTGAATTGGAATCCGATTTTTGGAAATTTGGATTTTTTATTCTAATCAAATTGAATTTTTGAATATTCAGTGTGACTCAAATGCAAATGCAAAAAACATATTCATTCACACCCCTTTATTACACAGTATATCTGCAGTTAGGTTTCCTTGTCCCCCACCCCCCCATTCATTCTTTAGCTAGGCCTCTACGTTATGATTCCAGGGGTGTTCCTTCACTTGCTTTCCTGTCCATTGTTCCTGTCCCTTATCTTCTGCAAGGAACCCTAATTTTTTGGTCGTGGTGCCCTGCATGGCTGCACATGCACTGGTGCTGTCGTCATGGCAACGATGATGCTCTGCACATGCGCAGTTGCATCAGTTGCTTGCGCGACAACTCAGATGACCCCTCGGACCAGAAACAGTGCAGATGGTCACAGTGTGGATGCTTCTGGTAAGCTTTTGGTCATGGTAGGTAAGGGTCAGTATGCTTGTGGTGCATGATTTTGTGCACCACAGCTAGGATGCAATTAGTTGACCTCTGGGCTGGTAGGGGGAATTTGTAGGCTGTAAACCTCTCCTGCAAGTGCAGATTCACCTGCCTAGAGGTTGGCTAATTGCAAACTACAGGGCCAAGCGCAGAAATGCCTCTGGATTGTGCTGATACCACATCAATATCTCAGCATCATGACAACTAATGGTTTACACACTACTTACGCAACATCCAGGTTTCAACCGGCCTTAGGCTGCTATGATATGAACCTCCAGGCTCGCCTCTGAACAACATACGCGCTACTCAGACCTACATGCCTAGAAGCATGCTTGTGCTGTGCACCACAGTTGGTTGCCATGATGCCGTGATCCCAGTATGATGCCGTGATCCCAGACAAACCAAGACTTTGACCCAATTGTACATGGTGTCCAAAGACAAATCTCTGATCAGCAAGATAATGCGCGTTAGGTGAGCTGGCCTTTTGTGGGGCATGTACACCAAGGCTGCATCTTCAGAGGAGTAAAATAAAATAACAAAATTATGGTAGGGAAGCACAGAGCTTCAGAGGAGACCTGCTGGGTGGCCTTTAGAGGCAGTCTGCTTGTCTCCCCAACTTGGAGGCAGTACTTAGGCATCCATTCTAGTAGCCATTGATACACCTGTAACCCATGAATTTGTCTAACCCTTCATTAAGGCAATACGGGATGGTTGTTGTCACCACTTCTTCTGGAGGCTAATTCCATGGCCCTTGACAGTTCTTAAAGACTGAAGGGGTCTGGATGCTGCAGCCTAATTTTTGTCCAGACTGATTGCTGTTATCAGGTCTTCTGGCAGGAAATTCCAGAGACAATGACCCTCTGGGTGAAAAACAAAACAAAACACTTCCCCTTGTCTGTCCCATCAGCTACATAGTGCCCCCCCCCCACCAGTTCTAGCATTATGCAATAGAGAAAAATATTTTTGTCCATATTTTCCATCCTTCAGTCAGGTCACCTCCCAAATGCTCAGACCCTTCAGCCTGATTTCACAATGGAGACATTTCCGTGTTCCCTTCTTTGCATTAAAAAAAGAGAGAGCAATCAGACAGAAATCTAACATCACCAAAGCCACAGTGCCATATAAAACTTTAACACATAATACATCAAAGCCAAGCAAGCTAACTAAAAAAAAAAAAAAAATTAGTAATCTTCATCTTTTCTTTCCCTTTTTTAATGAGCCCAGTATGAGCACTTCTTGACAAGAGTGAAGTACGTTACTTGTTTTTTGGCTGATTCAATTTTTAACTTAATCATCTTTGTTTATTGCATTATGTTATTTCCACAACTGAATGAGTGTAATTTCAAAGAAAAGAAGTTACTGAAGAAAGTGTTTTGGCACAGGAGGGAATGGGATAACAAGATCTGAAAGCTTTCCCTTACATTACTGCTGAAGAATAATTATGAATTATGAATTATGTATTGTTGGTATCTTTAAAAGACTAACAGGAAAAATAAATATATAACACAGGTTTCCTTTAACACAGCTGATAAAATGTGACTTCTCTTGCATAGCATTGTGTCTTGCTTTTAAATGTGACATAAAGTATGACTTCCCTTGTCTAATTCAGTTCCTGAAACTTGCAGTAATGTGATTTGGGCCGCATCTTCACTTAGCCTTCTGGGCACCATAGAAAACATCTCCATTAAAAGGGGCCTTCAAATGCATCAGAGCAACAAGAATGTATAGTACATGTGATCTTAGACTGGCAGGAGAATCTCACCTGCAAACCAGAGGCACTTTCCGTATTATGTGTGAATGCAGCCTGAGTCTGTCCATCCAACACTACTGACAAGGGACACTCCAGAACCACCACTCACACAATGCACATACACAATGCCACCAGGAGCCAGCACAAGTTGAAAATGCTCCACCTTCAAACTCTAAAAAATGATGATGGGTGACGTAACAAAGATGGGAGTCCAGTTGCCTGAACATCAGCTAGAAATCAGTGGCAATATTTAGGAGTGCCATCATCTGCACCTCACCCAGTAGTTCACGATAGGTAAACATCTGGGCAGGTGCATCTGCACCTGCAGGAGGTGCTTACAGCCTTCCCAGATGTTCACCTATTATGAACGAGCTGTGGTGCATGAAGTTGTGCACCACAAGCTCACCAACCCTCCCCAATTGCAACCAGGAACTTACCTGGCAACCATCTGCACTTAGCTGGCAACCATCTGCACTTCTGCACTTCAGTGGGGAGGTCATTGGAGCTGCCATGCAAGTGCGCTCGCAGCCCCGATAATCCCCGGATGCAACTGTGCCTGCACAGAGTATCATCATCATCATCATCATCATCATGACAGCACTGACACACACACACACAGTCAAGCAGGGCACCACACTCAAGATGGTGGCACCCTGCCAGGGTTTGGACACACGACTGGACACAGGTTCAGGCTAGACTATTGTCTACTAGCATTTGCAAGTGCAAATGCAGATGAGAAGACGAGTACAAAAATGGTTGAGCACACAAGAGACATGGATGTAGGTCACCAGTGACTTCATTTTCTGCCCCATTAGGGAGGGAGATGACTACATGTTCAACTTCTATTGTTCAACCCATTTACACCCAGGACCATAGTGTAGTAACTTTGCTCTGGAATATGAGGCCTTGTAGTCTTCTTCTGAGCTTCATCTGTCCACATGTTGGCATGGACAAGAGAGGCTCCACACACATACACTGGTATTCTCCATCAGCTTTAGACAGAGTATGATCCAGATGAAGAGGCCCTTGATTTTGATGACTCGTAGACCTGATACCCGTGTACCAGCAAAGGTGACCTGGATCACAGATGCCTGCTATATGTGTTCCTGCTTTGCCCTATGTTCTTATGACCTTCCATTCTCAGAATTACAGCTGACCCCACCTTCCAAGGGAAGCCTCCCTCATCCATCACAATCATAGCTAGGGATTCTCTGACTATAGAGGGACCAACAGCAGTTTGGAGCAGTGGCTGCTTTCCTTAATTCAGACTGGGGCAGATGATCCACTTGTAAGCTTCCTTGTCTTCCTTTGTGGAAACTGAGGCCCTTTCCGCACTGGGCCTTAATCGGGATTATATCTCAGCATAGGGACCAGCCATCTTCATGCTGGACCTATCTATGGTAGGCCATACCAGGGCCTACCATAGTCTGCACCAGCATCCAGATGGTTGGTCCCCATCCTGAGATATAATCTGAAATAAGGCCTAGTGCGGAAAGGGCCTGACTTAGGCTTCTGTTTCCAACCTCCTCCAGTTTTCTCATTGTATCTGTTTTCAGTAGATAAGGCAATTTGTTATACAATGTCATCAAATATAGTACTAACTCATTGATTTTATAATTATGAATATGCTGTATGTAGTAAATGCTATATGTAAATTGGGCCCTCTGCCCTGATTGAGAAGGCATTTGCATTAAACTTGCATATATTTTGTGCCATGTGCTAATTTGTGTCCTGCTTTGTAGGTGGGGTGAAGGGTAAACAAAAACAAAAACCAGGGATCACTCAGATCCACTGAGAAGTCAACAGATTGTCAGCATTGTCTTCATAATTTTAGTCCTGAATGCCCCATAGCTGTTAAAGCCATAAACACCTTTGCATTCTTCTGATATCAAACCTAAAGTATGAACTTAAGTTTTATTAACTGTGCTATGGGTTTTTCATCAACCGATTTTAAGAAGACGTCACAGAAAATGAGAAAAGGCTTGTCAGATGGTGGTGGCATCTTAAAGAGAAACTTTAGATTTTGGATGCCTACAGGTTGACAGATTCTTTATGGCTGTTCTTTTTTGAAAATATCAATTTTATATCTAAGATCATTTGTTTCATTTCTGAATCCCAACAGTTATCCAACAACAACAGAAATGCTCAATTATCGCTCTTTGGATGTCCCCAAACTACAATTCCCAGCATCCCATGGGATGTTGGGAGATGAATGCTGGGAGTTATAGTTCAAAAACATCTAGAAATGTGCAGTTGAGCACCCCTGAATTGCAGGAGTTTTATCAGAATGCTAACTTTTAAAAAAAGAAACGGGGGAAAAAGAGCTGGCATACACTAACAAGCATCTATTCCAGCAGAAATATTCAACTCTAAAGGGCTTTTTCACACTCAGTTTCAGTGGGATGGTATGCCACTGAATTTAAGTTCAGGGACTGTGACTGGCATTCACACTGCAAGGATCATCACTGTTCCAACTCCCCTCCCAGGCACTGCAGTGTGGACAGACCATCCAATTATCATAGCAATGGCTGTGGCAGCTTCTAGCATGTGCCTTGCCATTGCTATGGTGATCATGACACAGCTGCAGCCACCCCGCCCCTACTCAAGATTTACCCCAGGAAATACTGAGAATGCTGCATGCAAGAGTCTATCAATAGTGTACTAGATATTTTATAGAATCATAGAATCATAGAGTGGGAAGGGGCCTCTAGGGTCATGGAGTCCAACCCCCTGCTCAGCACAGGATTCCCTAAACCATCCCAGACAGATGTAGGTCCAGCCTCTGCTTGAAGACCTCTAGTGAAGGAGAGCTCACGCTTTCCAGTCAAGCTGTGGAGCCGTTTTTACTGTTCCACAGCATTGGAGGATCTGGATGACCTTGCATGCTCTGGACCACTCTGGGACTGAGGTGGCGGCATGGTGTGTATATGGAGAATCCCAGAACGTGTGAGGCTGTCACAGTTATGTAAGTGCTAAAAGGCCCTATGAATACCTTTTCTGTCCTCATGTTGCTGGTAGAAGCAGCTTAACTGCCCTAAAACGCTATGAATATGGATGCCTCCAGATGCATTCTCCTGGGACGATATTGAAAATGCCACATGTATCCACACCATTCCCAATATAGTCCTGGGATATCAATGCTGGGGTTTCTGTAATAGCAATTGCTTACCTCCATCTGCCACCTTCTTGCACTATTGTTCCCGCTGGAAATACCTGGATGCAAGCCAAGCGTATTTGGATTTATTATGATTTATCACGGCAAGTAATGATAGGTTCATTAAATTAACTTTATGAACATTTAACCGAGGAGATAACAGCAGCCTGCAACCGATTGTGTCTTCTCCTCTCGTCCCTGATACAGGGTGCTATGAGCCTGCTCTGTGTGACAGCAGGGAAGAAGGTGCCACCACTTGGGAGCCTGAAGATGGTAGCAGCTGACCAATGGCTTTGCTTCTCCACTCTCCCAGGCAAGGTGGTTCTTACATTCTAAACAGGATTATTATTTTTTTGTCTGAATATGCCTAGCGTGAGGGACGGGTCACACATGTACATCCTGAGGGGCAGCTGACTGCACAGGACAATGTCTGCCTGCATTATAGTTGGGCCAGACTAACCAGTGACCTTGGAGGCTGGGATCCAACATTTCCAGCCTCCAAAGTTAGTTATTTATGAAATTTGTATCCTGCCCTTCACATAAAGGTTCCAGGGCACATCACAGCGTATGATAAAATAAACACTAAAAGAGATTTAAAATAAGCCCTCCTGGCCTCCCTCCCTCCTTCCTCCCTCCAATCCTGGCAGAGTAAGGATATGCACAGATATTTGAAACATTCAGAATTTGATCAAATTTGATCGAGTTCGGACATTCAAATTCAAATCGAATGTCTCTAAATTCGAATTTAACATTCAAATGAATTTTGGAATCATTCATACGAATTATTCAGACATTCGTATGTGCATGGATACATGTATGTGTATGGATGCATACACATTACATACATATCCTTCACGCATCTTATTTGTATCCATACACATTTGTATGGATATGCATGGGACGAAAACAGGATGCATATGGGATAAAAACGGGATGCGTACAAATGCGTACAGATACGTATGGATGCGTATGGACACATTTGAATGTTGTTGACATTCGTATCTTCAAATGCGAATTGAAAATTCATACAAATAGATTCCAATGTATTCAATTTGAATCTAATTTTAAACATTCAAATCAATTTGAATATTTGGATATTCGATCTGAATCTTATCAAATCCCAAAAATTGCATTCGTGCACATCCCTAGTTCAGAGGAACTAGGAATCAGGAGCGAAGGTAGAGTGGTGCTTTTAACCATGTACCAAAATCCAGCTTGAGAATGTCCAGGATCAAGTGGTTGTCCACTGAGTAGACAGGTTGCTCCATTAGGTGTGTTATGGCCTGATCCAGCAGGTCTTCTCTTGTGGTTAGAGTGCTGAACTCATATCTCGTAGTCATTGGGTTTGATTCCGCACTCCTCCATGAAGCCATCTGGGTGACCTTGGGCTAGTCCCAGCTCTCTTTCTCACAGCCCCATCTACCTCACAGGGTGTCTGCTGTGGTGAGAATAATGAAAGGTTTGTCAGCTGCTTCGAGTCCCTTTAAGGGTGAGAAAAGTGGAGTAAAAAAGCCAACTCTTCTCCTTTTTTCTTCTGCACATGTGTGGCTGTTGGTCAACTGCTAAGAAAGACCTGGTAGACTGCTTCAAGGCAGTCTGCTATTGGAAGAGACGCCAGTGCCATTTTGTATCTGGAACTCAAACTCACTGCAACACCACTAGGTTCCACCAGGAGGCATGGATTTCTGATAGACAGATTTGCAGTAATACAGCCAAGGGGTTTCCAAGTGGCATCCGGCTTGGTCCAGCTGCCTAGTGTAAATCCTGCCAGAGGTTCCATCTTGCTTTGCTTCCTTAAATGCATCTATACTAGCCAGGATAATTATTTCACTCTTTCTCCATCTTCTGATACAATTTTAGACTCTATCTGATTCTCTATGTCCATCAATGTCAATCCGGGAGTGCTTGTTCATAACCTATGCTAATTAATGGCATTATCCAAGACCAATTTGCAATCTTTTTCTCCCCTTCTCTACAGATTTTCCCATATAAAACTACCAGCAAGCAGTAGGAACAGTAATCCATGAGGGAAAGTATTAATTTCTTTATCTAGTATACTCCATATTTTAGGTTTGATTTAGCATTGACTTGCTGCAAGGCGAAAAGGTACATTTTGGAATATTTAGTGCATCTGAAATCTCTCTCTCAAGATTTTTGTTCAAATGGGTTCCAAGTAGTTCACATTAGGATAAGTACCCTTGCACTATATGATGGCTGACCTAATGTCTTATTCTTAGAAGATTTAGGCCTAGGAATATAAATAGCTTACCATTGACATGGTAAAACTTTGAAACAGCAGCCATACTAGGGAGAGTTTTTTGCATAATATATTCCTTATGATCTTTTTTTTTAAAGTATCTGAGCCATGTACAACAATTCCCAGAAATACAGGGGATCTATTCTGTTCTATTTCCTGCACATTTTTACACGTTTGGTCCCTTAGCAAAGACAAGCTCCTTAGCCTATTGGAAATTAAGATGTAATTTTTCTAAGGCATGAATAACTGTTGCTGTCCCACACAGTGGCCCACCAATCGCTTCTGGGCCTGTCAAGCAGAAGACAAAGGAAAAACCTTCACCTGAGTCCTTTTCACACGAGGGGTTTTCCAACGCGTCTGCGACACACTGGAATGGGGCAATGGCTCTTCTGGGGTGGGCAGTTGTGTTCCGACCCACCCCAGCCATTCCAATGCATTGTGGAAACATTTGGGTTTCACAGCACAACAAAGTGCTCTCCACCTGTTTGGCCCATTCCCAGCTGTACCGGAGGGAAAGCATTTGCACGCTCTCCCTCCATGACAGCTGGGCCCCTCCCCCAGCCTCCCCAGATTGGCTCCTGTGGAGCCAGGGATGGGGAGCCCAGCACCTCCCTTCCCTGGGGTCCCGCCCACTCCAGGGGCCCAGATCAGCCTCCTAGAGCCAAAGGGACCTACATCCAACACCCCCAACCCAACCCAGTGTTCAGGCTGAAGCATTCTACAGCATTTTCGCTGTAGTACAAAGAGACCTCTGCTCTTAGATCCCAGCAGATGGCCTTTAGAGGCATCCTGCCTGTCTTTCCAACCTGGGAGAAGTGCCTAGCATCCATTCTAGTAGCTGTTGGTACACAAGAATTTGTCTAACCCTTTCTTACAGCTATCTAGGCTGGTTGCTGTTACCACCTCTCCTGGCAGGAAATTCCATATGTAAAAAGCATTCTTACATACATTTACATGTGCAAGAGCAGCAGTTCTGGGAGGAAATGACAGAGAAGACAAGGGTTTGAGTTTCCCCCTGGATTGCATCTTGTAATTTGGCAGGATCAGTGACGGATGATTGGGGGACCTAAAGAAGATATTCACAATTTCCTCCCACTGATTGGAAGCAGAGATGTGTACAAATGGTTTTTTGACAATCTATTCAAATTGAATACACAAAAAATCTGATTCGATTTGAATCTTTTAAATTCAAATTTAACAAGATTCAATTTGTATTTACCAAATTCGAATCTATTTGTTTGAATTTTTTATTCGAATCTGCACATACAAATGTTGACATCACATCTTCCTCACATCCATACACATCCATATGCATCCCATAGTTATTCTGTATGCAACCTGTTTTCGTCCCATACAGATCCATACAAATGCATATGGATGTGGGAAAGATGTGGATCTTCAAGTATGTATCATGTATGAACCCATACACATACTAATGTCCAGATAATTCAAACAAATAGATCCAAAGTTTGAAATTCAATTCAAATGTTTACATTTGAAATTCGGGACATTCTATTTGAGTTTGAATGTTGAAATTCCACACATTTGATCGGATTTCGAATGCCTACAAATATTTGTGCACATCCCTAATTGGAACTGCCTTTTAAATGCTGTTCTTTCTGCACTTACCTTGGCTAATCTTGTGTTAGCTAGATCCGGATCAACCACAGGCAGAAGCATCTGCATTGAGTAGGCTTTAGAACAGCAAATGTGTGCTACAGAATGCTAGCACAGATGAAGGCCACAGTTATCTGGTCTATCACTAATCTAAATTGGTGAGCCCTTAGCCCAGTTCTGATACATTTCTAATCTACTTCTGGGCAGATGATGTGTTCTTAGCAGCTTGCGCAGCACCTCAGATGACCCCTTGCACTGGACATGTTGGATGGGAAAAGTAAGGTTTTAGTTAAGTTGTGAGCCAGATTGGTCTAGTGGTTAGGGAGCCGGACTCTTATCTGAGAATACTGGGTTTGATTCCGCCCTCTCCCATGAAGCCAGCTGCGTGACCTTGGGCTAGTCACAGCTCTCTTCTGAGCTTTCACAGTCCCACCCACCTCACAGGGTGTCTTTTGTGGCGAGAGGAACAGAAAGCTTTGTCAGCTGCTTTGAGTCCCTTTAAATGGATGAGAAATGTGGGGTAGAAAAGCCAACTCTTCTTCTTCTTCTTCTTCTTCTTCTTCTTCTTCTTCTTCTTCTTCTTCTTCTTCTTCTTCTTCTTCTTCTTCTTCTTCAGATTAGTCTGTGTGTGGTGCACGATTTCATGATCCACCGCTAGTTATTGATGGGCTAACATCTGAGCAGGCATGGGGTATTTCTAGGCTGTGAATGCCTCCTGCAAGTGCAGATGCACCTGCCCAGATGTTAACTACAAGGCCGAGTGTGAATTGGCCTCTGGATTAAAAATTAAGTGCAGAAAGTCCTGAATTTTATAAGGTAAGGCAATGGCTTCTAAACTGTCTCTCCTGTGTAACTATTAAAGATACAGGAACCCTGACCTGGATTCCATATGGCTCTACTATTCCCAGAGCATGCAGTTCCTTCTCTCCTTTACCTGGTGGACTATAGCACCATCCTGTGGCCCTGGGTCTCAGTTGAGCTTTGCCTAAAACTCTGCCTGAGATTCTGATTTGGCCCAAAACCTCCGCCTTCCCCATCAAACGCTAATTTAAGAACGCATTGCCTCCGAAAACGCACGTTTTCCACTAACAGCACCAAAATAAAAATAATTCCAGACTGTCACAACACATTTAAAAATAATTCATCTCCTTTCATGTCGTATTCTGAATATTTAGGCCATGAGCCATTGTAAGAGTTAGAGTTGTTTAATGAAATCCATTTATTTCAGTGGGCATAAAAACGCTTTAGGTTATAGCTCTATAATACTTGCCTAAAAGTAAGTTGAACTTAGTAGAGCTTACTTAGAGAGAGACGCGGGTAGGATTACATTGTAAATCTATAGTGGATTATTGGTGTGTGTGGTTGTCTCTTTCAAGAACTACACTCCCTTGAGGGTAATCTCTTGGAGGCTGCAAGATATCTGAAGCACCATAGCCAAAAATAGATAGCAGAAGTTTGCATTTGGCTGTTTTGAATTTTTCAGACCTCTAAAATCAAACCTGTATTTAGGCAGGATCGCATGTGGGCATCAACACAAATGTGGGTTTTTCCCATTCAGCTTGTAGTGAACCAAATGCAAGAAAATTCATATTTGTTTGAAAGGATCCCCTGCGAATGTGGTAGGATTTGATTTGATACGAATGTTACATACGAATTCAATGCGAAAGTTAGATATGAATCCCATATGAATCCCATATGAATCCCATACATATCTACTCAGAACACAGCAAATCTGTCCTGAATCCACTTTGAATCTGCTCTCAATCCACATCGAATCCACCCTCGATCCATTGCAGATGTGACTGTGGCAGTCACTTCCCCACCTCCCAGGTTCACGAATGTAACAAAGCTCAGTATGAATGTTCCTGGGAATAATATTGTATGGGGTTCATATGGAACTTGTGTGGGACTGAACATTCGTATAGAATTCGAATCCTACTACATCTGAAGGGGATCTATTTGAACGAAAATGAATTTTCTTGCATTAGATTCAATATGAATCAAATACAAAAAATATTTGTGTGTATCCCTACTGAGTGGCCATGCTTCCCAGTAGACCAGTTTGTTCTCCCCAGTGTTTTAGCTGCTAATCCAGTATACCACACCCGATGCCATTTTGCCAAACACCCAGAAGCAGCACCAAAAGAGTGGATGGCAACCAGACAAATCAGCAGCCAGCATCTTCCAAGGCTGCAAACTTTCATTCCCAGCCTCTATAATTTGGCTGGGATGGGCTATTTGCAATGCAGATGGTCCATTCTAGAGATAGCCTATCCCATTGTGGGTTGCTCTGTGTCTGGGGAACCTCTAACAAGTCTAGAGGAAGCTGTTGCAGTTTGGTGACTGAGCTGCACGATGTAACAGAATTTCTCCCTGCCCCTGCAGGCTCAAAAGGACCGAGTGACACAGGTCTGATAGAGGGGCTCCCCTATCAAGAGGCCAGGGATGATCTCACACTTCTCTTCCCATCTTGTGGATGAGAAAGGTGTATGATGAACTAACGTTGACTAGCGCTTGGACTTGCGAATGCTAGTCCATGACAGCCCAGTCCCTGTGCGATCAATCACTCACCTGAGATTGATTATGCATCCAATCGACTCCTGGGTGCTGCCCTCTTGAGCACAGCACCCTGAGTAACTGCACGTGTGTCAGCACTGTCGCTATGGAGACACTGATGTTCTGTGCAGCCACAGTCATGCCAGTGGGTCATGTGAACTGCCACCGTGCTTGTGTGGCACCTCAAATGACCTCCTCAGCTGGCCAGATTGCCTGGTCACAATTGGGGAGGGTTGTGTAGCTTGTGGGGGGCAGGCGGGGAGGCACTTGTAGGCTGCAAATTACACCTATTTTAAGTATACAAATAGACTGGACACCATGTCATGGTCAGCCAGGAGGAGGACTCAGAGGATGAGGAGGACTCACTTCCTCAGGTACAGGAGGAACCTGAGGTGATGCCAGGACCCAGTTCTGACCCCCCAGCCCCATTGGAGCCTGGGGTTCAGCAGCCCAGCCCTACCACAGCAGAAGTACAGGATGTGGGAGACATGGAACAGCAGAGCTCAGAGATCCCTAGCTTTAAGCAAAGGAGAGCAGAGAAGGAAGGCTTAAGAAGATCAAAAAGACTTGCCCCGAGACATGCGGATCACCTGCAGCTGTGAATTCAACTGTAAAAATAAAACACTGGGCAGACGCCCAAGCCCTTTGTCAGAAACTATTTGTTTACCTTAAGAGAAAGCTGCTGTATCTGACTCCTGGACTGCTTGGAAACCCTAGACCTTGGAACATACCTGTTGACCATCCTTCTGGCTGCCCTGACCTCGGACTGGACTGTTTGTATGACTCTCGTTAACCCTGGACTTGGACTGTTTCTGGATTTCTTCTTTTCGGACGTCACTTGGGCTGTACCTTTGCTGAGCAACCTCTTGTCAACTGTGTGTTTGTGAGTGTGCTGGCAGCTTTCCTGGACACACCAGAATTATGCTTCTTTTTCTTTTACTTTTTCAAGAACCATATCAACAACTGCATACTGAACTCTTCTTAAGTTCATGTTAATAGCAGCTATAGCACAAAATTTGGAATCTATTTCATATCTTAATATTGAAAACTGGTATAATAAATTGTGGGATATAGCTTCAGGGGAATATATTACTAATCTGCATCAGAATCTTCTCAGAATTTAAAAAGTAATGATATTTCATCTAGCATGGGAGCCACGTAAACAAATTTTCAAATTGCAGAAGTTCAGATGAGCAAATATGTAAACATATATTCCATGTCCAGAGAATATTTTATGGAGATATAAAGCGATATTACGATGATTATAATGTAAGATGCAATAAAGGTGCAATATATTCAGGTATAAATAATACAGTATATTAAATGTATTGGTTTTCAGATTCACTCCTGAAGTTAACATTTAAGAATAAGGTTAATTAGAGGTTGTATATTCTCCCAGATCTTGGTTGGTAGGTAGATAGGTAGGTAGGTAGGAAAGTAGGTAGGTAGGTAGATGTGTCAGGCTGGCAAAGTAAGACCACATGACTCCTGTTTAAAAAGATGAACAGTGATTTATTTCAGCTCAGCGTTAGGGCATTTCTTGTTGGGAGCAACTTGGAACAGAAAGCCCAGCATATTTATATGTTTCATAGCTGGGCGGGGTTTGGCCTTCAACCAATGAACAAAAACTATTTTTCAAAACTCAGTTTAAACTTGGAGCAGGGAGGGGGGAGTCAACTGTCACTTCCAAACAACAGGCAGCTACTATATACATATATACAGAATCACAGAGATCTTACATTCAAATATTATGGCAGGCAGCTAGTCCTGCCTGACTAGATAGATAGATAGATAGATAGATAGATAGATAGATAGATAGATAGATAGATAGATAGATAGATAGGTAGGTAGGTAGGTAGGTAGGTAGGTAGGTAGGTAGGTAGGTAGGTAGGTAGGTAGGTAGGTAGGTAGGTAGATAGATAGATAGATAGATAGATAGATAGATAGATAGATAGATAGATAGATAGATAGATAGATAGATAGATAGATAAGGATACTCAGCAAGAGGGAGCATCTTTTGGGGTAGTGTAGGTGGAGATGTTACCTGTTATTGGGGGAACATGGAAGCATGTAACATTCATTATTCGTACGAGTTTGAACATTCGTACACAAATCAAATGTTACATTTGTACATTAACATTTGTATGAAAAATGAATGTTTCGGACATTCGTATGGATGTTTCAGACATTTGTACAAATACTTCAGACATTCATTAAGCTGGGGAGGTGAGAAAGCAGCTGCGCTACATATCTGCATCAGATCCAGATTGCATTCAGCATGGATTGAGAGCGGATTAAAAGAGGATTCAGCTCAGATTTGATGCTTTCAGAGCACAGATTTGTTACGGGATACGTATCAGGTACATATTCATTTGTATCGGATACGTCTTCATTCATATCAGATATGTATCGGATATTCATCTGAATTCGTACAAATACATTCATATCAAATAGAATCCTACCACATTTTGAAGGGGATCTATTCAAACAGATATGGATTTTCTAAGATTTTCTATACTTTATTAATCAAATGCCAAAAAAACCCTTTGTGCACATCCCTAAAAATGGGGCATCTCAGAGAGACAGAGTGTGGCCCTCATGTACCCAAGCCTTCTCTAACCCACCTTTTCTGCCTCAGAACACTTTGGACAAAGGGAAGGGGCAGACTGGTATGTGGACAATCCCACTTCAAGAGTCTTCTCTGAGGTACCTCAGAAATCTTTTTTTAGAAGAAGAAGAAGAAGAAGAAGAAGAGTTGGCTTTTCTCGCCCATTTAAGGGGACTCAAAGTGGCTGACAAAACTTCTGTTCTTCCTCCCAGAACAGACACCCTGTGAGGTAGGTGGGGCTGTGAGAGCTCAGAAGAGAGCTGTGACTAGCCCAAGGTCACCCAGCTGGCTTCATGGGGGAGGGCGGAATTGAATCCGGTATTCGCAGATAAGAGTCCAGCTCCCTAACCACTAGACCAAACTGGCTCACAACTATGTCAGACCACAGCCACAAACTCCTACTGGATACCATGTAGTCTATAATATGCTATAGACCCCTCTGTTATTTTGTTTACTCCAACAGCCTCAAAAACACGTCTCTCAAGCAGTTTTCCGGTGAAGCATTCTTTTCCACCATGAGGTCTAAAAGCATTAAAATACAAGTAAAAATCTTGCTCACTGAGCTGAACTCTCTCTCTCACTGGAAATTATCTCATTAATGCTCGGTAACCTCCTGAATACTTCTTGTGGAGATAGTGTTCCTATGGTACCCACCCCCAATGAATTTTATGAGCCAAAGAATTGTGCAAAAGACAAAAAGTTAGCAAAAGAGTACTCTCACTCCAAACATGATGACAAAATTGAACTTGGTAGCCAGAAAGTAATTAAACTACCATGAGCTGAGAATGATTAAATTACTTGAGAGACTTGGGTTTGCCATAGCATATAAGGATGTATATTTTCTTTACATTTCTTAATTTAAAACTTATGATTAATATAAAGTAGGCTGCCTGGCAGGTTTTGCTGCAGTGTGAAATTGTATATTTTATTAAAATGAATGACCCCATGAAAAAGCATTAGCATTTGCCAATTTCTGAGATGTAATGAAGCAGAATTAAAATGATTAAGAAATAAATTAGAAGAAAACAGAGCAACTTTTTGTGCAAGTGAACTTCAGTTTCAGTTTGAGAGAAAACTGTCTCTCCGCAAAGTTTTCCTCCAAGATGAGCTAGGATGGAAGACAAAGGCCAGAAGTAGGATGTGCTGAAGTAAATGCTCAACTTGTACTAGAACCATAGAATCATAAGAGTTGGAAGGGATCTCTAGGGTCATCCAGTCTAATCCCTTGCACAAATATTCATAAGACTCAAAATTTACATTCAGATTTGAATCAAATATTTTGACGCATTCATATGAAGCTTCATTATGGATTTATATGGGATTTGTCTTTGTATGCATTCATGTTGGATTCATATGGGATTAAACATTTATCTTGAATATGAATTCTACCACGTTTGAAGGGGATCTATTGGAATGAATATGAATTTTCTTGCATTCAATTCGATACAAATTGAATACAAAAAAATGTGTTTTTGCACATCCCTGTGCTTCCCAGGGCTCAATTTGATTGACTGGCATTTCACCTAAGGTCCATTCTGTGCTGGACCTTATTCTGGATTATATCCCAGAATAAGGACCTATCTTCAACATGCTAGTGCAGACTATGGCAGGCTTCCCATGGTCCTTTCTGTGCTTAATTGGTGATTCGGATCATGGAACTTCATAGTCCACAACATTTGCATGGGACTGGCAATAATCTGGATCAGATCTGAACTAAGGGCACAGTAATTCAGATTAGTGGTGGACCTGGATGTTCCAGGAGAGGTGCATCTGGGCCTGCAACATTGCTGCCATCTTGGAGCATCCAGGAGTGATTTCCAGCTGCCCTGATTTGCCGCAATTCTGGACAAGCAAAACAAACAAATAAAAACACAAAAAACTGCTCACAATTTCAGCAGAAGTAGTTGGTGAACTCCCAGGCACTCCCAGATACAGATACTCTCTTTTGGGTGTGAACACTGTGAGGGCAGAGCAGGGCAGCTGTGGCTGCAGCTGTGTAATCTGCATTTGGAGTGCTGGCAGTCTGGTTAAGTGGTGCACTGGCACATCAAGCACGAATGGCTCCCCCTATGCCTGACCTTTAGTTCATTGGAATGGTCTAATGTTGCCATTCTGTGGCAAACTGGCTCACATGGTCTCTGCTCAGACCCTAGAAGAATTGAGGCCTTTTTGCATTAGGCCTTTTGGAACATGTGGAGGACACACCGGGATGAAGCATTCACTCCTCTGGGCTGGTGGTTCCATTTTGAACCGCCTCAGCCCATTCCAGAGTGCCCTCTACGCGTTCCACTTGTAGAGCACTTAATTGTGCTCTACATGCGGTTCAGCTCATTCTGGTCATCCCTGGCTGTCCAGGGAGGGAAGTGTTTGCATGCCTCCTTCCCTGACAGCTGTGGAACATGCCCCCCACCACCACGATCAGGCCAAAATTAGCCCAACAGCTGGCAGGCTTGCACAAATCAATCACCTTGCCAGGCTTGGGGTGCAATGTGGCATGATCTGCGCAGCTGCACACACTTTGGTAGATGGGCCTGTGCCTGCACAGACTGCACAAGATCATGCCCCAGGCCTGGCAAGGTGATTGATCATGTGCATGGGGGGGAGGATGGCTCACTCCTGGCTCCTGCAGTCCCACTGTGACTGTAGGAGTCGGGGAGACACCCACTTTGCCCTCCCCTCACCCCTTTCCAGGGCGGGGAGAGATCAGACTGCAGCTGTCTATGGGCCGGGGAGATGTAGGGTCCCTCGGTAGACCGGCCCCAGCCAAATGGCTGATGGGCTGGAGCCAGTCTACCAAGGGACGCACCATCCCCCAGCCCATTGGGGCAGATCGTCAGCCTCTGCAGGGCTAAGCCACCTAGATCTAGACAGATCAGCCCCACAGACATCCCCCCAAGACCACCCCCCACCCAGCCCATAGCCCGGGGATGCATGTACGCTTGCACCTACTTGTTGGCTGTCCTGGGTCCAAGTGACAGGACAGCCAGCAGGTAGGTGCACATTCACCCATGTGCATCCCTGGGCCATGGGGGTGAATGGGGGTCCTGGGGGTCCTGCCAGCTGTAGGGGACCCAATCCAGTTCCCTACAACATGCTGGAATCCAGGGAATGCCCCTGCCAGGTCTGCCTGCCTCTGGGTCTTCTCTGAACCAATGGCAGACAGGCCTGGGAGGGGCGTCCCCACCCCCATCTGGCCTTTTCAAGCTAGGACACTTTGGGGTGCTTTCCCCATCCGCACGCAGGCAGGTAGAAACTCATGTAGACATGTCCCAGAGCGTCCTAGCCTAAGTGCACTACAGCCAGAACGGCTGTAGTGCAAAAAGGCCTCTGGTTTACACTGTCTCCCTTTTCACTTAGAATAGTTTCAGATCAAAATGTACAGAGATATTTCCAACTGAAAGGCTGTACCTTGCAAAAGACAATTGCTGCAGCTTGGCTTTTGAATCAGGGTGTTTTTACACTGCAACCCTTAGATCCGGATCTAAGAAGAGCTGGATCTAAGGAATGGGTACATTCCTTAATCCGGATCTAGTAGATCCGGATTAAGAGAAGCACCCAATGTGTTTCCACGGGAGGTGTAGCACCCATTAGCAATGGGTGTTAACACCCCTGCTTTGGAAACAGGTTTGCACCCATGTGGGGAATCCGGATCGACCCACAATTGAATTCGAAGCCAATGTTGGGGGGGGGGCTCCCAAAGGTGCATCCCCTCCCCCTAGCCTCCTTTGGACTCCATTGCCTGTTTCCAGTGGAAACAGGCTCCCTTTAATCCAGATTTTCTGGCAGAAGACCCCATTGTAGACCCCATTAATGGGATCTACAGAAAATCTGGATTAAAGGCCAAAATGTACCCATTAGGTCCGGATTTCCTCCACGGTCCCAAATGGGTGCCGTGGTGGAAATGGGATCATCTGGCTCACACCCAAATGGGTCCTAAATGGGTGCAAAAATGGGTACTTTTTGACAGTGGAAAAACACTCTCAGTCTCATTGTATGTGAAGCTTCAGGTTTGTCTTATCCTTATGAGGCCCAGTAGCTGCCTCATGGTGCCCTCTGAGATGGAGCGTCTGCACCTCAAGGATCCATCTCCAAACCAGAAACAGCTCCTTCTGTGCAGGAATGCACTGCAAAGACATTATGTGTTCTGCACATTTAATGGCCATTCCCTGTCCTCCAAAACAAGCCTGGGGGGGATCCACTGATGTGAATGGGGTTTGGTTTTAAAAAATATTCTGGAAACAGCAACAGAGGGAACACATTTTCTTGTACCTGCAGTTGGGCCCATACCTTTACTTTTCAGGTTGCATCTGAATGCAATGACTCACTATTAGGGATGTGCACAAATATCTGCAGGCATTTGAAATCCGATCGAATGTGCCAAATTTCAACAATCAAACTTGAACCAAACATCCTAAAATTTGAATGTAAACATTCAAATCAAATTTTGGATTTCAGATCTATTTGTTCAAATTACCTGGACATTCGTATGTGTACAGGTTCGTACACGATGCAAACTTGAAGATCTGCATCTTTTCCACATCCTTATGCCTTTGTACTGATCCATACAGGATGAAAACGGGTTGCATATGGGATAACTACGGGATGCATACAGACATGTATGGATGCTTACAGATGTGTACGGGTGTTGGGAAGATGCACACATGCACATGGGAATGTTGACAACATTCAAATCAAAAATCCAAATGAATAGATTCGAATTTGCTAAATTTGTATCAAATCTTGTAAAATTTGAATTTTAAATATTTGAATCGAATTGGATTTTTGGGTATTCAATCCTATTCGAATAGAATGTACAAAAAACATTTGTGCACATCTCTACTCACTATTTTTGTTGACTTCCCAGCTTAGTTTCTTCACCATGTTTGTAGTCATTGTAGAATTAGTAGATTTTTGTAGAGTTAGTAGAGTTAAGGCTCCATCAGGCCTTAACTGGAGTGCCAATGGCTGCCTGGTCCAGTAATTAAATACTTTTCTAACTGCCAGAAATGGGTAACAAGCTGGAACAATGGCAGAACAAATTAGCACTTCATTGTGTTTATCCTCCAGCAGTCAAATGACTGCAGTTCTATTGCACTGACAAGACCAGCTGCGTTGAGCATCATAAGCATTGGTCATACTGTAACTCAGTGCAACATTAAGGAATCCTATGGCAAATGACGTGATCAGTCTTTAGCAAAATTGAAGAGAGATACTATTATTCCCATATGTGTTAGACACTGGTAATGTAATCTATAATAATGGCATAGTGTGCCTCTCATTTATGCATGCTGCTATCGACTGATAAAAGGTCAGCAGCTGCACAAAAATTCCAGTCCTAAAACATGCGCAAAAGACTGTACCTGCCTGCAGCACCATCAAGCCCTGGTGTCAGAACTGTCAAGGAGATATTCAGATGAAAGCAGAGCAATATTTAGAAAAAGGAAAACAATCAGTTCAGACAAATTACACAGTCTTTGATCTATTTGCAAATGGAGGTAAGGTATACATAACGGAATGTATGAGATGGCCCCTGTGCTAGGGTTGTGCACAGAAATTTGTAACATTCAAAATTTGTATGAATTCGGCTGAATTTGGACATTTGAATTTGAATTGAATAAGAGAACATAAGAATATAAGAGAAGCCCTGCTGGATCAGGCCACAGCCCATCTAGTCCAGCATCCTGTTGCACACAGTGGCCCACCAAATGCTCATGGGCATCTCAAGCAGAGACAAGGACAAACCTTTTCCTCCTCTCGAATCCCAGCAGATGGCCTTAGAAGTGCCCCAGTTCCTCCCCCCCCCCTCAGCCTGAAAGATGCACCTAGGCATTCGTTCTAGTAGCCATTGATACATCTGTCATCCATAAATTTGTCTAACCCTACCTTAAAGCCATCTAGACTGGTGTCTGTCACCACCTCTTCCGGCAGCACATTCCATAAGCCGATGACCCTCTGGGTGAAGAAATACTTCCCCCTGTCAGACCTGACTGTTGGCACATTCCAAGACTAGCATTCAAATCTGAATGGAATGTTTTGATACATTCTTCAAAAGCTTCATTACAGATTTATATGGGATTTGTATAGGATTCATATGGGATTCATATGCAATTTGTATCTTAACATTCATATTAAATTCATATGGAACATTCGTATCAAATTTGAGTCCTACCACATTTGAGGGGCTTTATTCAAATGAATATTTTTTTAAAAAAAGAAGGAAAGGAAAGGAAAAAAGAAAAAGAATATGAATTTTCTTTGTATATGAAATGTTCAAAAAACAAATCATGCAAATCCCTACCCTGTACAAAGGAGCCAGTAAGTAACGGTGCCTCCAGATGGCAACCAAATATCTTGCTAGCAAGGAGGTAATGAGGGATATTGATCCTCCTGTTATACCTGGCGAATCCGACAATGCCATGACTGGTGTCACCTTCACATGTTTTACTGATGTGCACATCCAGGCATTTGCCTAGCACTAAATGTTGTGATGTGTGTGCTGTCATATCTGCACAGGCATGGACATCAGCTTCAACCTCCACCCATGTACGGTGGATGGAACTATGAATGGTGGCTCCATTCATAAGGTACATAAAAAGGGCTATCGTTGGGTGTGGGTATAGAGGAACATATTTCCACCATTGGTGGGAATGCGGTAGTATTAAAAGATTTTGGAGAAGTATTCAGAATAATATTAATAGTATTTTAAATATAAATGTGGAATTAACACCCAAAATAGCTTTGTTTCATGTGACAACGGGGAGAATAAAATCAGATAAATAGGGTGCTTCCGCACATGCCCTTACACACCCATTAAGGACACATGTGGAAGAACGCAGCCACACGGCGGCACCTTTTTAAGCCACTTTTAGTATGGAGCATTCACACAGTAACACCCATTAAGCACACATGTGGGAAACTGAGTCCACACAGCAGCACCCATCTAGACCATGTCCGCACAGCGGTACCCATTAGAGACATATAATGTGGCCTTAAAGGGTGTTTCACTGTGAAAACGCACCCATCTCAAATCCATATCTAAGTCATCCTTCCGCTGTGTCTGCGGAAGGATGTGGGGGGCATAGATCCATATCTATTAGATACAGATATACCTCTGTAAATCCCGATCTACCCTGCATCCGGATTTACTAAATCTGGACGTATTCTAAACTGGGTTTGCTAAATCCGGATGAGGTAGAGCTGGATTTATATAGGTAAGTGCGGAAGCAGCCATAGTATTTATTTGAGCAAATGATATATGCTCCACAGTCTACAACTGTATTGAGTTGGAAGGACAGTACTAAATGGACATTAGATAAATGATATAAGTATCTAATAGAATTGAGATGTGCACAAATATTTGTAACATTCAAAATTTGTATGAATTTGGCCAAATTCAGATATTCAAATTTGAATCGAATGTTGGCTCATTCAAAGATCAACATTCACATTTGGATTGAATGTTTTGGTACATTTGTACAAAGTTTCACGATGGATTTGTATGGGATTTATATGGGATTCGTATGTGATTAATATGCAATTTGTATCTACCATTTGTATCAAATTCATATGGAACATTCGTATTGAATTTAATTCCTACCACATTTGAAGGAATTTATTTGAACGAATATGAATTTTCTTGCATTTGATTTGATACAAATTTAATAATAATAATAATAATAATAATAATAATAATAATAATAATAATAATAATAATAATAATAATAATAATAATAATAATAATAATAATAATAATAATAATAATAATAATAATTGTGCACATCCCTATCATGAAACAATATAGATTCAGAAAAATATGAGAAAAAAATAAAAGCCAAGGATTGAAACTACATCCCAAGACAGAGGACAATTGGAAAGAATTTTTGAACTATTCAGTGAAACCACAAGTTCCAGAATTTTTGAGGGATGAAATAACAAGACTATTTCTCTGGTGCGTAATTAGTGAATTTCTGGTGAAGAGCACCTGCATTTTGAGGAGGCTGTTACAGCCTCCAAACATGCCCTGCCTCCCCAGAAGTTCACTAAATCATGCTCCACACCCTAACAAATGTTGACCAATCCCTTACCTGAAGTGTCCAGGCAGTGGCCATCTGCATCTCTTCTGGTGCTCCGGGGTTGTCTGAGGTGCTGCCCAAGTGAGCTGGCACCTCAAATGACCATAGACATGGCTGTATGTTCACAGGGCGTCAGTGTTGTCAATGGCAGTGGTGTTGATGCAGGTGCAGAGGGCACCCCAGCCAAAATGGCAGCACCCAGAAGAGGACCAGCCCTGCAATCAAATCAGGTAAGTATTTGGTCATGGGGGAAGATAGCTAAAGTTGACTAGTGCTCCAAGTGTTAACTGCAGTCATTTTCCCATCCAGTGGATAGGAAGCGAAGTGCAAAATTGCCCAAGCTATATTTTGCTGTTAGCTTGTTAGCTTTATCTCATGCAAAGCACTATTAATGGCTGAGAAAGATTCTGCATTTGGTAATTAACTAGATTTATTACACTAACTTGACATTTTAAAAAAATTCTAGAGAAGTTTTTTGTCTTTTGCAAAGATGTTAATGTCACACTCCTAGAGAAGTGTGAAGACAAAACAAACCCCTTTCCAAATGGATCTGTGTCTCCCCAAAGTCCTTGAAGTTCTTTCCCAGTTACATCAGCTTCCCACTCATGCACACATTGTCAGGAGCTGTTGTATGGAGGATTTTATTCCGTATCCTCAGAAATGTTGCGATCCAGCTGACTGGAATAATCCCCTAAACTTGTTTCCCCATGGCAACAGTCTGCAACAACGGCAACAAAAAGTCATATGTGGATGAGAAGGCTCAAGCAGAATGTCCTAAATGCAAAGCCTTGTTCCTGAGTTGAAAAAGAAGGAATAATGTTTTCAGTTTCAACAGTATGGGCATGAGGAAGGGTAGAATAATACAACAGGAATTCACATTTGTGCAAATAGAGCTACTTCAAATGTAGTAGAATTCGAATACACAGGAAATGTTCTTTAAATGTTATTTGAATTCAATTTGTATCCCTGATGCCATTTGCGCCTCAGAATTACCTCTGAGTCTCCCGTGAGTCCTCTCTGAATCTGTTCCAAATCTACTTTCTGCTCGGAAAACTTTGAATCCACTTTGAATCCATTACGAATCTGCTTTGAATCATCTTCCAATCTGCTGAAGATGTCACTGAGCAACTGCTTTGACACCTCCCTTCAGTTTGTGAATATAACAAAGCACTGAACAAGTGCGCAAAAACATTCACTTCGCATTGGAATGTCAGCCTTCAAATGAAGCCAAAATTTGACTTTAATTTCAAAGGCAAGGAATATTCGTGGACATACCTATTCAAGACCTAAGTATGGAAATATGGATAACAGTTTTGAGTTCAAAAAGGAAGAAGAGAAGAATGAATTACACCTTGAGGAAGGGAGATCCTTCAAAGGGAGATCAAAGGGAGATCCGTTTCGATTAGAAACGGTTTCTCCCAGACCCCGCACGTACACAGATGCGCGGGGCCGCGGCGGCAAGGCCGGATTGGGAAACGGTTTAGGATGGGTGCTGTGCAGGGGTGCACCAGCACCCATCCCAAATTGGCCCTGCCAGTGCCTGCCCGGCTGTCCGAGAGCTGGGCGAGCCTGCCAGTCAGCTTCCCTGCCTTCCCCGTGGCTAAAGAACGGAGAATCCTCCGTTCTCTGGTGAGGGAAAGGCACCCCCACTCCTTCTGACACCCCAACCCCACAAACAGCCCCTTTCTATGTACCTGATGCCCTCCATTTCACCTCCATTTCGATCGTGAGTCTCGGAGGGACGGCAGCCCTGGACTACATTTCCCAGTGTCCCTGGCGGCGCGCGCAACGGACGCTGGGAAATGTAGTCCAGGGCCGCCGTCCCTCCGAGACTCACGATCGAAATGGAGGCGAAATAGAGGCCATCAGGTACGTAGAAAGGGGCTGTTTGTGGGGTTGGGGTGTCAGAAGGAGTGGGGGTGCCTTGCCCTCGCCAGAGAATGGAGGATTCTCCATTCTTTAGCCACGGGGAAAGCAGGGAAGCTGGCTGGCAGGCCCCCCCAGCTCTCGGACAGCTGGGCATGCACCAGCAATCCGGCTTTTCCTCTCCCCCGGTGCGGAAACGTTTGTTTCCAAACCGGTTTCAGGGGGAAAGCCAGATGTAAGACCTGATTTTATCAGGTCTTACATCTGGGTAGGATTTCGGCGGCAAAAACGGTTTAAAAACCTGCCGCTATGCGGACGTGCCTTGCGCAAAGGGGTCTAATTCCGGCCCCAATGCGAAAGCCATGTCTTAATCTTTCCTTATTCTGGCTCTAAATCCGTTTTTAGAGCCAGTGCGGAAAGGCCCAAGTTTGGTCAGCTGTGACCAGCTTTCAGCATTGCTGTACTGAGATTAGCTCATTTAATGTAAAAGACCATAGTCTGGTGAGCCAACGCTCTCTTGAAAGTTGTAGGGTTGTAGTACTATAACGGAAGACTTTGAATGCAGTGAGGAGAAGTTTGATTGGCCCTTTAATTATGAGTTCGGAACATTCCTCTTTGAATAAAAATAGAAAGACAAGGGCGGGAGGAGGTATGACCCTGTACCATATTTTGATCCACCAACCTTTATTTATGAACAAGCTTCAATATAACCAAGCCAATCTGAAAATATACTGCACACCTGTTTCTATGAAATAGGTATAATTAAAACACAGTTGCAATATATGGTGCACAAAAATAAAATACATAGTTGCAATATATGGGCACATAAATAAAATGTATCTAGTACATTATATATATTCATATTTCATATATATATGTGAAGGGCAGGGAAACAACCTCTAATATATATATATATATACCACTCAGCTACCATCCTGCCACAAGCTCATTTGAGAGTGTCAAACATTTACTGCTTGCCCAGAAGGTAGATAAGCTGTGTTTAATTTTGTGGTATATGTGATTAATTGTTGCCATATCAGTGGACACACTGTAGGTAAGCTCTTACCTTTTAAGAGCTTACATTCATAAGTTATTTTTCCCTACAGCTGTTTCCAAGGGTAAGAATACCAGTGAGAGGTCTTTAAGGAAATCACTTTTTTAACATTTCCTAGTCAATCTAATGCAAGAAAATTCATTTAATAGATCCCCTTCGAATGTGGTAGGATTCGTATTCAATTCAAATGTTCAATCCCATACAAATCCCATAGAAAGCTTCACACGAATGTATCAAAATTTGAATTTCCATCTTTGAATGTGCCAACATTCAATTCAAAACTGAATGTCCGAATTTGATTTGAAATTGAATGTCCGAATTTGGCCAAATTTGGCCAAATTTCAAATGTTATGGATATTTGTGCACATCACTACGCCTCTTATGCTCTTATTTAAGACGCATGAGACCAGGGGCTTGTGTGCACTTAGCTTTTTCTGGAGTATATCTCAGGACAAAAGTCTGTCATCTGCCTGCTAATGCAGACTCTGGCAGGCCTCACTTGGGGTCTGCTGTTGCCTGCACTAGTATGTGGACAGCAGGCCCCTATTCCAGGATATATTCTGGAATAAAGACAAGTGTGAATATTCCTTAGATATTGTGAAGAACCACTTTCTTCCCTAGGAGCCTGTCAGGTTCTAAAGATTATCTCCCCAGAACATTGTTTTCTGGTTACAATCACTCACAAGCTATGACGCATCTATCGCCATTTTCCTCCTTTCCCAGATGCCCTCCCAAAGTGATTCCTTACTTTCCATTATACTGGCCTGGTATGCAAACTGGGAACCTCCCATCCACATGCTGGTGTGATCTAAGGTGGGGCCCACACCCAGGAGCAGTCTAAAGGGCCGGGATCTACAGGGGTGGACTTAGACTGCCCCAATGTGTGGATGGGAGGCTTCCAGTATGGTTGCTCATCAGGTATACCAGCCAACCCTGCATCACCCCCAGAAGTCATTCCAGCGCCTCTTCTCTAATTCTGGGGACTGCTCCAGCCATTATTGGTAGGGATGTGCACAAATATCCATAACATTAATTATTCATATGAATTCATACGAATTTGTACATTCATGCATGAATCAAAGGTTATATTTGTATATTATTTGTACAAATACAAACGTTTCCAAATATTCATATGAATAGTTCAGAAATTCATAAAACTGGGGAGGTGGGAAAGTGGCTGCTCCAATCACATCTGTGATGGATCTAGAGTGCATTCCATATGGATTGAGAGCATATTAAAAGTGGATGCAGGTCAGGATATGTATTGGATATGTATCTCAGATATGTATTAGATATGTTTTGTTTGTATCTGATACATAGTTGTTCATATCTGATACATAGTTGTTCATATCCAATAAGTATTTGTTCATATCTGATACACATTCATTTGTATCCAATACATATTTGTTCATATTGATACATATTTGTGCATATCCAAAAACATATTCATTTGTATCTGGTACATATTCATTTGCATCCGATACTTATTCGTTCGTATCCAATACGTATTCGTTCGTATCCAATACGTATTCATTCGTATCCAATACATATTCATTCATATTCAATACATATCGGTTCATATCTGATATGTATTCATTTGTATCCAATACATATTCATTCATATTCAATGCATATTCATTCATATCCAATACATATCGGTTCATATCCAATATGTATTCATTCGTATCCAATATATATTCATTCATATTCAATACATATTCATTTATATTCAATACATATCGGTTCATATCTGATATGTATTCATTTGTATCCAATACATATTCATTCATATTCAATGCATATTCATTCATATCCAATACATATCGGTTCATATCTGATATGTATTCATTCGTATCCAATACATATTCATTCGTATCTGGTATGTATTTGTTTGTATCCAATACATATTCGTTCATATCCGATACACATTCATTCGTATCCAATATGTATTAGTTCATATCGGATATTCGTACAAATTTGTATGAATACATTTGTATCGAATAGAATTTTACCACATTCAAAAAGGTCTATTCATACGAATACACATTTTCTAATATTTGGTTTGTTACAAATTGAATGCCAAAAATCACATTTGTGCACATCCCTAATTACTGGACTTCTGAAAGACAAAATAACTAAAATAAAATCAGAAAATAGTAGATAAGAATGAAATACATGAGAACCTAAGAGGGGGGTGGAAACACTTTGCAAAAGTGTGGACTGATTAGGCCAATGATTTTCTAAAATTTTGACCAGTGATTACACAGCAGGATGCGAAGTTAAGCAGAAAGATTTGCACTGTTACTGTAAAACTGCAGGTGTCATCTCCATCTATTCTAGGGTCTTTTTTTTTTTCTTCACTGATCATAAAAAACACACTGTGGAGTCAGGGCATACAGATAAATCTTCAAAAATAAGGAGGGGGGAGAGCAAAGTTCTCAAAGAAAAAGGATAAAACTTCCACCAAATTCATCTTTTTAATGCCTTGGGGGAAACTGAACACTCCCTCCTGGCTGGAAAATTCAAGATATTTTAAAAGACTAAAGGAGTTTAGAAGTCATCTCATATGACATGTTTTTGGAACAAGCTTCTCCTTTGTTTTGTTTTTGTGCTTGAGTCAAAGGCAAGTTCTCCACGTTCCTGGCAGTTTGCTGAAGTAAAATGAACATGTGCCAACCAGTTGTAGTTTTCAGAAATATCTTGTGTGATAGGACATTGAAAACTGGGTGGACTCACCCCATTTGGTAACATATGCTTCACTTCCTGTGCTATCTAGGAAATTGTGATTTCTTTATTGTGCCTAAAAGATGAAATATTGTGAGGTGAGGGGCTCCACCGCCTAAGGCTCAAGCTAAGAAAACATAAGAACATAAGAAAAGCCCTCCTGGATTAGACCACAGTCCATCTAGGTCAGCATCCTGTCTTACACAGTGGCCCACCAATTGCTTCTGAGCATCTCAAGAAAAAGGCAAAGACAAAACCTTCAGCTGCTCTCAACACCCTGCAAATGGCCTTTGGAGTAGAGATGTGCACAGATGTTCTAAGCATTTGAAATTCAATCAAATTCGATTGAATGTGGACATTCTAATTTGTATAGAACGTCTTCACATTCTAATTAAACATTCGAATGCATTTCAAATGTTCCAAAACATTTGTTTGAATGATTCAAAAGTACAAGTATGTGTGTATTACATACGTATCTGTAAGAATCTCATACGTATCTTTACGCATTTGCACTTATAATACTGGATGAAAACGGGATGAATATGGGATAAAACGGGATGCATACAAAATGTGTACAGATATATATAACACATACGAATGTTGTCAACATTTGTATCTTCAGATTCGAATCTAACATTCAAATGAATAGATTTGGATGTAATTGATTTGAATCGGATTTTGTTGCATTGGGATTCTAAACATTTGAATTGAATTGAATGTTTTAACACTCGATTCGACTCAAATTCGAATGCGCACACATCCCTACTTTGGAGACACTGGGCATTTTCACACTTCCCTTCCTGTCCTGTGGACAGGAAAGGAGTACAGTCAGGTAACACTGACTAGCGCTTGCACTTCCAGTCACTAGTCAATGTTAGCCTACCACCCCACCCCACCCATGATCGAACACTGTAGCGGGAATCCCTAAAACCTTGTGCTTTTGTGTAAATGAAAAAGGAACCAAACTGTATCCATCTTAGAATTTTCTAGCAGAGCCTAGCTTATAGGAAGAATCTCGAATTAGAGGCTTCTACTTTAAAACTGTCAATTCTGCCAGAGCCAGAGACACCTGGTGCTCAAGGACAAGATAAGGTAATGGGAATCTGTGTATAGCCAATTTAGGCCAAAGGGTGAGTTCTCAAAACAATTAACCAGATAGAATGATTTCAGCTTGTATGTTGCTATTGGCTTGTATGTGTCACATGTTGTAACCTGAAAAGAGAATATAGTTTCACTGTATGAAACTGTAGGGGACTTTTGATTTCTGAGACGTTTTCGCACGGGGCTGATCGGAACGCGGAAAAGACAGCTGAGGACACGTCATACGCATTGGCCGCGCGCGGCTTGCGTTCCGACGTGTCCGCAGCTGTCTTTTCCGCGTTCGAAATGTAGAGCACTTCGAAGTGCTCTACACGCGTTCCAACGCGGACGAGCTGCCCTCAGCCGTTCGGGAGAAGAAGCGTTCGCGCCGCTTCTGTCTCCCGAACGGCTGCCGGCGCGCCTCCGACGCCGCGCGGCTTTGACAATCAGCTGTTTCTCAAACAGCTGATTGTCGATCTGCCTCCGCGGCTGCCGGCGCGCCGCTTGCCAGCATTTGCCGGCTAAGGCAGCTTCGGGCGCTTTGACCATTCGCACCCAGACGCTCCGGAACGCGTTTACACGCGTTCTGGCGCGTCTGTGTGTGAACGGGGAAAGCGCCCGAAGCTGGCTTAAGCTTTCCGCCTGAACGCGTTCCGTCTGGAACGCGATTCAGTGCGGAAATGCCTCTGATCTTGCTATCTGACCTTCTAGCTACTATGCTAGTTTGAACTCTGATTCTTTTGTCTGTACTCTGTACATGTTCTATTGCTCCGAGTATTTTGCTGTGCTACCAAGAGGCAAATGGACTGCTGATGTCATGCTTTTGTAACTAAGGCTGTACCTCATGCTGATGCATGAGGGAACCTCTTTGCTTTGCTGAAGATTCTTATTTTGTACTTTTGCTCAAGCCTGGAACTTTTCTTTTAATAAACCACAAAAAAATCCACGTGAGTTTCCTGTGACTTCGCTTGGTTAGTACCAATGGGGATGGGGGCTTTCCGGGGTGTGAGGACACTCATGGATCCCGCGTTCCTGTTACAAACACTAATCTCTGTTCAATGGTTAGCCGGTCCTCTTCTGGGCACTGGCATCTTGTGGGCAGCACCCTCTGCAAATGCATGTTCATCAGCGCCATCACGATAATGACGCTGATGCTCTGCGCAGTTGCAGTCACGTTAGGAAGCCAGCAGGGCTGCCAATGCATTTGCACGGCAGCTCCAATGAAACTCCCCAGCTGTCAGAGGTGCAAATGGTCACTGGCTAGATGTTAGGTAAACGTTGAAAAGGTTATGGAGCATGAGTTTGTGCTCTACACTTAGGAGTTAGTCAACTTCTGGGCAGGCAAGTGATATTTCTAGTATGTAAACATCACCTGCAAGTGCAGAGGCACCTGCTCAGACGTTGCCTAATTGCTGACTATGGGCTGAAATGCAAATTTGCTCATCCTGACTATCTCTCCAACCCAGAGGCAGTACCTAAGAATCCATTCCAGATACGAGCATAAAGAGAAGCCCTGATGGATCAGGCCACAACCCAACTAGTCCAGCATCCTCTCTCATACAGTGGTCCACCAATTGCTTCTGGACATTCTCAAGCCGAAGACAAAGGAAAAACCTTCACCTGCTTTTAGTATTTCTTAACACGAACATCAAAATCCAGAAAGAAATAATAGTATTTAGTGTTCATTTGCAAAATCCAAACAAATTTTTTTCAGCCATAAAATCTCCTTTAGTATGAGTTCGTCAAAGTTGAGAATGCAGTTATTTTACCATTTGCTCCAATTAAAATATCTGACCTATTTAGAGGCCTCCCATAAGCTCCTCCCACCACCATACACTGGAATAGATGGGCTGTGGTCTTCAGAGGAGATGGTTGTAAAATTGTGAAGTGATAAAGGACCCTCACTATAGGTATATTGGTAAAATTCCAGTTCATATGTTCCCTAGCTTTTGTTGGAACATACCTAGCCATCCATCAAGTTCCTACAGCTAATCTGTGAATTTTTGCATAAAGTAAAATGGGAATATTAGTCACCCCTCCTATAACACAGCAGTTTTGCTGCAAATATGATTTTCCCTCATTTAATGCAATTCCAAAAAATTGCAGTAGTGTGATTCAGCCACTACAGTACCATAGGTATCTGTGGGCAAAATGGTCTTTGCCTCTGTGGTGCCACTGAACAATGCTGGAAGACATCCTGTCCTCAAATCCTAAAAGCAGTGTCTTTTCATGACATGGTTTTGCATTGCACAGCAATTTGTTGGAAACAAACAGCAGTGTTCTACGAAGAACTGCAATATTCATGTACGCTTTCTCAGGATAAAATGAGATGCTCTGATTTACTTTGGCCTTTAATATAATGATTCTAAGATCTGAAGTTTGACATTTAATTATAGCATAGCATTGCTGATTATTAGCCTGCTTAAACTGTTGGAGAATGTGTTCCTAGAGGTGTGTGAAATGCAGTCCAGAATAGGGATGTGCACAAATGTTCTAAACATTCTAAATTCGATCAAATTGATTGAACGTGGGCATTCAAATTCGAATAGAATGTCTTCGCATCCGAATTTAAACATTCACATGATTTTCAAATGTTCCAAAACCTTTGTTTGAATGATTCAAATCATTCAAATGTACAGAAACGTATGTAATATCATATGTATCTGTACGCGTTTGCGCTTATAATACGGAACAAAAACAGGATGCATATGGGTTAAATGGGATGCATACAAATGCATACAGATACGTATAACACATATGAATGTTGTCGACATTCGTATCTTCAAATTCGAATCTAACATTTGAATGGATAGATTTTAATGGATTGGATTTGAATTGGTTTTTGTTGCATTCAGGTTCTAAACACTCAAATTAAATTAAATTGAATGTTTTGACATTCGATTCAACTTGAATTCGAATGCAAAAAATATTTGTGCATATCCCTGATCCAGATTGTTCCAAAATAGCACTGCACCTGTGTATGGGAGTGGACATTGTTATAACACCTTGCCAACTTGTAGGTTATGGCCTCATCTTGGTACATCTGCTCTTTCTGTGCCCTCCCACCAAGCTTTTTGGACTTTGAGGGAAGGGTCACACAGAGTGACATCTCTGTGTTCTTACATGTGTTTGGGAACCTGCCAGAGCTTCCCTGGTCCATACCAGACCCCTAAAGATCAAATGGTGCTTTTCAAAGCTTATTTTGGCCTTTGTGACTGCAGGCTTTCTTATTATAATTTCCTCTATTATAGCTGCAAAATCTTGTATTGTCAGGCCTCCACACCATATCCTCTGCATCCCACCTTAGTTAAACACTCCTTTCTGCTAACCACATGACAGAAGGAGAAGAGAAAGAAGAAGGAGAAGAAGAGTTGTTTTTATACACCCACTTTTCTCACTCTATAAGGGGACTCAAAGTGGCTGACAAACATCCTGTTCTTCTCCCCATAACAGACACCCTGTGAGGTAGGTGGGGCTCAGAAAGAAAGCAGCAACTAGCCCAAGGCCACCCAGCTCACTTCATGAAGGGTTGTAGAATCGAACTTAGAGACTATCACAAAACCAAACTGGCTCATGGGGCCTTTTTCTGCACTGGGCCTTATTCTGGATTAAATCCTGGGATAGCGACCTACCTTCCACATGCTGATGCAGACATGCCAGGTCCCTGTACCAGGATGTATTCCAGAATAAGGGCAGCGCGACTGATCAGAATGCTCCTGAGGGCAAGGGCTGCCAGTAGCAGCCCCAGCCGCTCAGGAGCCGCGCAGGACACAGGCGCGCTGCATCCTGGGTGAAGACCCTCAGAACGACGCTGCTGCTAATGAGGTAAGGAGGAGATCGTCCGCTCTCCCAGCGGGGTGGGCTAGGGTGGGCCTTGTTAGTTACACTTGCGCCGTGTGGACGCATCCTAAGTGGATGCATTTTCATGGCGCAAAACCACTTGAAAGGTGGTGTGTAACTAACACCCATTAGTTACATATTAAGTCCGGTTAGGTGCGGACACACCCACCAAAAGTGTGTAACTTTAGCCCCTCTAATGCAGACGTGGCGGCACCAAAGCGGTTTTGCCGCCAAAATCCGCATTAGAAAGGGACGAAAAATGCAGACTCACGTGGCTGGAAGTGTGCTAAATAGGCACATAAATGCGGACATGCGTTTCCCAATCCGTCCTTAATCTGTGTTAAAGGGCCTGTGCGGAAACACCCTGTTTGTCATCTCTGGAACACTTAAAAATTAATTAAATAAAAGAGGCAGTACCTTTGCACTTATTTATTTTTTATTTATAGATAACTTTACTATTTTTCCGGAACCGTTTGGGCAACGAGGATCTGGAGCCAAGATAAATCACAGCCACAATAAACTAATTTCCTTGATTGACTGTGCACCCAGGCTGTGAAGGCAAGAGGCAGGCGTTCAGTCCCAGCACTGCAGCCATCTGCTCTCCTGTTTCTCAGAGAGGGAGTGATTGTTGATTAACACTCTCTATGCAAATGCCTCTCCTTTACATCAAGTGCCCTGCGATCATTTGCATAGCACAGACTGATGAAGAAATTAGCCTTGTCTCCGAATGCAAAAAGTGAGGATCATTAATGGCCCTAGACTGCCCATGAGTGTAGGACAGATGCATCCACTTTGGCACCTGTAATCCTGGGCAGGCTGCAAGTGTCGCCTCTTGAAAAGTCCAAACTGGCAATCAGCTAGGCACTCACAATGACATGCTGTGTTCCCTTGCAAGGAGCTTGAGGACACTCAGCATTGTGCCAGCTCATCAGACAGAGATGTATAAGTATCGAGGATGGGAGAAGTGATGCAAATTGACACCAAGGAACAGCTTGTGGTAGCAACTATCCGTGATGGTGGGAAGCGATCTAGAGCTATAAGGCAAGCAGATGACTTTTCTACTCGTGTATAACTGGTGGTGGTGGTAGCTTATAGCAATATGGAGGTGAGTAGATGATTAAATGTCAGACCCGTCTTTCTCTTCCCCTCAGCATCTACCACCCAAATTCACCTCTTTCCACATGTTTGCATGTCTGGAAATAGCAATCATGTGTGGTCTAGCAATTTCTAGGAAGTCTTTTCTAGCTTTCTGCATGTGTTCTTAGGGCCTTTCAGTATTGGGACATACTCTGGGCCCTTTCTGCACTTACTTTATTAGGCTGCCGTGCACTAGGGCTGGTCAACGACGAGTACAGAAGGACCATTCATATTTGCTGGGAGAGACACTTCCCCAAAGCATCCCATACTGGCCAGAAATGGAAATGGCCCTGCTGTTGACCAGCCTGTGCCTCCTCCTCAAATGCTGGAAGTCCCACCTCACTGCTGCGATTGGCCACCGCCAGCTGCATCACATGTTCCATGACACTCCTGCAGGCCAATGCAATGGGGTGGGATCGATCCCAGTGAATTGTTGGGGAGGTGTAACCCAATGCCACGTGGATCGGTCCCCGGCCAGCCTGCCACTGCAGCCCTGGACCATGGAAACTTGCTCGGTTGTGGCAGTGGCCAGCAATTAACTAGGACTGGCAGCGCAGCCATGCCCATGCAGACAACTCACTCCCTGCCTACCATACACAGTGAGCCGGAAAAGGTGTGAATGGTCATGCTGCCGGCTGCTGCTGGTAAGCCTCGGGAAAAGGTTGGTAAATGTGTGGAGCGTGAAATCATGCTCTACACCTAATCAGCAATTAGTGCACCTCTAGTATGGGCAGGCATGCTTCTAGGCTGTAGCAGCCTAGTGGGCATGTGCATGCTCTTCACCAGAGCTGCACTAACTGTTGACTAGAGGGATAAGTGCAAACTGGTCTCTGGATTGTATCTCAGAATAGGGACCTGCCATCAGTTTGGTGGTGCAGACTATGGAAGACCCTACTTGGGACCTGCTGTAGTTTACACTAGGGTGGAAATAGCAAGTCCCTCTTCCAAGATATAGGGCCTTTTCACACTTGGAAAATCAAAACAGCCACAAATGATCCAACAGTGTGCATTCACACACAATGGTGACACTTCCATCCCAGAGTAGCTCTGAGCATTCATGGTCATCCAGAATGGCCACCTGAACAAAACTGCTCTACAGCTATATTAGGGGTATCTACAGTTCTCTTAGTACAGTCCTGCAAACAGCCTTCACACGGAGAAGAAAAGCACATAAAAAAGGAATGGGGGCATGGAGATGGGGGAGCAGGCGTAAAAGAGAACCACAAACACATATCCTCACCTCCCTTGAGTGACACAATGGCATCCAATAAGAAAGGAGATAGATATGACACAGCAAAAGGTGTGGAGAGCCAAGAGCTCCATGGAGGAGGCTCAGGTCAATTGTTGTTGTGCAGAGAGCAAACACAGATGCTCGCATAGAAAAGCAGCGACAGCCACAGTCAGCAACAATGTCAGCCAAAGTCCAAGTGAGAAGTACCTTGGGAGCTTAAGAGTTAATCCATTGTCAATGAATTCCAGGGTCAAATACCAGAGAGAGACAGTGGTCATAAATCAAGGAGCAAGATCACGAGAGGTGTGAGAGTCTTTGTGAGTCTTTGTCTTCAACACAGTTTAGCAGAGTGTGCTGCCCTAAGCAGAGGAATCCGAATCATGCTTCCTTCATCTCAGGTGATGGGCACAGAGTCTGGCAGATGTATCGCTCCATGCCATAGACTGAGCCCATGTGGGCCCGGTCTACCGCATGGAGCAGCACATTGCCCCAGCCGAAGACATTGCCAGTCTGGCCTTGCCCTGCCCTTGAAAGGGGTGGGGATGCCCAAACTGAGGGTGCCCCGGTGTCCTGTCGACTGCTGAAGTCCTGATCAGACTTCAGCAGCCAGCAGTGAACCCCTAGGTGCCCAGTGGCACCCAGGGGTTTGAGCCACCACCACGTCATGCGTGACGACTTACCTTGTCAGGCCCGGGATGCTCCTCGCATGGCCTGGGGAGCAATGTGCCACAGTCTGCTCCCAGTAGCTCGGCCCCATGCTCACCTGACTTGTCAGCATGGGGTTGGGATACCGGAGCACACAGCTGCTCAGAGAACAGCAAATCATTCTTGTGGCCACATGAGGAGCACCCCAGGCCCGGCAATTGTGCAGGCCTGCCAGTTGTTGACCTGTTTTGGGCCCAATAGTGGCAGTGGGGGGCAGGGTCCACAGCTGTTTGGGAGAGAGAGTGTGAATGCTCTCCCTCCTGTACAGCTGTGTTCTACACCTGGAATGTGAGTGGGCTCCCTGGGGTGGGCTGGAGCAATTCTGAATGCTCTGTCCCAGGGTGTCCTACTTGTGCTCTGGAGGCCCTCGTGCAAATAGGTCTCTAGTTGTGAACAGAACTAGTATGACCTCAGTTCAAATTATAAATAGGACATCCTGTCTCATATAGATGTAACCAGGGTCCATGTCTTTATGTAGCCTATGATGTTATTCATCTGAATTGCCAAGACACACTTGCAATTCCAATTTCAAGACTATCTATGGTGTTGAAAAGCAAAATAAGTTTCTGGTGAATGAAACATGCATGCAGTTGCAAATTTTGAACCCATCTTTTGCCAAATCCAGCATTTTGTGGCCATATTACTAGCTTATCTGCTTAGACCAAAGCCATGGTAATAAAGAGCTTTGCCAAACGCTAACCGATAGGAGAGTAAGTATGTATATGGGGGAGAGAGGGGCAGGGTTGTTAATTGAAATGGCTGCAATTTTGTCTGCATTTATGTAGTAGTAAAATATATGGTGTGCTGTCATATATTATTGTCTGAGGTTTATATTCATTGTGAATTGTTGGATATGGATGTAACAAGAGCTGACTTTACTAAATGAACTCAGTTTCAGGCAAGCTTCCAGGAACTGGATTGAACTTGAATATTGGCAGAGAAAGATGTTTGCCCAGTGGAAAAGTCCCATCAGATCTGGTTTAGACAGACCTCAAACTTGTTGTGTATTCTGGCTGCTTCAGTAGATGCATCTTGGGAATGATCAGCTTCTGTTCAAGTTTTGAACCCCCATCAGTACAGGTAGGGCAACCTTGTTTGCCAGCAAAGTAAAAGTATAGGTGTATATTTCGTATGCAGTTCAACTAGACCACATATTGTTTTGCTGCAGGATTTTAAAAAAAGTGAGATATAAAGCTACTCCACTGTAGGGATGTGCTCAAACTAGAGACGTTTTCGCACGGGGCTGAACGGGACGCGTGGGAGACAGCTGCGGACACGGCATCCGCATTGCCCGAGCGCGGCTTGCGCTCCGACGTGTCCGCAGCTGTCTTTCTCGCGTTCGAAATGTAGAGCACTTTAAAGTGCTCTACATGCGTTCGAACGCGGACGAGCCGCCCGCAGGCGTTCGGGAGGAGAAGCATTCGCGCCTGCTTCTGTCTCCTGAACAGCTGCGGGCTCGCCTCCGACGCCGGCGCGGCTTCGACAATCAGCTGTTTGACAATCAGCTGATTGTCGATCTGCCTCCGCGGCTGTCTCCGCGCCCCTGGCCGGCCTTTGCCGGCTAAGACAGCTCCCGGCGCTTTGAGCATTCGCACACAGACGCTCCGGAACGCGTTTACACGCGTTCTGGCGCGTCTGTGTGTGAAAGGGGAAAGCGCCGGGAGCTGTCTTAAGCTTCCCGTCCTACTCCCGTTCCAAATGGAACGGGAGTAATGCGAAAACGTCTTAGATATGTGCATGAATTTTGGGGAGCATTTGATTCTAAATGAATCAAAATGAATCAAATGTTCGAAAATCCATATTCCTATGAAAAGATCGCATTTGAATGTGGTAAAATTCCATTCAATACAAATCTATTTGTACATATTCGTACAAACATTTAATGTGTAGCTGATAGATACATTATCTGATATGAACTGAATATTAGTGCCCATCCCTAGCACAGACTGACATTTAGAGGTTCGGTTCAAACCATGTGTGCTTGTGCGTGTGTGTATGCATAAGTGTGTGCACAAACAAACAATAAAGTAATCTGGTTCACATGCAACCAAGTGCACCATAGCAAACCACTCTTGATTCGGGTCTAATTCAAACTGGGTTTTTCACGCTGCACAATGGTTTGATGTGCATTTGAACCGGCCAAACATTCCAGTACACTGAGAACCATGAACCAGCTGAACCAGTTTCAGCACATCTCTACTTCAACGGGGCTGAAGTCAGCCATTTTCAATCCATACTGTGAGTTCCAGCAGGGCCTTCACCCCTTGGGTCACTTCCTCCCCTCTCCTTGTCCATCCACACAACAGAGGAAGCAAATGCCCCCATCAAAGCACTGCGAGTGTTCTGAGGCAAGGACACCTTGGCTATAGCTTATGTCACTGTGAGGCACTGAATGGCCATTTCCCGACTTACTGTAGTTAATTCCCATCATGTAAATCCGGATCTTCAGAATCTGGTCCTTGGAGAATCTGTTCCTTCTAGTTCCGGTTCTAACAAAGACCCCACATGTCCACATGGGGCATACAGCACCTGATGGCAATGGCTGCTAAACAGGGCAGCCATGTGGATGCTTTAGAACCCATCTTAAGGACTTAAATAGGCCAATGAAGGAAGTGCTGCCCACAGTGTGGCATGATTGGTCTGCACAAATGTCAATCAAGAGTCACTCCCATTGACAGTGGGCGCTGAAGATAGATGGCTGCATAGTTGCCTATGTAGTTACTACATTACCGGCCACTGGTTGCATAGCTCATTTGTGTAGTTGTTCTATGAAGAGGGAATGTAGCGGCTACGTAGGCTCACCTACACTGGGGAAAAGGAAAGGGAACATGAAAGAAGGTTCAGATCTCCAAACATCTTGGAATAAACAAAAAGGGACTACTTTAATGCAGCCAGTTTCCTTCTTTAGTAGATATGTGTATGGCATATATGTGCTGCAGGTCAGCAAACTTCAGAGAAGACTCATCACAGGAGATTTATTTATTTATTTATTTATTTATTTATTTATTTATTTATTTATTTATTTATTTATTTATTTTTATATTTGTATTTATATCCCGTCCCATACCCATGGTCTCTGGGCGGCTCACAACATTTAAAATAAACATATCAAAACTGTATAAAATACTAAAACCAGTACAAAGTTTAAAAGTCCAAACAGTGGAAGAAGAGAAGCATGCATTAGCAGATTACGTGGCAGAAAGCAAAGAATCAGCTTTGATTGAAGTCAACAACCAGAAGCTTCTCAAAGTGCAGCAAACCAAGAACCAGTACCGGAAAACTGCAATTCAATGCCGAACGGACAGCTGGCACAATAAAGCACTGCATGGACAGTTCCTGGAGAAGATCGAAGGCAAAGTGAACATGGAAAAGACCAGAGGCATTTCCGCACTGAATCGCGTTCGAAACGGAACGCGTTCAGGCGGAAAGCTTAAGCCAGCTTCGGGCGCTTTCCCCGTTCACACACAGACGCGCCAGAACGCATGTAAACGCGTTCCGGAGCGTCTGGGTGCGAATGCTCAAAGCGCCCGAAGCTGGCTTAGCCGGCAAACGCCGGCAAGGGGCGCGATGACAGCCGCGGAGGCAGATCGACAATCAGCTGTTTGACAAACAGCTGATTGTCAAAGCCGCGCGGCGTCGGAGGCGCGCCGGCAGCCGTTCGGGAGACAGAAGAAGCGCGAACGCTTCTTCTCCCGAACGGCTGCGGGCGGCTCGTCCGCGTTGGAACGCGTGTAGAGCACTTTGAAGTGCTCTACATTTCGAACGCGGAAAAGACAGCTGCGGACACGTCGGAACGCAAGCCGCGCGCGGCCAATGCGGATGACGTGTCCTCAGCTGTCTTTTCCGCGTTCCGTTCAGCCCCGTGCGAAAACGTCTCTGGTCTTGGCTTACGAATGGAACATTGAAAAAGGAATCAGAAGGACTGATTCTTGCTGCACAAGAACAAGCAATAAGAACAAATGCCATCAAAACCAGAATTGAAAAATCAGGAGAAGATCCAAAGTGCCGACTCTGCAAAGAAGTGGATGAAACAATTGACCATATACTCAGCTGCTGCAAGAAGATCGCACGAACTGATTACAAGCAGAGACACAATGCTGTAGCACAAATGATCCACTGGAACTTGTGCCAAAAGTATCATCTGCCAGTGTCAAAGAACTGGTGGGATCACAAGCCAGAAAAAGTGGTTGAAAACGAACAGGCAAAACTACTTTGGGACTTCAGGCTTCAGACTGACAGAAAACTGGAGCATAACACCCCTGACATTACAATTGTTGAGAAAGAGAAGGTGTGGATCATCGACGTTGCTATACCAGGTGACAGCAGAATTGAGGAGAAGCAGTTGGAGAAGCTCACCAGATACGAAGACCTGAGAATTGAACTTCAGCGACTCTGGCGAAAACCAGTGAAAGTGGTCCCAGTCATACTCGGCAAACTGGGCGCGGTGCCAAAAGATCTCAGCGGGCACCTAAAAACCATTGGCATTGACAAAATATCCATCTGCCAACTACAAAAAGCCACTTTACTGGGGTCTGCTCGCATAATTCACCGATACATCACGCAGTCCTAGGTGCTTGGGAAGTGCCCGACTAGAGATATAATACGAAATCCAGCATAGTCATCTCGTTTGCTGTGTGTAACTGCTGTTTTACATCATCACAATAATAATAATAATAATAAATACAAAAACAGTTTAAAAGACAGTAGAGTCTGCAGTGGGGAAAGCGGAGGGAGCATTTAACCAAAGACCTGGGTAAAGAGGTATGTCTTCACCACCTTCCTGAACATAGAGAAGGGGCCTGACGCACCTCCAGGGGGAGGCCATTCCACAGCCTGGGGGCCACTACCGAGATGGCCCTCTACCGGGTGCCCACCCACCTAGCTGCTGATGGCTGTGGGATAACCAGGAGGGCTTCCCCACCAGATCTTAACACACAGGCAGGTTGATATGGGAGAAGGCACTCCTTTAGATATCTTTAGAGATGCCAGGCTGACAAACATTTGAATGTGGTGGGCCTTCATTTATAAACTTTTTACTAAATCTCAAGAATTTTCAGGAAAGACTGATCAATAATATTACTCTGACAAATCAAGCAGTGAGGTATTATCTTATCTCTACTTTGAATCTTGTGTTCAGTTTCAATCTGATCTAATTTGTTTTTTGGGGGAGGAAAGTAAAAATTGTTGTTTTCAATACACAGTGAGGATTATATTTGTTCCTTGCAATCCTGTAATTATATTCAGTTGAATAAAATTTACTCCTCTGTAAATTTGAACAGGATTATAGGCTTGGACAGGAAATCCCATGCCTACTTGCCTGGGACTTATTTATATATTTGTATATTTATACATTTGCTTACATCTACTCATAGCAGCTCAAGGTAGCTAATAAGAACCAACACGAACATTAAAAGAAAAAGAAATGGAGGCAGGGGATAATGGTAGAGGAACATCTTCTCCCATACCAACCTGCCCGTGCCTTAAGATCTGGAGCTGAGGCCCTCATGGTTGTCCCACCGCCCTGAGTAGTGAAACAGGGGGGCACCCGGGAAAGGGCCTTCTCGGTAATGGCCCCCGGGTTATGGAATAATCTCCCCCTAAAGGTGTGTCATGCCCCTTCCCTGTATATATTCAGGAAGGCAGCAAAGACGCCTTTGGCTGATGTGATTATAATCCCCCCGCCCTCCCACAGCAGATTCTGTTATTTTAGTATTTTAATATGCTGAATCTTTTAAATATTTTTATGTGTATTATTGGCTTTAATATTGGTTTTAACTTGTTGTTTTAAAGGTTGTTACCCGCCTTGAGACATTCAGGCATAGGGCAAGATAGATTAGATAGATAGATAGATAGATAGATAGATAGATAGATAGATAGATAGATAGATAGATAGATAGATAGATAGATAGATAGATAGATAGATAGATAGATAGATAGATAGATAGATAGATAGATAGATAGATAGATAGATAGATAAAATTAAAAAATAAATAAAAAACACTGGATACAGAGTAACTTTCTTTTGAGTAGGAAATATAAATGAAACATGCATACCACTAAATAGTTATAACTTGGTTATGGAATATCCAGATCAGGGACTTTATGGGCATGGCCCCATAGTGCGGGCCATGACTGAGTTTCCCTGCAGTCTCCTTCAGGAAAGGGATTAGGCACCTCCACTGCCATCCCTGTGGCTGCCATTTCAAAGGCTTTGTGTCATTGCTTGCAGGCCAACCTCATCCTCTGTGTGCATGTGCAGAAGGCCTACATGGCAATAAGGTGAGTTTTCTGAGGTTGAGGGCCCAGGCCGGTGTATGAGAAGAAGCTGCTGCTTTTCACACTTTTTTTGCAACTTGAAGAGAGATCAAAATCCCCTGTGTGCAGATGCAACCCAAAGCCTTCTCTGCATTGGGAAAATATAGACTGGAGAAACAGCTCTGTAGTACACTTAATAATAATAATAATAATAATATTTATTTGTATACCGCCCTATGGCAAACCAATCCGGGCGGTTAACAACAGTAAAATGTAAAATATAACAATTAAAAACACCTTATCCCTCCCCCCCTTAAGACAGTATTAAACAATATAACATATTAAAACACAATATCAATGCGTAAAACAATAATTTAAAAACTAAAAACCCTGATGTCCCTCTATTGATCCTCAACCATCACTAAGATGGGGCCACGGGAGGAATCAGGGAATCTGGGCCGGGATGGTTAATCTGGAAAGGCATTTTCAGCACTGGGACTTATTTTGGCTTATATTCCACAATAGGGACTTTGGGTTTTCCTAGTCCAGAACGATTCCCAGGAGCCCCTATTCCATATTACTAGTGGGCCTAATGGAGGAATCCCACAATAAATCCACAACATCTGTTCCAGTTCAGTTACCAGTGCATCTGGATCTTGTCCACACCAAGGAAAATTGGCCTTTTGGGACTCAATGTGACATCACAGCATCCATGAATTGCCTCCTCCGCTCCACCTTCAAAATTCAGACATTGCCTCCAAATATCCAGCTTGGTCTAGTGGTTAGGGAGCTGGACTCTTATCTAGGAATACTGAGTTTGATTCCACACTCCTCCATAAAGCCAGCTGGTTGACCTTGGGCTGGTCACAGCTCTTTTCAGAGCTCTCACAACCCCACCTACCTCACAGGCTATCTTACGTGGGGAGAAGAACAGAAGCTTTGTCAGCTGTTTTGAGTCCCCTTAAATGGGTGAGAAAAGTGAGGTAGAAAAGCCATCTCCTTCTCCTTCTTCTTCTTCTTGAAACTCTGCAAAAGTGATAGGCAACGAACCTTCAAAGATTGTGTTGCTTATTGAAACCATGGACATGACATAGGAGCAGGAGCAGGGCAAGCTGCTGGCAGGAGTGGGTGGTGGCTGTAGCAAAAATACAATTAATATGATTCAGAATAGGTACTGCACATCCACATTGCTGCAAGAGTTGGGCAGGACTGCCAGTGCAGACAGCACCTTGCCTCTTAGCCCAGAATTAAGTGGACCCGGGTACTTGAACCACTCCAGGTGAGAGAAGCCCTCAGTAACGGTATAGCAGAACAAATCTGAGCAGGTGTAGCTTATAATGTAGGCAACACACGGCGTATGTTCAGACGTGTTGATGCGGGATGCCCCCAGGGTGAGCTTGAGACCCTAACGACAAACATTATTTTTTAAAAAAACTTGCCCCAAGTCTTTGTTTGTTCACCCTTTTCACAGATCAGATTTCCCAACTCTTGGGGCAACTTGGGGTGAGAGGCCAAAGAGGTTCCTGTAGCCAATACAGAGGGTCATATCCTGGAAACAGCCAGCCAACCCAGTCTGGGTTCTGGAAAAATGGGATGGCAGCAACCAATGGGTCTTGAGCTCAAAATCCACAATGAGGAAGAGAAGCAAGGCTTTTGAGGCACATATTTTAAAAACTGTGTGATGCAATTTGCTTCCCCCACCCCACCCCCTTGATCCACAGATGGGGTGATCCTTTATAAATAGGTACCCCCCCCAAAAAAAACCCTGTTTGATCGCACCCTTGCTGACATCCCGTATACAAATATAGAAACTGTGTTTAGAATTCTATATGGTATCCCAGCATTGGTGTTTGTCTGAACTTCTCCATATGCACCAGTCTATAGGTCAATTTGCACTTTTATTAGGCGTGATGGCCAGAACATTTCTGGAATGGTTTGGGCATCTGCACCTTGCAATGCCTGGTTCATTCCAACCTTAGCTAGCACTTCCCCAAGCATCAGCTAAGCGTGATCGCCTCACCACATCAATGGGCTTGCATGGCAACATTTCCACGCTGATCAGTCAATGTAGCACACGACTGCACAAGGACCGCCCACCTGCTCACTCCATTTACCCAGTAGAGGAACAAGCAGAGCGTGCCTGGCTATAGAGCACTTTTTAATGCTCTCCAAGGGATGCTCTGGCATATACGGATCCTCTGTGTGGGAGCAGCCCCCAGCTGTCCCATCTGAGCAAGTGCAAAAAGATCATATATTTTCCCCATCTCATAATCTAGCTTCTCTCTAAAGACACAGTCTTCTGCACTGACACATGGGAAATGAGAAGGGTTTGATAATAATGCCTAAAGTGATTTTCAGGACATTGCAGTATCATTGAAACTTTGTTTTATTGATAAAAAAGTAACAGTGTTATTCTCTTTTCCTGTCAGATAACAGCGGAAATATATCTTAGCCACAACAGAATATCACTTTTCCAATCCATGTCTATCTTTTATGTATTTGCTATCTCCCTATGATTATGTTATGTGACAGTTGTAAAATGAAGTGTTCTTAGGCAATGCTGGCCTTTTTTCATACCATAGAGAAATGCATTAGTGGCTGTGTCCTTCTGTAAGAATACACATCAATGGTTCTTACATTAGGGAAGGACTAGTGACTTAATGCTTTTTTTCTTGGCTATTTTTCAGCATTTAAGTTATTGTCTCCATTGTGCATCACTTTCTGTTTCTCTTTACGGGGCCGGGGGGTGGGGAGAGAAAAAAAGGCTCACGTATTTTCACCTGTTCAATATGCAATACACCTGTATTAATATTTAGGCTTGGGCTCCTTGCCTTGCTATGCAGTAGGATCTCTACTAGGGATGTGCGTGGGTTTTTTTTGGGGGGGGGCTGATTCATGCACCGCCCCAAATCAAATGCAAGAACATTGGTATACATTTGTATACATTCAAACCGATCCCCTTTGAATGTGGTAGGATTCAAATTTGATACAAATGCAATTTGAATTCCCCACTACGAATCACATACAGATCCCCCCCCAAGTATCCCCTACGAATCCCATATGTATCTGATACGTATCCCCTAAGTATTTATTTATTATTGATGGATTTGCATTTTATCCCACCTTATACCTAAAGGTCTCAGGGCGGGTAATAACATTTAAAAACCAAGTATATATATTAACATAATAATAATAAATATTAAAACAATAGCAGTGTCTGAAAAGTGGGAAGAGAACAAGTGTCCCCATTAACCAAAGACCATGCCAAAGACGTGTGTCTTCACAGCTTTCCTAAACATGTACAGTGAAAGTGCCTGACACACCTCAAGGGGGAGACTATTCCATAGCTGAGGGGCCATCACTGAGAAGGTCTTCTCCCATATTCCCACCCCTTTTCCTATAGAAGGTGGTGGTATAACCAGGAGGGCCTCCCCTCCAGATCTTAGGGCACTGGCAGGTCAATATGGAAGAAGGCATTTGTTAAGACATTTAGGGCCTTATAAGTTAAAGTTAACACCTTGGTTTGGGCTCAGTAGTAAATCAGCAGCCAGTGCAACTACTTAAAGACCAGTGTAATGTGCCGCCAGCCAGCTATCCCAGTCAGCTATCTAGCAGCTGCATTCTCTAGTAGATGCAGTTTCCAAACTGTCTTCAAAGGCAGACCCATGTAGAGAGCAAGACAGTAGTCCAATCTGGAGGTTATCAGAGGATGGCTAAATGTGGCTGCTCTGAACGTGTCGAATCCACCCTGAATCCACTTTGAACCCACTCTCAATCTATTTCAAATCCACTCTGGATCCATTGCAGATGTGACTGGCACAGCCCCTTTCCCACCTCCAGTGGTTCACAAACGTAATGAAGATTTGTAAATCTTCAAATGTGCGAACATTCGATTCAATTTCTAATGTCTGAATTTGGATGAATTCGGAGAAATCTCAAATGCTACAAATATCCATGCAGATCCCCAATCTCTGCCATTGGGCAATTAGACAGCCACCTAAGACCCTGATTCTCCATGCCCGTGCAGGTATATGTCTTTTCCAAATTATTCCTCTAACAGTACAGCTTTCTCATCTGCCCAGAGCTCACAAAACTAGGGATGGATGAAAAATATTTGTCTGCTTCAAATTCACATTCAGACTCAAAGCTTCTTTGATTTGCAGGTGAATTAAAAGGGACATACATTTATAGCCCCCCCGCCTGCAAATTGAATGTATACAACCTTCATGAAAGCTTTATAGAAGCTTCCAGAAAGTTCAGATCTGCCCAGCCCTGGTGTCCCATCCCCACCCCCAAGCATGCACTGTTACCTGGAAATCCATCATGCCTTCCTTCAAGGCTCAACTAGGTCTTCCGGAGTTGCAGAATTGTGGGAAATCTGGAGTGACTGGCGGCAGGGATTTGAATTAGATTCAAATAGCATTTGAAGAACTTTTTCAGCAGGTTCAGATAATAGAATTATAGAATCACAGGGTGGTTCCACACCGGACCTCCGAAATACAGATCTATTCGATCTGTATTTCAGAAATCCATGTTAACTAGATCCATACTACCACCCCTTCCGTCCACACCCGCAAGGAATTAGAAGCACAGCACCCACCTCAATCTCAGCTCTGAAGGCCCTCCTCCCGGCCTCCATGCTTGGCTCCTCTGGAGCCAAGCATGGCGAGCCGGGGGCATCCTATCTCAGAGCTCACCCTCACCCCAGAAGCCACAGATCGTGGCTACTGGAGCTGGGGGGGGGGGCTTGACCTACACTCACCTTATCCCACCCCAGGGGGAGCATGCACAATCCCCTCCTTACCTTCAAGTAGCCAGGCCGATTCTGGCTGCCGGGGCCTGTTGTGCTTTGAGTGTGAATGCAACATGCCTCCCTATTGGCCAGGGCCTTGTGCCTTCGCAGAGGGCCTCCTGAAGCCAGGCACGGCCGTGGTCAATAGGGAGGTGCGTTGCACGCATGTGCAAAACACGCTGGGCCCCAGCAGCCAGAATCAGCCTGGCTGCTTGAAGGTAAGGAGGGGATTGTGTGTGCTCCCCCTGGGGTGGGATAGGATGGGTGTAGGTGAAGGCCCCCCCCCGGCTCCAGAAGCCACAACCCACAGCTTCTGGGGCGAGGGGTAGCCCCAAGATAGGAGGCCCCCAGCTCACCTTGCTTGGCTCCAGAGGAGCCAATCATGTAGGGCGGGGGAAGGGCCCACTTAAGGACACTTCTGCAGTGCCGACACATCCTACAAGTTAGTCTTCCCTTATTCCGGTTTAAGGGGCTCTTAACACCCATTAGAGACACATTGCATGAGAGCCAATGCGGATGCATGTGCCTCTAATGGGTGTTTTAGTGTGGATGAGGTTTTTAAAACACATCCTTAATGGGTACTTAATGGGCGTTAAGTGTCCAATGCGGAAGCACCCACAGAGTTGGTAGGGACCTCTAGGGTCATCAAGTCCAACCCCCTGCTCAATGCAGGACTTCCTAAACCATCCCAGACAGATGTAAGTCCAGCATCTGCTTGAAGACCTCCAGTGAGGGATTGCTCACTGCCTCCCGTGGTGACCTATTCCATTGACTGATGGCCCTCACTGTCAGGAAGTTTTTCCTAATATCTAATCTATATTGACTCCCCTGAAGTTTCATCCCATTGTTTCTAGTCCTCCCATCTTGTGCAAGTGAAAATAGGGACAATCCCCCTGCACTCTGACAGCCCTTCAGATACATGAAGACCATGATCAAATCCTACCACATTCAACGTGGCTCTATCCACATGGTGCAAATTCCTAGCCCCTACCTACTGTCTGCGAAAAGTATTTGCATCTAGTTAAGACTTGTGTGGTAATTTCATTATCTTCCTGCTGTGTGTCCAAAAAAGCATTGTAGATATTTGAGCAACTTTGTAGTGTGTTGGCTAACAAAAAATCTTCACTTGGTTGCTTAACAGCCAAAGTAAAATATTATCCAACAGTTCCATTAAACTCAGAGGATTAATTGACTTTTAGATGCCAAAGGCCCTGAAGGGCTCGTCTGGTAACTAGCTCATGGAAATAATTAATGTCTGGGATCATGTGATCATAACATTAAAATGTCAAAGAAAAAAAAACGCACCAGTTTCCCTACACAAACATAGTGCTGTTGAATATAATAATACTTTACAGCATGGAGTTTCATTAACTATATTTTATTTAACTTAGGCTGGACTTAGTATATCCAGAAAGCTGGATTAATATTTAATTTTGCGAGACATGTCACAGAGCTTGTGATGGTACTTTTTGATTAAAAAACGAAGCAGGGAGGAGGGTGGCATTAAATAATTCTAGCAGCCAATGGACCAGTTCTTGATGCATGCCAATGGCAGCTTCAGAGAGCAATCCAAGGGGGGGGAGAGCATGAAGGAAATGGGAGAATTGTAACCTATCTAGCAACAAAGCTGTGTGAAAGATATGCTGTTCCTAATAAGTGTTAAGCCCATAAATGAATGAATGAATGCTTCAAATCAACTCCATTTATAAGAAACTGTTCGCTATTCTCAGCCCCTCTGTGTCACCCCAACAATCACAGCAAATATTGTTGTAATAAGTTTGTTAAACTCATCTTTTAGACTACAAGCCTTTTTGCACTTCGCTTTCCTGGGATATTGTCCCAGGAAACTGAAGATCAGGGATGGGACAGGCGTTTGCATTTCAAACACCTTCCCGGTCTTAAAGTTATCTGGGTAAGTGCCGGGTAAGTGTGAACGCTGCTGTAATAGCAGCTATTGTCTCACTGCACCTACAGCCATATGTGCAGGGCTATTGCTACGGCAGTAAGAAATGTGGCATGTGGCTGTTGTTCAGTGGTCCATCCTGCCTCCACGCACTAGGGTTGCGCACAGATGTGTTTGGCATTCAGTTCATAACAAATTGAATGTTAGAGAATTTGTATTTGTACGAATAGACACTTTCGAAAGTTGTAAAATTTCATTTGATACAAATGTATTTGTAGGAAATTGTATAAATATCTGATACATACTTGCTTGTATCCAATACAAATTCATTTGTATCTGATATGTGGATGAGGAACTAGCTATGGCTCTCTACAATAGAGGGATAATTTGAAAGGAGACAATACCTGGAAAGTTGCCTATACTTGGTCTAAAGACACGTTCTCCTTGTAGCCACCTAGTGGCTCAACAGGCTGGTGCACTATATAATAACATCTAATGTGTGCACCAGCCCATGGGTTCGAATCCCCATAAGGGAAAAAGTAGAACTCCAATTACAGGCTGCGGGCACCTGATGAGCAGCAACTACTGCGGTTGTGTCCTGCCTGAGCCAGTGGTGGTCTTGTAATATATATCTGAAAGGTATCCAAGATACGTATCTGATACACATCCCATAATAAATGTGCTCTCAAAGCATCAAATTCAACATGAATCCAATGTTCTCAATGCATGCTAAATGCGCTCTCAACTAGGGATGTGCATGAATATTTGAATGCATTCAAAATTCAATTGAATAGACCAAATTTCAACATTTGAATTTGAATCGAATGTCCTTAAATATGAGTTTAAAGACTCTATTCTAATTTTGAATTTTGGATCTATTCATTCAAATTATTCAGACATAGTTATGTGTATGGGTTCATATATGATGTGTACTTGAAGATCCGCATCATTCCCGCATCTGTACACATTCATACGGATCTGTACGGGATGAAAATGGGTTGCATATGGGATAAGTATGGGATGGATACGGACATCTACGGATGCATATGGACCTGGGGAAGATGCACATGGGCATCTACTAATGTTGTCAACATTCGTAAGTGCAAATTCAAATGAAAAAAATTGAACAAATATATTCAAATCCGAGTCGAACTTGGTTAAATTCAAACTTTAATTATTTGAATTGAATTGAATCCCAAACATTGCACTTGTGCACACCCCTACTCTAGATCCATCATAGATGTGACTGGTGCAGCCGCTTTCCCACCTCCCCAGTTTAACAAATGTCTGAACTATCTGTACGAATGTCCCGAAACATTTGTATTCATATGAATGTCAATGTACGAATATTGTAACATTTGACTTGTGTATGAATGTCTGAATTTGTACGAATTTGTACAAACCACCAATGTTACGAATATTTGTGCACATCCCTACCACGCACCCTTCACACGGAAGCAGTACAAATGGTGCATTCTGGAGCTGCCTAGGAGCATGGTAGCTATGGAGCACATTTTAGTGTTCCCTATCAGCGACTGGGGACAGCCTCACACGCTCAGAGCCAATCTGGGACAGAAGCAGATATGTATATATTGTAGATTTTTAAATATGTGTTATATAGCATGTTTTAGATGTTTGATTCTATATTCGAATTTTATATAACAATGTGTTTGTTTCAATGTTATATATTGTATTGGAGTGTTAATTTTTGTATGCCGCTTTGAGTCCCTTCGGGAAAAGGGTGGGATATAAATAAAGTAACAAGATCTCTGCTGAATAGATGCTCCAAACTGGAACATCTTTGGTTCTCTAATTGCAAAAGTGCAAAAAATGCCTGTGAGTGGCACAAAGGCTATCAATATGGTATTTGGGCCCCAAATGTTACACTGTAGCACTGAAAAGAGATCCACCTGAGCTCACCCTGGTATTATCCCACTCAGTTTTATTACTGTGACACAGAACAGGTCAAAACTTCAGATGTTCTCAGTGTTGACTCAATATGATAATATTGCTGAATGTATAGCCTTGGAGTGATTCACACACCAACAATAGACATGATGGCTCAGGTGAATGCAAAGAAAAATAGTCTGTTATTAAAGCCATCTGGTCTGAAAGTCTGAAAGCTCTCTGTTATTCTGATTGCATCCAGACATTGCTTACTCATTCTGCTGTGCAGTATTTAGATATTCTGGAATATCCAAATATAGTGAAATATATGTGGATGCAGCCTCTGCCTCTCATAAATAAATCTCCTTCCTTCCTTCCTTCCTTCCTTCCTTCCTTCCTTCCTTCCTTCCTTCCTTCCTTCCTTCCTTCCTTCCTTCCTTCCTTCCTTCCGAGTAGGGAAGTGAATGAATGTTTTTTGAATGCAAGAAAATTCGTACTCATTTGAATAGATCCCCTTTGAATGTGGAAGCATTCAAATGTTGTATGAATGTTCAATACAAATTGCTTACAAATCCCCTATGTATCCAATAGGTACCCCCTATGTATCCGTTCTGAACATGTTAAATCCACCTTGAATCCACTTTCAATCTGCTCTCAATCCACTGCAAATCCACTCTGGATCTGTTGCAGATGTGACTGGCACAGCTGCTTTCCCACCTCCCTCAGGTTCACAAGTCTAACAAAGCTTCACATGAATGTTCTGAAGCATTCAATTCAAATTTCAATGTCAATCTTCTAATGTGAGAATCAAGCAGCTGTGTTAATAGAGGTGTTTGATTAATGTGGAATTGATAGAAATATCCAGGAAAATTCTGTTTTGACCCCACGCCCAAAAAGAGATCAGTTGTTGGAAATGCTTTACTTCTTCCATCAGATGAAGTAGTATTTTCAAGTATTTTCCCCTGTTGGATTTGTGAAGGAGTATGAAGGAAAGAGGGTGACATTTGATGACTTGAGCAGAACTCTTCGGGCCCTGAGTGTGCTGAGGACATCAGCAGCAACATTTCTATTACAAGAGCAAATATTGGAAGGGGGGGAAAGCCGTATGTCAGAAGTATTAAATTATCAGAGAAGTATCTGACTAATAAGGGCTACATCTGGTATATTGAGAAAAGAAACATAAAAATATCATTAATATCAAGGATTAATCCAAATGACTTGGCAAACTGCTTGGGTAAAACAAACATGTTGAACTGAACTAAATCCACATTCTGTGCGTTTCCTTGGTGATAAATGAGCCTGAGAGCGGATTAAAACAGGCACAGAACTTTCTTTGGATTCTCTTAAGGATATGCACAAACAAAATTTGTCTGCTCATTTTACCATCAAAGCAAATATCCATTTATCTTGCTGTTTATTTATTTATTTATTATTTACATTTATATCCCGCCCCATACCCGAAGGTCTCTGGGCAGGTTACAACCTTCAAACAACAGATTAAAACAGACTATACATTAAAAGACTTTAAAAATTAAACAACTTTTAAACAATACACATTATGTTTAAAATGATAGTGTGTGGCCTGGGTGGGAAATATAATCAACTCAGCCAAAAGCCGTTGAACCATTTAATTGAGGGGGGAGGGGAAAGAGTGGTTGGCATTCGATTTCATACTGTTTTGAAAATTAAAAAACAAAATTCCCATTGGGAAAAAGCTCTTTTTGTAGGCAAAAACACAGTGAAGCACAAATGTTCAATCAAATTCTTTGTGCCTACGAGCAGGAGACAGGTGCAATTCAATCAGATTTTTGGATGTACAAACAACTGCATGTCCGTTTCTGTGTGGATAGCCATAAATACGAACTATTTGATTGAATTTTTGAACATGAAGTGAATATTGCACTTCTTCAGATTTGTTTCTGACATGTTCTCTAGTCCATTCTATAGGCAAATATTAAGCCTGTATTTCTGAGAACATGTGAATATGGGCAGCATCCAAACATCTATCTTGCAATTCTTATGTCCTTATGCCTCTGTCTGAAGTCATTTCTATCCATAACTTTGGACTCTGTTTTCCACACAATAATGCATGCTATGAGAGGCATTGCCTGGTGCCTGTCATAGCCTGCCTGAGCATACAGCCAGCAGGCCCATATTCTGGGATATATTCCAGAATAAAGTCAAGTGCAGAAAGTACCCAGGTCTAGCTTCATCTTAAGCAGACAGAGCAGGCCTAAGGGGGCTTGACTTCACAGATCCGCATTAACATGCAGATTGATTTGGCCTAGAGGTGTTCTACACTGACCCTTAATCTGGATTAAGGGTCTAAGCTGAAAGACCCAGAGGTTTTCTTAACATTCTGCCGCTAAAGTGTTCTACAAGGGTTTATGGTGCAAAATGAATGTGAAGTGTGCAGAGCATACAGTCCTTGTACTTTTGGGCACACCCACAACATTAGAAGAAGAAGAAGAGTTGGCTTTTCTACCCCACTTTTCTCACCCATTTAAGGGGACTCAAAGCGGCTGACAAACCTTCTATTCTTCTCCCAATAACAGACACCCTGTGAGGTGGGTGGGGCTGTGAGAGCTCAGATGAGAGCTGAGACTAGCCCAAGGTCACCCAGCTGGCTTCATGGGGGAGGGTGGAATCAAACCCGGTATTCCCAAATAAGAGCCTGGCTCCTTAACCACTAGACCAAACTGGCTCATTTAGGACAGCTCCAAGGACATCTTGCCAAAGATGATGAAAACATACTGATTGTGACCTCTGAAGATTATAACGGTTATAAATTCTGTCTTTTGGCATATTCCTGGAATTACTCTTAGAATAAAAGTTGCTGTCGTTCCTGTTGTATTAACAGTAGTGAAGAAGTGTATTGGGACACAAAGTTAAAAAATGTGTAGAAAGACAAGCAAAGAGCTTGATTCATGGATTCTGTTTTCATGTAGATGATGGTGATTGGAGAATCAACGCATTGCTCAGAAGGAAAAAAAGAAATGTTTTTCTCTGAAAGCCATGTACAATCTGCGCTGCAATTTTGAAGAAAAACTGCCCGTTTTATGGAGTGAAATGCTATTTCCACATAACATCATTATGTGCATGGATTTCATTTGTGTGACTTTTTCCCCATTATGATTATTCTGTGCTCGCGTATGAATAAAATTTCCATCCTTATTATTTTGCTTTGATTCCCATTAGGTGCTTATGCAAGATAGCCATGTATTTGTGAGACAATTGCAAGACGCACAAGAGCTGTAAACAACGGAGTTCTTACTTGCAAATTTGAAAGAAGCATAATTTGCACTGCGTACATATGTAATGGCATTTAAAGTAGTTTACCTTTCAGTTCTACCCCAGTTACATTGTATTCAATTTTAGTGAAAGCTCAGTGGCATAGGGCAACCCAAATAGCAGAAAAGAGCTAACTCGCTGTGGCCACAAAAGCCTTCCACACTGTATGCATGGATCGTGATGAATCTTCCATATCTCCACATATCAAGGTTATTTCAAGGCTGAAAGTGATATGCTGAGGTGAATTTCATGCTATCTTTCAAGACAGATTTTTAGAAAAATTAGGAAGGAAGAGAAAAGAGCTTCTGTAATAGGACTATGTCTGTCAAAAAAAAAAAAAAAAACCTGCCCAGATGTTGCCTAATCATGAACTACAGGCCAAAGTGCGAATTGGTGCCATGTCTCTGATAGTAGTATTCCATTAGGGTCACATCCTCCTCCTCCTCCTCCTCCTCCTTATCACACACAAAAAATGAGTCCAAACTTTGCTGGAGGTTTGAATTTATTTGAACTTTGCAAAGTCTGAATGTTTTACTTTTGATAATATTTGAAATTTGGGGTCTGGGCCATTCCACTTTGGTCTAGTGGTTAAGGAGCTGGACTCTTATGTGGGAATACCAGGTTTGAATTCGCACTCCCCCATGAAGCCAGCTGGGTGACCTTGGGCTAGTCACAGCTCTCTTCTGAGTTCTCACAGCCCCACCTACCTCACAGGGTGTTCTGTTGTGGGGAGAAGAACAGCCACTTTGTCAGCCACTTTGAGTCTCCTTAAATGGGTGAGAAAAGTGTAGTAGAAAAGTCAGCTATTCTTCTTCATCATCTTTAACCACATCGGCTTCCTTACCACTACCACATCAGGTTCAACCACATCAGCCAACTCCTGCAGCCACTTCCTGTTCTCTCCAGGAAGACCCCAAATGAAACATTGAATCAGTAAAGAAAAGTCCCCTGGTTAAGTGTTCTCCCTACACAGTGTGGTGGAACTGGGCAGAGGGAAACAGCACACTTTAAGTTGCTGGAAGAGAGCTCTTCATTTAGACCACAGGTTCTGCCATTGTGTGGGACCTACTCATGTCTTCATATGTCATTCAATGTATTTTTGAGGGACACACAAGTCTCCTCATCTCCTCAAAAGCACAATATCTTTAGGGTGAGAGGAGTGTCTCTCAGGCTGCTACTTTGTGCACTGAAATGGGTCATTGCTGTAATGAAACATGCTACATTCCCATCAGGGCCTGCTGCACCTGTGCCCATTGAAGAGAAAGATATCCTCTAGGTTCAAACGTGAAGACTTGACATGGCCTCAGTGATTGCAATGAAGCTATCACTGTGGTGCCCGCTAGGACCCCTCAACCCAAAATTAAGTTATTTTGGTTAAATTACAGTGTGGCAAAAACTACTTGTCTATACTGTTAAAAGTGTCATCAAAGTGGATTATTTAGAAATGGTAAGTTGGTAAAGGGAGGGGCTATTCCAGCTCTCCAGGAGAGAGGGTGAAATAGAATCCTGGAGGAGCATCAACCAATCAGGTTGCAGCTCACCAGCCAGGCTAGTATTTAAGGGAGCCTGAGGGAACATTTAGTGTTCTCTGCCTGAGGTTAACTGACCAGAGGGATTAACGGAGGAGGGAAATGGGCTCTAAGCTGTCCTGAGGGAAGCTGGGGAATAGAGTCCTGAGTCATTAGTGAATATATGGTGTTTAGAAAGTAAAAGAATTGAAATGGTTATACGTTACTTATGCTGCTGGCATTAATCTGAATAGGACTGGAGTCCTTGGGCTGAGTGAGGAAGCTGGGGACAGTCCAGTCAGAAGGGTGAATGGACCTGTGATTGACAAAGTGAACTTATCCGTTTATTATTAAGAAAGCTGTACACAATAAACTTGTTTTCTTGTTATATTAAAGAAGCTTCAACTGAGTACTCTGTTTTCAAAGTGAGCCAAGTTAGGCCGGAGCTCTAAACAGATACTGTAACCCACTGCTAGTGAGGCAGAGTGGGGGAAGGAGCTGTCTGCTGCAGCACCAGGAAGGAGGCAACATTATAATCAAACTTAAAAGTAGGGAAAGGGAAATGAAAGGGAATAACAGAGTTTTAATCTAAAAAGTAAAACCAACGCTACCACACTACTAAACATATATAAAACCACTACCCAACCGAGAGGCGGCTTTTACAACCATGCTGTTTGCTAAGGATATGAGGAAGGCCCTGTATGGTGGAGGCACCTGTCCCAGGTGCCTTCCATCAGCAGAATGGAGACATGTCCAAATGTCTTGTCACAATATCTGGTGGACTATGCACCAGATATTAAAATTTAAAAGTTTGAGAGTTTTTGATCCCACCAGTTCAGTGCTCCTAACTTGGGAAGATCCTGATGCATTATGAAATATCAAAGCCAACATGTCTGATGTCATGTTATATTGTGTTTCCGGCAATAATAGTAATTTTTTTAAAAAAAGCTGTGCAGTCACTGAATTGCTTGTATCTAAGCAACTTAGAGATAATCCTTTTATCACATCAAAGCTTTCTGGCCATTGATGTTAGATTGACAATTGTGTAATTTCATGGATCTTCCTTTTTGCTCTTTCAAAGACAGAGATAACATTTACTTTTCTCTGGTCATCTAGAACTTAACCTGCTCTCCACATAATAGAAGGAGGTTATGACAATACATCATGAAGTTCTTCATAACCTTTGGATTCAGTTTTCATTTACTCTAAGGGTCTTGAACTCATTCAAGGTGTAAAAGTATTCTCTAACCTGCTTTGATTACACACACACACACACAAATGATTCTCATTTAAATAAAAGAAAAACATACAACACAAAAGAAAAAAAACAGAACCACTAAATCTTACCATAAAAATAGAATAGCGTCATACTGTATAGAACAAAAATGCTAAAATAGAAAAGTGTTCAATGTTACTATAAGTTTTAATTCAAAACATCACTTCTTGTGATAATGTAGGGAATCGCAGAAGTGCAGAACTGTTAAGAAAAAGAAGTGTTCCACTTTCTAAATGCTAAAATCTTGAGGGCTGGAGGACAAAGATTAAAATTATTCAGCAGGTATAGAGTTTCCTTCTCCTTCACTATTCTTAGGTTGTTTCCACCCTTACCTGGATTCTAGAAGAAGGCTGTCCACATTTTCATGGCCTGTTCCAGGATAGGCCTGGAGCCTGCTGCAAGAAAACCAGGAATTCGAGCCCCCAGAGGGATCCATTTCAGAGACACAATGTGGTATACTGACAAAGTGGATCTTCCTGCTAAACCAGAACAAGGTTGTGTGTCCTAGTGGCCCCTGGACCACTCGTAGACTTTTCAAAATAGACCCACCAGCATCTTGGTCTAGGCAGCCACTGCAGGCAATGTGGCCTCCTCTTGAGGTAGTTCACCATGTAGAAAGGAGGTCTCTGGACTCCTTCCTGGAGTATCTTAAGGATAAGTGCGGATTGCCTTAGGCTGCATTCACATCCAGTAAAAATAAGTGGTTCAAAATCAACTTAGAAGTGGTAGCATCTAGTGTCTGAACCCACATTAAAGGTCTGAAAATGGACCTCCAAAATGCATTATCTGTCCTTTAGTGTGGGATGAGACCATTAGCATCCATATGCTATTACCTTTTAAAACACCTTTGAGCTGCTTTTTTGAAATGTGCGTAGATGCAGCCCTAGGCAAGAGTCCTGCACTCTTTTTGTGCAACCATCCTTGCATTATAATTCAGAGATTCTCCACCTGTTTGAAGAGTTCAAGCTCATCTAATCCATTTTTCATACTTTGAACAATAATGTATAAATGTTAAAGGTCTCAAGTCTTATTTTCCGACTGTTACTAAGCAGCTCATTGCAGCTGCTTTCCAAATCCCACTGCAAAGGGAAAGCACCATCTGCATCCAATCCACTGCAGTGAAGATGCTATTTGCAAATAAGTACAGATGGAGCCCACAACTGGACCACTAGTGCTTGCACTGTGAATGGTCCAGTCTAGATTGTCCAGAGCACCACACCAATGGCCAAGTCTAAATCTGCCACATGTCTGGCTGATGCCACAGTGATTGCAATGCAGCATACAATAGCACAGCCATAGCTGTGTCTCACTACCCATTTGCAGCACCTGGAAGAGACTACAAACATTATGACCAGGAGCTTTTCAGCTGCTTTTGGTAAAGCTGTGGACCAGTGAAAACTTGTCGAGAGCTACAGAAGATCAGAGCAGCTGGAGGGAGTCCCCAGATGCTCCCAGATATTCCTGGACGGCAGTGGTGCAGAGTGCAGGCGGGTTTCCTTTGGGGCAACCAGAATTGCTCCCTGTATGTTAGTGTGAACAAGCCCTTTGTTTTAACTTGTCTAGAGCTTTCTGAAAGGGAAGTGGCCACATCTGTCATTGTTTGTATAACTACCTGGTCCTGTCAGAACAAAATTGCATGAAACTGAGAGGAAAGTGGAATAACACAGATCCAATATACCAATAGGGCCATAAGTCTGAGTCCCATTGACCAATCTAAGTCAACTGCATAGCAGAAGAGAAACTCACAAGTAGTCTCTACCACAGGTCACAGAGAGCATTTAGAACTGGTGTGCACTGGTTCTGGTGTTTTGTTTTGTTTTTTGCTACAACCGCTGCTAGTTATGACATTACTACCTATTGGAAACATTGTGTGCATTATTGCGCATACAGGTTTTGTAGCGTTACTTGAGAAATTCATGCAATTTGCAATATTACTAGATTCAGAATTGAAAGTGAATTGTTGCTCTCCTCAAATGGTGCAACTGGACTGTATCTGCAGGAAGTCAAAAGAAAAAAAAAGGGGCTTCAAGGTGGTAGCAACCATAGGTTGGTGCCTTTCATCTCCATTAAAGACCAAGAAACGCACTTCCAAAATGCATTCCCTGGCATGGAGCAAAAACATCCACACAGAACCATTTCTAAGAGGGTTTTGAACTGTATTTTTTAATGTGTGCAGATGCAGCCCATGAGACTGAATGCCACCAGGGACCTTTCTGCACTTAGCTGATTAGGCTGCCATAAACTAGGGCTGGTGAGCTTCTGGTTAAGTTGGACCATTCACACTTATCATGAGGAAAGCTTCCCCAAAGCATCCATTACTGGCCAGAACTGTGAATGGTCCTCCTGTTAACAGCCCACACTGCTGAGTCTGGACCCAGAAGTTCCACCTCCTCAATCTGTAACATGCTTGGACACTATTGAAGAGGAGTGTGTTCAAGCAGAGGGACATATTGCAGCTGATCACATCAGTGCCCATGATCAAACATGCAGCACCCACTACTCAGTTACTGATCAAACACCCCTCTCATGACCCAGTGACCAGGTGCCATTCCTGGGGATTGTTGGTCTGGTCAAGTCAGAGGTCAGTGATCAATCACAGCCACCGACACCACCGCACCTGAGCCGACATCGCCTCCCTGCCCACCAACTGCAAGGAACCAGAAGAAGAGTGAATGGTCACGCTGCTGGATGCTTCAGGTAAGCTTCTGGACAACATTGGTAAAGGTGTGGAGTATGATTTAGTGCTCCACACCTAATCAATGATTAGTGAACTTCTGGGGATGCAGGACACAACTGTAACAGCTTATACCATGTGTGGATGTTCTTTAACATAAGAACATGAGGAGCCCTGCTGGATCAGGCCACAGTCCATCTAGTCCAGCCTCCTATCACACACAGTGGCCCAGCAATTGCCCAAGCAGAGAAAACCTTCTCCTGCTCTCAAATCCCAGCAAATGGCTTTAAAATCACCCTGCTTGTCCTCCCTCAGCCTGAAAGATGTACTTAGGCATCCATTCTAGTAACCATTGATACATCTGTTGTCCATAATTTTTTCTAGCAGAAGTTCACTAATTGTTGACTACCAGCCGAAGTGCAAATAGGCCTCAGGTATGTTCCTGGGTCTCGAGGCTCCAGATTCTTTTGCACTTCCATGAAAGCCAAATGACTTGGTTGACATTGTTTAATGTTGCATTTTGTTCCTAAGATTTTTGTTGGGAGGATTTCTCCCACACACACGCACACACCTCCTGCGGCTTTCTTGTCCATTTGTCACAGCCGTGACGAAAGCTCCCTTGCCTTATTTGATTCTCTCCACGATAGGCGTAAAAGTGTGCTTAATTAAAGAGAGGCTGAAGAGCATACAGTGTGCAAAATTGTATCAAGGCCAACATTTCTCTTGCTCTGCAGATGGTAAGTTGCCAGAAAGGATCAGCACAGACTTAATTACTAGAACAGAGAGCTTGAGAAAGAGAGGATAGCAGCTATGGGTTAACAGTGTAGGCAGACCATTATGTAAGAATAAGCAGGGTGGCACATGCGGAGCATGTCTGCAGGCACCAAAGCAGCTGGTGATGAGCGGAGACCGAAAGAGAGGGATGGGACATCAGTGAGGGGAAAGCTGCTCTGCAATTTCCATTGAGAGATTGATCTGCTTACTTGATAAGTGACCTTCCAACTGTTTACCAGAGCAGCTTTACAAAAAGAAAGAAAAAAGGGAGAAGAATAGAAGAAAAGTATTCATGCATTCTAACAGAAAGCATTGCATAGTCATCATTAAAAGAACAAAGGATTTTCAGGGATAATTATTTAAAAAAAATGCTTACATTAGCCATTCATTCATTCATTCATTCATTCATTCATTCATTCATTCATTCATTCACTTAAACTGAGAGTGAAAGGCCTTCATGAAAACCAAAATGGTACTGCATTAGGATCCAGGCAGGTTTCAGTGGCTAAAATATCACACAATAAAGGTGCTACCAGGCATTTTCCTTCCAGAGTTAGATGGAAGAAAAGCTTCCATTTAGCATTTTAGTATATAGGTCAGTGATGGCCAACCTATGACACACGTGTCACAGGTGACACGCCAAGCCCTTTTGGGTGACACACATCGTCACCCTAGCACCTGGGCGTGTAGTGCTTGCTTGTTCTTGAAGTGTACTAAATAGCAACTTTCAATTGAAGATTTAGCAAACTAAATTCAGCAACAAAAGTCACTAATGTAAAGAATTATTTGTTTTTGCTTTTAATAAAATACATATATCAAAAATATAACTTCTTTAATAGAGCTACAAATGGCTTTTATTTCTGATTCAGTGCATCTTCCCACTGGGTCATGTTATCCATGTGCAAAGGCATTGTATTAGTGAGGACATGTCATCTTGCTACCCAGGATATGTCTTAGTATTTTCCTCCTCTTGATTGCCTTATTGACCAGCCACCTATCAAGGGTATTTCAGATGGGAAAGTCAGGGGCAGCAGGTGAGCTGGTAAGTGTCTGTTCACATATCTGGACAAATATAATTCTTGAAACCAAGAAACATTGACCATAATGATGAGCAGAAACTCATTCCTTCCACAATCATGGCAAAAAGTGTTGGATGCATGGATCCAAGACAAAGAAACACAGCTCACCTGTTCAGTAAGACTTGAGCTTCAGCATGATCTTGAGCTTCAGTTGCAGATACTCTCTATGCTCAGTTCTTACACATGCATGTAACTGTCAGCCACAGGTCTGCTGAGTCATTGGTGACTGAGGTCCCTTCCAGAATAGCAGGTAAAAATCCCCAGTCGTTAATAAATTCACAGCTTACCTGGCATGATGCATTGCCCCCACACCAGATGGAGGTCTGCAGCTTCCTTCTTAGCAGCCGTGAGACTTCCGTGATGCACACGTCACGTAGGATCAGGCAGGCAGCTCCCATTGGCTGTTTCTCACTGTCCTGTCAGGATAGCAGTAAACTCCGAAACTACTTGATACTGCGGAGAAAGTGTTGATCTTTCCGCAGCAGGTAAATCCGCAGTAGCGGCAGCATAAGGCACCGACACTATGGAATACCAGGCATCAGGTGTGACACCCATGCACCGACTACACATCAGAATGTGTAGTATCCTCCAGTCTGGACAGACCCTGACATGGCATTAAAAATGGAGAAATGTGTGATCTGATTAAGAAGTAAGTTGGGAATGCCAGATCAAAGGAATTTTTCTTCTGGACTTTGTTAGCAATGCCTGATAATTAACTGCTAACTATGACTACTACTACCTGATAATTGTCAAAATTGTATAGATCCATCTAAAAGTTGTTGTTTCCATTCCATCTCTTGTCCGTTTAGGTCTGACTGTTCTTGTTGCTGTTGTTTGCATGGTCAGGGTCCGGTTGGAGATGTGTAATGTTTGGTATGCACTGAAAAATTAAATAAAATAGTTTGTGTTCAAAGCTGTTTGCATTGACCCAAACAAGTGATTGTACAAATATCCAGACATATGATTGAACCAAACCAATCCCCCGTTCATGGACATAAACTAAGCAATTAAACAATTTAAGTTTGGGGTGTTTTTGCCCTTGCAAAGAGCTTTTTTTCAGTGGGAAAAATGTATATTTTTTCTTTTTAAATCCCTTTCAAAATTATTTATTGGAGTTTTTATCCCACCCTGTAGCTGAAGGTCTCAGGGCAGGTCCACAATTAGAACATAAGAACATAAGAGGAGCCCTGATGGATTGGGCAACAGTCCACCTAGTCCAGCACTCCATCCCACACACTGCCCCACCAACTGCTTCTGGGCATTTCAAACAGAAGGCAAAGGCAAAACCTGCACCTGCTCTTGAATCTCTGCAAATGGCCTTTGGAAGAGAAGGAGTAGTTGGATTTTACACCCTGCTTTTCTCATCCATTTAAGGGGACTCAAAGCAGCTGACAAAGTTTCTGTTCTCCTCCCCATGACAGAACACCCTGTGAGGTAGGTGGGGCTGTGAGAGCTCAGAAGACAGCTGTGACTGGCCCAGGGTCACCCAGCTGGCTTCATGGAAAAGTGTGGAATCAAACCCAGTGACTACAAGATATAAATCCAGCACTCTAACCACAAAACCAAACTGGCATCCTGCCTGTCTCTCCAGACTTGAGGATGTACCTAGCCATTCACTCTTGTAGCCATTGATACACCCATCATCCACAAAGCTATCTAGGTTGGTTGCTGCTACTACCTCTTCTGGCAGCAAATTCCACAGACCGATAACCCTCTGGGTGAAAAATGAAGACTTCCCTTTGTCTGATCTGACTCTCCTACCCATCAGCTCCCAATATAAAATATAAAAACATGTTCAAAACTCAACATGAACAATTGTTTGTTCCATTAAATGGCTCATCGTCAAGCAGAATAAATGAGTGTTTGGTTCAATTTCTTGGCAGACAAGGAAGAGAGAGAGTAGGGTTAAATCTATGGCTGTCTCTTTTCCAAGTATTGTTCCACCATGGACTCATAGCTGCTCCCCTGAGTCTAAAATCCATTATTAGTTTACATTGCCAGTTGAACATTTCTGCTATCTTGCATTTTATGAGATTTATTCTACAAATTCTATTCCAACTGTGTGTGTGTGTGTAAGATATGCAAAGCTTTAGCTTTGCTCCTAACTTAGAAATAGGCTATTTAAAAGATCATCTCTTGCATGATCTTACGCTTAAGGACATAAGAGCATGAGAAAAGCCCTGCTGGATCAGGCCACAGCCCATTTAATCCACCATCCTGTCCCACACAGTGGCCCACCAATTGCTCCTGGGCATCTCAAACAGAACAAAACCTTGACCTGCTCTTGAATCCCTGCAAATGGCCTTTAGATGCAACCTGCCTTTTTCTCCTACACAGAGAAAACACCTAGGTTTCCATTCTAGTAGCTACTGATACACTTGCCCTCCATGAATCTAACTATCTCTTAAAGCTATCCATATGGTCAAATGTCACAGCTGCAAGTGACGTGAATTTTTAAAGTTAAACTAATGCACAGAGCTCAGTAAAAGTAACTCCCATAGGGAATAAAGAGTTTCATTGGCAAGATCCTGGTTACCAGGCAATTATTTGATAGACTATCATTTACCTGATGCTCTCATCACAATGCAAAGGACATTCAACATATTTGGGGAAGCTGCCTCACTTTCAGAGCAAATAATGCAGGTGATAGCTTTAAAATATTATTATCTCAAGAACAAAACAACATGTCCCCCAGATGCATCCAAGAATGTTTACCGATGTCTGATCTGCAATTTGTGTGGATGAGATTAAAGGCGCAGAATAGCTAATTGTGCTTTATGCATATTCTCTTGGGCTCGCACACTGAGTTATTTTGCGTTCCCAAATTAGCGTCCTATTTTTGCCATAAGAGATCTGTCACGATGGAACTATTTTAAATCCTGTTAAAATGAAAGCTTAGTATTACAAACAAAGGAAGCTACATTGGAAACCTTCACACACCAACTCCCTGGCATACACCAACACACAGTGCACACAAATAGTAAACCAAGCACACAGGAAGCAGCAAATAAGCCACGTGTTATCTCAGAATTGCTTGCTTCCCTTCAGTAGCGTCATCACGGACATTAGCTCATGAAGTGCAATGGGATGGTGGAAGAAGTCAGGCATCAAAGGCTTCTTGCTTTTTATCGCTGCCTGATTGACTCTGAATCAAAGTGAATTTCAATACCATCAAAACTAAGATCTACTTCGTCTTTCACCTACTACTTAAGCTAGGGATGTGCATGGATACTTGTAACACTTGTTATTTGTACAAATCCTGGATAATTTGGACATTCATACAGGAATCGAATGTTAGGATATTCATATGAATAGTTTGGACATTTGTTAAACTGGGGACGTGGGAAAGCGGCTGCGCCAGACCTCTGCAATGGATCTACAGTGCATTCAACATGGATTGAGAGTATATTAAAAGTGAATTCAGGTTGGATTTGACACTTTCAGAATTTGTTATGGGACATGTATCTGATACATATCTCGGATACGTGTCCAATATGTATTTGTTCACATCTGATAACATATTTGTTTGTATCAGATATTCGTACTAATTCATATGAATACATTCGTATTGAATAAAATTTTGACACATTTGAAAGCGTTTACTCATAAAATACACATTTTCAAAGATTCAATTTGTTAGAAATCGGATGTCAAAAAACACATCCATGCACATCCCTGACTTAAGCTACTACTGATCGTCACTGTATGTTTTCACACGTTGCCTCTTGTCTCTGGAAAAAGTAGATAGGGTGCATCTACATGCCATAAATACTCTCTTTTGCCTTGGAGCGTCTCCATGCACAGCTTTACTCTGGGCTACAAAGGAGGAAAATCTGCAGCAGACCCCCCCCCCCCTTTCAAACAGTTCTACATCCGACTTAGGGGGAAACTGCGGATTATCCTGGGAGCATGGAGACGAACACTGATTTCTCTAAAGTGTCTTTAATGCAGATATGTGTGTGAAAACATTCATTTCCATGGCTACCAAGAGTTAAAAGCATAACCAATGTTTGTAACATAGTTACAAGCATAACTAAAAGCAGATTGCTCCCTGTAGCCTGTCATCCAGCCAGCCTGCCAAGAGTTAAAAGCATAACCAATAATTAAGAAAGAGAGAGATCGCTGGACAGCTTCTGTGCACAGACTGCTCCAGGGAGTGAGCTGCTTTCAGTTATGCTTGTAATTATGTTACAAACATTAGTTATGGAGAGAGCTAGCTGCTGTCAGTTATGCTTCTAACTGCTTTTAACTCTTGGCAGCCAAGTAAAGGAATGATCTGTGTTGTGTTGTGAAGGTTTAATTGAGGTTTTTGCCTGTCATTGCTGCAGCGGACGGGGTGGGGTGGGGAGAAAAAGATGTGGGCTCACAAAAAGTGCCCCAAACCACATGGAGATGCTTTATTTCGAATTACAATACACATTTTTAAAATCCAACCCAAGAGAGAAGCAAAAAGAGACCATGGAGACATGCCCATAGAGAATTTTGAATGTCTTTGAATATCTGTCCACATCCCTGTGGGCATATTCATGAATATGCATGATAGTAATCTTACAATCAAATGCAGTTAAAATATCTGTTGTCTTAATTTTGGTCCTTAATGTTTTCCTCTGGGGAAACACCTAGAGAATTGGGTCCTGTAGGACAGAACTCAGGCTCAGAGTCTCAGGCTGGGTCTCTACTTAGCAGAAGAGATGGCTTTGAGTTGGGTGGCTGGTGAGGTTCCATGAAAAACAGTCTGAAAAATACCTCTACATCTCATTTTGGAGTTTGGAGGAGCAGGAAATTGTGTACTACAGGCGAAGCATCCTGGACAGTGATCACACCTGAAAGTGGGTTGGCACTTCTCTGTGGGTCACCTCTTGTCATTGGTTGTGGAGATGCAGGCTCCCAAGGTAAGTGAGAATGTGGTCTCATATTCATCTACCAAACCACATTCTAGTGAATAACATACTGGAATGAAATTTGGGAATGTCAAACCAAGGCTGCTAATCCTTTCCCGTCCTGCCTTCCATGGCCCATATAATCTGATCTGAAAACATCTCTTGTGATAAGCATTGCATTCATCCATGTATATATGTATTTAGGCATTCAGGCATGCTACCTGCCTTGAGACCATTTAGTGAAGGCAAGAAACTGATGCAACGGAAATGAATTTTAGAAGTATTAAGCTTCCTTGCGGAGCTTTCACTCAAAAAGAGGGTGTAAATCCTGGGCAGGAATGAATAAATGATTAGCATGTTCGATGTTTTCTGCATAACCTAGCTTCAGGAACATATAATCATATCTTACATTTGTAGAGTCATTTGCTTTATTATCTGCATGCAAAATTAAGTCACCGAAAATTCTTGCCATTTCCTAACAGAGCTCTTCTACTAGTATTCAAAGCAATGACAGTTTTGCATATTCCTCTGTATTATTCATACGCATTCAGATGATGGCAATAAATCAAAGTTGTAGTAACTTCATGGTTTGATTACTGCAAGACTTTGTAGAGGACTATCTTAAACCTAGCCAAGAAACTCAATGCATCAACATAGGACAACCAAGCTAGGATTTCCTAATAAGCAAAACGCAAACTATTCTAGGGATACGCACAAATGTATTTTTGACATTCGAAACCGAGTAGATTTGAATGTCATAAAATCCGATTCAAATCCATAACATTCGAATCCATACATTTGAATGTTAGATTCGTATTTAAAGGTATGAATGTTGACAACATTTGTGTCTGTTATATGTATCTGTGCACATTCCGTAAAAATCCGTATGCATCCCATATTATCCTGTATGCATCCCATTTTAATCCCATATTTTAAGTGCAAGATACATATAATTTTCGCGCAGATTTGTATACAAAAGATACAAATCTGATTTGAATTATCTGAAAATCCATACGAGATTTTCAAAAATCCAATTCAAGTTTGAATGTGCAAATTCCAATTTTCGAAAATCTGATTCGAGTTTGAATGTCAACGTTCGACAGATTTGAAACTAAAATGTTGAGCTTTTGTTCAAAGCTTTTTTACATTCAAAGCAGCTGCCCAGTTGCCTCCAGAGTAGATTCAGGTTGGATTTGGATTAGATTCAGATTGGATTCAGAGGCGTGACTAGTGGTGGCAGGGATTCAAAGTGGATTCAAAGGGGCTCCATTTGCACGCATGTGAATTTAGTCCCATTCACTTCACTTAAGTGAAGGGGGTGGGGCAGATTCATGCTCATCTCCAAATAAATCCCATATCTGGGCAAGAGTAGCAGATGAGACCCCGTGCTTAGAATGAATGGAGATATGCACAAACTAAAACTCACTGGTTCAATTTGAATTGAACTAAACTTAATTGAGTTTGGTTTGATCTACAGCCAGTCCAAACAAGCTCAATCTGGGGCCGTTTTGTACTTCAGCCATCAGAGACATCCGGGGATGCTCTGTCACAGAGCATCCACACAGAGTGGAGTCACTTCCATCTTGGAGCAGCTCGGAGCACACAGGGCTGTCCCTGATCAATGTTAGTTGTAGAGCACTGTTTCATGCTCCACAGCTATACTAGGAGCAACTAGCGTGCTCCTGGTAAACTCCTGCATGAGACTTCACACATACTTCCATGCAAAGACTATGCGCCAGAGGGGCAGTGTGGCTATGGTTGTACAGTCATGTGTCACATCACACATTTGCCACAGCACTGGCACACCACACATGGCTGTTGCTGCGGTGAGGGATCATTTCCAGATGGGAATTATTGCATTCCACTGCAGAAAGCTTTGGGGTGGGGCTGTCGTTCACAATGCAGATGTTGGCTTCTGTAATGGATCTTAGGTTCTCTGGAACACTGTCCCAGGGAAGTTAAAGTACAAAAAGGCCCTTTGTTTGAATCAAACCTTGAACATATCTTGACCCTTTCTGCACTTACCTGCAGTAAATCTGGATCAGTTGATCTGGAATAATTGGGCTCACTGATTCAGATCATGAGGAGGTGTGGCCCAGATGAATGTTGATCTGACAGTGCTTATCCAGTTCATGCCTCCTTGTGGCTGCAAAGCTTGTGGAAGTTCACAGCAGTCCCTCTCACATCCCAGGGGTGTGCTTTTTGGTGGTGCACGATGATGCACTACTGAAAACACACACACACCATTGTCCCAGAGGTGCTACTAATTATTGCCTATAACTTGTGAGTTGATTTTGCCATAGTGAACTACCATGGATGCTTTCAACTGAGACGCAAAACATGAATGTTCTTAATTTGTGATTTTTAATTTTATTTGGGGTGTTTTTTTTTTTGTGGTATATGTTAGAATCTCCTCTTTCTTATTTCGTTTTCTGTTCTTTTTATTATTATTTTTGTGAAGTGGACAGAGACCTTCCCTGAAAGCCTTTTAAAGCATTTAAGCTACTTGACTCATTGATTTGATTTTTATGTACCGCCCTATGCAGTATGTAAATACCAGGGTGATGTGTAAATATCAAATAAAATAAATGAGTCAGGTAATTCATATGCTTGGGAAGACTTCTAGGAAGTTCTCAGTCCAGTCTACCAGGTTGCCAACTAGCTGCATGGGTGGGTAAATCTGTACCATGACTAGGGATGTGCACAATTTTTTTTTGGGGGGGGGTATTTGGTTTGCATTGAATCGAATGCAAGAAAATGTATATTCATTCAAATAGATCCCTTTCAAATGTGGTAGGATTCGAATTCAATACAAATGTTCAATCCTATGCGAATCCCATTTGTATTGAATTTGAATCCTACCACATTTGAAAGGAATCTATTTGAATGATACTACAGTGACATTTGTATTTGTATTCAGAAACAGGGAGGTGGGAAAGCAGCTTATGCCAGTCACATCAGCAATGGATCCAGACTGAATTTGACATGCTTTGAGAGCAGATTCAAAGTGGATTTGATGCTTTCAGATATGTTACAGGATATGTATTGGATACGTATGCATTTGTATTGGACAAATTTATGGACGACAGATGTATCAATAGCTACAAGAATGAATAGGTGCATCTTTCAGGCTGGGGGGGGGGAGGACGAGGCGCTTCTAAGCCCATCTGCTGGGATTCGAGAGCAGGAAAAGGTTTGTCCTTGTCTCTGCTTGAGATGCCCATGAGCATTTGATGGGCCACTGTGTGCGACAGGATGCTGGAGTAGATGGGCTGTGGCCTGATCCAGCAGGGAGTCTCTTATGTTGTTATGTTCATACGAATTTGTATTAATACATTCATATTGAATAGAATCCTACCTCATTCGAAGGGGAACTATTTGAACTAATACAAATTTTCTTTACATTTGATTAGATATGAATTGAATGCAAAGAAAAACCATTTCTGCACATCCCCATGAAACTATTTTAGCTTTCCCCCCGTATTCTTGGGAGCCCACTTCTCATCTAGGGAGCCCACTGGGGCCTGACTTTCCCACACTATCACTTTTTCACAACATGGCCGCAATATCTCAAATCCCCTTAAAAGAGGAGAAAGTGAGTCACCTGCAGAATGTCTAAAGACACGGCAGTTTCCAGAAGAGAAACTGTGAGTTGGAAATGATCCACATTTATTGTCTGTGTGCAGAGGGAGGAAAGGGACATTAGTTGTCTGACTAGATGATGAACAACAAAACATCTAATGCTCATGCTAACAATCCATCTCCGGCTTTCAAAACAGAGATGAAATGCTCCAGGCAGCAAGAAATCTTCCCCAAATACACCATAAAGGTGCCAGGGTATTCGTACTTGTCCTGGTTCTGAGTTACACTCCCCATCAACAGAAAAACCCTTGATCCTCTGGAGCAAACAGGATATGATTAGGATACATCTTTCTCTGGTATTCAGCTCTCCAACACCAGGTTGCACAAGGAACTGAAGGCTCGGTACAGGATTTTAGAACATGGCTTTGTGATTCATTAATTGCTTGTTCTAATGAGATATAAATCACTTTGCAGAATTTTCCAGGAACACCATGAAGATTGGAGGTCTGGGTGGCTGTGTACAAATCAAGACCACAATACCACTGTCTTTTGCTGCTGCATTATAATAGGATCTAGTTTAAAAACATAAGGCTGGTAATTCTGCCTTCTTCCCTTGACAGGGCATATTCAGGAAGCTCTTGAATTCTCGCTTTCTCCTTGATCAGAATAAGGAATCTTTAGGCCTTCAACTCCCATTAGCCTCAGTTAGCCCAAGCAATAAATAGAGATAGTAGCATAACAGCTGAAAGGTCATACTGTATTGGCAATAGCTGCTAGGGCCCATGGAAGCTTGTAGGCCAGAAGCCATGCAGCTAAGGTCCAGTCTGCATGGACCCTTAATTGAAATTAAGGGCATTATGGTGCTGATCTGGGCCTCATAGATTTGCATGTTAGTACAGATCTGTGAGGACATGCCCCCTACTTATCCACTGTATTAGATGGAGCATGATCCTGATCAGTGAGACCCTGTTTGGTATCCAAGTCTATTAGCATACCAGAGGGCCCTAATCTAGAACACAGGAGACATGCAGAAGATACGCCTCTGACTTTCAGAACTTCTGGAGGACACATTTCAGTGATACACTATAGCACACAGCTGAAATATGTTCCTCAGAGACTCTGCTTGTTCTAATGAGATATAAATCACTTTGCAGAATTTTCCAGGAACACCATGCCTCACAAACTTGGGGACCTTTGTTCCTAGCCCTCAGAGGTGTCAGAGCTCAATCACAAAGGTCATGAGAGTTTGAGGTCGTGGGGTGAGCTAGTCTAACCTAGGGGTGTGCACAAATGTATTATTTGCATTTGAATTCAAGTTGAATCAAATATCAAAAAATTCAATTTGATTTGAATGTCAAAAGTCCAAATATCTGGAAATCCAGTTCGAATCCAGATTACTCAAATCTGCACATTCAAAAGTTTGACTTGTATTTAAAGATATATACGAACATAAGAACATAAGAGAAGCCCTGCTGGATCAGGCCACAGTCCATCTAGTCCAGCATCCTGCCACACAGTGGCCCACTAAATGCTCATGGGCATCTCAAGCAGAGACAAGGGCAAATCTCTGCCTGCTCTCAAATCCCAGCAAATGGCCCTAGAAGCTCCTGGCTCCCCACCCCCACCCCCAGCCTGAAAGATGCACCTAGGCACTCATTCTAGTAGCCATTGATACATCTTTCATCCATAAATTTGTCTAACCCTACCTTAAAGCCATCTGGAGTGGTAGCTGTCACCTCTTCCGGCAGCACATTCCATAAGCCGGTGAAGAAATACTTCCCTTTGTCAGATCCAACTCTCCTGCCCATCAGCTTCATAGAGTGCCCCCTGGTTCTAGTGTTGTGTGATAGAGAAAAGACATTTTCTCTATCCACCTTTTCTATACCATGCATAATTTTATATACTTCAATCAGGTCCCCTCCTAAATGCTGTCTCTCCAGACTGAAGAGGCCTAGACGTTGCAGCCTGGTTTCATAAGGGAGGTGTTCCAGACCCTTAATCATTCTGGTTGCACTTCTCTGCACCTTCTCTAGTTCCACAATATCCTTTTTGAGGTGTGGTGACCATAATTGTACACAATATACCAAATGTGGCCTCACCATAGATTTATAAAGATGCAAAATGACACTTGCTGACTTATTTTCTATTCCCTTCCTAATTATTAGCAGCATTTTTTGCTGCTGCCATGCACTGGGTTGACACCTTCATTGAACTGTCCACCAGAACCCCGAGATCCCTTTCCTGGTATGTTGCAGAAAGCTCAGACCCCATCAGTTTATAGACATAATTTGGATTCTTGCCCCTGATGTGCATTACTTTGCACTTATTAAGATTAAAGCACATTTGCCATTTGGTTTCCCAGTCACCCAATGCTAAGAGATCCCTCTGGAGCTCTTGGCAACCTCTTTCAGATTTTACTACCCTAAATAATTTAGTATCATCAGCAAACTTTGCTATTTTACTCTGCACCCCTTCTTCTAGATCATTGGTGAATAAATTAAAAAGCATTGGTCCCAACACTGAGCCTTGAGGGACCCCACTTTTTACCTCTTTCCACCCTGAGAATTTGCCGTTTATTACTACTCTCTGCTTCCTGCCCTTAAGCCAGTCACAAATCCAGGATAGAACCTGTCCCTTTATTCTATGGCTGATGAGTTTACTCAGTAGCCTTTGATGTGGGACTTTGTCAAAAGCCTTCTGAAAATCCAGATAAACAATGTCTACTGGTTCACCTTTATCCTCATGTTTATTAACACTCTCAAAGAATTCCAACAAGTTTGTGAGGCATGATTTACCTTTGCAGAAGCCATGCTGGCTTTTGTTCAGCAATGCTTGCTCCTCCATGTGTACACTAATTCTGTCTTTAATGATGGTTTCCATCATCTTACATGGAACCGACGTTAAACTAACTGGTCTGTAATTGCCTGGATCACTCCTGGATCCTTTTTTGAAGGTTGGTGTTACATTTGCTACCTCCAGTCCTCAGGTACAGAGCCTGATGATAGGGAAGGATTACATATTTTGCTAGAAGGTCAGCAATTTTGCATTTGAGTTCCTTAAGGACTCTTGGATGAATACCATCTGGTCCTGGTGACTTGTTAACATTTAGTTTATTAAGACATGCAAGGACCTCTTCCTTGGTTATCTCTGTCCAGTTTAACTCTTCAGAAAATACTGATACAAGCTATGATTCTTAATAAAAACAATTGGCTAAGTATGATTGGGAAAAGTTCTGGGGTAAAAGCAGTGTCTTGGGCTAGGAATCCAAGTTTGGGGTGTGGTTCCATCAGAGCTTTGGGACTCGGCTTCAATTGGAATAAGAAAGAGGTTGGACCATTAACTTGGAATAAAAGCCTTGGACTTTTAAAATGTTTCTAAAAGCAAAGAAAGGATCTGTGGCATTTTGTAAAAGAAAAGGCAGATCTCTCCATTGAATTACAAATTGCTGTTGGTTTCCTGGATCTGATGGTCCACTCATGATTATGCCTGAAGGCCAGAACAAGGGTTGCAAAACAAGGGTTTCTGAAGAAAGGAGATATCTTTTGTTCTTTATATATATATATGGAAGTCTGGTTCAGACTGAAAATTATTCTTCCAATTTTTTTTAAAAAAACATTTTTGTTCCTGAAATGGATATATTTTGCTGAAATCCTACATATCTACAGTTTTGGACTTCTTGGGCAAGATGGTGGTGAGACAGAAGATTTGTTTCCTTCATTCACTTTCCCCCTTTTTCTTTAGAACTTTTGGGTTAGGGGATCTTTCTAGTATTAGGAGTTTTCCATTCCCTTTCTGGCTGTCATAGGTATATACTTTAGGATTTGCAATTGTTTTTTTTTTCCTATGAAGAATTTTATTCTCATTTCTTAAATGTCTTACTTATGCTAAGCAATTTGTTTTGGGTTTTTTTGGGGGAAGCTTTTGCTGCACAACTATAAATTAATTGTTTTAATAAAAGAGGGATAAATTCAGTTAAATGCACAAAGATTTCTTAGTGGGAAATGTTCATTTCTTTAGTCAGTTCTGCAGTTGTTGCATGCTTATTTCTGTTCTAAAAATGCTTCTGATATGGCTTTATATTTCATTTCAACTTCTCTTCTGTTTTTCTAATAAATTCTTTGCACTGGTTTAACAAGAAACATTGACTTTTGAATCTGAAATGGGTCTTGTCTCTGTTTTCTGGTTATTCCTCGTTATTAAAACCTTTGAAAAGATCTAGCTACCTATTCCCCTGGAGAAGTTTAAATTTGGTGCTTCTGGGTTTCAAAATAATCCAGATTTTCCTAATTTTACCCCCTCCACAGTTGCTTACAGTTTATTACTGGAGCAGAACTGGTAACAATACAGGCTCAGCTACTGGCATGTATCTTCTGTCTTCCTCCATGAATACGGAGACAAAGAATTCATTTAGTCTCTCTGCAATCTCCGTGTCTTCTTTAATTATCCCTTTCTGCCCTTTACCATCTAGCGGTCCAACTGCTTTCCTGGTTGGAGGCAGCAGTGTGGACTGCAGCACAGTAGGTTGTCCGAGTGCTAAAAGAACTATTGGTAGCCCACAGGAATATGCATGGGAAAAAACATAAAATTTATTTCACTATCGAATTGAACCATGAAATAAAATAAAAATAGATTTTTGCGGGCACATGCAAACATTTTTGCAAACTCTTTGCAACATCTTTCCCATTTAAAATGTTCTTTTCATCATCAAAAATACAACAAAATGTGAATATTCAACTGAAACGTTCATTTTCACAAGCAGGAGGTTTGTTCACTTCAACTGAATTTCTGCAAGCTCAAACAACGGGATTTTCAATTCAATGCAAATGTCCACGAAATTGAAAACTTTGCTTGAATTTGCAAATTCAAATGTAATTTTGCTCAACCCCTTCAGTGTGGTCATGACCGCTAGTGCATGGTCCTTTCAGCAGTGGGTCTTATTCTGGATAACCCACTTAGTACAGAAAGTGCCTCTATCCTACAGCAAGCATAGTTGGATACATGAACAATAATGTTTTGTGTATCTGTACCCCAAGAGCACACTTCAGGTATCTGATAAAATACAATACCATTCACAAATGTTTATACCATGACAAATTTGTTAGCCTTCAAGGTGTCATAAGACACTGAGCTGTTTAGGATTTTAGGAGATGAAAGAAATAGTGCCAGAAAATGCAAGAAATCACATGTAACACATTTCTTAATGTCACATGAGTCCATTGGTAAATCATTGTGCCTCATCCTCACCGCATCTTTTTCAACCCCACGTTCAATATGTCTGGTTCATGAATCTTCAGGCTATTCTTTCTCAGGCAAGCACTTCAAGTGTTGGCTGGTAGAACTCAATATCAAAAAAGTCTCTTAGTCCAATGTAGTTCATCCCTTGTACTGTGGCCTGATATAGCCTTTGGTGAAAATTCTTCTGCCCTGAAGACTCCATTGATTTTGGCAGTGGTAAAACTAGGGGGAGAGAGATAGATATTATAGGCTACCAGTGATGGATGGACAGGTGGACAGGTGGACTAGTGAGCCTATGGACACATGGGCGGCCTCAGACTTATATTTGATCAAGGAGATCCCATAGACTTCATGGGTGTGAGGTGTTGGCATGGAGAGACAGCCTGTCTTCAGCTCCAAATTTCTCCAAGATCCTTTGGCAGTGGTGTGCTGCCACCTCAATAAGCAAATACATTTTGAATTGTTGTCAGCATGATTAGCTCTAGATGTTTCTTCTTCTGAACTGAATTTGAGTGCCTCCTAGTGAGAGGCCATCTCTACTGTAAGCCTTGCTTAAGCCTGCCCACTAAGTTCCTTTTTGAAGACTAGAAGGACAGGTGTGACTAATAGGGATGTGCATGAATGCAATTTTCAGAATTCAATTTGAATTGAATATCTGAAGATTCAAATCAATTAGAATGTTTAAAATTTGAATGTATTCACCAATTCAAATTGAATGCATTCTGATGTATTCATACAAATAATGGATTCACATTTGAAGATACAAATGTCAACAACATTCATATGTGTCTGTGGACATCTGTGTGCATTTGTACACATCCTGTTTTTATCCCATATGCATCCCGTTTTCATCCCATACATACAGGTATCTGTACAAATGCTTATGGATGTGAATAAGATGCGTATGGATACATATGTAATGCATATGTATCTGTATACATACAAATGTCTGAATAATTCAAATTCAAGTATAACATTCAATTCAAATTTGAATGTCCAAATTCGATCGAATTCGCTCAAATTTCAAATGTTTTGAATATTTGTGCACATCGCTAGTGACTAAACATCCATGAAAACATTGTCACAGAATTAGACAATCTACACTGAATTCAGGAGTATTTCTAGGTCACAACCCAGGCAAAGCTACTAGTTGAAGAAGGAAAATGATTTATATATGCATAGGTCTGCCCCCACCTCCATGGGAGATTGGTTCCAAAACCCACCATGGATACAGGAAACCATGGATAATTGGAATGCTGGGAAATTTCCTGTGATTTCCCATGATTCCAAGGAAATTGTGTGAGATTTCCCACCATTTTAGCTGCATGCACACCTCTGCGCAGCCTGGGTTGGGCCTTTGAGGAGGACACAAGGGCACTGATGATGGGGGGGGGCGGGAGGTTCATCCGATCAACTACAGATGAGTGAATCCACAATTATCAGATGAGTGGATCCACAATTATCAGATCAGTTTTCCACTTTAAATGCTTGAGATTCTCATGTGCTTTATTTCAGATAGATTAAGTGGATTGTAGTGGCATTAAGAGCACAAATGGGTCTTCCCAGCTATGAGTATAATAGCCCTCGCTGCCTTATAAGCCTTTTGGGAAAGGACATATAAAATTCAGAATGAAACACGTAAGATGGTCAAATGGGCCCACAACCCATCTCTCTGGCAGCTTCTGCAGCCCACCCAGTGCCAAATGCCATGTTGGCACTTCTTTAGATCACTCTGGCAAGACCAAGAAGGCAACTCTGATCCCCAGGAAATACAGAGGCATTTTCTGCACTTTCCTGTTGTCTCATCCAGCATGGAGCCCTCTTCAGGGCTTTTTCTTCTCCACTCCAGTGCAGACTAGAGAAGCCCCACCTCTTGCTAGCACACTACATCTGCGCTGGACACAGTGTTGCTTGGTCTAGGCATCCAAATGGCCATCTCCTGCCAGCCGCCCAGGGGACACTACATCAGCACAAGGAGGTGTGCAGAAGTGCACACACCTCCATGGGTTGGTTTAGCAGGAGGATCCTTTTTCATGTGCTTGAAATTGTGCTCTACCTCTGTGCTAGCCACAAATCTGGGAAAGCCCTACACAGTCCCATCCACACCTCTTTTGTGTGGAAGAGGTGCACATAGCGGATGCTGCAGCAATGACACTGCACAGGCATGATGGCACCATTACTGTGGCTCCATGATCATCCCCATAATGGAGATGATTTTCACCTCCCCAGCACATAGGGAAGCACTGACAAGGCTTGGGATCAATTCAGCATCCCAAAGTGCAGACACTGGATCTATTCCATTCCCCATCTTTACTTCACTGGGATGCTGTCCTGGGGCAGCAAAGGTGTGAAAACGACCTGGAACAGTACTGCACAACAGCACAGTATTCATCTGAAAGCCTTCATGAGGTTCACAGCCAGACTCTGAGGTCTCCAAAGGGCTAGAAATAATTGTTCCCAGTCTTACAACCTCCAGGAACCTCATTATGGTAACACACTTTGGTGCATCACCAAAATAGGTCGCTTGGCAGACCAGAAAATAGGCATGCTTTTTGGATACCTTGCATTAGGGATGTGCACAAATGCAATTTTCAACATTTAATATGAATCAAATAGTCAAATGTCCAAATTCATATAGAGAGAAAATGAATGTATTCAAATGCTAATTGATTGATTGATTGATTGATTGATTGATTGATTGATTGATTCATTGATTCATTGATTCATTCATTCATTCATTCATTCATTCATTCATTCATTTGTATTTCTATCCCACCCTATACCTGGAGGTCTCAGGGCAGGTTGCAATATTATAAAAATCTTGCCAGGTCCCTGCCCTCAGGCTTACAATCTAAAGAAAAGGAAAAATGGTGTGGGAGGGAACAAGGACACTCTTAATGATAATAAAATTACATACAAATTAAAATGAGGTTCTTAAAGGTCTTAACTTGACCAGATGTGAAACAATGTAAAACCTTTAAAAGTGTATTGAGAAAAAAACAGGTCTTTAAAAACATATTTGTCACTCCCAAGAGGAGACTTTAGGTAAAAATAATAAAAACTCCATGCTGCGTAGATAATGCAGATAGTTCATTATATGGCCAACAGCAAATAGCAGGTACTTAATGTCTTCAGTTCCAATTCTTCAGTTCATTTCTTATTGCTGGAATTTTCATATTCATATTTGAATACATTTGTATCTATTTGTATGAATATTCAATTCGCATTTGATGATACGAATGCCGACAACACTCGTATGTGTCTGTACACATCCGTACACATCTTATTTTTATCCCATATGCATTCCGATTTTGTCCTGTACGTATCCATACAAATGTGTATGGATACGAATAAGATGCGTACTGATACATATGTAATGTATACATATCTATACATATACGAATGCCTGAATAATTTGTATGAATGATTCAAAACATTCAAATCCATTCAAATGTTAAAATACAAATGTATAAACATTCAGTTAGAATTCAAATGTCCAAATTCAAATGAATCCAAACAAATTTTTAATGTTTTGAATATTCTTCCCCATCCCTGCCTTGCATTGGTCTGCTGGTAGTCCTCAGTGTTGAGAACAAGCAGTAATCCAGATCAGGGCTCCTTGATCTGAATTATACTCTGTCCTATGCAGATGGAGTGTACCAGTAATAGGAAGGGCTCCTATTCTCTCCACTAAATCAGAAGAGAAGTCTTTAGTACACTTGTTGCTAAGGAATACCAAGTGCAGAAGACCCCTAGTTATTTCTCCAGCATAATCTTTATTAATTGCAGCGAACACCAGTTCTTCATGTTTAAGAACAACCCACTGTGAATGGTTTCCCAAAACATTCCTTTTTTACTCTGATTTTCTCCCTCTCCCCCAGTTCTCTCCCCCCATGTCTGATTGCCTCTATTTCAAATCCTTCAAACTAAATTATACAATTGTTTTGATGGCAGCTGCTGCGGAAGGGGTGCTCTTGGATTTTACCTTGAGTCTACTAATTAAATTGTATATAATAGTGACAGCGCATTGACATTGCAGAAGTAAATGATCCAATCTGTTTGCAGTGCAGAAACATTTGGAGTTGACTTAATTTCATTAATCCTGACCAATGTGAACAATATGAAGGAGATTGTAGGGGTCAGGGAATATCCTGAAGCATATTTTGCTGATTTAACCCTACAGAGGGTTAAGAATCCTGTTGATGTGTGCATCTCTGCACACTACAATAAATCAACATACTTAAATATTTGCACACTTGAGGATGCTACAATTACTACAGCAACACGCCGAATGAATAAGCAGAGCTCTGTTATCAGCTTTGTGCTTCCTCAACCAATATATGAACAGTAATGGAAGGGGTTTCAAACATATACAATTCTCATAATTCTGCAATGCCATTTCCTTACAAAAAAACAAATCTATGACAAGGCATGGATCACCCCAATGAGTCTCTACAAATATATCAATAAATAAAAAAGTAAGCATACAAATGTGCATGGAAAACAATGTGCACAACAAGCAAAACTGGAGGAAAAATACATATTTAAGAACTTATTTCCCCATTATAACAGAATAAGTATTTGGTACATAAATAAATGATTTGGTGAAATTAAAAAAGAAATGCCAAAAATTGATCTTGATTTAGATTTTAATTCATTTTTTTAATTATTGCCTATCATTAGATAATTCCATGAAAAATTTTCAAGGTAAAGGTAAAGGTTCCAAGAAAGAGATGAATTGCTTCCAAAGGTTTAAAAAGAAAAACATATAATTTGAAGAGGACTGATTTTGCTGGTTTCTTCTTTTTTGGAGTGAGGTTGTCTGGAACAGGGGAGACATTTTACTTACTTCACATATTGTTAATTGCCAATCAAGCTAATTAAGTGCTTTATGTTTGGATGCACCTACGTCTTCAAGATGAAGCACAGACAGCTTGCCAGAAAATAAGATAGCACTGAAAACCAGGAGTTCAAGCACTCCTGTTAAAATAAATTGGGGTATTTTTTCACCCCAGCTATTCTGCTCCACCCCCTGCACGCACGCACACACGCACACACACACACTCCAAGCTGAACCATTTGTAGTAATACATTATTTACAGTGAATTAGAGTGCCCTTGTCAATGTCCTAAAATGGCATAATCATACAATTAAAGACCAAAGAATAATCAGTATTTTACACTAGCTAGGATGGGACAATATAATTAAGATTAAAATTGGGTGAACTTTTTTAAAAGAACATTGTGGTCAGAACAACTTTAGCAGTTAGTGAAGAAAATTACTTTGTTCTATTAACATTAGAAGTCGCAGTAACCCCATGGGTTTTAAGAAATTCCTTGTTATTGACTTCTTCTACTTCCAATGACAACTGAAACTTATCACAATATTTTTTCTTATATTTTAAATTTGCATTAGGAAATGTCATTTTGCTTTAGAAGGTCAGTGGCAGAGTGTTTATGTACAAATGCCTCTGGTTCAACAACAGCATGAACAACATTGGCAATTAGCATATATATCATGGAGTTCACATGTGCACAGATTTTTTTTGTATTTGATTGGTATCAGATCAAATGCAAGAAAATTCATATTTGTTGCAATAAATCCATTTGAATGTGATACGATTCAGATTCAGTACAAATGTTCCATACAAATTCAGTATGAATGTTAGATATGAATCCCATACAAATCCCAAAAAAATCTCTAACAAAGCTTTGTACAAATGTATCTAAACATTCAATTTGAATGTCAATCTTTGAATATGCCAACATTCGATTTGAACTTGAATTTTTGAATTCGTACAAATTTTGAGTGTTACAAATATCTGTACACATCCCTTGAACAGCATCCCTGTGTGCCACAGTGTATCCGTTGTGAAAACAATTTGCAATGTGACACAAATATCTGCTCATTAAAAAAAAAAATAGATATGCTATTGCTGTTCTTTTAACGTAGAAATAACAATGGGTGTGCCTACAAGATTTATTGGGATTTTTTCTTGCAAGTCTATACCTCAGTGCAGGACAGCACATGCCAATCTATTCCAGTACTTGTTGCAGAAAAATAGACTTTCCTGTTCTACAAGAAAGAAAAGAATTCTGCTTGTAATTGTGAGCAAGGAAGGAACCCTCCAGTCCTCAGGCTGTCTCTCTAGCTATGAAGGTCAGCTGTGTGTATGAATGCTATTTTTGACATCTGATTTGTAACAAATTGAATATTCAAAAATCCAAATTCGTACAAATAAAGAAAAATGAATGTCTGGAGATTCAAACAGATACGAATAAATTTGTATCTATTCATACAAATATGTGACACGTATCCAAAAATACAAATCTTGTATGCATACATATACACCCCACTTTCATCCCTTATGTGTCCCATTTTCATCCTATACGGATGCATACAGATACACACAAGATGCGTACAGATACGTATGTGATGTGTACATATCCATACACATATGAATGTCCAAATCACTCATACGAATAACTCAAAATATTCTTATTCGTATGAATACTAGAGTATGAATGATGGACATTTCATCCATATACGAATGTCCAAATATGTACAAATTCATTCAAACAAATAATATGAATATTTGTACACATCCCTAGTGGAAGTGCCTCCAGCAAGGCACCCTGCTATGGTTCTGCTGCCCTGCCCCAATTTGCTGTTTAAAGCCAGAGTCCTAAAGTGAAACCCCTCTGTTCAGACTCAAATGTATTGGTCCTGACTGTCAGAACACCCTCATAGCTTTGGTACATTCCAAGTCTTCTGAGGAGAGTTTAGAGAGCTAGGAACAGCCTATGTCTAAGAGAAAGCAGAATAGGCCAACCTTATTAATGTTGTAGGTATTTTATTAAGTATACAAATTAGGCAACAACAAAACAACAGCAAGTTCCATCAAAAGAAACACAGAGGCACAAAGACAATGGAACCTTTGAAACCAAAGAAAAGTACAGAGCCAGAGCTTCAAAGTTCCTGTCAGAGTCGGTTTCATGTTCAACTGAGGGACATGTAAAGTATTTGTTTTGTTTGCCTTAAGAGAGAGAGCCTGAAATTGTTTGTGTTTTGTTTACCCAAGAATAAATCCAATAATTTCTGTTTGAATAAAGACTTACAGATTTCTGCAGGAATTGCTTGGAGATAGACCTATGATGTCCCCTCAGGTATCAAACATAGGCCTAACACATTAGAGACCTGAGCGGCCATCAGACACCCGGTAACACTTCTTCTCTTCCTAACACTCCACTTGTGTTAGCAATAGGCGAGCATGCTGCCTCCATTACCGAGCAAAATCACCAACAGAGGTGCCATTGGGAGAAAGTGCAATTTTCTGCCCTCAATGGAGGTAATTCAGATCACAAATTCAATCGATGCCTCCATGCTGCTTTGACTGAGGCCACTGTGCTGAAAAATGGGGACAAGGAGACATCATTCTCAGGAGCATTCTCCCAAATGTCTGCAAAGCAGTCTGTTTCTTCAAGGGGAGACCAGGCACAACTTAACTAAGGGTGTTTTTCCACTGTCACTAAAAGTACCCATTTCTGTCACTAAAAGTACGCATTAAGTACCATTAATGGGTACTTAATGGGTACTTCTAGTGACAGTGGAAAAACACCCTAAGCTAACAACAGTCATGGCTATTAGGAGACAGAGCAGAAGGAAACCAGTATGCCATGCACAGATTATTCTTTCTGGAGTGTTTGTCTAGTGTGTTGTTGCATGAATTTAACTATTTTTAATTAACAGAGAGGTCGCAGCTAAAATCTCTCATTTCAATTAGTGGAGCACAGATTCAGGATGTGATCAGACAAGATCTTTTTGCAGCTGTCCCTTTAAAAAAAATTGCCCCATAGACAGCATTAAAAAAAAACTTACAAACAGTTATTTGAATATATGGCTGAGAATCTACATAGCTTTTTTTTGCCACACTTTCAATGCAGGCAACACCTATCTTGATGACTGATGCTACTTGCTGACTAGCCACTTGGCAGTAAAAACTCCCACCTCTTTGCTTGTGTTGTGTAGTTTCCTGCCCAATCCAGCTTAAAGAAGGAGACACCTTCTTCAGAGCTATGAAATCAGAAATTACGGAGAGGCAAACCTCCCAAGGCTTCAAGATGGAGTAAGGTCTACATAAAAATATCTGTTATTTCAGAATCAAGTTTACCCAAAGGGCACATCTTTAAGGGTGTCTGATCACACCCTTAGTTGCAACTTTAAGGCGGCATTTACACCTATGGCAGTAGGCATCTACAGGAAGCCCTGTATGGGCAAGTATGCATTGTGAACGTAGCCATACACGTACAAATGTCTGAATAGTTCGTACAAGTGATTCAAAAATTGAAATTCGTTTGAATGTTTAAATTCAAATTTATAGACATTCGATTTGAATTCGAATGTCCAGATTCGAATGAATTCGATCAAATTTTGAATGTTTCGAATATTCGTGCACATCTCTGGCCTCCTGCCTTTCACTGTCCTTTGCATCTCTAAGAGAGAAGATCCTCTTCCTGAGATCTCAGTACCTGGGCATGTCTATTTTGGAGGAAACTAAGTCTGCATCTGCCCACAGTAGGAACCATCAAGCAATATACCTGTGATGTGTGGTTATTTAAATATCTGCCAGTGTGGTCTCACCTATGGCTTTGGTCTGAACAGGAATCCTGCGAGTATCTGAAGAAGGGGCTTCCCACAGTACTGTACAAACAAATAAAATAAAGCAGCTCTCCAGTTCACACTCTGTGAATTTGCCTCGGTTCTATTTGCCAAGATACTCACTCTCCGACACACTGAATAAACATTATTACAGGGGTCTGCAAACTGCAGCAGGCATCAGACCAAAAAAAAAGAAAAAAGAAAAAAAAAGGACTCACCAATTTTTCACCGGCTGATGTCATATCTGAGCACAAATATTATCTTTTCTCCTTCCTCTAAATATAATCTGTAATAAATAGCTGGGAGAAATCTGCTGAGCAGGAGTCATTTGCTGCCTCATAAACTCATAACCAAGTGAAACCATCACTTATAAGAACAATTAAACAATTCGGCTGCTGTTCTGTATGAATCCAGGCTTTTAAAGAAAGTTCTTGCAGACCCTAGGACTCGCCCCTCTCCTCTGGGTGCATGTGGTGGGGAGGGAGGAACGCTGGTTGCACATTTAATAAGGAAAGTTCAGAGTTCATTAGATTGGGAGTTTTTCTATGAGCCTCAAAAATTGCCTAGATTTTAACATGTTCCTTGTGATTTGTGATCTAATTACCACTTCTCATTATGTGTATTATTGAAAGAGCAAATGAGCACTGGAGGATCTTTTATTTTGTTTTTGTTTGGTTTTTTTTTTTTTGCTGCCATTGCTGTTGCTTAATGTAAGTTATTTACAGCAGGAGCCTCTTAACAACCTCTTTGCTGTGTTGCTAAAGGTAAGAGCTGCACCTTTGGAATAAACGGTGGAGGTTCTTGCTTTGCTGTGTTTCGTTTTTAAAGCAGGACATTGGATGAATGGGGCGTATAAGCGTTACCTTATTAATGGGAGCAGGAAATATGATAATGAGCATTATTTTTAAAACTGTACCAACGCAACTGAAGCAATATGGTACTCAGAAACACTGAGTAAAACTGTACATTGCAGGAAAGGTTATCAAGGATGGTGATGCAGCAATACGGGGCAACGGCAGGATCTAGGGATGTACTCTGTTAACCTCCAGACTAGACTATTATGCGCTGTACATGGGGCTGCCCTTGAAGAGAGTTTGGAAGCTGCAGCTAGTGCAGAATGCAGCAGCTAGGGCTGAATTCACACTCAGGCCTCTGGTATGCAATTAGGATGGCTTGGTTACAGAATATCTGTACCAGAGCTGTCCTAATTGCATGCCAGAGGTCTAAGTGTGAATTCAGGCTAGACAGCTGACTGGGACAGCTGGCTGGATACATATCATGCTGATCTTAAGAGGTGCAATGGCTGCTGATTCACTAACGAGCCCAGTTCAAGACGTTAACTTTAACTTATAATTCCCTAAATGATTTGGGACCCAAATATCTGAAGAAACGTCTACTCCCATATTAAGCTGTCCATGCCTTAAGATCTGGAAGGGAGGCCATTCTGGTTGTCCTACCGCCCTCACCTCTTTGCCCTGGCCTTCAGTTAAATGGGGATACACTTTTCCCACTGGCATATGCTGTTATTATTTTAATGATGTTTGATTTTAGATTATGTTACCCACCCAGAGACCTCTGGGTATAGGGAGGGATAAATAAATAAATAAATAAATAAATAAATATTTATTTATTTATTTATTTATTTATTTATTTATTTATTTATTTATTTATTTATTTATTTATATTTGATTTGTGAGCATCCACCAGATGAAGATCAGCTGGCTGCAGCATGGTTAGACATGTGGCCAGAAATGGTGGCAGTTGTGCAAATATTATGCTATACATACACACACATATTATGCTATTTGTTTCCAGTAGCAGTCTATTTAAACTGCTCCCATCATGTAAACCTTGCCTCTGAGCAGTCAAGAAAGCCCCCAGGATAACTTGGCAACAGTGTCTCCTAGCAATAAGAACGGAAGTACATAAGAGGAGCCCTGCTGGATCAGGTCACAGTCCATCTAGTCCAGTATCTCATCTCACACAGTGGCCCATCAATTCTTTCTAGGCCTCTCAAGCAGAAGACAAAGGCAAAACCTTCACCTGCTCTCGACTCCCTGAAAATGACCTTTAGAGGCATCCTGTGTGTCTCTCCAACCTGGATACAGTACCTAGGTATCCTAACCCTTTCTTAAAGCTATTCAGGCTGGTGGGTGTTACTACTGTACTTCTTCTAGTAGTAAATTGCATGGACCTTGCCACCTCTTAAAAGCTGAAGAGGCCCAGATGTTGCAGCCCAATTTTGTACGGAAGGTGTTCCAGCTTCTTGACCATTCTGGTTATTTTTTTCTGCACATTTCCCAGTTCCGTACTTTTTACATTATTTTACAAATAATATTCGTACAATATTTGTACAAAGTCCAAATGCGGCCTCGCCATAGACTTATAAAGAGGGACAATGACACTTCCTGACCTACTGGTCAGTGAACATTCCTATGGATTAGGGATGTGCACAAATATTCAAATGCATTTGAAATTTGATTGAATCGACTGAATTTCAACATTTGAATTTCAATTGAATGTCCTTAAATTCAAATATGAAGTTTTGATTCAAAATTTGAATTTGAGATATATGCATCTGAATTATTCAGCCATTCGCATATGCATGGGTTGCATACGGGATAACTACAGGATGCATACAGATGTGTATGGATGCGTACGGATGCGTACAGGCCCGGGGAAGATGCGTACAGGCATCTACCAATGTTGTCGACATTCATAAGTGCAAATTCAAATGAAAAATTCAAACTAATAGATTCAAATTTGCTTAATTTGAATCAAATTTGGTTAAATTTGAATTTAAAGATTCAAATCGAATTGAATTTTCAAGTATTTGATTCGAATTGAATCGAATCCCAAAAATTGCATTCGTGCACACCCCTATTATGGGTTTCCCCATTGCCACCACCATATGGGTCGAGAAATGCTGCAGGTATTTGTTATAACAAATCCTTTCCTCCCTTATTGTAGAAGAAGAAGAAGAGTTGGCTTTTCTACCCCACTTTTCTCACCCATTTAAGGGGACTCAAAGCGGCTGACAAAGCTTCTGTTCTTCTCCCCACAATAGAACACCCTGTGAGGTAGGTGGGGTTGTGACTAACCCAAGGTCACCCAGCTGGCTTCATGGGGGAGGGTGGAATCGAACCCGGTATTCCCAGATAAGAGTCTGGCTCCCTAACCACTAGACCAAACTGGCTCCCACTAGCCTTACAAGAATTCTTCACAGTTGTTCTGATGAAAGATCTCACAATCTTTACTCCAGCAGGTATGTAGCTATTATTGGGATAGACCAGCTTTTTGCGAGAGATCAGTACTTCAAGTGGATCCAGCACAGTTGGTTTCTGTGCTTGGTATTTATTCATTATTGCACCCTCTGTGTATTGATCTCAATCTGTATTGTATGGATGGGTAATTTGATTTCTTTGCCAGAGGCTCATTCCACTTTAGCTATACCCAGCATTTTAGGCAAAATGCAGCTTTGATGGATAAATTTTTGTTTTCTTTACACAAAGACTTTTTCTTGCAAAGGCCACCTGCCCCTCTACCCCCCTATAGAAAAAGCACCTCTGCCCTTACACTGTCACCATCCCTGAAATCATTTACCTTCCTAATATTAATAATTATAAACCAAACCCTAATTGAAAAGCAGAATGATTTTTGAACTACGCCTGATTCAGTTCCATGCCAGGTTGTAGATTTAGTTGACTATCTTTTATGGCCTGGCCTTATATTTTCACAACATGGTCCAATCAAACAGCACACTCTATGGGACCATAAAATGTCAATTTGAGCACCATATGCTTTCAGCTATTCTGAAATGATTAAACAAGGACTGAGAATGCCAGGGATGGCATGTGGCGTACATTGATGGCATGTGAAGAGTTATACATTGTAAGCAAAGCAATAAATAAATACATAAATGTCCAGAATTCCTGGGGTTTCTTGCTCCTACTTGCAGAGGAACCCATGGAAGTACATGCATGCTGGTTACCTCCATTATAATGTGAAGATGTGTGTATCAGGGACCTCTCTCCCTCTCCTCCCTTCCTGTTGCCACTGCATGTGGGTATATACTGAGGTCTTTCTGCACTTACCTTCTTAGGCTGCTGTGCACTAGAGCTGGGACACTCCAGGTACAGGAGGACCATTCACATTTCTGGCTGGTGAAAGATGCTCCTCACCAGCCAGAAATGTGAATGGTCTTCCAAGGACCGGCCCACGTCGCTGCAATGAAAGCTGGGGTCCCACCTCCTTGCTGGCTTGATCAACTGCCACCAGCCACATCACATATTCCGTGACACCACAGAAGGGCAATGTAGAGGGGTGGGTCCAATCCTGGTGATGTTTGGGGTTGCATGCCCTACCCACCCCCTGTGGATCAGTCCCCACCCTGCCTGCTGCTGTTGCGGCACTGGCCTGTGGGGATCTGCCTGAACATGGCAGCATTGTGCCTGTGCAAGACACCAGCAACCAATCAGCACCAGCAACTTGGCCACACCTCTGCAAGATGCCAGGAACTGGTCCTGACTGGCAAGGTGACATGGTCCCCACACACTGCACACAATGAGCCATTCAACGTGCAAATGGTCATGCCACCGGACACTTGCAGTAGGTCAGTGGTAAAGGTTGGTATAGGTGTGGAGCAGGGCGTGGAGATGCCTCAGCTGACCATCAGGGAGTCAGTTTAAACAGCTTATACAGTATCTCAGTGGCTGTGGGTAGAGTGTCGTCGGATGAAATCCAAAATGTCCTCTTATATTGGTGGCCAAAGGGTCATTCAATCAAGAACTGCCTTATTCAAGTCTCTTAACAAAGCCCCAGGAGAGGGGTTTGAGTGAAGCAATGATTTGGCTTCTCCCAGTGTTCGATGCACATTCAAGGACAAGGATTCCATGTATTTATTTGCATTGATATCTTGCCCTATACCCAAAGGTCACTGGGTATAAATGCAATAAATGCAAAATATGAAACAATAACAGTGCCTGAAATAGGGAAAGCAAACAACAGCCAAACCCACTGATTTGGCTGCTTGCTTGGATGCAGGAGCAACAGCTTCCCTGGATAGACATTTCATCCCACTGAATGCAGGTCAAGGGCTTTCCTGCACGTGTCAGAATCTTGCTTCTCCTTGTTGGCACAGAATACAGGAGGTCCCACAAACTGCCGTTATGCTCCATACATATAGAACATAAGCACATGATAACATAAAAGGAGCCTTGCCGGATCAGGACACAGCCCATCTAGTCCAACATCCTATCACACACAGTGGCCCACCAATTGCCCATGGGCATCTCAAGCAGAGACAAGGACAAACCTTTGCGTGCTCTCAAATCCCAGCAAATGGCCTTAGAAGTATCCTACTTGTCCTCCCAGCCTGAAAGATGTATTTAGGCATCCATTCTAGTAACCATTGATACATCTGACATCCATAAATTTGTCTAACCCTCCCTTGAAGCCATCTAGGCTGGTTGCTGTCCAACACCTCTTCTGGCAGCAAATTCCATAGATGGATGACCCTCAGATTGAAGAAATACTTCCCCTTGTCTGAACATGATCCACGTCAAAGGGCCTTTGTTCTGGATCACCGGTAGTTCTTGACATCAAAGAGTACCAGCAGACCAGTGCAGCCTAAACTGGAACAGAGTTCATACAGAAGCTGTGCCTCCATTTTCTGGACTACTGGGGGAGCCATTGCAGCAGCCCACCCTCAGAGGCCAGCCCCAAGGCTTGTACAAGTGTCAAAGCTGATTGAAGCGCTAGTCTGGACCAACTCCATCATGCAGGCAGCATTCTTCCAGGCAATGCCCTGATGTGGTCCAAACCAGCAGGCCTCCCTAGTCTACACCCACTGGTTTGGATCACAGTCTTTCAGTGCAGAAAGACCCATAGACAAAATAGGTGTTTCAAACTACACCAGATTCAACCATTCTGAATAAATATGCAGAGGATTGGGGTGTCACTTGTTGAGACTAGATTAATCCTTGCAAGTGTGCACCTTCTTATAAATGCATATCTGATGCCCTTCATTTCTTTGGAACTATTCCTTCTTCGCACTGGCCAGATACAATTTACATCAATATCAGTCGCACTTTCATAAATCATATTTTCCCCACTTCTTCCTATCTCAAACACTTTGTTCCCAGGTGTCAGCTGAGATGAATTCAAATAGTTTAAGAACATCATCCTTTGGTAGCCTACACATTCTGAAGGGGGGCATCACAACAGCCATGAAGAAGCATCTCTTCTCAGGATCTTTTCATAGCTTCTCTTGGCCAGGGACTAAGGACATTCTTTGTGCCCAATTTTACTTCCTTTTCCTTTGGTAGGCGTACCTAGCAGATGTCTGAATCCATCAGTATTTGGGCCTTTTTGCACCTTAGTGAGATGCAATGGCCAGTGAACATCTGGGATGGAACAGCTGTCCACATTTTGGGATGCCTGATCCATCTCAAACTTACCCAGCACCTCTCAGATAAGTGTGGATCAGACAGCAACAGCCATGTGCACTGCCAGTTGCTATGGCAACCAGGAGTCATGGCGTACAACTGCAGCTGTGCCACCTGCCCCATGCACCCATCATCAGAAAGATTTGTACATGGGTGCATGTCAGCTTGCACCAGCTGGTGTCTAGTAGAGCAATAGAACACTTTCTAGAGCCAGTTTGGTCTTGTGGGTAGAGAGCCAGACTCATATCTCACAGTCACAGGGTTTGATTTCATACTCCTCTACAAAGCCAGCTGGGTAATCTTGGGCTAGTCACAGCTCTCTTTCTGGGCTCTCACAACCCCACCTACCTCCAGGGTGTCTGTTGTACAGAGAAGAGAAGCTTTGTCAGCCACCTTGAGTCCCCTTAAATGACTGAGAAAAGCAGGGTATAAAAGGCAGCAGTTACTCCTATCTCTCTACTTCTATCACTATCCAGCCAGGGGACAGTCAGGCATGCACAGAGCCCCTTCTGGAATGGAAGCACTTCTGCCCAGTGCGAACTCACTCTCCATGTGGGAGCATACCTGGACTTCCCCTTTTCACCAAGTGCAAAAAACCCTTTGATCTGAATTCAAGATGTGCAAGAATATTTGTAAGATTCTAAATTTGACCAAATTCAGACATTTGAATTTGAATCGAATGTTGGCACATTCGAAGACTGACATTCAAATTTGAATCAAATGTTTTGATACATTTGTATGAAGCTTTGTATGGGATTTGCATGGGATTTGTATACGGGATTCATATGTTACTTGTATGGGATCCGTATGCTATTCGTATGCATTCATATATAGGATCTGTATGCTATTTGTATGCATTTATATGGGACCCATATGGTATTCGTATGCATTCATCTATGGGATCCATATGCTATTCTCATGCATTCGTATGGAATTTGTATGGGACTGAACATTCGTATCGAATATGAACCCTACAGATTCGAAGGGGATCTATTCAAATGAATACGAACTTTCTTGCATTCAATTCAATATGAATTAAATACAAGAAAGACATTAGTGCACATCCCTAATCAGAATGCCTCCATGAGCTAAGTACAATATCTGTTGTGATGTTGAGTTGGCAGAATAAGGACCAGTTTACACTTCACTCGCAGGAATGTTACGATAATACTACCATTCAAATGGGGCGAAGATCAGGCACAGAGGGAGGTGTTCACACTTCAAGTGCTGCTGTAATGTCAGAAACATCGCCTGGGGCCACAGAACTCAATAACAAGACACAGGGTTGCTCATAGCAAGTTATTCTGTTTATCTAGATAACAGAAGACAAATAATTAGGTGCATAATTTCAGTCCCCAGCAACTCTTTCTCATCCCTCCCCCTCAACCTCTCAGTGTCTGTCCTGCTGTACTGTAACTGAGATAGCCATTCTCACAGTCTCTGCTATCTATTGCTGAGTCTGTGCTGGAACTAGAGGAAACACTAGATACAAAAGGAATGCAAGCATGCAGGGCTGAGTTTTACCAAGAGTGCAAGTAGTCCCAAACCAGTGTGGACAGACCAACCTGAACAGGCTGGATCACCATGGCAATGACCATACCTGCTTGCTGCTTCATGGAAGAGGGTGTGAATGCTGTTGACCAGAAGCTCCCCAGCTAGTCCTGGTCAACAGCTAGTGAAATCTGGGGAAGCCAAAGTGAACTCCAGGATGTTTTGGGACAACGGTGGCAGCATGCCATGTGGATGCATTGCCTCTGGTTGGAACCGTTCCTGCAAGGTAAGTGTGAAGAGGCCCAAAGAAAGGGAACAAAACTCTCTCCAGCTGAGTTAGGTTGGTCGGACCACTGTCATTCAGCCCATCTTTATTAATTAGCCTTCTATAAAAATTATGGAGGATTAGCCCCAACGGCCCATGCAGAAGTGGTGTCATCAGACTGTTATCCCTCTTCATCTGAGATTGAGAGCAGTGTGCTCAGAGTTCCTCCCTGTCCCTTTTGAATGTCTGTCTGTCTGTCTGTTTATCATCTATCTATTATCTTGTAAATTTCCTTGAGAGTTTAAGAAAAAAATAACAACAAGAAGAGGGGGGGGGAATCATGAAGAATAGTCTCAGATTTGCTGCTATGGTCTGCCTTGTGTGCAGTATGAGGGGCAAAAGGCTATGGTGTGTCTGCTTAAGCCTTCTGTCTTGCTAAGCCACACCAGGGGCCAATTTGCACTTGGTCAGCTAGTCCACACTGGGGTAGCTACTGGGAAGCACCATCTGCACTTGCAGGAGGTGTTTCCACATCAGAAATGTCTCCTGCTATACCAAAAGGTTCCCCAGCAGCTACCTGTGGTGGTGCACAATTTTGTGCACCACAAACTTACCTTTCTCAGCCACTGGAAAGAGCATTCACACCTCTTCTGGTGCTGGGGGTCAGCTAACATGCTGCTTAAGCATGCTGGCATGTCAGGTGATCAGAGACATGATTGTGCATGTGTGGTGCATTACCATCATACTGGTGATGGCACCGGCAGAGTTGCACCAGCCCCCGAGAAGTGAGTGTCAGGGCACATGAAGGCTTGGCTTGGCATGCGCTAGGGATGTGCAAGAATATTCAAAACATTTGAAATTCAATTAAATTCATTCAAATTCGGACATTCAAATTTGAATCAGATGTCTATCCATTCATTTTTTAAACATTCACATGAATTCAAATGTTTCAAATCATTCATACAAATTATTCAGACATTCATATGTGTATGGATATGTACACATTACAGATGTATCCATATGCATCTTGTTCATATCTGTATGCATCTGTATGGATGCGTGCAGGACAAAAACTGGATGCATATGGGATAAAAACGAGATGAGTATGAATGTGTATGAATGCATACAGATGCATATGAATGTTGCCGACATCTGTATCTTCAAATACGAATTGAATATTCATACTAATATTCGTATGAACTTGAACATTCAAATATTTGATTCAAATCAAATCAAATCTGAAAATTGAATTTGTGTACACCCGTAGCATGCACTAGGATTCACAAATACAGAAAGGCCGCAGTTCCCAGCCACAGCTATAGGAAAGGACTACTTAGCAAAATATTTATAGGCCTGCCTAGGCCAGGCAAAGCTTGGATGTGGCAACAGAATGTTGCAAACATCCAAAGGGTAAGTTTTGGAACAGGGATATGAATTATTGTTCAGCTATAGCTTGAATATTTGCAGTCCTGTTGCTTCTTTGCTTCTTCATTCATTGTGGTTTACTATCATTATTATACATGCTGATCATGTATTGTCAATAAAGGGCTTTACTTACCAGTTTTGGAATGGCCTCGAGCTGGTGTCTAGCAGATGCTAACATGGCTCCTAGACAGCAGAAGTGAGCAAAAAAATCAGAGAGGATCACAAAATACTGAGGCCTGCAAATTGTAACCCAAATCTTTTGAAAATAGCAACTGGGGTGTGTAGTTTTGTTAATGATCAAGGCAACTACACCAACTGGACACATTTGGAAAAGGAAAAAGAGGTGGAAACAACAAGCCATCTACCACTGCGTAGGAGCAGTCAAAGTGGTGGGGAATATTGTGGGAGAGGATCATGAAGCCAGCATGCTTGAAGGAGGTTTTTAATTTTGGCACAAAAGTCAGCCTTTTGAGAGTTCTGCTACTTCATTACGGGCTTCCCATCAATGCTTAATCTTTTCACCTTCCCCCTTTGGAGTAAAATTACTACCCTCAGCCAATTGAGCATGTATAGTATTAAATACTCAGACAAAAAAGGTGGGTATGTTATTGAGCGATCTTTTCTAAGTATCATATTGATTTCTGTAGTGGAGCAAAGAGTTCCCAGATGTTAGCTTTTCCAGCCACTGACATTTCAGAGTTTAAGGCCAAAAAATAAAAATAAAAAAGATTCACAGCTGCGTAACAGGAGGATTTGCTGAAATTGCTCCATTTTATCAGCTACAGTGGTGGAGTTACTGCTGTTATTTCTAAAGCTTCCATAGGCATGAAGCATTCACAGCACGCCTGTAACAGGAAGCATTATGGTTTGTAGGATACAACGAGACTGGTGCCTTAACTAGATCTTTCTGTATGAAGCAAGACTATGACCAGTAGGCATATAAACATCACCCCTAGATCTGGGGCTTTTTCTTCCTTTCCAGGGTTATAAAATGATCAGCCTTCATATCCAAGCCAAAACACTTAACTGGTTGTGCCAGCTATTCTAAAAGCTCTTTCAAAATTATTTCTTCCAGCCCTGAAAAGCAAGTGGGTGCCATGTTCCTGAAAAAGAGAGCCAGTGTAGACTGTGGCAAAGGCAGAGTCCATACCTCAATGGCATAGGGTATACACAGAGGTAGGGATGCTTAAAGCAGGCGCCTTACCTATGGTCTTTGGTGCTGACAATTAAGCTCTGGAGATGAGAAGAAGAAGAAGAAGAAGAAGAAGAAGAAGAAGAAGAAGAAGAAGAAGAAGAAGAAGAGAGTTGTATTTCATGCCCCACTTTTCTCACCCATTTAAGGGAACTCAAAGTGGCTGACAAAGCTTCAGTTCTTCTCCCCACAACAGACACCCTGTGAGGTAGGTGGGGCTGTGAGAGCTCAGAATAGGGCTGTGACTAGAGGAACTCTTATTTGGGAATACCAGGTTTGATTCTGTCCTCCTCCATGAAGCCTGCTGGGTGGCCTTGGGCTAGTCACAGGTCTCTTCTGAGTTTTCACAGCCCCACCTACCTCACAGTGGGGTGAGTCCCCTTAAATGGGTGAGAAAAGTGGGGTAGAAAATCCAACTCTTCTAATTCAATTCATATCGAACATTCATACTGAATTGGAATCCTACCACATTCAAAGGGATCTACTCAAACAAATACAATTTTTTTGCATTCTAGTACATAACACAGAAGACAAGATGTCTTCTGTGGCCATTTACTGTGCTCAGCAAAAAACACTCCTGGGTAGAAATGTCAAAGCAGGTAACAGAAGTTCTCCGGCTTTGATGTTTTCATCGCTAGGACCAGTGTTTGAGGCATGGAGAGAGCATGCAGTCACTGGAGCTCTTGGCAGCATGGCAGATGGAGGCTGCTGAAGTGGTGATCTCTGATAACTGCATTCTGTCTGCCATTGTCAGGAAGCCGCCTTAGTACGATATGGTATTGTGTTTTTACTCCATGTGGCCTCTGTTCCTTAATCTCAAGGATTTTGGCTTTATATCTCTTTCCCGTTGCTATGCAAAAGCATCCCTCTGCTGCAGGTGACACAACTCTTTTGCAGGTGAGGTAAAGCTTTGTGTTCAGATGTGTCTGCAGAAAGGAAGAAATAAAATACCATGACATCAATGGCACAGCCATCGTATAATTCCATGAGGAGCATTTATTATGCCATGGCACCATCTGGATAGCTCTTTGTTAGAGTTATTTTTCACGGATTAATATACCTCATCATACATTTATTCATGGGTGAAGAGTTGGCTAAGTCAGTATCAACAGGGCAAAAAAAAAGCTTGATGCTCTGAGATTGATAGGAAGTCCAACAATTCAGCTCCCATTATCATGCATCTTTGGGAAAGGTAAAAACAAATACTAATCTATTGGGCCAAAAATGTTGTTTACAAACATATATCAGACCTAGAGAGATTCACATAAGATATATGATTTTCCATGTGTTTTAAGGTCCACAGTTGTCCATGCTCTGATAACTCCAGATCGAACTATTATAATGCACTCTACATGGGGCTGCCCTTGAAGACGGTCCAGAAGAAGGAGGAGGAGGAGGAGGAGGAGGGCTGGCTTTTCTACCCCGAAAGATGAATGCCTTGAAAGATGGTATTTAAGAGGGGACCTGATTGAAGTATATAAAATCATGCATGGTATAGAAAAGATGGGCAGAGGAAATTTAACAACACAACACTAGAACCAGGGAGCACTCTATGAAGCTGATGGGTAGGAGAGTCGGATCCTGCAAGGGGAAGTATTTCTTCACCCAGAGGGTCATCGGTTTATGGAATTTGCTGCCTAGATGGCTTTAAGGAAGGGTTAGTCAAGTTTATGGATGACAGATGTATCAATGGCTACTAGAATTGATGCCTAAGTACATCTTTCAGGCTGGAGGGACAAGCAAGATACTTGTAAGGAGAAAGTCTGCCCTTGTCTGTGCTTGAGATCCCCATAGGCAATTAGTGGCCCACTGCATGCAGCAGAATGCTGGACTAGGTGGGCTGTGGCCTGATCCAGCAGGGCTACTCTTATGTTCTTATGTTCTGCTTCTGCTTCAGGATGGAGCCAGTCTGGTGGAATAATGGCTCCAAAGCTCCAGGATAGGACTTCCACATTTGGAAGGCTGTTTTTGTATAGTGTCCCACACTGGGTCTGAAGATCAAGTAATTTCTAGAACCACTTCTGGTTTTGTTAAACTTGAGGAACTAGAATTCATAGCCTCACTTCCCTCTGAGGATGCATTTTGGTGGACCATTTTGGTGCACTGCCCCAAATGCATCCACCTATTAAAATGGAAGGCTCCTCCACACACTTCCCTAGGCCAGTCTAGACACCCCTTGAATGCCAATAGATCTGTGTCCTCATATAGGTGGCCAAAACTGGAGCTTCCTCCTTTCCAACATACATGGAGTGGCCCACGGAGGAGCCTGTCTCCCATTCTAGCATGTGGGAGAGAGAGTCCCAAAGAGAGGCAGGCCTTGTGCTATCCTGTTTCAACAGGAAGTGCAAAAAGGCCCAAAGTCACTGGTACCAACATCTGGTATATATTCTGGTACAGCAAACATATCACATTGTTGAAAAGTGAGGTCACCAACCTCATTAAAGTAAAAGTGTGGAAACTGATTTAATTTCATTTTCCTCCTCTGATAGTTCCCACATATAGGTTCTTTCCTTGGTTGGTAATGAGGGATGGTTGAAAAATATCGAGAGAGAGATGAAAATCTGAGCACAGACAGATGTCAGCATGATCTTGCCAGTGCCAACTCTGGCTCAGTATCTCTAAGTAATCTAAATATATTATCCTGGTTGTCTTAATAAACCTCAATTCTGAAACTTTTTTTAAATCACTGTTTACTTGCTATATTAGTTGGCATTTTCAAACAGTCTCTAAGAAACTTACAATATAAAAGCTGTTATAAAACAAAAAACAGCAGACAAAAAGTTCTTTTGTTTATTAAAAATGATTGGGCCTGTTCACACTTTTCTCAGTGAGATAGTATAATAATACCATTCGACTGAGGCATGATCAGGCACAGAAGGAGGTATCCACACTTCAATTGCTGGTATGTTCCCCAACCAGTATTTAAAGTGCAGATGGCCCAGCCTGGGTAAGCCAGATTGCCATGGCCATGGAAACAGTCATCTTGCACTGGGGCATAGGCTCACAGCACACAATTACACAGTCGCAGCTGAATCACCCCACCCACTCACAGCCTTCTCACCCAGAAGACGTGAACACTGCATCTAGGAGTCCACTAGCTGCTCCCAGTTAAGCTGTGGACAGGTTTTAACTTGTCCACAGATAATAAACATTGACACAGCTGGAGGGAGCTCCCATATGCCCCCAGTCACTCCAGGATGGTGCTGGCAGCGTGGCATGTGGACTGGCCTCCCTGCAAGCAACTGGAACTACTCCAGAAAGCAGGTTTAATCAGGGCCATATTTTAGATCACCTAGCTCTGGAGTTCTGTGCGCACTGAGGAAAGACCTGCTGATGATTATGGTTCCTTCTTGCTTTATAAAATAAATCATAGCTGATTGTTTGTAACCAGCCCAAGACTGTCCAGATGATAGTGTGTTTCCCAGAACATTCTCAAGGCAGTGATGCTGTTTTATGCCTAGCTGGGAGGAGCCAGTGCGCTTCCTTGGCATATCAGAGATTCAAACTGAGAGACTCCTAATCAGTGCACAGAATCAGTGCACAGGAAAACTAAAGTGGCTCAAAAGAGGTAGTAGGGGCTACGTGCTAATGCCTTGGTCCACAATAAAGCCAGATTAGAAAGTGGATTAGAATTTGGGATGTTCACACAAGTGTCCATGTGTTCCACTTTTTAGCTGATTGAAACTTGGTTTTTTAAAAATGTGTGCCCATGAACCCCAAGGTTCTAGCCACTGGGTAGTAAAAAAAAAATAAGATGCAAATTGTGCAACTGCATCCTAATGTTCATCACCACTTAAGAAAAAAAATGTAACATCTGTATTTTAGAGGATCATTCATTTTAACTATTGTTAAAAAAAAATTATAAGAACTCTGTTGGAAAGCCCAAGCATTATTTCATGGGATGGGAGTTGCTTATATTCCGTTCCATATCTCTCAACCCAATCGATTTTATGGCAGGCAAGCAGAAGACTGAAAGAAGTAGTTGTGTACCATTATAAGAGTGAAGATTTCCAGCTATTTAAATCAAGAAGGATAAGTGTGATTATTGTGTATGGGGGGGAGGGAGGTTATATCAGGGATGTGCACAAATGGGTGGGGTTTTTTTTGCATTCAATTAGTATCGAATCAAATGTAAGAAAAATTTTATTTGATTGAATATATCCCCTTTGAATGTAGTAGGATTCTACTCGATATGAGTGTATTTGTACAAATTTGTGTGAATATCTGATATTAGCGCATACATATCCCAGATGTGTCCCATACGTATCTGATATGTATGATATATATCAGATACATAACCTATAACATATCTGCTCTGAAAGCATCAAAACTATCCTGAATCCGCTTTGAATCCACTCTCAATCCATGTCTAATGCACTCTGGATACATTGCAGATGTGACTGGTGCAACTGCTTTCCCACCTGCCCAGTTCACAAATGTTCTGAAACATTCCTACGGATATGAATGCCAATGTACAAATGTCATAACATTCAGTATGAACATATGTGAACGAATATCGAACGTTGCGAATATCTGTGCGCATCCCTATTTTGCATAGAACGAGAACTGGATTTTTAAATAGCTGCCGCTGCCAGTAGAATTACCCTGGGAAGTGTTTAAGCTTACTGGTGGCATGTTTGGATTTCTTCTTTTATAAGTTCAGTGTCCCTTGGAGCAGATGGAAAAACAGGTGTGGTATCAATGCCATAGCTGTACAACAGATGGTGGCACAGTGCAATGCACACAGAGCTGTACAGTACATGACAAATATATGAAAGATGCATATTAATAAATATATGAAGGTTTGAATTTCAGATTTCAAGACTTGTAGGTCCTTGGTGGTGGTGGTAGTCGTGGTGATAGCTGGTGTGAAACATTCACAAACACTGAAAATGCCAGGACTGGCTCTTTTCAAGCCTTGTTACTTCTCAAATGAAGTCAACTATGAAATTTTGAAAGAGAAAAAGGCCAAATAGCACCCACAAAACACAAACGTGGGTGTATTCAGATCCAGGCATGGATATTCTATACATATCTGTGGCCAGAACAAATTCTCACACCTCTCCTTTCCCACCCCTCCCACCTCCATCCTTTTCCACCCCCTCCCCATTTGCCTTACCTCCCCCACCGCTGCTCCAGGGCTTACTGGGACCATGAAAGGGTTAGGCTATTCCAGTTTTATCAGAAGGCCTGTATTTATCCCTCAGAACCCTTCCACAGTTCCGGCAGGCCCCGGAAGAGGCCCACACCACCACCAAAGCTCCTCCCCCCAGGTAAGTGAGCCCCAGGGAGACAGGTGTGCATGACCTGATGGTGGTGCAAGCCTCTTCTGGGGCCTGGTGGAACCACAAGCAGGTTTCTCTGGAAGTAAATACAGGGCTTTGAGAAAGCCTGCTTGTGGTTCAAGCAGACCCTGGAAGAGGCCTGGAGCACCATTGGAGCAGGTAAGTGGGCCCCGGGTTTTGGAGGAGGCCGACCTGGAGGGGGAGGCCCCCAGGTAATCCATTATCGTTAGAAGCTTCTACCAAAGCTTCTACAGATACTGGATTATCTGATTTGTGGATGGATAGGGCCCTTTGAATAGGGCCTTATTCGATCTGTCCATGAATCTCGGAATCTGGATGTATTCATCTGGATTCTGAATGCACGGATAATTCATGCATATTCCCAGTATACATACGTATCTGATATGAATCCAATACATATCCTGTAACATATCCGCTCTGGAAGCATCAAATCTAACCTGAATCCACTTTGAATCCACTCTCAAACCATGTCGAGTGCACTCTTGATCCACTGTAGATGTGACTGGCACAGCTGCTTTCCCACCTCACCATTTCACGAAAGTTGCAAAGCATTTGTACAAATGTTCTGAAATATTCACACGAATACAAATGTCAGTGTATGAATGTCGTAACATTAGATTCATATACAAATGTCCAAATTCATATGAATTCGTACAAATATCAAATGTTACGAATATTCTTACACAACCCTATTGAAAATATCAAAAGACATGATAAGAACTTATTTAAGTACATCAAAGAAATAAGAATCCAATCAGGAAGGCAGTTGGAACATAAGATGATAATGGTCAGAAAGGGATCATTAAAGACAAAACAGAGATTGCAGACAAAAAAGGATCCAGGGGTGGTCCACGAAATTACAGATCAGTGAATTTAACATCAGTTCCAAATAAATTGATGTAAACCATCATTAAGGATACAATTAGTTAGCATACAGAAGTTCAAGCTGAAGATAAGAGTGGCTTCTGGAAAGGCAAATCATGCCTCATTAACTTGTTAGAATTCTCTGAGAATGGTGATCTACCTGATATTGTCTATCTGGACTTTCAGAAGACTTTCAACAAAATTCCTCATCAAAAAGTCCTGAATAAATTTATCAGTCTTGGAATATGTGGATGGCAATCAGCTGCTGGGCACAATGTGTCCGGTGTCATTTCATCAGGCTACCAGAAGTGGTCCCTGAAGGATGCCATGGACATGTGGCTAAAAAAAGCCCCAGCCAGCAACTTCAAACACTGGGAAGCTTTGTTCCCAACTTCTGAAGTTGAGGTAGGCTGGGTTGTTACAGTATAACACTCCTTGGCTCACGCTATTGCCTGCCCCTCCAGTCCTGGGCCAGATCATGCAATCCACTCCAATATTGGACCTGTACAGCATAGAATAATGCACAGGTACAGATCTTACCAGTGGTGCACAAACAACAATAATAATCTAGGTCTTAATCACAATTGCAAATATAAGAATTTGTTTGCACAGTGCACCTTGGGTGTTTTTCCCATTAAGGACCCATTAAGGATCCTTTAAAGACCCTTAATGGGTACTCTAGTGCTAAGTGGAAAAACACCCCTCGTTCAATCTGAGTCAGATCTACCAATAGGCATACCAGGAGGAAACTCAAGGCAGAGCTATTCAGCATTTAGCCCCTCTAGATGTTACTGAACTACAACTCCTACCACTTCACTTGCTGCATTTTGTGCCACCTGGAGAGCCACAGGCTGAGCATTCATGCCTCATGCCTCACAGATGCAGGAAACATGTTGAACTGGGGGCATTTATGCTTTTCAAAATTAATCAGCCTGGCAAGACAACCCTCCTGTTTTCTCAGAACTAGGGATGCGCATGAATGTTTTTTGGGGCATTTAATTCATAATGAATCAAATGCTAGAAAATTTGTATTTGTTCAAACAGATCCCCTTCGAATGTGGTAGGATTCTATTTGATATGAATATATTCATACGAATCCATACAAATATCCAATACAAATGAATCCATATCTGATACATATCCCGTAACACAGTGGTTCCCAAAGTTGTCTGTGCTACGACCCATCTAATATAAGTTTACCAACTCGGGACCCACCTCTAGGAAATTTAACCATATTTGAAATAACTTTTTTGATGTAATTATTTAATTAAGTAATAAAAAAATTGTATTAAAACTTTGTTATTTGAAAAGTCCTTTATTTATATTGGTAACGGTTAAATTTCCTAGAGGTGGGTCCCGACACACAGTTTGGGAAACCCTGCCGTAACATATCTGCTCTGAAAGCGTAAAATCCGAGCTGAATCCACTTTTAATCCAGTCTCAATCCATGCCAAATACAATCTGTATCCGTTGCAGATGTGACTGGTCCAGCCACTTTTCCACCTCCCCAGTTTAATGAATTCCTGAACTTTTGGTCCAAATGTCCGAAACATTTATATTCATATAAATGTTAATGTACCAATGTCCTAACATTCAATTCATGTACGAATGTCCAAATTCAGATGGATTTGTATGAATAGCAAACGGTATAAATATTCATGCACATCCCAACTTGGAACTCCCCAAAAGCCAAAGTTACATTATCCACAGCTATCTATGGTGGTAAGCAGCATGACTTAAGGTACCACAAGTACCATTTTTGCCCAGGGCCTCACTTAATGTTGGCTGCCTTTGATTTAAATAAAAAATGCTCAGTTCCCATTGTCCTTTTTATGAGTGGCTAGGAGTCAGCTAAATCTACAGGACTCTAGTTTTCTACATCCTTGCTTTATTTATGAAATGGTCCATTTTCAATAACAAACTGGTCTTTCTCTGTTTTCTGCAGAGTCATTCGACTATAGAAATATCATATAAATGGTACAACAATAACATTTCACAGGCTTCATGCTATGAAATAATACTCAGAGGGTTCTGAGACCAACTCCCTATACTTGAAGAGATTTTAGTGTTCATAAATCTTTCATTCTCCATGTCAGAAGAAATCAGGATTCCTCTATGATGTCTAACCAAGACATTTAGTATTATTGTTATGGGCATTTATCTTGAAGGAAATATACAAGTGTTTGTACTTGTGCCTGTAAAAAAATAATAATGTACCACTGTCTGTAAGAGGAATCATCTTCTCATAGAGGAAATGTGTCATGTTCTAATACCATATGCTCATCTCTCCAGTGAAAACTAGTGAGGAGACTGAAAAAGATTTAGATGGATGAGAAAGATGGAAAAATCACAGGTGCACAGACCGTGTTAAGCTACTTTGGATAACCTCATATATTTCCAGATAGCTTGCACAATTCAGACCTTAGAATGTGAATCAAATGTTCACACACTTGAAGCTTGACCTTAGAATTTGAATCAAATGCTTTGATACATTTGTACGAAGCTTCGTTACGGATCCCTATGGGATTTGCAGTGGGGATTTGAATTGAACTTGTATTGAACATTCTTATCAAATTCAAATCCTACCACATTCGAAGGGGATCTATATGAATGAATACTAATTTTCTTGCATTTCATTCAATACAAACTGAATTAAAAAAAACACCATTCATGCACATTCCAGCATTCTACATACTTTGCAGTTAACCTTGATGCTGGGAGTAAAATGGGCCCAAGAAAAATCCTCAGGACCTTCTGTACTTTCCCGAGGAAGTTCAAGAATAGGCAATCTGGGTCTACCAAGGCTAGGATGGATTGTGCTAAGACTGGAACAATGGCATCTTCGTGGTGGTGACATTCCTGTTTGATTGGCATGCTAGACCTGAAGCTCATACAAGTAGGGATATGCACAAATATTCGAAACATTCAAAATTTGATTGAATTTGTTTGAATTCAGACATTCGTATGTGTACGAATACGCACATGATGCGTACTTGCCCGTACGCGTCTTTCCCACTTCTGTACACATTTGTACAGATATGTACGGGATGCATATGGGATGAATACAGGATGTGCACAGATGTGTACGGGATGTGCACAGATGCGTACGGGCACATATGAATGTTGTGAACATTCATATTTGCAAATACAGATAAAAAATTCACACAAATAGATTTGAATGTATTTTGAATTGGATTGGATGTGAATATATCTGAATTTTAAACATTTGAATCAGTTCAAATTTTGGGATATTTGATTCAAATTGAATTGAATCCAGAAAATTGCATTCGTGCACATTCCTACATACAAGGTTTAGAAATGACCTCTGTAGCTCTGAAATTCATGCCTTCCACCACCAAAATGGGTCCCTTCTTAGTCTGGAAAACAGAGGTAGGTACCTTCTATATGGATCTGTGATCTGGGGCAAATTCACACTTCTGGCCAGGGTATAGTAAAAGTGAACTTGCACATGTTTGTACCAGCATTCACACTAACAAATGCTAGTGCACAAATTCCCACCCCCACACACCCGAGAACTTAGCTGAATTGTGGACACATGATTGGGCACCACCGTCTTGGGTCCTGATGTTGGTGTGTGTGCACCAGGAAAGGCCATCTCTCGTTAAGGTAAGCGCATATCTGGAGCTGTAAATTGTGCTCCACAAGTAGTTGCTTTCCAACGTCCTCCTGCATGGAAAGAGCCATTTCTGAGTTGGAAACGGGTCCTTCAAGTGCAGATAAGAACATAAGAGAACATAAGAGAAGCTCTGCTGGATCAGGCCACGGCCCATCTAGTCCAGCATTCTGTTGCACACAGTGGCCCACAGTGGCATGTATCCTCTGTCTTTCTCTGTGAATATGGAGGTAAAAAATTTGTTTAGTCTTTCTGCAATCTCCATGTCTTCTTTAATTATCCCTTTCTGACCTTTAATATCTAGTGGTCCAATTGCTTCCCTGGTTGGATTTCTATTTCTGATATACTTATAGAAGTCCTTCTTATTTCTTTTGATGTTTTTAGCAATGTGCTCATCAAAATCTTTCTTAGCTTTCCTAATGGTCATCTTGCATTTGTGTTGCCAGTGTCTGTGTTCCCTCCTTTTCTCCTCATTCAGATAAGCCTTCCATTTTCTAAATGGACTCTTGTTTTTAATGACTTCATATACTGCATTTGTGAGCCACACTGGTTTCTTCTTGGACCTAGAAGTCCCCTTTCTTCTTTTAGGTATGCATTCTAGGGTGTTTTTCCACTGTCACTAAAAGTACCCATTAAATACCCATTAATGGGTACGTAATGGAATTTTTGTACCCATTAATGGGTACTTAATGGGTACTTCTAGTGACAGTGGAAAAACACCCCTTGTTGCACTTTCATTACTGTTTTTTTAAGTAGTCTACATGCATTCTGATTGAACTCTTCTAACTTTCCCTTTCAATTTCCTTTTTACTAGTTTTCTCATTTGGGGGAAGTTTCCCTTATGAAAGTTTAAGGTCTTTGTGTTAGACTTTATTAAGAACTTACTACATTTCCCCTGGTTCCATGACCATTTGTTCCATGGAACAGTCATTTAGCAGGTCTAGGAATTTTCTCTCTCTTTCCTGAGTTGAACAGAAGTTCATCCAGTCTATGTGAGGATAATTGAAGTCCCCCCATTATAACTACTCTATCTTTTTGTGATACCTCCTTTACCTCATTTTCCAATTGTTGATCTCCTTCGGGGGTTTGGTTGGGAGGACGATAGCATGTCCCTATTGTGAGGCTTCCCTCGTGGTCTTTGGGCATCAACTGAAGACCAATCTATTTACCCTTTCCAGAGGGAAATATTTGTTTGTTTTCCCCATTCTTGATTTTAATTGTCTTTTTATATAACTATTATGATTTTAACTTTTTTTAAAAAAACAATTGTACAACACTTTGATATTATATTTTAATTGAAAATGATATATAAATGTTTTATGTGGATGGATACACACATGCTGATACTTTTTTTAGAAAAGAAGTTAATTTTAATTTGGTCTAGTGGTTAGGGAGCCGGACTCTTATCTGGAAATACCGTGTTCAATTCCACTCTCTCCCATGAAGCCAGCTGGGTGACCTTGGGCTAGTCACAGCTCTCTTCTGAGCTCTCACAGCCCCACTTACCTCACAGGGTGTTCTGTTGGGGGGAGAAGAACAGAAGCTTTGTCAGCTGCTTCGAGTCCCCTTAAATGGGTGAGAAAAGTGGGGTAGAAAGCCACCTCTTCTTCTAAAAATAAAATCAGAGAATCATTGACTGGCAATTGCATCTGCTCTTAGTGCTGGACCCTGAACACGACAGCATTTGTCTTTCTTTCACACCAAGATGAAAATTCTGCTGTAAACACACTGAACCATATTTCCCAATTACTAATAAACAATTATAAAGTGTAAATGATCACAGCATGTTAACAAACACAATCCAGATCACTTCTGTGCCACCAAAACATGGATGCTTTTCAACAAATGATATCTCAGCTTCAGGAGTAAGTAACGAAAATAAAATTATGTGTAAATAACAGCTTTACTCACATTTTGTCTGAAACCAGATTGATCCTAGGAAGCACCGATTAGCAAAATAAACTAGGCGTCAAGTAGATGAGGCTCCTTTTATGATATCTAAAATTAAGACATTGTGCTAGAAAAGCCTGGAACCAGCTACCTGACAGCTCATTAGCTATGTGCAAGAATTTTTTTTTATTTGATTTGTATTGAATCAAATGCAAAAAACTGAATATTCATTCGAATAGATCCCCTTCAAATGTAGTAGTATTAAAATTTGATACAAATGTTCAATGCAAATTTGCATACAAATCCTATATGTATCCCATACAGATCCCATATGGATTAAGGGTGTGCACAAATGCAATTTTTGACATTTGATTCAATTCGAATAGAATATTTGAATATCCGAATTCATATGAATAAAGAAAAATGAATGTCTGGAAATTCAAACAGATACAAATATATTCACATCTATTCATTTGAATATTCAGTATATATCTAATATACAAATCTCAGACAGATATGTAAGTGATGCGTACAGATACATACACATACAAATGTTCAAATTATTCCCATGAATAACTCAAAATATTCATTTTTGTACAAATACTAAAAAGTGAATGTCTGGACATTTGATCCATAAACGAATGACCAAATTTGTACAAATTCATATGAATAATGAATAATATAAATATTTGTTCACATCCCTAATATGGATCCCATAAGAATCCCATATGAGTCTGTAACAAAGCTTCATACAAATGTATCAAAACATTCTAATTCAAATTATAATGTCAATCTTCAAATGTGCTAACATTCAATTTAAATTCAAATGTCCAAATTCGGCCAAATCTGTATGAATTTCGAATGCTACGTGTCATGTGTCAAGAGCATTTATACAATAGAAAACCTAAGTGGAGCTGGGCAGATCGCTAAAGCAGAACCCACATGAGACCTTTAGGTCATCATGAATTTGTTCCAGTGGTGCACTGGCCACTCTCCTGGGCAGCCCAAAAAGCCTCCTAGGATCGAGATGATTCTGCACTCTGGGAGAACCTGCTACACTTTTAGTGCTCGTTAAAACAATCTAACAGGAAATCATTACTCCCCCACTGGTTTAAACTTCCCTGCAGCACCCAGATCTACTTGGGTTCTTATTCTTCCTCAGAGAGCATAGGAAAATGGCTGACTTCCACATCCACTTCCTGTGCTTGCCAAAGGAACACCTGAGTGGAAACACCGCCCTAGGAAAAATTAGAAGAGTAGATAATCCTTTCTTTTTTTTATTTGTTTGATGAGAGTGAGAGAGGATACATCAAGAAATGAACCTTTGGAATAGATGGGAAAATGGCTATTCATTTTGCTAAATTGAATGTGGAGGAAAGTTTGGGTGTACCTGTACCTTAGGAGTAGATTCAGCCATCCCTGCAGTGTCCACATACATTTCAGGTGTTTTTCCACTGTCACTAGGAGTACCCATTAAGTACCCATTAATGGGTACTTAATGGCATTTTTGTACCCATTAATGGGTACTTAATGGGTACTTCTAGTGACAGTGGAAAAACACCCTTCTACTGCTACCCACATGCACCTCTTGAGCCTGTGTCCATTACCACAGTGTGGTCTCAGGCTATTCATACAAGGGATGTGCACAAATGCCATTTTCAGGATTTGATTCGACTAAAATATCTGAAGATTTGAATCGATTAGAATGTTTAAAATTTGAAAGTATTCACATTCGATTCAAATAAAATACAGTCAAATATTCGTACAAATTTTCAATTCATATTTGAAGATACAAATGTCAACAACATTCCAAATGCGTCCATACGCATCCCATTTTTATTCCATATGCATCCCATTTTTGTCCCGTACAATTATGTTCCAATACAAATAAGATGCATACAGATACGTATATAATGCATATGTATCTGTACAATACTAATGTCCAAATAATTCATACAAATGATTCAAAAATTTGTTCAAAATGCATTCAAATGTTAAATTTGAATTTAGAGACATTTGATTCACATTTGAATGTCTGAATTCAATTGAATTTTGAATGTTTCAAATATCCATGCACATTGATAATCCATACTTGGAAGCGTCCCTGAAAATAGAGCTGGTGTTCTTGTCCAGGTGGCTGAGATGTTCCAATGTTCAGGCAGCCACTTGCATCAAAAGACACTTTCCACCCATATACAAAATAACACATTTTATTCCCAGGCTGTCGTAGTGAGCACAGATGTTTGCAATGTGAGAGAAAATGGAAGGTGGCAGAATCAAGCCTTTTCCTAATTTGGGGACAAGGACATTAACAGAAGCTCCATCCTGGTCAGATGTGTGGACAGTGTAAAGACCAGTGCACATGAGAGTGGATTTGGACCAAGCTGTAGACAGCCATAATCTTTCAGGTTTTTCAATGCAATGAATCTAATTTGCCATTCATCCAGTCAGCTGTTTATGCACTGTACCAAATCACTGATATGGTCAGGGAGTTTGCGGCCTTTATTTGCTTCATACATCTTGGCTTTCAAGATTTTATCAACTGTTTTTATTTGTTTCTTTTGCACCTTGTTAAATGGGTTTTAAGGTCTCCTAGGGGATAACTACACATAATATTTTTAGGCAGTTTAAACATGAAAGAAAGAAAGAAAGAAAGAAAGAAAGAAAGAAAGAAAGAAAGAAAGAAAGAACATAGGCTGCCGTGTTTCAGAAATAACCAGGTTCTTACTATTTCCTACCTCCTAGCTGTCCTTGCTTTCATGTTTTTTTCAGCACATATACTTGTAAATTCTATGGCAACTTATGATCATTGATTCTGATTTGATGACCCTCTTTGGATCTTTCCAGATTTGGCTGTATTGTGAAATACACCCCGAAATAGAGGCCTGCTATCTGCATGCTAGTGCAGACTATAGCAGGCCCCAGATAAGGCCTACCATAGTCTGTATTAGCATCTGGACAACAGACCCTAATCCCAAGATATATTGCAGAAAAGGTCCAAGTGTAAAAAGGGCCTAAGAGAGTCCTCAACTTTGTTTTTGTTCTCATTCCACTTGTCTCCCTCTCTCACACACGAAGTTTCTTCACAGAGAAAGGACCTTTCCGCACTGACTCTAAAAACGGATTTAGAGCCAGATGTGGAATGGATTTAGACGTGGCTTTCGCATAGGGGCCAGAATTAGACCCCTTTGAGCAAGCCACGTCCGCATATCGGCAGGTTTTTAAACCGTTTTTGCCGCCGAAACCCTACCCAGATGTAAGACCTGAAAAAATCAGGTCTTACATCTGGCTTTCCCCCTGAAAACGGTTTGGAAACAAACGTTTCCACACCAGAGGGGGAAAAGCCGGATTGCCGGCGCATGCCCAGCTGTCAGAGAGGCAGAGCGCATGCTCTGCCATTCTGACAGCTGGGCAAGCCTGGCAGCCAGCTTCCCTGCCTTCTCCCTGGGCAGAGAATGGAGAATCCTCCGTTCTCTGGCGAGGGAAAGGCACCACCACTCCTTCTGTCACACCAACCCCACGAACAGCCCCCTTCTATGTACCTGATCGCCTCCATTTCGTCTCCATTTCGATCGTGAGTCTCGGAGGGATGGCGGCAATCACGCACGCGTGTGCCATTGCTCTGACGGGCCTCCAGGCAGCCCAGGACTACATTTCCCAGTGTCCCTGGGCTGCTGGGGCCGTCAGAGCAATGGCGCACACGTGTGCGATTGCTGCCGTCCCTCCGAGACTCACGATCGAAATGGAGGAGAAATGGAGGCGATCAGGTACATAGAAGGGGGCTGTTCGTGGGGTGGGGGTGGGGGTGCCTTTCCCTCGCCAGAGAATGGAGGATTCTCCATTCTCTGCCCAGGGGGAAGGCAGGGAAGCTGGCTGCCAGGCTTGCCCAGCTGTCAGAATGGCAGAGCATGCGCTCTGCCTCTCTGAGAGCTGGGCAGGTGCCGGCACGGCCAATTTGGGATGGGTGCTGGTGCACTCATGCAGCACCCATCCCAAACCATTTCCCAATCCGGCCTTGCCGCCACGCCCCCGCACGTGTGTGTACGCGTGGGGTCTGGGAGAAACTGTTTCTGCTCGAAACGGATTTCCCTTTGAAAACGTTTTGGCCAAAAACGGATCTTATAGATCCGTTTTCGGCAGCAAATGCGGAAAGGCCCAAAATGAGCAAGCTGAGGGAGATGACATCTTGTGCAGGAACTCTCCATCACCCTCCCCTCATTTTGAAGGGAGAAGGGATGCTGAGAAGACACCAAACCAAGGCTCATTGTCATGACACTGTATGGAATATAGATCCTGGAGAAGAAAAAAAATACACATCAGCTTGGTATTATGGACGACCAAGCAGCAATGGATGATTTTGTGTGAACATGGTACCCACCATACGTAGTCGTTTGAGGAATTAATTGACTTCCTGACAAAGCATTAGTATTCTTGAAATCTGAGCTTATTTTATTTACTATTTATTTTACATATACATATTTAAACTTCTTACTGTATTTTTATTATATTTATTTTGAAAAGTCAGGGGAAATAGTGAATAAATTCTTCCTCTACTTCTTCTTCAAACATAAGAGAAGCCCTGCTGGACTGGGCCACAGTACATCTAGTCCAGCATCCTGTCTCACACAGTGGCCCACCAATTGCTTTTGGGCATCTCAAGCAAAAGACAAAGGCAAAATCTTCATCTGCTCTTGAATCCCTGCAAATGGCTTGGAGGATGTGTCTAGGCACCCATTCTAGAAGTCATTGATACACCTGACATCCATGGATTTGTCCAAGCTTTTCTTAAGGCCATCTAGGCTAGGCACTGTTACCTCTTCGGGCACCAAATTCTACTATTACTACTTCTTACTCCTGTGAAGACGCACCTCTTTTCCATCCATCCATCCATCCATCCATCCATCCATCCACCCACCCACCCACCCACCCACCCACCCACCCACCCACACCCACACCCACACCCACACCCACACCCACACCCACACCCACACCCACACCCACCCACACACACACACATACATACATACATACATACATACATACATACATACATACATACATACATACATACATACATACATACCACTTGATTTACTTTAACTCTTCTACTGGTCAAAAGGGAGAGAGCAAGAAGACCTATCACTACAGTGGGCCTGTGTACACTTGGCCTTTTTCTGGCGTATATCTCAGGATAGAGGTGTGTGGCCCACATGCTAATGCAGGCTCACCTGGGGCTTGCTCTAACTTGCACTAGGATGTGGACAGCAGCTTCCTATTCCAGGATGTATTCTAGAATAAAGCCAAATGCAAATGGGCCCCTAGTCTCTGCCCCAAACAAGAATATTGCTTGACATTAGGGATATGCATGATTTTTTTTTTTTTGCATTCAAATTTGAGTTGATTCGGATGTCAAAACATTCAATTTGATTTGAATGTTTAAAATCCGAATGCAATAAAAATCTATTTATTCGAATGTTAGATACGAATTAGAAGATACGAATGTCGACAACATTCGTGTGTGTTATAAGTATCTGTACACATTTCGTATGGATCCTGTTTTATCCCATATGCATCCCATTTTCATTCCATATTATAAGTGCAAATGAGTACAGATACGTATGATATTCCTACGGATACATACATGCGTATCTGTGCATTCGAATCATAAGAATCATTTGAATGAATGTTTTGAACACTGGAAATTTGTTCAAATGTTTAAATTCGAATGTGAAGATATTCTATTTAAATTCGAATGTTCACATTTGATCAAATTCGATTGAATTTTGAATGTTTAGAACATTTGTGCACATCCCTATTTGACATACACAAGAAATCACAGTGAATTTCCCCCTTCTTTGAATGGAAAAGGCGAGAGAGAAATTTTAAATGGCTAATTTTCAGAGCTGGACACTTTTTGAGAATGTGTGCAAATGTGCAATGCTTCAGGAGAGTTTCTTTTAAGAAAAGAACACTTTTTTTTTGCCGTGGCCATGGTCCAGCCTCCCAAATCTGCTATTCTAACTTGATTTTATCTAGGAAACCCAAACAGCTCATAATGTTTTGAGGTTGATAAAATGTGCATTAAATCTCTGGTTTTATGCTGCTATTGTTTTAATGCTTTTCTAAATTGCAGCAGGAAATGTTAGAAAAATAGGGATACCTCTGATATTTTCCTTATTTAAATACTTCCATGAAACTTGGAGCTCAGAATTAATGGATGCTGGGCATCTGAAGCAGAACTGTTGCATTTTAAATTCTCCAGTCTTGCTCTCCTTCTTTCTGGCTTATTTTCACATTGATAGGATCGTGGGAGTAGCTGTGAAGTAGCTGTCCAACCTCATCCCTTGAAGGGCTCTACATCAAAGCATCTCTAACAGGTGGATGTCTAGCCTCCATGTGAACCTCTCTGCTAAGGAGGACAGCACCAGCTCTCTAGGCAATTACTTCCATCACGGTAAGATAAGAAGCTTCAAATGAAATTTGTCTTTTTCCAATGTACACTTACTTACCCGGCATGAATCAGAGCATTCTAGGACACTCTATCCACATGCTGCAGCACCAGCTCCAACCCAGAGCATTCAAGAGTGCCCAGATTAGGGATGTGCACAAATTGGTTTTTTGGCATTTGATTCATAACAAATTGAATGTTAGAAAATTTGTAATCGTTCAAATAGATCGTTCAAATTGGTCTAGTGGTTAGGGAGCCGAACTCTTATCTGGGAGTACAGGGTTCAATTCCGCCCTCCCCCATGAAGCCAGGTGGGTGACCTTGGGCTAGCCACAGCTCTCTTCTGAACTCTTACAGGGTGTTCTGTTGTGAGGAGAAGAACAGAAGGTATGTCAGCTGCTTTGAGTCCCCTTAAATGGGTGAGAAAAATGAGGTAGAAAAGCCAACTCTTCTTCTTCTTCTTTGAATGTGGTAAGATTCTATTTGAAACAAATGTATTCATACAAATTTGTACAAATATCTGATACATATCTGATACGAATGAATATGTATCTGATACGTATCCAACACGAATGCATACGTATCTGCTACAGATCCGATATGTATCCAATTCATATCGGATACATATCCCGTAAGATGTATGCTCTTAAAGCGTCAAATCTGACCTGAATCCACTTTTAATCCACTCTCAATCCATGTCAAATTCACTCAGGATCCATTGCAGATGCAACTGGCACAGCCACTTTCCCGCCTCCCCATTTCATGAATGTTCCAAAGCTTCGTACAATTGTATGAAACATTCATATTCGTATGAATGTTAATGTACAAGTATCGTAACATTAATTTGTGTACGAATCTCTAAATTCATACAAATGACGAATGTTACAAATATTTGTACACATCCCTAGCCCAGATCCTCTGTAGCATCTAGGGTGTTCCCAATAAACTCCTGGATGCAGTGTTTGAACTACTTCCTTTTTGCAGATGCTACATGGGGGCACAGTGTTGCAGCTGTGGTTGTACAGTTGCACACCGCATCACAATCACCATAGCAACAACCCAGCATGCAGCAGAAGTTGCTGCGGCCATTACTGTAGTGATGCAGATGGTTCCAGATGGATCGTCCACACTGCAACAGGCCACAGATAAATTGGGGACAGGACTGGTGCTCACAGTGCAAATGCTAGGCACCATCCCACAGAAATTAAGTGTGAAAAAGCCCTTATATTACTCATGAACATAAATGCTGTAAATAATGAGATCTGTATTTGAATGTACACATTCTTGCACTGAGAAGAAATTAGTGGCATGTCTAAGCAAAATACACGCAGCAGCAGGACACTATAACAAAAATAATAATGCAGTGACAACAGACACACTCAAAAGTCTGCATTGCATTGTCATGACAAAGATTTATCAATATGAATTGGCAATGGGAATGTCAATCACATGAAGAAGCTGAGTGCTGCAATCAATGAGCACATGCTTTAATTTTAGATTTCCCCTGAGTTTAAATTGGAATTGGCTGTGAACTTAGAACAGATTATTTTGTCATTTTTAGTTGCAGCTAAGTAATTCCTGGCTATCTAAAGGGACTCTTTATAACTACTGTAACAGGCATTTTAGAATATGCAGAAATGTTTGGCCTTCAATAACTATGCTTTTTATGTATTTATCATAAGTTGTATTATTTATAACATGCATGATCATTGCTGAATCTTCTTCATATAATCCCATGTATGTTTTGTGCTGCACCAAACCACCACCACACTTTTGAATTTGATTCAAATCAAACCAAGTCAGGGCCTGTTTGAAAGAGTCAAACCACCTTGTTTGAATCAAACCCATTTGAGTGTGCGTGCAATTGTCCTTTAAAAAGACCCCTTTCTTTTGATTTTTAACACTATTCATAATCTAACAGATTTGAAGCTGAGGTTCAGATCTGAACCGGGCCAAGCCTATTTGACCCAGTCAGAATTCAACAGAACACCACGTGGTTCACTTCAGTCCAAACAAAATCACAAATTTTGACCTTGTACACATCTCTAATACAGTGTAGGCTTTATTTTAAAACCCATAGACCTTCATTCATAGATAACCGCCATTAAGTGCTGATTACCATAATTAAGTGTCAGCATTCAGCAGAGTCTTTGGGAAAGCGTTTATCACCCAACTTTGAGTGATTTATTCTAATAAAACAGCAGCCTTTGGTGTTGCTGTTCTCTTCTGTTTCAATAAAAGGAATCAAATCAAACTGTATTCAGCTCAAATCCTTCTTGAAGTTCCTGCTAGCTTCATAACCACACTTAATCCACTTTGCAGATAATATTAAGTGGTCTTGTTTGTTAGAAATGATCGTGAAATGTGTATTTCCATATGAATGCACTGAATGCTGGTCTTTTCCCCTTTCTAAGCACATCTTGTCAAGGCGATTTTGACAATGTTGTACTCTTTTAAAAGGTGCTTCCATAAGTATACTTTCTCTGGAAAGATTTCTATTTTATCCAACAACTGGATAAATGTTGAGACTAGTCTTTTATCAGAAATTCTATCTGTACGAACATTTTTGTTGACTTGAGATAGCTGTTTGCCAAAAATATCTGATTTGATTAAAGGAAGTCTAAAATTAAACGTGTAAGGGATTTTACTATCTTGAGCTACTTTAACTGTGCTTCCTACAAATGGAGGACCATCTGTTTTGTATCCAGTAGGGTCCTAACTGGTAAAACCGAAAGGACCCTGCCTGGAGTGCGAATTCCTAAGTGTGAATGCTAGTACACATTGGTCTGCCAGGCACTTTTCCTGTCCAGAAATGGCATGAATGGTTGCAGGCTGGATGCATCAGGGAAGCATTCAGGTAGGATTTTGTGTACCACAGCTAGTTGACGATAGGTTAGTGTCTGGTAAGGCAGGGGGCATTTCTAGTTTGTAAACACCTCCTGCAATTACGTATGCACCTGCCCAGATGTTAACCTATCATGAACTTTGGGGCCAAGTGTGAATTGGCCTACAATCTACATACAGAAAGCCCACAGATATCTGTTAAGAGTGAACAGAGATATTGAGGGAGATCTGGAAAAGAGAAGTAGAAAATTAAAATAATTTTATCTTTCTCTGTCCCAGATTTACTGCTTTTGCTTCTCCATACCCCAGGTGAGCAAGATAAGCTGGCGAGAGACCAGACTTCTGAATTTCTTCAGCTGAGTGTCTCTGCCATAAGGGCAGTGCCTGAGAAAATGAAAAAGGTCTAACCTTAGAGGCTGGAAACTCAATTTTAGCCAGTAGGAAAATGGACTTATCCTGGCTTTTTGCCTCCATTTTAAATAATCCCACTTTATGTCTAAGGATGACATCCAAGGCACATTTTTCTGTTAAAAATAATCACCTCAGAACTCTTGAGCACCAGGAAGGTGGCAGAAGCCATGGTGTGTGGATGCACTTGACCACTGAGTGGGCCAACAACCACTAGAGGGTAAGTGTGAACATGACCAACATTTCCCGCAAAGGCATTTAGGACCAATAATGCTCAAAAGGTTGATTGGCTTACTATTTGCTTGACCATTCCTGTTGCCATTTTTTTAAAAAAGGAACAGGAATCTGTGTGCCACAGTCCTCTGGAAAATGGGCAGAAAAGTGTATGTTTTTAAATACAGAAGCTAAAACTGGAAGCGACCAGTGCAAATTGGATTGGTTTGCCAGGGATGAAATCAATTCTGGGGCTTCGCCAGGTTTCAACAGGTCAATTAACAATTTTACCTCAGTATAGGGATAAGGAAAGGTCTGAGAAATCGAATGTTCAAGTGAGTATATGGCAGAGAGGCAGACACGCCAAATCGGCCTTAAATTCAAATTGATGAGGAATGTTCTACCAAAGCAAAATACAGTAGATGATTTTTTTTCATAGAACAATCTTCCCCAGGTCTGTACACATCCGTATGCATCCCGTATGCAAACTGTTTTCATCCCATATGGATCCATACAAATGCATATGGATGCAGGAAAGATGCAGCTCTTCAAGTACGCATCATGTACAAACCCGTACACGTGCGAATGTCCAAATAATTCAAATGAATAGATCTGAAATCCAAACTTTGAATCAAAAATTTAAATTCAAATTTAAGGACATTTGATTCGAATTCAAATGTCGAAATCCGGTCGATTCGATCGAATTTCAAATGAATTAGAATATTCATGCTCATGCCTATTCTGCAGTGCATGCCGTTCAAAAATCTCTTTGAGTCTGCAAGGCGCATCTTCCTTCTTGTAGTGCAAGCTTCTGCAAAAGAGCACATTGCTTTTGTTAGTGCATTTTTTCAAGGCTTCTTATTCTTCCTTGCCTGTGTTAATTGTTTCCTTTCCTTCACATTTTTCAGAAGAGTTCGGAATTTTACTTTCATTCAAACTTCTCATCCACTCCAAGACACTGAATAGGAGGGTTATTTTGTACTATTATATATGAGAACACTGAAAGAAAATTGGGGTCCAATCCAATCACTTTCTTCCTTCAGAGGCAATTGCCTCATTTTCTTTTCTTTATTCTCTTTTTGTTTCTTTTGTACTTTTTCCCTAGTGAAAATTATGAGATGCTCATGATGTCTTCATTGATCCTGCCAATGCGCTGAATGTACTTAACAATTTTTCCCAGCACCAAAAGATGCTGTTATTTACTTTGTTTATTTTACTTATCAGTGGAAGAACCTTTTTTTCCCATGTATCTCCAGGAACTCCACCTGGGTCCAGAACTGACTGTACCTGAAACCTCAGAAACTACCTGTCAGTTTATGTAGATTTTCCTAACTTAGATGGGCCAGTGGTTTCGTTCAGCTTACAGCTGCTTCCAATATTTCTGAGTTTGATTTAATATTTAGAATCATAGAGTTGGAAGGGACCTCTAGAGTCATCTAGTCCAACCCCCTGCTCAATGCAGGATCTCCTAAACCATCCCAGAGAGATGTAGGTCCAACCTCTGCTTGAAGACCTTCACTTAAGGAGTACTCACTACCTCCTATGGCAACCTATTCCATTGACTGATAGCCCTCATTCCTAATATCTAATCTGTTTTGACTCCCTTGAAGTTTCATCCCATTGTTTCTAGTCCTCCCATCTTGTGCAAGAGAGAATAGGGACAATCCCTCTGCACTGTGACAGCCCTTCAGATACTTGAAGTTTTCTCCTTTGCAGGCTAAACTTTCCCAGATCCTTCAACAGTTCCTTGTAGACCATGCTTTCCAGACCACCAACCATTTTTGGTAGACTTCCTTTGGACTTGCTATAGTTTTTCAATGTCTTTTTTAAAATTGGGGTGCCCAGAACTGGACACCGTATTCTAGATGAGGTCTGATCAAGTTAAAGAGCTACACTTTCTGCACTGGGAGAATTGTGCTTGCATCCTATAATTATGGATTCCCAAACAAAGGATTGCAGGAGTGTACCTTTAGGAATGGTCCAGGCTCCAACAATTACACCCTTCTGGAAAAAAAAAAAAATAATAACAGAGCCAAAGCTAAACTTTTGTAAACTTGAGACAGTTTACAGTTTACAGCCATTAGGACATCACTGCAATTGTAGTTTCAAAACCACTTTCTCTCTCTCTTTCTTTTTAAATTAACCTCCATTTAAATGACTGTTTTATGATTACTGTGTCTTCCTGTACATTGTCCTAGGACCTAGGCAAAGGGTAGTTTTAAAACAAATGAACAAAGTAATTAATGAATGAAATACAACAGGAACTTGTATTTCCATTCCATTCCTGTTTAATTGTTTTCTCCAGTTAAGTCAGTGCCCTATTTCCTGAACCCAGGAATCCAAGTGGGATTCAGAGACCCAGATGCTGTATTGGGAGATAAAAGTTTTTCTTCAGGCAAGAAGGGAAAGGCTTGGATGCCATTTTGTGAGGCACTTTGGTCTTGTGGTTGGTGTCAGATTCTTATCTGGAGACCTCCCAGTTCGATTCTACACACTTCCACAAAGCCAGCTAGGTGAGCTTGGGCTAGTCACAGCTCTCTTTCTGAGCTCTCACAGCCCCACCTACCTCACAAGGTGTCTGTTGTGGGAAGAACAGAGGTTTTGTCAGCCACTATGAGTCCCCTTAAAGGGTGAGAAAAGCAGGGTATAAAAGCCAACTCCTCCTCCTAGGCAGAGATCTGCATACTCTATGAAAGAGGAGGAGGATGAGAGATGGTTTTTATATCCTTCTTTTCTCCCAATTTTAAGAGGACTCAAAGTCACTGGCAAACTTTCTGTTCTTCTCCCCATAACAGTCACCCTGTGAGGTAGGTGGGGCTATGAGAGCTACAGCATCTTTATTTCCAATTCAGAAATTGCTTTCAACTCCAAATGTCTATTTCTCTTGTGGAGGGGACAGGTTGAACACTCTTTGACCAGCCAACTTTAGCCAACTATTCTCTCCATATTCAATCATTGCCTAGAATCTCTTCCCTTGCTAGGGTGACCTGTCTGTGCTAACCCACACACAAGTCCATGTACTGATGGCTACTAGAATGGATGCCCCTAGCTACATCCTCCAAGCTGGGGTGACAGGCAGGATGCCTCCAAAAGCCATTTGCTGGGATTCTAGAGCAGGTGAAGGTTCTGCCCTTGTCTTGTGCTTGACATGTCTATGAGCATTTGGTAGGCCACTGGGTGTGATGGGATGCTGGACTGGATGAGCTCTTCCTATGTTCTTATGTAGCAGCAGGTTTTACTGAAATCTTAGCTTTTTACACTTTGTGCAGCATTTGGAAAATAATGGACAAGATTTCAAGAACTTTGACTTCTGGAGAGTCCACTGTACACAGGATTGGGGTGATTGGAATCTCGTGTTTGATCTTTCAACCCTTATCTATGGGATATAGCTTTTTAAAAAATATATATTTATTCTAAATATATTGTTTTTGACCACAACAAAAGCATCATTGTATGTTCAATAATAAATACTTAAGGTCCCCTCCCCTTCCAGTTTATAGGAGTGTCAGTATAATGCAAATAGAATTCAGACCTGAACAAATTGATAAGCATACAAAAAACACACCTCCAAGTCTTGAAGAAATCATATGCATGACTGCATCAGATTCTCATTGTGCACACTTCTTTTTAATCAGTGTCCAACAGAATCCAAGGGCAAAATTAAAAATTGTACTTGTAGTCTTCTATAGGCAATGACTTGTGCAGTCTTTTATGTGAAGAAAATAAGTTACAATAGCCCTAGCTTTATTCATAGTGAATCAGCATTATGAAACTGGTGGTGGAGGAAGCAACGTTAGGGTAGAATTTAATGTGATGGAAGGTTGAGAAGTCTGAGGTGGGTCGGGAAGTGCACGGATGTTCTAAATATTTGAAATTTGATCAGATTCAACTGAACGTGGACATTCAAATTCGAATAGAATGTCTTCACATTCAAATTTAAACATCTGAACAAATTCTGAATGTTCCAAAACATCTGTTCAAATGATTCAACACATTCGAAAGTAAGAGTCTCATACGTATCCGTAAGCATTTGAGATTATAATATAGGATGAAAATGGGATAAAACGGGATATGTGTTGTCAACATTCATATCTTAAGATTCAAATCTAACATTTGAATGGTTTCAAATGTATTCAATTTGAATCAGATTTTGTTGCATTTGGATTCTAAACATTCAAATGGAATTGAATGTTTTGACATGTGAATCAACTCAAATTTGAATGCAAATAAAAATAATAATAATTCATGCACATCCCTGGAAGTGAGAATATACCTTGTGCAACTTTTAATGGTGTGCCCCTGTTTTAAAAACTGAAGATATTCTTAGGGTTTGTTTGTTTGCCCCAGCATGGCCAAAGTCCTTTTGGACACCATCATGGCTAAGTAGATCTAAGAAAACAGGAATGAAGGGTTCCAGTGCTCCACCAAAAGAGCACCCTTGCCTGAGAGGAGCTGAGGTGAAAGAAAAGGCTGTGAGGAGAGGATAATCAGGTGAGAGTGAGCCAGTTTGGTCTAGTGGTTAGGGGGCCGCAGTCTTATCTCGAAATACCGAGTTCGATTCCACCCTCCCCCATGAAGCCAGCTGGGTGACCTTGGGCTAATCACAGCTCTCTTCTGAGCTCTCACAGCCCCACCTACCTCACAGGGTGTTCTGTTGTGGGGAGAAGAATAGAAAAGCTTTGTCAGCCACTCTGAGTGCTCTTAAATGGGTGAGAAAATTGGGGCACAAAAGCCAACTCTTCTTCTTCAGGGTGCCTCCAGACAGCAGCAAAAACTTTGCTGCCACTGCTGATCTGCCAATCACATGATTGGTCATATGTCCATCAATTAGCAGCAGAGGCACTTTACCAGCAGCAGCAGCACCTGGAGGGAGGATGCCGCAGAGTTTCAATCATTCCATCTGGATGATGGGACATGGCTCCTCAGGAGCTCCACCCTCCCTGTGCAGCTTTCCTTCTTCCAAGCGCAATGATGGAAAGCGACTGCCCAGGGAACATGAAGCTTTCAGTCAGCTTTAAGTTGTATGGATTACTTCCATCAGTTATCAATGGTGGCTCTGCTATCTGTGACGACCCATATTGCCTAAAGAAGTGGTTATCAACCTTCCTAATGCCATGACCCTTTAATACAGTTCCTCGTGTTGTGGTGACCCCCAACCTAACCCTAACCCCCAACCATAAAATTATTTTTGTTGCTACTTCATAAGGAACCCTGTGAAAGAGTAGATCAACCCCCAAAGGGGTCCCAACCCACAGGGTGAGAACCACTGGCCTAAAGGGAGCAGAGGAGAAAAGCCATGCTGGGAGGATTCCTCCTCTGCTCACAGTAGTGGTCTCCCTTTCTTTCCAGTGACATCAAAACATCCACTAAAGGGAGTGGGGGAGAAAGAGGACGCTGGGAAGATCTTCCAGTAGATCCCAACAACAGTAGGGATGTGGTTGAAAAACAAACACATTTGTTTCACTATCAAAATGAAAATCCAAAAATCAGTTTCACTGTCAAATAGAAAAACTGGATTTCCACATTCATTTCTGAACCTTTTTGTAAACTTTTACATAACTTTACCCTAATGACAAAGTCTTTTTTTAAAAAATGACCGCAAACATGGAAATAGGAATTTTCAATCAAGTTGTTCATTTTCATAAGCTAACCAATATACTTCAATCAATGTTTTGGGATATTCAAAGAACAAGATTTTCAATTTTGATGAGAATGTCTGCAAATTCAAAACAATTAATCAAATTTGTGAATACAAATCTCATTTTGCACACCCCTACCCAACAGTGAGCATTCCCTCCCTTAACTATCACCAGAAGAGACACCTTGGTGAGGAAAAAGGGGGTGACCTAACCAGAGATCCTCAGGTACAGGGGGGGAAAATAAATAAATAAATAAATAAATAAATAAATAAATAAATAAATAAATAAATAAATAAATAAATAAATAAATAAATAAATAAATAAATAAATATAAACCTGAGGTGGAATGAATGTGTTTTTATGAGTGGTAGGTGTAGTTTGTTACATAAGCTATCCCCACCACTACCACCACAATGATGATGCAGTGAGTTAGTAAATCTTGTTTCCAAGTTGGTGGGATGAAGGGTGAGGGGTAGGGGTGTGCACAAATGCAATTTTCGGGATTTAATTCGAGCACAGGGTGTCATTGTTCATCCTGTCATTCCACAGCTTTTATTAGCCAAACTGCCTTTTTCATGCCATCCAGCTATAGTACTGTAATGCAAGCCATCCAGGGAGCTGTCCAGGGTCCTGCAAATGTCACAGCCTTCCTACTTCAGAATGCTTGGTTTTTATATCCTGCTGATTGTTCCTACTTAACTCCAGCCTTCACTCAGACTGGGACCTTTTCTGCATAGGGCCTTATTCTGGGTAATACCCCTGAATAAGGGCCAGCTGACCACAAGTTATGTAGACTATGGAAGATCCTTACCCTTTTCTGTGTAAATATGAGGATGGCAGATACCTTTTTCGGGATATAATCTGGAATAAGGCCCAGTGAAGAAATGGCCAGGGCCTCACTTTGGGTTCCTGATTAAGAAAGTAGACTGTTCCAAAGTCTTGGAGCTACCACAGAAAAGCCCCTCTAGTATGTCTCTACTCCTTGAGAGGAAGGTCTCAAGAAGACTTTGACTTTGTGATCTTAATGGGAGAAGGTGTTCCTTCAGAGAACAAACCCAAGTCATTTAGGGCTTTATATGTCAACATCCATACCTTAAATCAGGATTGGTAGCGTATGAGTAGCCAGTACATGTAAATTGCCATTGTCCATTCCATTATTACAGTCAGACGCTGCTCTTTTTGTATGTAGCATTTCCTGCATTTTGTTATGTATTTGGCATGCAATGCATTCAAAAGAAATATTATCGCAGTCCCAGATGGTGAATTAATATAATAAACAACAATGCTAATAATGAATAATGCAGTCAATAACAATAGGAGCAAGAATGATACCATGTGTGGTCACTGCAGATGGTTCCAACCATACCACTGAAATGCCCAGCAACCCAGGTCAAATGCTGAATTCATTTGATCTTTTCCTGGCCAAGACATTTTAGTGCCAAATGTTTTGAAGACCGTAAAGGAGCCCCAGTGGGTGGACTTTTTAAGCACTTGCCATCATCGTCTGAGTAATGCAAACCAACACAAAATGGCTGTGAGGAGCAGTTACAAAGATTGCAACAATAAAGGCACAAGATGCAGCTACCCCTGGAGTGTTAATGAGGCAAAATGTGCTGAATGTTCACAGTTCAGTTGCAATGCATACACACCGCTTCCTACAGGTGCATCGTGCTAATTTGCTCTTTGGGCAAACTGTGAGCTATTTGCATAATTTTAGCGTCCTGAAATCTGCAAACATCAGGAAAATCCATGTGTTTGTCGGCCTGCAGCAATAATTCACTGAACCCCTGACAATTGGTATGAGCCCTTGGAAACCTGTCGAAGTAGGAGGTGGGGGGGAGAGAGAGAGAAATAAAACCACTTCTGAAATCCTGCATTTTAGCTTTGACAACCAGTGCCACAATTTCAATTACTTTACAACCCAAGGCTACTTGTCACAATGAATGGTTGTTTAAAAACCACGCTACAACCCAAGCACAATCATTAGAGAAATGGAGCGCTGAGACAGACACTGAAACGGAAAACATGGGGAAGTTTTGAGATTTCCCTTGCAAAATATGGCTCCACGTGTTCTTCTCCTCTTTCTAAAGGATGATTAGAGTGACTTGTTTTTGAAGCTCATTTAAACTTGCCTGAAATGCTACTCAAAGGTTTATGGAAGCCACACTAATTACTGAAGGTTGGGTTATATGACAAGCAGGCAAGGTGAGCCCATAAGGACAAAGGCAGCCTCCACCATACCCAATGTGATGGCTTCTGAACATTCCTTAAGAGGGGATCTGAAATATATAAAGTCATGCATGGTATAGAACCTAGAGCACCCTATGATGCTGACAGATAGGCACTTCAGTACCAACAAGGGCAAGTTTTTGTTTTTGATTTTTTCCACCCAGAGAGTCATCAGTCTAGGGAATTCACAACCAAAACAGCCTGGATAGATTTAAGAAAAGATTAGATAACTTCATGCAGTTCAGGTGTATCAAGGACTACTAAAATGGATGCCAAGGTACTTTCTCCAACCTGGAGAGACAGGCAGGATGTCCCTAAAGACCATTTGCAGAGAGTCAAGTGCAGTTGAAGATTCTGCCTTTGTGTTCTGCTTGAGACCACAAATTGCTGGGGCACTTTGTGGTGGACCAGATGGGTGGTGGCCCAATCCAGCAAGGGTTCTCTTATGTTCTTATTTATGTTTCACTTTAGAGTCGGCTAATCTATGTTGTGACGGTTTCAGGGTACAGGCTACAAACTGCTTTGCTTTCTGGCTTTGCAGGCTTCTTGCAAGCTGCAATAGCCAGCCTTGTTGCAAACAGCTTGTTGCAAACCCTGGGATTTGGGCTGCAAAAAGAGCGGGAAATCCTGTGCGGGCCCTGTTGCAGTGATTGGCTGGAGTAAGGTTTTGGAGGAAAAAGCTGTCCAGGGATCTGAGTACTGGAGGGGCTAGAGTACTGAGTACAATCAGGCTGGAGGGCAGCAACCTTTGTTAGGAATCTCCAGCAGCATTTTATTGCGGTTACAGCCAATCAGGATCAGGGGTGTGTGTATAAATGAACACAGAGTACAGCAGAAGGAGTCTTCATGCTGGGACAAGAGCTGAAAGGAAAAGAGCTGAATCCTGAGGGAGCTGGAACCAGTAGCTGACCAGTGGTCTTTTGGGCTGAGTGATTTCTGAAGGAGGCAATCGGGTGGATTGTGGCTCTGAGGGAGACTTCACTAGCAACTGACCAGGCTGGATGATCAGACAAGCAAGGACAGACTGGGCCTTGTGATCATCTAGGGCCACGTTCTGGTACACTGGCTGGGCCTGAGCTATGGCAAAGCAAGCCAGAGGGGGAGGAACGTGGAGAGGTTTGTCTTTTAAAAGGGGAACTATTTTCCTTTAGAGAAAGGGGTAGCTCCTAGCCTTAAGAGACTGGCAAATTTAATCCAACAAATACCTGAACCTTATTATCTTCTAGTATTGCTTGTGTATAATAATAAACTTGTTTTTGTTTACTGTTGAAACGCTTGCTACCAGTGTTTTGTGTCCACACTGTAGTATTCACTTGGCCGTTGCACGAACCCAGCATCCTAACAGGGCCAAACCACTCCTAGTGAGAGCAGGCACTTTCTGGAACGCTGGGCATCGTGGCATATGTGTAACCCACAATTTTCATGTGGGTTTCCATTGAATTGCCATCTTTCCACTGCTTCACTTAACTATCAACTCGGGTTCTTAGGACCACTTGATTTTGGTTGTCTTGCTTTCTGCCTAAAGGTCCCAATTGACCACCAGCCCTCTCACCAAGGATACATCTTGCAAAGCTCATATTTGGATGAGTGTGAGCTTCTCTGTCCATGAATAGAGATGTGGAAAATTTTGTTTCCATTTGGAAATTCAGTCCATGTTTTCAGTTATTTACACTGAACCAAACAGGCGGTTGTTTGCACATCCAGAAATTTGATTGGACCAAACCAGTCCCTCACTTGCAAAACCAAACTATCTGAACAGTTCATGTTGCTGTGGTTTTGCCCTTGAAAAGGGCTTCTTTTAATGGGAAAAAAAAGTGCATTTTGTCTTTTTGTAGTTTGGAATCTAATGTGAGCTACCATTTGTTGGATGAAATGATTCGCCATCAAGCGGAAAAAACAGGTGTTCGGTTCAACAGTGAACTGAACATGCAGTTTTTGTTTATGTACATTTCTAAGCATGAAGTTTTTGTAAATTGCACATGGCAATGTTTATTAGGCGACATTTGCACCCTACATACTTTGTGAAGAAAGCACTTTGAAAATGAAAAGTGAGGAGGATATTATTAATCCCTAGAATTCTTTTTTATTCTCATAAGAACAGAAGGAGTATTACACTACAATCTAGGGATGTGCACGAATATTCAAAATATTTGTTATTCATACAAATTCAAACATTTGTATACGAATCGAACATCCAGGCATTCCTGCTCTAGTAGTGGTATAAATACAAATAATTTGAGTTAATCTTAATTCAGACATTCATATGTGTATGGATACATAGGCATCATGTACATATACATAGAAACCTTGTGCATATCCGTACGCATCCATACGGATGCATACAGGATGCACACAGGATGCATACAGAATGTATGTGGGATGCATACAGGATGTGTATGGATGAGTATGAGATTCATATCATTGTATATGTACCAAATATTCAAACGAATAGAAGAAGAAGAAGAGCTGGCTTTTCTACCCCGCTTCTCTCACCCATTTAAGGGGACTCAAAGCAGCTGGCAAATCTTCTGTTCTTCTCCCCATAACAGAACACCATGTAAGGTAGGTGGGGCTGTGAGATCTCAGAAGAGAGCTGTGACTAGCCCAAGGTCACCCAGCTGGCTTCATGGGGGAGGGCAGAATCAAACCCAGTATTCCCAGATAAGAGTCCGGCTCCCTAACTACTAGACCAATGTATTCATATCAGTTTGAATGTCCAGACTTTGGGGTTTTTTTATTCATATGAATTCAGATTTTTGAATATTTGATTTGTCATGAATCAAATTTCAAATATTGCATTCATGCACACCCCTACTACAATCTTAAACAAACCTGGACTGAACATAGTGGGGGTGAACCTTGAGTTAGGATTTCAACACACGTTTGTACATATCAGTTCAGAAATAAGCACCATTGCCATCCCAATGTTCACAGTGGGACATAATTTTAGAGCCTTTTATCTTCCAAACCAACAATGTGCAGGAGAATGATGGAGAATAATCATAGGAAGGAAGTTGCTGACAAGCTTAGACAAGATCATGAAGTGTATTTTCCTGAAACCAAAGGCCAGAGTCATTACAGTAATAATCTTTCCTGTTGTGATGCATGTATCTGAAATCTTTATACTGAGAAAGACAAACAGAAAAGATCCCTTTGACTTTGGATCTTGAGACAATTACTCAAAGAAACTACTGGAAATGCCACGAGATATTAGTAGAATATCCACAGAGAGATTCACCAACATAAGAACATAAGAGAAGGCTTGCTGGATCAGGCCACAGCCCATCTAGCCCAGCATCCTGTCGTACACAGTGGCCCACCAAATACTCATGGGCATCTCAAGCAGAGACAAGGACAAACCTATTCCTGCTCTAGAATCCCAGCAAATGGCCTTAGAAGCGCCCCAGTTCCCCCACCCCCCAGCCTGAAAGATGCACCTAGGCATTCATTCTAGTAGCCATTGATACATCTGCCGTCCATAAATTTGTCCAACCCTACCTTAAAGCCATCTAGACCACCTCTTCCAGCAGCACATTCCATAAACCGATGACCCTCTAGGTGAAGAAATACTTCCCTTTGTCGGATCTCACTCTCCTACCCATCAGCTTCATAGAGTGGCCCCTGGTTCTAGTATTGTGTGATAGAGAAAATAAATTTTCTCTATCCACCTTTTCTATGCCATGCGTAATTTTATTGTATACCTTTAAAAAACAAGTAAAGATCTTTTTATTCACCCAAGCATTTTACAGATCTACCTGCGTTTAAAGATTTAAAAATGGTTTCTTTTTCTTTTTATTATTTTTATTAATGACACAATTTTAATTATGATGCTTATATGCAAGCATGCAGTTATTAGGTGGCTGTAGAAATTTAACAAATAAATAATAAATGTATACTAGCAACAGGTTCAAACTAGTTGATTACTGTGGCCAAGCCTAAGGGAATAAGATTAGGAAGAATTGTGATATATTCAACTGCATTCTATTTAGCACTGGTGGACTCTTTCCATGGGCTAACAGGTGCGCATCCTTCATATTGCAGGTTACCCCCAATGCATGAGCTTTTCAGGAATTCAGACTAAACCATTTCTCACCCACAGTGGGAATCAAGGCATCCAACTATTAATTAAGACCAATGGTAACCTAGGAACTGGGATTACTGTACATATTGAGACAGAAACATGGAAGGACAGCATAACTTAGTTCTTTGCTTTCACATCCAGGAGCCAATGTCTAACAAGTATTGAAGAAAAAAGCCTTGAGTGCAAATCAGCTATTTTTCACCAGGCTAAACAAGAATTTATTTATATCAGCTCAGAAAAGAGCACAGAAAACTGTTCTGTGCAATAGAGAAAGCAAGACGTCTGTTCAACTGTTTCAAAACCATGGAAAAATTATTCTGAGTTCTTGGTTTCTGTTTTTTGCTGTAAAAGCAAGGCTGAACCTTCTATGACGGTGATGGCCAACCTATGACACGCGTGTCACGGGTGACACACCAAGCCCTTTTGGGTGACACACCTGGTCACCCTGGCACCAGGGCATGTAGTGCTTGCTTGTTCTTGAAGTGTACAAAATACCAACTTTCAATTGAAATTTAGCAAATGTAAAGAATTATTTGTTTTTGCTTTTAATAAAATACATATATCAAAAATATAACATTTTTACTAGAGCTACAGATATCACAAAATTATGGATATTTCTAGATGTGACACAGCACCCGAGTTAAGCTAGGTTTTCTTGCGAATTTTGACACACTGAGCTCAAAAGGTTCACCATCACTGTTCTATGATCAGGCGACAACAGTGACATAGTATCTTAGGAACATGTTAAACTGCTGGCACTGACTAAATTTGCTTTAAAAAAATAAACCCAGACATTTACACTTTGACAGGAAAAACATGGGCAGGGAAAACCATTGTCCTGCCTGCTTCACCCATGGTCCTGCCTCACTGATCACTTCCTGTTAGGATACCATCACAATTTCAGTATAGAAGGATCTGGTCTTTGGAGGAATAACTGCATCTGTTGCTATTACAAAACCAAGTCCCTTTCTGCACTGGACTTTATTCTGGATTATATCCTCTAATAGGGACCTGCCATCTGTATTCTACTATGGCAGGGTGACCCCATGCAGAGCTCACCACAGTACTATAGCTTGGAGGTTACCAGAGCCTGGATCACTGTGATTAAGTTGTCTCTATCCAGGAAAGGCTGAAGCTGGGGAACTATTTAGAGATGGAGGTAAGCTCTCCTAGCCACCTTTGCCACCTGAGCTTCAAGAGACAGTGATAAATCCAGAAGCACCTCCAAATCACACACCCTTTAGTTGGGGGGCAAAACAACCAGACTTGAGACTCTGTAACACACAATACTTCCATCTTGTCTAGATTCCATTATAATTTATTAGTCCACATGCTTCCAGGTAGTGATCAGGCACCTGAAATACCTCACCTGACTCAGAAGAAACAGAAAGATAGACCTGGGTGTCACCTGCATGCCGGTAGGACCTCACCTCACTGCAGATCTCCTGTTGACCTCTCCTAGAAACTTCATATAAAAGTTAAACAGCACAGAGGCAAATTCAGTTCAGCTCAGTTCAATTCAAAATCTCGCATGAAAGATAGGATGCCCTGAAAACCTAAAGACCAGCTTCCAGAAACTTGACTCGGGTGATAATGCTTATGCCCTCATCTTTTACTGATTCACTTCCCATCAGCAGCAATCAGCACGCAGGGCACAGGGAAAGGGCAGTGTGGTGAATCACAATCAGCTTTTGATGTTAGGAAATGACAGCAAACTGGAATGCCTTGAGCCTAGTTTATCACATGTTCTTAACATCAAAGGTTAACAGTGAATTGTCCCATAGTTGATCCTTGGACTTCATGCACAATCTAGTTACAGGTACCAGGGTGGCCATTGCAAATCCATGCTGATGAATTCAGTAGGGTTGTGCATGAATGTTCTAAACATTCAGAATTCATTTGAATTCGATTGAATGTGGACATTTGAATTCAAATAGAATGTATTCACATTTGAATTTAAACATTCGAATGAACTTCAAATGTTCCAAAACATTTGTTTGAATAATTTGAATGTACAGATACGTATGTATTTGCGCTTATAATACAGAACAAAACCAGGATGCATATGGGATAAAACAGAATGCATACAAAATGTGTACAGATAAACATAGGAATGTTGTACCTTCAAATTCGTATCTAACACTCAAACAGATTTGAATGTATCAGATTCAAATTGTTTTTTGTTGCATTCGGATTTTAAACATTCAAATTGAATGTTTTGACATTCGATTCAACCCAAATTTGAATGCAAAATAATAATAATAATAATGCACATCCCTAGAATTCAGTGGACCAATGGTCTTCTGTTCTTTTCACAAATCTGGGCTGTTTTTCCACTGTCGCTAAAAGTACCCATTAAGTACCCATTAATGGCATTTTTGTACCCATTAATGGGTACTTAATTAATGGGTACGAAATGGCATTTTTGTACCCATTAATGGGTACTTAATTAATGGGTACGAAATGGCATTTTTGTATCCATTAATGGGTACTTAATGGGTACTTCTAGTGACAGTGGAAAAACACCCCTGGTTTTCATAATACTTGGTTGCAGTGGCAGTCTGCGTGCACCTCCAATGGTGAAACAGAGGAGGAGACCCACTTGGATCGCTTCATCGCTGACCATGCAACAGTTTAGGAAGATCAAAGTCAAGCTTCCAGCCAGAGTTTTGCCATGCTCTCGGTGCTGTATGCTGAAGAGCTCCTTCAACACTTCCTGTTTAAGAATACGCAAAAGACCAGGCTTCCTGATACAAAGTTTGACATCTGCCACAGAAAACTTACAGGCATCAAGTCCCATCTCTCTGCTTTAAACTAAAAATATATATATAAGTGGTTTTAGCTTTATGTGATCATCTTTGTTGATGGGTGGGTGATGAAGGCAAATCAATGCTGATCTAGATGGCCAATAAGTATGCACTATATGGATGGCGTCAAACTCTCTATCTACTTTCTCTCCATATCAGGTGAGGCAATGCAGGTATTGGAGCAGTGCTTGAAGGCAGTTAAGGGCTGGGTTGTGGCCAACAGTGGGATGGTTTAGGTAAACCTGCATTGAGCAGGGGGTTGGACTCAATGGTCCTAGAGGCCCCTTCCAACTCTGTGATTATATGTTGACCCAGATAAGACATGGGTGTTTCGACAGGGCTCACAGTCTTTCACCATCAGCATTATCCTGGATTTATCCCTGTCCCTTGGGGCTCAGGTTACAGCAGTGATTAGGAATGAGTATGATCAGCTTTTTTCCTGATTTTTAACTGTTTTTAACCCTGCTTTTATATATAAGATGGTGCTGATGTGGCTCTCACCTCCTCATGATCCAGATCAGTAGATCCAATGAATCTGGATCTACTGATCTGCATCTAATGCTGCAACATGCAGAAAGGGTCCAAGCTTTTTTCAAGGGGAGGTAGGACACAGGTAACAAAATGAATAAAATACATTGGTCACAATTGCTGGATCTCCCCTGTTCTAAAACAAATAAACATAGTTGTCAGGATAATATAGAGCAGGTGGACCATTAAAGACAATAACAACCCCCAAAGACCTAGGATACTATACGTCTGGCATTTTTACCAACAGAATCATAGAGTTGGAAGGGACCTCTAGGGTCATGAAGTCCAACTCTCTGCTCAATACAGGATTTCCTAAACCATCCCAGACAGGTGTAGGTTCAACCTCTGTTTGAAGACCTTCACTTAAGGAGTACTCACTACCTCCTATGGCAACCTATTCCATTGACTGATCGACCTCACTGTCAGGAAGTTTCTCCTAATATCTAATCTGTATTGACTCCCTTGAAGTTTCATGCCATTGTTTCTAGTCCTCCCATCCTGTGCAAATGAGAATAGGAACAATCCCTCTGCACTGTGACAGCCCTTCAGATTCTTGAAGACTGTGATTGTGTCTCCTCTCAGTCTCGCTTATGTAGGTGACGGTTTTTCTTCTGCTTGAGGATGCCCAGAAGCAATTGGTGGCTCACCTTGTGAAACAGGACGCTAGACTAGCTTGGCTGTGGCCTGATTCAGCAGGGTTCCTTTTATGTTCTTATAATAGGAAAATACAGCTGAAGCCCTCCAGATGATCCTGAACTAGGAGTCCGGGCATTCAATTCTCAGCTTGTTGAACCAGTCCAAGAATGCTAGTAGTGGAAGTTTCTGGAAGAACATTGTGAGCACCATGCCTGAGAATTATCTTGAACAAACAGTCTCACCCTCTTTCTTTTTTCATCTTCACCTCTTTGCACAGCTGGATAAGGTCTAAATGTCCTTTTCACAAGGATTACCTTCTACTCTATGCACTTCTGCATGATCTAAGATTGCCTGTGGAAGATTTACTCTGAGCTCCCTCTCCAAAAAAAATGAAGCCACGTAGAGAAGGACTTTTTCAGCAGGACACTTAGATTATAGCAAAGGAATCTCCAATGAGGTTTGTTTGTCACCACCAGGAGTATGACCTTTTTATTATGCCCAGTCCTGCTTTGGTTTTTGATTATGGATGGATTTTAGATCTTTTAGCTGCACAGATGACACCACCCCCTAAATTAAGATTCTACCCTGCCGTCAAAACAGATTTCTTTGAGCATCCCCTTATGAGCTGGGTTTCATAATTAGATCCATTAAGATTGAATTGGCTGCTTGCTGACTATACCCATAAACTGACCAAACAGAGCTTCCAGATTCTGCAACAGTCCACCTGAGTTTTACATCCTTGGAACCAGACAAGAAACAGTGCCCATTCCTGCATGGCAGGGAGAGACAAATGGTTTTTATCTGCCTTCACTCATCACCTAGTCCTTGGTTTATGGTTGTTCACAATCTAGGGCTCTCACCAAAAAATGGATCATAAGGAGGGAGAGGCTGTAGTTCAGTGGTGGAGCGAACCGCCTGGAGAGTGGAGGTTGTTGGTTCAATTCCCAACCTCTTCCCAGAACTAGGGAATGGCAAAGCACTTCTGTATATCTGCCTGGAAAACTGCTTAGAGCTGCCCACGGATGTGCCCACGCAGCCGACCAGGAATTGTCTGCGAGTCAGTGGTCCCCAACAACTGCATTAGGTGTGGAGTGGAGAGGAAACTGAAAGAGGCCCACCCCAAAAAGGTCTCTGGCAGGCCGCAGGATATTCGAAGCCCATATTGGTGCCTAGTGGTGGTCTCTCTGTGTGTGTGTGTGTAGGTGGGCCTTCTCCCATCATGCACTCTCAGAAAAGTTGCACATTTCTTAACCTCCACTCTCCCACGCTGTGTGTACTCCTCATAGAATCATAGAATCATAGAATGGTAGAGTTGGAGGGGACCTCCTGGGTCATCGAGTCCAACCCCCTGCTCAAGGCAGCATCTCCTAAACCATCTCAGACAGTGGGCACACAGGCATGCACACATGCCCACGTGTGGAAAGGATGCATGCTCTCTTGTGATCCTGGGGGCCTCTGGTGAAGTCCCCCCCCCCAGCCAGTCTGTCAGGGGAAGGGAGGGGAGTGGCAGAGAAGGTGAGAGGTGGACCCCCTATTGCACCTCACCCTCCTCTTCCCTCTTCCCCCAGCGTTAACCGATGTTCCACAGGGGGCTGGTGGGGGGGGGATATCCATTTCCCCGCCCCCCTGCAGCGCTCTCGGTTGCATGCATGCATGCATGCATGCAAGCAAGCAGCCTTCCCTGCCCGGCTAGAGAGAATGGGGAGGGGGCGTGGGCGTGGGAGAAGCCGCCTCGCGTCAGCGGCTGGACAGGGAAGGCGATCCCGATCCGGACCCAGAGTGGGGGGGTGGGTGTCAGTGGTGTTGGTGTTGTTGAGAGGTTTTTATTCGAACCCCCCACCCAAATCTCGACACACACACACCACAACGCTCTGCAGCCGGTTGCCCTCTCGTCTCGGCTCCAGGAGGGCTGAGATGAAGCCACGGAGCCTCCCGTGATGGACGCGGCTGCTGGTCCACACGACGGTGCTGGTGCTGCTGCTGCTGCTGCAGAGGGGACGGCGGCTCCTCCCTCCTCTTGCAGACAGACAGCAACCCGGCGTCACGTGGGAATCCGCCGGCCCTCCTTTCCTCCTCTTTCCCCTTCCCCCCCCCCCCCACCTTCCTTCCTTCCTTACTCCGCTTGGAGACAGATAGAAGCCCGAGCCTGACGCTGCCCAAAAGGCAACGGACGGCACTGTCCCCCCCGTCCTCCGCCTCCTCTTCCTCCTCCTTCTTCTCCTCCTCCGCTCCCTTCATCTTCTTCATCTTCTTCCCCCTCCCTCCCTCCTCCCTCCCTTCTATCCTTCCCTCCCATCCATCCCCTTCGCTGCCTCCTTGCATCAAGAAACGATGGGAAATTCGCGTTGACCGGGAGAGGCTCGGAGAGCGCGCGGCGCTTCTACAAGCGCAGAGGGGTGGAAAACACGCGCGCACACGCAAACGCGCACACGCACACGCGCGACCCGTGCAGGTAAAGAGCCAGGCGAGCCGGTGCGGGGGGGGGAGGGCTGTGTGTGTGTGTATGTGTGTGTGATGGCGGGGGGGGGGGTGGAATAGGAGGGAGAGGGAGGGAGGGAGGGATGCCGAGATGGGCGGATAGAGGCGGCGAATCTCCGCTGCGCTGCACTTGGGCGCCTGTCAAGGATGCGGGCGAAGAGCTGGTCGCTGGCGGGCTTGGCGAGGCGGCGATGCTTTCGCCCCGACGAGGTGAGGCGGCGGCGATGCCGAGCGCGGGGCGGGGAAGTTGTAACCCGGCGGCGGTGATTTATTAGCAAACGGGGTGGTGGCGGCGGTGGCGGTAGCCTTTCCTGGACCGCCAGAGCAGGCAGCCAGGGATGGGGGGCAAAATCGCTTGCATTGTTTTGTTCCTCTTCTCCACCCCGCACCGCTCCCCTGGTTCCCTGTGTGGCATTTAGACGCAAGCATTTTGTGTGTGGGGGGGGAGGGTTGTGTGTGTCTGTGTGTGTGTGTTTGCGGGGGGGTTGCTGGGAAGGTGGAAAGGCGATGCGAACACAAGTTGGCATTTTGGGACGTTTTCATTGGGATCCGTTTGCTGGGGGAAAGGAGGGAGGGAAGGAAGGAAGGAAGGAGGGGGGAGGGAGATGCGGGGGGGTGTAGAAGGGTTTTCGCCTCCCCCCTTTCTCTTCCGCCTCTTCTTCTGTGCCAGAAGAAACTGCCGGGTTCCCGATGCCTTTATTTTGGAAAGGAGATGCATGCATGGAGAAGGAGGAGAAGGAGAAGGAGAGAGGGAGCGAGCGAGCAGGGACCCCAGACCTTATTTCTAGATGCCTGGAAAAATTCAGATTCCAGAAAGGAATCGGACAGAAAATGAATTTGGGGTGGGGGGGGGGAGAAGGGAGGGAGGTGGAAGGCGCTGAGTAATCATAAAGAAATAGATAAAATAACGCGGCTGCTCAAGCCTTTGCTTTTGGAATAAAGCGCTCCTCTCTTGGGCTGCAGCAAAGGGTGTGTGTGTGTGTGTGTGTGTGTGTGTGTGTGTAGACGCGTCCCCCCCCCATTCTTCACCCCTAGCTCCGATTCATCTCAAGCCTGTAATTCCTGCGCCCAGGTCTTCCCCACACCCAAAGAGAACCCGATGCCTCCTCCTAGCAGGCGGGTTCTGTCAAGGTTGCACCTGCCTTAGAGACCTGCTGTTTATTAAGGATTCATTGGCTTAAACCGGTGTCCCCTTGTTTTATCGCCCCCCACCCACCCACCCAAATTCCTAATGGCTCACCTGGGGCACCTGTGAGCAAAGTGTCATTATTTAGTGGCATTATGGGCTGCATCGTGCAGTGATGGTTACGATTGATGGTGGTCGTGATGACCACAAGAATCCCGAGAAGGTAATTTTAATAAGGGGGCCGTTAAGCAGTGGAACCCCGTATCTGCACCTTATTAATTTAAATTTATAATTTAAATGCATAAACAGGGTGGGAGAACCTTAAATGCCCACCTCCGCTAGGGTCTTTTTCCTTCCCTGGCTTTGCAAATGACCAGACAGTCGGTGGCTGTTCATCATGGTCTCAGCCATAATAAATAAGCCAGGAACTATTATTTATTTATTTGCTTTTGTTGTGGTGTGTGTGTGTGTGTGAGAGAGAGAGAGAGAGAGAGAGAGAGAGAGAGAGAGAGAGGGTGGGTGGGTGGGAGCAGCATGGAGAGGGAGAAGAGGCAGAGATAGAGAGAAGGGGGCTGGCCATCCATTTCATCTGAGAAGGATCTTGAAGAGGGATCCCCTTTGCTCCGTCTCTCTCCCTCAGCTGACACAGGCACGCTCAGCCATTCACCCTAGACTCACTTCTGTCTTGTGTGTTCCCAAAGAGACCATTTGGCCTTGGCAAGGCTCCTCACTGTCTCCAGAGCAGACTTCGAACCGGCCCCTTTCCTTCTTCCAGAGCTGAGTTAATTCTGTGCGTTGCAGTCAGCCTAGCGCCAACTAGAGAGACCTGTCCTTTTCTGTCTCTCCCTCCCTCCGCCTCCCCAAAAGGTATCGCTCCATTTTATGCCTTGTTCACTTCCCCCTGGCATGCAATTAACTCGAAACATACAGCCTCTGTCGCCCAACATCTCATGTCTGTTTGGGTTTTGCACCCGATCCAAATCAAGGGCTGGGCTCAGTGGATAAAGCCGACGTAGGCAGGCGGGGGTGATGGTCGGAGGGAAGGTTTCCTCAAAACCAAGGTTGGGTGCCTACGACTCCATGAACTTCTTGCTATTTCCTCTCCCATCCCTGCATGCGCTGCCAGGTGTACGGACAGCAGGCTGTCTTAGCACACTATCCTTGCTGCTCCAAGGTAGGAGATTCCCAGGGTTACTTTTCCTCTTCCGAAGGTGCAGGCACACAGGTGCATCAGGTTCTCTTCTGGGACACCGAGGCATGCACGTTCACTTTGAGTGTGCACAAAGTGTGCACACCTTCGCTTTGGCAGCAAATCCACTTCCTCATCTCAGACTCTGTTTCACCATGTCTGAATCCCTTTGAAAGCTATTTATTTATTTATTTATTTATTTATTTCCCACCCTTCACCACATGGGTCCAGGGCAGGTAACAATAAAAATATTTAAAATAATTAAAACCATTGCCCTGCTTCCTAACAGAACAGAGCCCCGAGGAAGCTAATTAAACAACAAAAGCCTGGGTGAAAAGCGATGTTTTTGCCAGGCACAAAAAACTATACAAGTGTAGGCACCTGGCAAACCTCAAGAGAGAGGCTGTTTCAGAGTCTAGGGGCCACCACAGAAAAGGCCCTCCTGCACATCCCTATACCTCGTACATCTGAAGGAACTACAAGAAGGGCCTCTCCTTGAGATCTCAGTGCATGGGCAGGTCTATATAGGAGAAAGCGCTCCTTCGGATTATGGCCTGCTGTGGCAAGTTGCACATTTAATGCATGTGTACATGGTGCGTGCTCTATAGGCATTCATACGGTACTGCCATTTTGCCTGCTCCAGACATAACTCACTGCACCGCCAGCTCTTTATAGTCCTGTCAGAGCCACCATCTCAGTCATGACCCTCATGAATGTCCAGCTCAGAAAACCCCATGCCATAAGATCCCACCTGGATCTCTCTTTCCCCATCCACCCGTCCTCCTTTCCACAGACACACAAACTCCCTTTTTGTATAAAACACTTGGAGGTGCCTCCTGTGACCAGCACGGTATGGTGCAGAAAGGAAAGCACAGCTCTGGTTTCACTCTTTGCAAAGGCCAGAAGCTAGCACATGCATCCCTTCTGCATTGCTGTTGGAACAGCCCAGGCGCGGTATCCTCCCCAGGCGTGCAAAATGCTCATGCTCAGGCAAAGTTATGGCACGTGAATTCACCCTTTCGTGCGGTCCTTGCACACCTCTTACCCAGAGAATTCAGCCAGCGTGGCCTCGCTTTCTGGAATCATTCCCGCTCATCCCAGCGGTCCTTTCCTTCCTTGCACTTCTGAGCTTCAGCTGCAAAGCAACCGTTTATCTCCTCCTCACAGCCCCTTCTGCAGCGGATTTCCTCACCCGCGCACGCCCGCCTGCTCAGGAAGGGCCCACAGCACAGGGGCAACCCGGAGGAGGCCCTGCCTGCAGGTTTGAGGGGTGGTGGTGGTGTCCTTGGCCCCTGCAACCTGAAAGGATCTCCCCTTCTCAGGCTTCCCATCATGAGAATTTGGACAGCTCCTGCTGGAGAAGCGGAGGCCCTTCGAGCAGGCTTGTTGTCGGCGGCCTGATGTTCTTAAGAGTCTCCAAAGGAGCACACTGGCGCCCAGCAGCACCTGCCTGCGGGCCTGTTTGCTGCTTTGAGCTACGGGTCCGCCGGCTTCTTCCTCTGGCTCAGGAGGGCACGTGGCCTGCATGCAAACACAAAGAGGATTGCTGAGGAGCAGCAGCAGCAGTAGCAGCCCTGCTGGATCATCTGGTGGGTGAGTGTGCAGCCCACCCGCGCATGAATCACTTCTGCTTGGGCATTCTCAGGCAGAAGAAGACCAAGACACCTGAGCCAGTTTGGTCTACTGGTGAGGGAGCTGGACTCTTACCTAGGGTTACTGGGTTCAGTTCCGCACTCCCCCACGAAGCCAGCTGGGTGAGCTTGGGCTAGTCACAACTCTCTTTCTGAGCTCTCACAGCCCCACCTACCTCACAAGGTGTTCTGTTGTGGGGAGAAGAACAGAAGGTTTGTCAGCCGCTTTGAGTCCCTTTAAATGGGTGAGAAAAGCAGGGTAGAAAAGCCATCTCTTCTTCCCGACTTCCTTGCAAATGGCTTTTAGAGGCATCCTGCCTGCCTGCCTGCACACAGTCTGCTGGAGGCAATGTCTAGGTCCCCTATGAATCTGTCTAGCGCCTCGCTTGGGTGCTGCTGTGGGGCCCCTGAGAAGAAGAAGAAGAAGAAGAAGAAGAAGAAGAAGAAGAAGAAGAAGAAGAAGAAGAAGAAGAAGAAGAAGAAGAAGAAGAAGAAGAAGAAGAAGAAGAAGAAGAAGAAGAAGAAGAAGAGTTGGCTTTTCTACCCCACTTTTATCACCCATTTAAGGGGACTCAAAGTGGCTGACAAAGCTTCTGTTCTTCTCCCACAACAGACACCCTGTGAGTTGGGTTGCACTGCGAGAGCTCAGAAGAGATCTGTGACTAGCCCAAGGGTGGCTTCGTGAGGGAGGCGGAATGCTGGCTTCGTGAGGGAGGCGGAATGGAGCCCGCTACTCCCAGATAAGAGTCCGGCTCCCTAAGCACTAGAGCGAACGGAGGCTTTGGCGCGGGGTGCCTGCCTGCCTGCCTCCTCGGCCCCCTCAGACGCGTAGGGCGCGCGTGTCCTGCTGCAGGCGGCGGCGGGAGGGGTGGGAACGGAAGCGCCACCTACGAGGACTGCTTCGTGTTCCGAGGCTCCCGCCCAAGGCTCGACTCCTTTCGCTTCCCCGGGCTCAGTGACTAGGAGGGCTGGAAGGAAGGCTGCCGCTCCGCCGGGCGCCTTTCGTCCCTTGCCTTTCCTCGCCATCTCCTCCCGGGCCCCGCGGCGGCTTTTTCGCTCGTCGTCGGCCACGCTGAGGTGACTGACGGCCTTCCTCTGGGGGAGCTTCCCTGCCAAGCCTCCCCGGCTGGCTGGCTGGCGCGCGCCCATCTTCTCCTCTCCGCCGTCCACCCCGACCTGAATTCGGGGAGGCGCGGCGCGGCGGAGCAGGTGAGCCGCCTCAGCGCCACCTCGCCAGCCAGGCAGCCTCGCGGGTCGTGCCTGGTTGCAGGAGGGAGACGCCCGGCGGCCCAGCAGCAGCAGCAGCAGCAGCAGCACAAGCAGCCGGCTCGGCGGTGAGGCGAGAGCCAGGGAAGAGCGCGGTGCCGACAGTCCGCTTCCCGCGGCGAGGGCGGCTTCGGTTCGGGGAGAGCTGCCTGCCTGCCTTGCCCGCCCGGCGTGCGCGCCCTTTCTGCTCCTGCCAAGCTAGAGGAGCCGTCGTGGTGCGTCCCTCCGTCCGTCGGCGAGGCGAGGCATGTCGGGGGTGGGGGGTGGGGTGTCTGTGAGCGCGTGAGAGAAGAAGACCTGAGGGAAAGGCGGACGGGCGAGGCGAGGCAGCGCAGCGAACGGCGGCTGATTGCGGCGCCATAAATTCTTCCTCGCCGCCGCCGCCTCCTCGCCTCACACCCCCCGCCTCAGCCTAGCGAGCCTCCCCGACAGTCTCGGGCACCTGGCCGCGGCCCTCCCGGCCGGGAAAGGGAGCCCGAGGCGCCCCCGTAGCGGTTCAGCTCGGGCACCGCTGCGCCCCGACGAGCTTCCTTCCCAGGGCCGGGAGGGGTGGGGAGGAAGGAGGGGGGGCTCCTTCCGTGCCGGATCTTGATAGTATGGCCTAGCCTTGGCGTGTGCGCCTGCGGTGAGGGAGGGGAGGGGAGGCTGTTCTACTTCGGGTTTGGGGCTTTTTTTCGTCTTCAGTGCTCTCGGATCCCTTTCCCTTCAGAATTTCCCCCATCCATCCAAACCTTCCGTGGTCTGGAGGGCGAGGCCTTCCTGGTTGTCCCACCACCCTCCGCAGCAAAAGGGGTGGGCACCCGGGAGAGGGCCTTCTCAGGGATGGCCCCTAAGCTATGAAATAGGCTCCCCCTTGAGGTGCGTCTATCACTTTCTCTGTACACGTTTAGGAAGGCGGTGGAGACGCACCTCTTTGCCCTGGGCTTCGCTTAAATGAGGATACGCTTTCCCTTCCCAATTGCAGATGCTGCTGTTTCAATACACACGGTAATCGTTTTAATGATGTTTGGTTTGAGTGTTGACTGCCCAGAGACTTTTGGGTATTAGGGTGGGATAAAAATGTAAATAAATAAACTGTGCCATCAAAGGCTCAACCCATTGGGATGTTCCTGTCTCCTTCCAAATTCAATTCAAGGTGCTAAGTCCTTACCTTCATAAAACCCTGGGTGTTTTGGCCCCTAAGAATTGGAAAGACCACCTTCTATTGGTGGCCACACCGGGTCAATAGGAGTCCTCCCTCCTTCCCAGTGCTGTCAGCGAGAGAACTGCAATTGATGACTTTCACAGAACAGGGCTTTTTCGGTGGCTGCCCCCAGCTTTGGACTGCCCTGTCCTTTCCTTATCAATACCACATTAATCCTTAGGGGCTTTTAGAGAGCCTTGAAAACTCATCTTTTCTGACTTTAGCTCTTTTTGTCTGTGAATGTTGTGCTTTTAATTCTATGGAGGGCTACATTTTATTTTATTTTTTAGATCTTGTTTCCAGATGTGCATTTAAGCATGTGTTTAGAATAGTCTTGTAGAGATTGACTTTACCTTGGTGACAACTTTCATTTCTGCTTCTGTTTTCTTTGTGGACTTTCCACTCCAGAAAGCCAAAATCGAGGTCGGGAGGTCCACAAATAAGAAGCCTAGAAATGGAAAGGTGGGAGCAGTCAGACATGCAGATGGCCTGAAGAAGGTGTAATGGAAGGTGTGACCTTGGCATTATTGTGTACACTTAAATATGTAAGCTGCCAGGCTTTCTGGCAATAAGGTGAAACCTAGATCACATCAATCAGTGAAATATTCCTCTGGCCCTCAGTCTTATTTCTAAGGAGAGCTCACAGAATAGCATCTAGACAGGGTAGTTTAGTGAAGGTGAAGTCCACCACAACTGCTGGCAGCTATGTCATTTTGTTGGCAACAGTGCCAAAGCAGTTTCATGCCTATTTTCTTAAGGGGCAATTTTCAACTTTCCAATCTAGCCTATAGGCACTCCAGTCCAAATGATAACCAGGATTTCTGTTGCTTAGATTCTCAGGAAAGCATGGATACCATAGGCTAGGGCAGCTGATGGACCCAACACCAGATCTTAATTGCTAATATGCAGGGTTTGTTTCTTTTTTGGAAGAGAATAGGAGGAATTTGGATGATCTTTTCACAGAAAGGCAAGTATTCCTCCCAGTCAACCCAATATTTCTGGTTGACTGTATGGATGTTTTTTGTCCAGTTTTCTTGGCAATAGTCCAAAACTGGTTTGTTATACTGTTTTTCTGAAATATTTCTGGGCTTCCTGGTCTACAGAGCTGTTCCCAGGCGATTTCCCATCTGTATGCTATGTTCATCAGGTCCAATTTTCTTCAGCCTCCCAAATAGAACGGGGTCTGTAAAGGGCAACTTAAATGGGAAAGTCAAGTCTTTTATATACTGTTACCCTTGCACATTCTTGTTTTATCTGCATATTGAAACAAACATCCCTCCTAAAGCCTTGCTAGCAAATTTAGCCCAAGCATATTCCCCAAGATAGATCTCCCCCATCTATGTAGGAAAGTTGACTGAGTTGGTAGTTGAGTTTCAAGAAGTATGTTCTCTGCTCTATATAATGTGGATACAGTGGGATGGGAAGAAGAACATGATGATGATGATGATGAAGGTGAAGATGATAAAGATGATGATGAAGAAGAAGAAGAAGAAGAAGATGATGATGATGAAGAAGAAGATGATGATAATGATGATTTAGTTGTTGGGTTTTCTACCCCGCTTTTCTCACCCATTTAAGGGGACTCAAAGTGGCTGACAAAGCTTTCTATTCTTCTCCCCACAACAGAACATGCTGTGAGGTTAGTGGGGCTGTGAGAGCTCAGAAGAGAGCTGTGACTAGCCAAAGGTCACCCAGCTGGCTTCATGGGGGAGGGCAGAATTGAACCTGGTATTCCCAGATAAGAGTCTGGCTCCCTAACCAATAGACCAAACTGGAACACTAGAGTGAGGCAGAACTATCCAGCTACAACCTCTAAACTGCTCTTGAGTAATACACAGTATTACTACTACTGTGTATTAGAGATGTATCCACACTGAAATTTAGTTGTTCGATTCAATTCAGACCAAATACCTTGGTTCAGGTTCGATTCAAACCAGTTTTTCAAACAGCAGAGTGCTTCAGTTCGCACGTGGCCCACCTGGCTTGCTGTGAGCCATGAAGTGAACATACCAGGGGTCTTTCCGGACTTGGCCTTATACTGGAATATATCCCAGAACAGGAGCCTGCTGTCCACATGCTAATACAGACCATGGAAAACCCTAGGCAGGACCTACCATAGTCTGTATTAGCATGCAGATAACAGACCGCTGTCCTGAGATATATTCCAGAATAAGGCCAAGTATGGAAAGGACCCAGTTTAGCACATATCTATCACATCTGCATGCAATCTTAGTTCATCTCTTTTGTTGGACAGTATCCTACAGCACACTTGTGGCCACGGCTCCAGCTCCCTGGCCTGAGAACGGTGGACATCCCCATGATAGACCTGGCTCTACTTGGTAGCAGTATGACAGCATGCCCATCCCAATTTTGCTCTCCCGGGCTGCTAGAAGCTGAATTTAAAGAGCGCAAAGAGCGCAAAGCGAAGCCTCTTTTCTTTAGCTCATGCACATATAAATGCCACATGTATTAATGTTAAAAGCAGCATGCAGAGCACAGCTTGCTGTGTCACGCATTGCAGCTGCTGGAGTTTATTTTGAACTGTGGCTGCAACGTTCCCAGACAGTTTATGTTTTCTTTATATATGTTCAGCCAAAGGAACAAACTCCCGTCTCAGGTGGGCTCTTAAATCAGCAGAGGATAGGCTAACTAGGCAGAATAAATACAATGCAGCACTGATAAATTCAGAAGGCAGTGATGAACTTCTAGCACTTGGATAAAGTGAAAGTGCGGGTGGGTGCAAGGGGATTAGAATACAGGTGGTATGTGAGCACAGAAATGTGTTTTCGTATGAAAAGTGTGGTCGGTGTTAAGAGGTACAATACTTAGATCTAATCAGGAACAGCATCCACTATCATTTGTTCAAACAGTTGCATTTCTTCCACATTTAGACCCCTCACAATTCCCTACATTTCTTCTACTTTGGATGCCTCCATGTCTTCCCTGATATGTAAGTGTTGAGTACTTGGGGAAACCAGGAAGAATCCAATGGCTCTTTGATTTCTGCACCATTTAGGCTTAGTAGTAGAGCAAGCAAACTGTCTGAAAAGCAGAGGTGAGTCAGTTTGGTCTACTGGTTAGACAGCCGGACTCTTACCTGGGAATACCGGGTTTGATACCACCCTCCCCCATGAAGCCAGCTGGATGACCTTGGGTTAGTCACAGCTCTCTTCTGAGCTCTCACAGCCCCACCTGCCTCACAGGGTGTCTGTTTTGGGGAGAATAGAAAGCTTTGTCTGCCACTTTGTGTCCCCTTAAATGTATGAGAAAAGTGAGATAGAAATGCCAACTCCTCCTCCTCCTCCTCCTCCTCCTCCTCTTCCTCCTCCTCCTCTTCTTCTTCTTCTTCTTCTTCTTCTTCTTCTTCTTCTTCTTCTTCTTCTTCTTCTTCTTCTTCTTCTTCTTCTTCAATTCTTAGCCTCTACCCAGAAGTAGATAATGGAGGACCACTTATGTACCTATGGGCCCCCAATATAACCTGCATACAGCTGCCCATGGAGGTCCCCATGCAGTCAGTTGTTGGCCTTGACTTGGTAGTATCCAACAATGACTTGCCTTGCCTCAGATAATCCAAACTATTAAGTTACTACAAGATGACATTTCCCACTCCTACCTTTCTTTGACAGTGTTATGGCTCCATTTCCCTGTCTGTGGAGGTACAAACTGAAATGTACCTTAGCAGTAATAGATTTTGAATACAAAATGTTCAAATTGGTAACCTTCCCTGAACCCGCATGGTGAAATGTCTATATATAAATGTCTAGAATCAAACATGCACAAAGGAAAAAAAATGCAAACAAAAAGGAAGATACATCTGGAAGATTACAAAATGCTGACATGTGTATTACATCTTGAAGTCAGAAGCTCTTACAAATTTTGAGCATCTTGGCAAGTAATTGCAGAATACTGTCTAATAAACCACGGGCCTATTCTAAATAGAAATTTCCAAAACATTAAAATTCCCCAAAAGCTTCTTTGAAATTAGTATTAAGCTGTTTCTCCTGCCCCTCTCTTTCCACCTTAATGACACAGCATGGGGATATTCCTGGGGACAGTGCAAGGTTAACTGTGATCGTCAAGTCATAGAGCATCTCTGTGTTCACCTTGCTTGGAACAGTTTAACTATTCCGCTCCAGCTTATCACAGGCAAGCACATGAGTTTCCATTTGTGTCATGAGGGTCGTCCATCCCAGACCAACTCTGTCAGCAACACAGAAGTGCCGTTACTGTTTTTGTCCATACAACTAATCTCCATCCCAAGACACTGTCATTCATATGTCACGTCCAGAGTACAAGCATGGAGCTGAACAGGACTGTCTTCATAGTCTTGTCAGTGACTGTCTGCTGTCTTGCAAGGCAGTGTGCCCATCTCGGTGCTGGGATTCTGAAAATGATCTTTGGAAGGGATGCACCACTTGTGAAGATGGGTCATTGGCAGCAACACACAGATGCCATGATATTTCACCAAGTCTGGAATGCCCCATCTCCTTGTTTCAATGCAGGTGTGGAAGTCCTGACACCTGGGGCCTGTTCACACTTGGCTTTACCCTGGAGTATATCACAGAATAATAGTCTGCTGTTCACATGTTAGTGCAGGCCACAGGAAACGCCAAGTGAGGCCTGTGAGAGTCTGTATTAGCATGCAGACAAAAAGGCCCTATCCTGAGATATATTCCGAAATGCAGCCAAGTGAGAACAGGTCCCTGGACTGGAATAGAAGGCACTAGTACAGTTGTAGTACAGAGCTGTTAGGATGGTTGTGGAATGGAATAACACTAGTCCTGTGCTGTCAGAGTATACTAGGCAGATGCTTGCATGGATCAGTCTATTGACCAAGTGCCGAATTGGCCATAGGTGAAATACTGCAGCCATGTCAAGGGATGGGAGGAATTACATATGATTATCAGCATTGCCCCCATAGAGGCAATGGTCTAGCATTGCTGCTCGCATAAAGATGTTTACCCTTGTGGTTGCATATAATTTAGTTGTATTTAGTTCTGCATAGTTACTTCTATGATTGAATTATACCAGTTTGTATACTTATGAAATGAGGACTATGGTTAGAAACTTGAGAGATGGAAATGAAAGAGATTTTGGTCATATGTAGGTTTTCACAGCTGGTTTCAGTCTTGTTTGTAGCAGTTTTGGGGCTGTTATGCCTTGTTCCACTTTTTTTTCTGAGAACCAAAGCTTTTGGATGTTGCTGCGATATCCATCTTCAGAGGATTTGGCTTTTGGAAACCCTTCCCAATTTCAGTTTTTCTTCCACCTCGCCGCACCTTTCCATTTGGGGTTGTGTAGTTCTGAAGAAGAGAATGGAGCACGTTTAAGCACAGAGTTCTGCATTCTAGAGGGATAAACGTGTAGACTGCCTGTGATCTATGTGACTGCAGCATTGTTGACTTTGTAGCATTAATGTATCATTTCAGCAGTTCAGATGGCAAGAAATACTGTAGCTACAGAGGCACAATGCTATTTCTAAGATGGAAAAGAGCAAAAATCATAACCATGGGTATTATTTTCTCTTGCTTTTGTATGATTTCATCACCTTTACATGTTTTTAAAACACTTGGGGGAAATAACCAAGTTCATCAGTAATGTCACTGAATGGAAGATGGTGGGTATTGATTTGTTTATAACATAAATTACATTTGAGGATACTCAAGCAGCAGTAAACATAAGAGGAACCTGTTTAGAAGAGCAAGTTCTATAGAACAGCAAGTTCTATAGATTGAAATTGTCCTTTTAGTGATGTTTTGTATCTAGAAATAACTGTTGCAAATAAACTCACACATCAAAATAAGTGAGTAGTGGATTTAATTTATACAGGATTTCTCACAATAGGCTTGTTTTAAGCATTAATATAAACACACAATTCCATTGTAATGGGAAAGGCAAAGTTTTCTGTTGCGTATATTGGGTACCCTCACCCTGTTTTCTTTTATTATTGTGCAATCTTGACACTTGAGAATGTAATTTTGTTCTGTTTTGCATCTTTGCAGATTTTTTTATTTTTAAAAGGAGCATAGTGCAAAACCCACGAACCATCAGATACCCGGATCTTCTTCATTCTGGTATATGCACAAGAAAAAGCAGGTGTGCTTCAAGTTTTGCATAGCAAGTAGCTCATGAAATCCCCAACAGCTCCTGGATTTTAACCTTTTTGGGAAAGCCGCAAAGAATTGACTGGTCTGTTGTGCACCCGGCAATCCATGGTTTGGCAAGAGGAGCAGGTTTGAGAAGACATGATTGGAATCAGGCGTTTGATTGTACAGTGAAAACTGACAGAGGGGGGAAAGTCCTGGGGAAATACAGCTTTTGCCTCCGTGACTGCCACATGCACTTGGATACCGGTTCCTCAATGTATGTTGGAATATTGATACAGTCTCACTGGATCTGTGGATCTTTGGAGAAGACTCTCTCCGTGGTTTGTTGTCCTTATATACCTGTGTATTTCTCCCAGTCCTGTCACTTTTCCAGCTTAATGGGTTTTTGATGGTAATTTTTTTCTTTTTTTTTTGCCGATTCATTCTTAAGTCTTTGAGAAACTAAGCAGATGACGGCATCTCTATTTGTGCCTTTTGTTTTCTGAAGACCTTTATAACAACACAAACCTGGTTGTTTTTTTCCTGTTGCTTGGAAAACCAAGTCTTTCATCTTCTTACTCCCCAACTTTCCCCTTTTATTTTATTTTTTTCTTTTGAGGGGAGAAGGGATTTTCGTCTTGAGTGTATTTCTCTTTCGCCTCTCCCCCTGGGGAGGCCACAACGTTCTTCCTCTTCAGGAAAGCAAGAATCAACCATCTAGTGTGAGTGGTTACCAGAAAGATTTTACCCTGTCTGCTTCAACGCCCCCACCACTCCCCCCTCCTCCTCTCCCCCCTCTCCCCCACCCCACCCCACGAAGAATGGGGCCTGTCCTCCTCAGACGTGGGGGGTGCCTCCTACTCTGGATGGCACTTCTCTTGGGATGCTGGGCAGAGCTTGGGAGTGGCCTGGAGTTCCCTGGGGCAGAGGGGCAGTGGACTCGCTTCCCTAAGTGGAATGCCTGCTGTGAGAGCGAGATGAGCTTCAACATGAAGACCCGCAGCTCCAGTGGCCTGGTCCTGTACTTCGATGACGAGGGATTCTGTGACTTCTTGGAGTTAATTTTGACCCAAGGTGGGCGGCTCCAGCTCAGCTTCTCCATCTTCTGCGCTGAGCCTGCCATCTTGCTCTCCGACATGGCCGTCAATGACAACCTGTGGCACACAGTGGTTATCCGCCGCAATTTTAAGAACACGACGTTACTGATTGACCAAGCAGAGGCCAAGTGGGTGGAAGTCAAATCCAAGAGGCGAGACATGACGGTCTTTAGTGGTCTCTTTCTAGGAGGCTTGCCTCCAGAGCTGCGCTCAGCCACTCTAAAAGTAACGCTCTCCTCAGTGAAGGACCGGGAGCCCTTCAAGGGATGGATAACAGATGTAAGGGTCAACTATACGCAGTCCTCACCTGTGGAGAGCCAAGAAGTGCGGCTAGATGATGAACAAAGTCACCTGTGTGCCAGGGATGATGTTTGCCTAAATGGTGGCGTCTGCTCTGTGCTCAACGACCAGGCAGTGTGTGACTGCTCCCAAACTGGCTTCCGGGGGAAGGACTGCAGTGAAGGTAAGAAGCTCTTTCACCCTTGTCCTGCTAGAGTATCCCTTAATGGAAGGGATGGTCAGGAGATGGAGGCTGCATAGGTTTCCCCCTTTAGGAGTGAACCTTGCAGACGTGCTCCTCCTTCATCTGTCTTGTACCTGGACCTTCTTTTAGATAGTCCAGACCTTTTTTCCTCCATCCCTTTGGAACAGTTTTCTAACTTCCAAAACAACGTTGGAGGTTAGGACATATTGATAAAGAGAACGTGTTTCTTGAGGCACAAAGTTGTGTTAGCTGGAGAGGGTGATCAGGTTGAGAAAGCAGAACTTAGTAGCATAAAAAAGGACTTTAGAGAGAGTAGAATGAAGAGCAAGTCCCTCAGAATTCTCCTTAAGATCCTCCATTCCTGACAGAAAAACAAGACTTGGAAAGCGGCCCACAACTTGGGCAGGTGAACAACTTGGATTGAAATGTGTTTTGCCCAGTGGAGTCAAGTAGATGCTTGCATAAATAGATTGAATTCATTTAGGCTTCATGTGCTTGTGGGTCTGACCGCTGCTCCTTTCATCAATCACAAGCATGGGAAGAGGAGGATCATTGGATTGATTCCTTGTGTGAGGATGCTGGGAAGTATGGAGCTTGCGGGGCAGCTTTATTAATGCGGTCAGTTTGCTTGAAGTCATGCCAGGGGCGTATATGCACAGTTCTCAAGTGAAATGGGAATACGAGATCTGGTTGGGTTTGTTAAGAACACAATGTTAAAAATGAATCAATAAAGGCCATATTACAACACACATTCCATTTTGCAATAGTAGAATTACTCAGTTGATATTCAGCCCTTATGGAGACTATAGAAAAGTCTACCCCAAATGTGAGGGGGTTAATTTAAGACATGAATCTTTGGGTCAAGGAGGATCAGAATACATAAAAATGGGGTGATAGCAGAAGAGAAGATTTAAACAAAAGCCAGTAGCTATATCTACATAACCAGTGCCTTCTCTCCTTATACTAGCAATGGATTTATTTTATTTGCAGATGAAGTCAGGCTTTTAAAAATCAAAACCTACATCTGTACGTTTTTATAGCCTCTGAAATAGCTAGGAGATATTTGTGTTTCCTCTGCTAGACATGAAATGACAGTCAATGACAGTTTATGAAGGGAAGAGAATATATATTTCTGTCTATGAAAGAAAATAAACTACTAACCAAAAAAGAGTTAGGAATGATTTGGTATTTGAAAATAGACCTCACTTAGGTCAGGTGAAGGTATCTGCAGAATGGCTGTATGTCAATAGTGTCTGTGAGTAATTTGCCTTTATCACTTCAAATCAAATTTCACTAGCTAGAGAAAGGTTTGTGGGTGGGATTTGTATTACATAAACCTCCTGTCTGTGGTGTCCAGCCCAGCTTTTAGACATGAAGTCATTTAGCATCCTTTTAATTCATCAACTCTTTACCTCTATCGTCTCTATCATTAAATCAAACCCTTCAAGCCTTTTTATTGCACATATCCACAAATGCTGTTGAAATTGTAGTATCACAGAGAGGAATCTAGACCTCCTTTGGTTCCTGAGCACAGGCTTTTCTTATATCGGGCTTCCCAGGAAATGCTTGGCTTCGTGTCATGTGCCTTACAAGAACATTTAGGTGCAGTCTGTTTTAATAGTCTCTTGTTAGCTCAGAATAAGGTATTAGTAAATTAGGAGTGCAATGTTTTACCCTCTTACTTGGGAGCAAATCCCATTGGAATCAGTAGGACTTACTTTGCAGTCAGCTTTTCAGGCTTGTATTAGAGACTCTTTGCTGCTGCAACAGAAATCAGTTCTGTGCATACTAAGGATTTGCATGATTTTTTAAAAAATTCAATTCATATTAGTTCAAATAGATCCCCTTTGAATGTGGTAGGATTCGTATTCAGTATGAACGTTCAATCCCATACAAATCCCATACAAAGCTTCATACAAATGTGTCAGAACATTTGATTCAGATTCGAACGTCAGTCTTTGAATGTGCTAATTCAAATGTCTGAATTTCTAATGTTACAAATATTTGTGCATATCCTGAGTGCATACTATCTAATATGCTGTCCAAAGTCTAATGAGCCAGTTCGTAAAGAACATTAATGCAGATAATTGTCAGAATTGGCATCCCAGGACCCAGGACTCAAGGACAAGACACAAGCTTGCTTAGGAAGTTCCTTCATGTAATGGTGACAGCAGAAACAACACTTTCCCATAGCTCCATCCCTCATTCAAGGCCTCTGACAGACCATAGAAGACCACCTGCTGCTGTGTCTATGGTGGCAGCCATGGAAAAACTGAATCCATCTAGAAAAGCAAGCAGGCATGGCCTGATCTCATCAAGAAGACAAGATGGACAGGCCCTGGTCCTCTCTCCACCAAGCGAAATGTCACACAGACATCCCCAAAGAGAAAGTCATGATAGCAAGACATGCTAGTGGGTGCCTGGAATAGTAGTCAGATGTGAAGAGGAGGATGCAGAGTCTTTGCATTAGAAATAAGCAGCACCTCTGTATTAGAAAGAGTGGGACCTTCCTTCATATTGTACGTTATGTATAAAATTCAAGTAACATTTCAAAGAAAAGTTTTGAAAAATCAAAGTTTTATTATAGGGATCCAGGTCAGGAAATAGACTTTCCCCTATCATACTCAGGTATGGGTGTATAAAATGGTCTCCATAGACAGTTTGCAGAAGTCTCTGGTTACTGTAATGGCGATCATTCATTATACCAATTCCAGCAGCATCCTGTAAGCTGATTAGAGGGTTGTGGATGGGTCATACAAGTAGAGAAGGCTCTCAAAATGCCTTGCATATGAAACATAACATTCCCAGGTAGCTACCTGCTTCTTATTTGTTAATGGAAGCCTTTTATCAAATAAGGGAGATTGTATAACAGCAATGAGTACCACTTTCTACTGAATAATCAAAGGTCTGAATTACTGTGTGATTAGGTTATAATCCATGTAACTAATTAGAGAAGGGGGAAAAGGAAACAAGAAGGGGAAGTGTACTCAACCTGTTGCCCTCATTAGATATAAGACTCACAGTAGTTATTGCCTGTTGCAGCTGTTTCTTCATTTTAAGGGGTTCTAACCTTTTTAAAACTGCTAATTGACAAACTGGCCAGGAAACACACAGATGTAAGTGTATCTTAGATAATGGTTCACGTTGGTTTCTAAAAAAATGGTAAGTTGTCCATAATTACTGCCATTTTTAAATTGCTGCTTTTTTACACTAAAACAACAACAAGAAGACCTTTGGGTGCTAAATCTCATGGCATTTTAAAATAGGTACACATATTTCTTGTAAAGTAGAATAGTATAATGGTGTTCAACCTTGCAATGTTGTTAGGAATATTAAAATAATGATTCTGGCTATTCATTATGACTATGATTGCTTAATAAAATAGGAAAAATAAGCATGGTGTGTGATATAAATATTATTTGGATGTAGCAGCTCTTGCATTGCAATAGTAAATCGGTGTTGTGAGTGACCTAAGCAACACTGAGCAATGCCTAACTGTGAACAGAAGATGCATGAATGATTATTTAGTTTATTATTCCTGTATATTATTCATTTAGTTAAAATTATATATCAGTTTCTATTATAAAATCATGGAGAGGCTTACAATAAGAATCAGAGATTTCTTGCATTGTATAGCTAAAAACAAAAGAGGAAGCTAATAAGGTTCTGGCTATGGCGGGATTGCCACATGTATCTGCTATATCAAGTTGAAAATCCAATATAGCCTATTTCTTGAAAACCCAACTCTGATTGCAGGTTTTCAGAAAACAGCACTATAACTTACCTTCTAGATGGAGTCACCATCCTGACTGTGGCTACTGCACATGTGAAGGAGTTGGAAAAGATGGCTGTGCCTGTGCGGTGGTAGCACTAACGCACTTCCAGGTATTTCGGACCACCGAGATACCTAGATGTACACATCAGTATATCATCCACATATAGTACCATGCTGTCTAGTCAACAGAAGATTATTTCGGAGGGACTTTTCTCCAGAAAATCGCTTGCTAGTGTGGTATTCTCTCATGATCCAGATTGAGGCTATATCTGCATTCTGTATAAAAAGTGGTTTAAAAGGGAGATTGATGTGACATCTCTCACTCTCGTTCCCATCATATGTCTAATCCATACTAATGCCTCAAGATGCACTTCCTAAGTGCTTTTTCTGATATTTAATGTGAAATAAAAGTGAGATGAAAAAACTAGCTGGCACGTGCTACAACCTATAAGGTACTTTTTTTAAAAATGTGTGTGGATACAGGCTACGAAGCCAAGCCTATGCATACTTATTCAGAATTATATGCTTCCACTATAGACAGCATAATTTTTCACTCCAACCAAATGGAAAGATGGTGATGGTGATGATGCATACAGTTCAAAAAATGATATTATATATTATATCAGGGAATCTCTGTAGAAAACAAGAAAATACCATAGGTGGTTTGCTGCTGGTGAGATGTAAAGCAAACAGCACTCAACATAAATTGAGTGATTTTTCATTCATGCTGATGAGAACTGAACTGAATATAACTCTTCAAACTATGCTGCTGGATTGTAGTCTAAATGTACAATATGTACCAAGCTTAAATAGTAGTACTGTACTATACAGGAACGGGAGTTACCATCATTAGGGAATTGCTTTCAGTTTTGCAAAACCATTCTTGCTTGTTTCTGATTATTATAAGCAATGCTCTATAGACAGAACGTGGGAGCATGCCTCTTTCTTGGACTGTAGTTTCCACGATCTTAGCCAATTTACGAGAAATAAAGCTGTTCATTAGAAAGATATATAGGGAATGTGGCTCTGTGATAGAAGGCTTACTGGAAAGTGGAAGGTTGCATGCTCAAAGTCTCATTGCTGTACAGAAGAAAGGAATGGCAAACCGCTTTTGTGTCCTTACCAAATAAACTGTGTGGGTGTTTTCTATTATATTTTAATGGGAAGCATTATATATATAAAAATAAAATAAAACAAATACTGCAAGCCAAGCTTCAGATTTTAGGATGCTGGAACTTTCATTTCTTTCCTTCCATCTTGAGACCTCTGTTGGGTTTGATAAACAGAATTTAGTAGGACAGGAGTTGATTGGACACTGCCCAGAACAGCAATTAATGGACTAACGTACTGCCTCTGCGCCTCTTTACCTTGGACTCTGGCTGAGGGAACAATATCCTCTCCCCATGTTGGTGTTTTATTCATTCTTTTAATCTGTTTTTATTATGACCCGTCCTGAAACCATTGGGTACAGTGTGGGAATAGACATACAAATAGACAAAACCTTCCCTTGCTCTCAATCCTTTCTTAAAGCCATTCAGACTGGTTATTGTTACCACTGACACTTTCTGTTACTACATTACTCTTTTGGAAACATTGTGTTTTCAGTTACTGCTGAATTACTAATGTGGTAGGCAGAGTGCAGACAGCATAGAATGTTGGCCTAACCCACCATGGAAATAGAAATGGATTTGTTATGGGATATGTATTGGATACATATTAGTATCAAATAGAATCTTACCACATTTGAAGGGGATCTATTGGAATGATTCCAGATAGGATTCATGTGTGTGCCTCCCTAGAATAGGTCATCTAAAGTAATTTCCTCTGGATTTTAGACCAGGAGAAGGTTAAAAAGAATAAAAAGCTGCTCGGAATGGAAAGGAATTGTTTTAGTAACTCTTAGGCCCATAAATTTTTATGACTGTTGCCAGGAAAAACAATAACTATATAATATAAACCTGAATAATTTAGATCTGTCTATGAAGGGCAGTAAAAGTATCTTCGGTGCTTACACTAGACACCAGATACACACCAATGCACACAAGTAAGGCTCCATCCATACTTAGCCAGAAGATCCAAGATCCTTGCTCACAGTAGCGATGCTTCTGCTTGCCACCTCCATGAGAAACTTCTTGCAGCCCTTCAGTTGCATTCTCCTCCTTTTCCATGCTTCCACACATAGATGGCACCCAGGAGTACTAAGCACAATCAGGTAGGCAGTGGAACACTAACATTTATTTTATTTTTTTTAAATGCATTAAAATCTATTTTTCATCAAAAGCCTGAGAATAACAGAACTTGGTATATATTTGTTTCTACCCTAAAGAAATGGAACTAGTGGTTCTCACCACTGCCACCAGATGTTACACCATGCTGAAAACCTATTATGTTTTTGAAAGGGAGGGGTTAGAGCACATGGATTTTGGTACATACTGTGCTTCCATTGACTTCTGGGTGCGATGATTACATAGCTAGTAATTGCAAGACAATACTCAGTATCTCCCAACAGTTATGATACATATCAATGTTATTTGGTGAACGTATGAGTGACTCCTCATTGGCTGGTATACTATACCAAGTATATTAGGGGCCTTCTTTCTGCATGGTGGTGTAGTCTGGAGTCTTGCCCTCTGCTAGTATACTCTGTCTGCACAGGACAGGGTATAGACTGAGTCACAGGGCCCAAAATGTCTGGTCTACTGGTAGACCTCTTTTCTGAGGACTACTAGTGCACGAGAAGTGGTCCACAGAGGCCTGCAAACATGGGATCTACTGCACTGGTGCAACAAGTTGTACCACCGTAATGGGTTCCCTGGGCCTTCAGAGATTTTGGTGGCCCATTGCACCGGCTCTGAAGTTAGTATGAGCTTTGGAGCCTTTGCAGGAGCTGGAACAGAACAAGCCATGCCAATGCAGATGACCTTGTTTCATTTGAGAAGCCATCTGTCCCAGCAGGCTCTGGTCTATGTGGTCCCATCTCCTTGGTTGGCTTGATTCAAGGTAAGTGTGAAAAGGCCCATATACACTTCTTTGAGTACAGTGGCACAATGGACAATTTTTCATCTCACCTTTCTCTCTTTACAAAAATACAAGCAGGTTCTAGAATTAATGTCTTGTTCATCAATAGCTTAACGATTTTACGCTTAGAGTAAAACTATTCAAATGCATGCACACACACACTGAAATACTGAATTCTATTAGAAAGTTAAGATTTCATAGCTGTTACTGAAATTGAGGCTGGAAATGTCAGCTTGTGACAATCTTGCAAGAAAATCTAGATAAGCTGCTGGGAATTGTCCAAATAGATGACAATCTGCTACCTGTCCACAAGCTTCATATGCTTCAGTTTCAGCTCAAGAGGACAAGTTATAGCAAAATAAGCCCTGATGGTGGTGCAACAGAGAGGATTGTAATTGGCTGAAGCTTTAGCAAAGAATCAGCCTTGATGCTGCTGGGCTTTTCACGTTTTAATGGATCAAACTCCTCCTCCTGAAAGAACGGAGATTTAACTCTTTACCCTTTCTCCACCCAGCTAATGATGGCCTCTTGCCTTTCACTGTCTTAGGCTGTTTTCACATGCATAAAGGGCCTTCTTCCACTAGGGCTTAGAACCCTTCTAAGACCCCATTAGGATCCCATTTAGTACCTGATTGGTACCAATCGAGAAGACCCTGTCCTCACCTGGACCCCATTGAAGGCCCCATCTGCAAGGCCCTGTCCCCATGAGGGCAAGGGAAATCCGGATTTAATGGGTCCTTCAGGCCCTTAAATCTGAATTGTGTGTGGACCTGATTAAAGGTGTCCACAATGGGATCTTCAGGCATCTTCAAGATCCAGATCTCCAGGAGGACCCCATCTCAAAGATCTGGATCTTGAAGATCCGGATATTTGACTGTGCATGGAAAAAGGGAGCATCTCTGAATAGTGGTCTGCTGACCACAAACTAATGCAGACTATGGCAGGCCTCACCTGGGGCCTTCCATAGTCTGTACTAGCATGCAGATAGAAGGCCCGTATTCTGGAATATATTCCAGAACAAGACCAAGTGCAGAAAGGCCCATAATTTGAAGGTGAGATAGAGATGGGAGTGTTTGGAACTAAGTCATCTTTTAGCTGTACGTGTGCTCAAAGGGCATAGGGACTGCATATCCTTGTAGCCATCAAGCAAAATCCCTCCAAAAGCACTGTTGACTACACTTTAATGGGAGAGTGAAAGCGCTTTCACAGCATTGTTTATCCTGCACTTCTGCCATGCCACCCCTTGTGTGGACTTACTTTAACCCTCTCTTTTAAGGCTGCATAGAACAGCCTTGTTTTGGCAGGCAGTCAAAATGGCTGACTGCTGGGGCCATTTCCTCTTCCTCTCCATCTCCAAATAGCCCTGGCCAGAAACATCAACTGTTTCCACAGTTGGGAGCATGTGTTTGTGTGTGTGATGAATTTGCAACTACTCCATCCATGAAGCATCCAGGAACTGCCTTTGAGTACATCCTGCTCAAATAATTTTGTATCCTATTACTATTAGCCAAACTTGCTTCTTAACCAAAATATCCCTTCCCCATTATAGTTAAATTGGAATGTGGCTCAGAGATAAATTAGTTTGATTAGGCATCCTTAGAGCCATAAATAATTTGTAAGCCAGATTTCAGCTCATGAGGAACTCCGTTGACTGCTCTGTAAACTTTTCAGAATTAGGTTTTTAGGCTTAATGTGGAAGACGGTGGAATAACAGTGTGGCAGAGTGTAATTATAGCAGAGGAAGAAAACTGTCATGCCAAATGCGAGATTATGTGGGTTTTTCTTTTAATATTGTCCAATGTTGACTTTTAATGGCAACTTCTGATATATTAAACCCCGAGGCAGGGAGTGAACATAAATTATCCATGAATGTGAAATTTTAAAGTAATGATTTCCCCTCTGAATAAACTACTTATAAGCATGATAGCATTGGATGTTCTGAATTGGCCTTTCAGGTTTCATACAGGAAGTTCCTGAAGCTTGTGAGTGTTTAGATTTCTTTTCAACAAATGAGAAAACAAATGGGTTTAATGTCTAGGTAGTCATAAAATCATAGAGTTGAAAGGGACCTCTAGGGTCATTGAGTCCAACCCCCTACTCAATGCAACATTTCTTAAACCATCCAAGACAGATGTAGGTCCAGCCCTTGCTTGAAGACCTCCAGTGAAGGAGAACCCACTACCTCCCATGGCAACCTATTCCACTGACTGATCACCCTCACTGTCAGGAATTTTTTCCTAATATCTAATCTGTATTGACTCCCTTGAAGTTTCATACCATTGTTTCTAGTCCTCCCATCTTATGCAAGTGAGAATAGGGATGATTCCTCTGCACTGTGACAACCCATCAGATACTTGAAGACCGCTATCATGCCTCTTCTCCATCTTTTCTCCTGTAGGCTAAACATTCCAAGATCCTTCAACCTTTCTTCATAGGACATGATTTCCACACCACTAACGATTTTGGTAGCTCTCCTTTGGGCTTGCTCTAGTTTGTCAATATCCTTTTTGAATTGGGTGCCCAGAACTGGACACAGTCCTTCAAGTAATGCCTAAAACCTGGCATTATTCCAGGGCTATGTTGGGATTGCCACACATGCCCATGGTAATCCCAACCTAGAGAAGAGGTGACATTTTCAAGGCTCTGAGATGGGATACAGCAAATGCAAAGAAAAAAAAAGTTATTACAGGCTTGAATTCATCCAGAGGGCACCGCTTTAAGTGTGTCTGATCGCACCCTAGGTTTAATGATACTGGATTAGAGATAAGTGAGAATATGAGGGCCATACACTTCTATTTCTGAGAGATCCTGAGACACTTCTTTTGATATTTGTAAATATAGCCTTCATAGTAGCAAACAATGAAGATGGCAGTTATAGACAGAAGCAGGCTGTACACAGACTTCCAAGCATATTTTTCCCAGTTCAGGAGGTCTGAAGTGTTAAAAGACTGATTCCTTTCCATAAACTTGAAATATCCAATTCATTTTTGATGAGACAGATTTTGGAAAATAAAAACCAGTATCTACATTATTATAAAACAAAACATTGAAAATATAGGATGACCTTTCTGCGTATTGTGTAGATACCTAGAGATGCTTCAGAATTGCAAGGAAAACGAACCCTTCTGGAATAGGATTACATGAATTGAAATGCACGCAAGTCATATTTTCTTCTTATATGCAGTTATTTCTTTATACAAAAGGATATAAGAATGAAGAAAGGTCCCACTGGATTTTATCTAGTCCAGCAGTCTGCCAGTTGTAAAAGGAAGCCCTCCAAAAAACACAGCCTTGCTTAGTTTCTCAGCAGCTGGGTGTCAGAGGCATACCACTGCTTACTGCTGCCATGGCTAATAGCCATTGATAGCCATGATTTCCATAAATATAAGAACAGTTACAGTTACATAGTATCAGATCCATGAACCACGTAATCCAGCAGTTTGCTTTCACAGTGCCAAGCACCTGCACCTTTTCCCTCACATAATTTGTTTGCTTTATGAGTGCAATCTGTTAAAATTCACCTAAGTTTCCTGCTATTGGTGTAGTCTACTCAGCAGTAAAAAGCACTGTGTAGTCTTTTCACGTACACAAGTAAACCTGTCTGTGCTTGTACCCATATAGGCTGTAGACCCCTCCTATGGGTGTGAGTATCTCTACTTAAGATGATAAATGGGGTTCTTAAAATCACTCAATAAAGGATCGAAGCATTACTAGGTCATTGTCACAGGATGGTTTTATCGTGCCCGTATGTCAAAACAAGCAACATACCTTGCAGGAAAGACAGATGCATAACAGTGAAAGCAAAGGTGCATCAGCAGTTACAGTGCCCTGGAATGATACCAGGTTCAGATGATAGCAGAGGATGCAAAATTGAGAATCTGCCAAGTGAGTTGCTTCTTGCACTTACACAGGAAGAATGAAAATGCTCAACATATGCCACTATTATTGGCGAGATCCACGTCCAAGAAACTGCTGGAGAACTTTCCCCCCATCAGACAGATCTCTTCCTATAATTTCTCAGTCCACAGATGTAGTGGAGGAATTTGAGAGGCATTTGCACAACTCACTAAATAATTATTTTTATATGGTTTTGCTTTCGGGGGGTTTTCCCCTTCTATTTTTTAAAAGGAAATTTAGGAAATTTTCAGTAGGGCAGCAGAACAGGAAATTTATATAGACACTCTGGGCATTTCCACATTTGCTGTAGAAACCATTTTAACCCCACCCACCCCCATTTAAGCCCCATAGAAGACTTACCTTCTGCACTGGAGACCTCTTCAGCGACCCTTCCTCATGGCCACTTCTGCATTTCGGCAAGCGAGATCCATTTCTAAAACAGGTTTCGCCGCCAAAAAACGGATTAAAATGAAGAGCTAAAAAATTAGGTCTTCAGTTCGTCCCTTCGCCTGGATCCTTGTAGAAGCAGAATGGCCTGCCTTGGAAGCCCTTCCCTTGCGTGCCGCGTGCTGCCGGAAGCATGCAGTGATTGGCAGCTGCCTGCTCCAGTCCTGTGGCTCTGTGGCATCAGCGGCGTTTGAGGCCAGATTCCCTTTGGCATGGGTGCTGCGGCCACCCAATCCGGCCTCCCCATGCATGTGTGGATGCAGGGAGGCCTCCTCAGATCAGTCCCTATTTGGGATGGATTTTCCGGAGGACTGCTTGCCAAGAAACAGATCTTCTTTGATCCGTTTCTTGGTGGCATATGTGGAAGCACCCTCTGTGTGATAGCAACAAACGTGTTTCAAATCTTTATACTCAATCTTTTCTTTAAATTATTCAGGAGAATGTAAGAACGTTAAGAGGACCCTTGCTGAATCCCACTATAACCCATCTAGTTGTGGATCCTGTCTCATACAGTGGCCCACTAATTTCTTCTGGGCATAATCCAGCCCTGTAAATGGCCTTTGGAAGCATCTGCCTGCACCTCCAACTTGATGGCAGTACCTAGGCATCAGTTCTAGTAGTCATTCATGTATCAGGGCTGTGGTCACACTTCCACTTTAAACCTTGTTCAGTCCATCTTCAGGTCTGACTGCTCACACCTTTTCATTTCTATCTGTTTTATTCATGGACTAACACCATTTCTGCACTTACCTTGGTTAATTCATGTTAGCTAGATCTGTCTAGATCCAGATTAACTGGTTCTAGGTCAGCCACAGGCAGAGGCATATGCACTGAGTGGGCTTTAGAACACCAAATGTGTGCTAAAGAGTGGATGTAGACCATTTTTATCTGGTCTGCCACTAATTCCTTAATACAGTTCTGATCCAGATCTACTCTGCTCCCGTGCAGACAAAGTGTTCTTAGCAGCTCCATGAAACGGATTAACAAGTAAATGCAGAAAGGGCCCAAGGAATGACTAGCCCCCAGGGGGTGGTCTTAGTGAGTGGGCCCTCCCTTCAGCCACTTCAGCATGTGGGTAGGAGGCTCCTAGAATGCCTACTGTCTGCTATGCCAGCCACCTCAGGATCACCCTACCATATTCTGGGTGTATGGCCACATAGGCCCTGGGATGACTGAGGCACTAAATGCTTTTGTAGATGGAGCCTTAATAATTACTGTACTTAGTTCCATAAGTCAGGATTAGACTGAAACTGTGAACTTTATAAATCACTTCTGTCCCAGTGTAAATAACTGTAAGGAATTACGGAGGCCAGTGTGCTTGCAAAGACCAATAAAAATGTCTGCAGATTTTGCAGCTTCAAAGGAGTGACCAGTCTGTGCTGGCCAGCACATACTTTGCTTGAACTGTTCTTATTTTTTCCTGTTCTCCATATGCCAAAAGACCTTACTGTGAATAAATTAGACACAAATTAGCTTTGAAGACTACGAGGAGGCATGTCGGGAAGACTGTAAACTTCCAGCCGGAATAGGGATAAAAAGTCAGGCTGTGATGTGAGAGAATTTGTCCTGATGTCCTGATCTGGAAGGCAAATTTTCTATACTGCAATATAAATAAATGAAATTCCTTTGTCTCTAGCTTGTTTATTTACTTAAACCCACATGGATGGAAGAAAGTTGATAGAGCAGCAATTTTCCTAACATTATGAAGGTATGTAATACCTCTAAGATTGTAAAGTGACTTGCAGACTGAGCTCATGTTGTAAGAACACACTTGCAGTACAGTATTCTCATTTCACTTAGTAAAAGCTGAGAAATCTGACCCTTGGCAGTTTTTTTTTTTTTTTTTTAAGAAAAGCCAGTGCGTTCCTGTAATTAAGAGTACATGTCAGGCCATTGTAGATGGCAGCTCACATTACAGTGTGCAAATGGAAAAGTGTATTGCATGCTGAAAATCTCTTCAGGATCCTTCATTGTTGCGTCCTCCTCTGTGCTTTTCTTTTGTATCCTTTGAAATGTACAAAGTTTTGATTGCAGTCCTTTGTTCTTTGTTTTTGGTGAGCTGGAGAAGATGCTCTATTATATCATGGCTTAAGAAAAAGATAGTTGTAGATTTTGACAAATCGTAACAGGGATTATCTGGAGTTTCTTCAGGCCATCTTTTTTTGTTATGAAATTTTCCGTTTGTGGCAGCTACCATTACAAAGTGAAAGAAAAGACCACCATCACTAGTAGCTTCCATTTTATCTTCCTCCCAAATTCCTGAAATGCAAAAGATTATACCTTATCAGTAACTATCTGTGCTGTTTTAAAAAATGGCACACAGGCCTCAATGTATCCATGAGGAAATAGGTTCTAAGAATTACAGCTGTTACAGGAAACCACAGGTACAGTTGGACCCCTGTACCCGCTGGGGATATTTTCTGGCACCTACGGTGGTTACCTGAAACTGTGGATAATCACGAACCAGCCTTCTGGTTCTGAGCTTGTGCAATCCCAGAACTGGAAGTGCTTTTCTGGCCTCTGGAAGGCTTATTTTGGCCTCCGGACAGCATTTAAATAGGCTTGCGACTTCGCCGGATGCCTCCCGCCCACTTCCCATGTGCTCCTTACATTTTGGGTGTCATGTGCCTATTCCAACACTCTATGGTGGCCAAAATAGGCCTTCCCTTATGGCACCTGTGGGGATGGGGGTGGCTAATCTGGTAACTGTGGTTAACTGAAACCATGGTTACTGAATCAGTGGATATGGGGGTCCAACTCTAGTATGAACACTGGGAAATCATGCAAGATGGGGGCAGCTACTGAAGAGGGCGCAATGGCACTGACATGGGCAGGGAGGCTGATCTGGTCAACCACGGATGAGTGGATCTGAGGTTATCGGATCAGTGGAAACAGGGGCAGGGCTTTATTTAAGTATTTGAAGATTAAATATTCCAGAAAGTAAAATTTAATTCATGTCTGCTTCACTCATACAAAAATGTACAGACAGAACAAACTGAAGACATTTTCGGTCCTCAATTGCTCCGCATGACCTGGTCTAACTTTGTTATGATTTGGAAGAAATAGTTGTGCTCACATGCAGGAAAAAAGCACTTCTGAGGCAGTTCAGAGATGGCTTAGAGTCAGTTTGCAGATGGGATTGTTCATATGTTTTTCTGCTTCTCCCCATTTCATGAAAATTCTAGGGTAAAAAAGGTGGAGTAGAGGTGGGATGAGAACATGAGTTCTACACACTAATGTATATCATGCTTTAAGAAACTTTTTTTTTTTTGCTCCATGAAATGTAGGCAAGCAATACCTTGATGTGCACACCAGTTCTCCAAAATCAGCATACAAATCAAATAAATTAGTTTACCTGTGTCTTGTTTTTAATATGTTTTTTAAAATGCTGTTTGAACTGTTGTTACCCGCCCAGAGCTCTCCAGGTATGGGGCGGGATAGAAATGGAAATAAATAAATAAATAAAATAATGGAAAGCCAGGAGTTAGAGGAAGTTAGCCAGGAGACAGATAGAAACAAAAAAAGTAGATAATCTGAATGTTAGGGTCTTTCTGCACCGTCCTCCATAGGGGAGCTGGAGGCTGGTCCCACACAGAACATACACAGTCCATGGAATTGTTTCTGTCCTAGAAGGGGCTCTGCACCTCTTCCAGGAGAATGGGATGAGGAACTGGGTGGTGCAGCCATGGTTCTTGCGGCATCGCCTGGGTGCCATGACAACAGCCCTACCATCATGCATTGCGGTGGCTTGGCAACCATTGATCACACTTACCCAGTGCTTAGGGAAGCACTATTTAAGTTTCAGAAACATCAGGCATCTCAGTGCACCCCACCCCACCCCACCCAATAAAAGGAATCTGGTGGGTGTCTTCCTGATGCCTGGGTATTTGAAACAGGAATGGAAAAAGCCAGTGGACACAGGTAAAAGCTTGTTTCCTGGAGGCACTTTCAATTGCCTTTACATTGCGCACATTTTTTAATGTCCATACTGCTCTCCTCACAGAACAGCCTGAAGCCAGACGCCAATAACAAATCAATGAGGGCCTGTTAATTGAGGTGAGTTAGAATTCGAGTTAGAATTCATCATATGTACAGTAGCAAAAATGCACTGGTAGAAAACATGCAAATTGTTGTCTGTATATTCTGCCTTGCATGCCAGTTTAAACAGAGTTGTGTCCCATTATTCACAATTTTAAAAACCATGCATTTTGTGTTTTTGTAAATGAGGGTTCGTGACCCTGCTACGCTGTTTGTGAATCGGAACTCTATCTGGCACTGTAGAATTTGGGTTCTAAAAAGAAAATTGTTTCCTCTTTTAGGCTGCAAATGTAAGCGTTTATGAAAACTGGCACAAATTCCTTTGCAAAGGAGAAGAATAAATTATTTTAGTGCCTGAAAATGTCTAGGCTTTTTTTATCTGAATGGACAAAGTAAAGCTAGTTTTCTTGTCATATGGGAATGTCTGGATTGTTCAGAACACAAGAAGAGCAGCAAAAATGCAAGTATGAGAACTGATGATTCCCCTGCGTTGAAGGCAATCAAGGCCCTGGACACACCTTTATAAGACAGGACGTCCTGTTAATAATTCAAACTGAGGTTGTACCAGCTCTGTTTACCCGTAGATCATTATAGGTCATCCTCAGGCCATTCTCTCTTTAGGCCACATCGTTCACACCTTTCTCCACAATTGACCTGAGCCTCCTCCATGGAACTTTTAGCTCTCCACCTCTTTTGCTGCGTCAAATTTAACTCCTTTCTTATTGGATGCTGTTGTGTTACTCAAGGGAGGCAAGGGTGTGGGTTGCTGGTTCCTTTTTAAGCCTGCTCCCCCACCTCCATGCCTCCCCTTCCTTTTTTACGTGGCTTTCTTCTCTGTGCGGTTAATTTTAATAATTTTAATCATCATCATCATCATCATCATCATCATCATCATTATAAAAAATTGGGCTGCTAGAGGTCCCGGGTTCATATCCTGGACAAGCCCCCACCCCTCGATGGGTGTGGCCTTGTCGTGGCAGTCGGGCTTGAGTGCTCCAATGAAGCTGAGAGCTGGGCCGGCGGTAGTGCAAACTACTGGCAGGTTCAACCATGCCGGAGTGGTCGAAGCAGAGGAGCCAGACTAAGTACACCCAACCCATTTGACACAATGGAAACACAAACAAAAAATAAGTCTATACTGGCTCGGTCATCGCCCAGGATAAAAAGGACCACGGCGGTTGCTGAGGAACCTGGGCAATCGTTGACAAATGGGCTACAGGAACAAAATCCACAAACAAGGAAGCGGCAGAAATTCTCAAGGTCAGAGAATCATATAGTCATGAAGTGTTACTACAAATCAGAACCTGGAAAACGAGGCTATCTAAAATGGATGCAGCAGCTATGGAAACAAGAATACCCAGATTCGAAGATAACAGAACTGTGGCTAGCTGATCAGAGAAGATTCATAAGCGGGACTAAAGTGTTCAGTGAAGCTGAACTCAAAGAAATACGAAAAACTAATGAAACTGAAGCACCGCAGCCTATTGTGGCAGCAACAGAAGCTCCAACAAGACCAGGAGTCACTGATCAACTAGAACCTGATGAAAATCTGGAAATTCTGCAAGAAGAGGAAGAACAGCAGCATGAAGTCATGGATGAAACACCTGGCACATTGTCTCAAAGACAGCAGGAACTGAAGGGCAGAATAATGGCTCATACAGCATCAAGTACAGAGCGAAAGCGACTGCCAACCCTAAAAACTATAGGCAGAAAATGACTTGTCCCACTGATGAATGACATCAACTCTGCCCTTGTAACTGTTCAGGTAGCATCGATCGAAGAACTGAACCAGCTCGCTTACAGTACAGCTGTGATAGTAACAGAAGAACTAGGGTTACTGCAGCCAAAACCAACTAGAAAATCAACTGGAAAACCAAAGTGGAAAGTTCGGCTGGAACTGAAAATAAAAAGCCTGAGATCAGATGCCAGCAACTTAAAAAATATGCAGGAGCAGAAACTGAACAATGATAAGACTAAAGAACATCTGATCAAAAAATACTGGCTGAATGCAAGGAAAATTGACGAAGCGTTGGAAATTGTGAAACAGCAGATAACAGCTACAGCCAGGAAAATTGAAAGATATGAAGCAAGAATCATCCAGTACAGGCAGAACCAAATGTTCCAGTCTAATCAGAGGCAGTTCTACCAGAGCCTGCATGAGCAAGTAGACAAGAAAATTGAAAAGCCAGAGAAAGAAGCAACAACCAACTTCTGGAAAGATCTTTGGGAGGCTGAAAAAGAATACAACAAAACTGCTGGGTGGATAAAGGATTTTGAGAAGAAATTCTCCATGAACAAAATGCAGCAGCTGGAAATAACACCTGAAATGGTCACGAAAAGAGTGAAGAAAGTGAAGAACTGGACATCCCCTGGCACTGATCAGTTGCACGTCTTCTGGCTCAAATACCTGACCAGCCTGCATGAAAAAATGGCCGAACTGTTTAATGAAATGCTGCAAACAGGAAACATCAGTGAATGGCTAATAACTGGCAAAACATACTTAATACAAAAAGATGGAGCAAAGGGAGCCACACCAGGAAACTACAGGCCGATAACTTGTCTACCTACTATGCTCAAGCTGCTGACAGGCATAACAGCAGACAGGATTCAAGACTACCTCGAAGACAACAACATCATCCCAGTAGAGCAAAAAGGAAACAAACGGAGAAGCAGGGGCACAAAAGACCAGCTACTGATTGACAAAATGATTCTGGAGAACTGCAAAAGCCGAAAAACAAACCTGCATATGACTTGGATCGACTATAAAAAAGCTTTTGATTCACTGCCACATGGTTGGATCACAAAGTGCCTGGAAACCATTGGGATCAGTCAGAACATCACAAAGGTTATAGAAAGTGCAATGAAACGCTGGAAGACTGAGCTTTTTGTTGGAAATGAAAGCTATGGACTGATTAACATCAAAAGGGGCATCTTCCAGGGGGACTCATTGTCCCCACTGCTTTTCATCATCGCTATGATCCCACTATCACACATCCTATGGAAAACAAACCTGGGCTATCAAACTGCCAGGAATTCACAGAAAATTTCACATCTACTGTACATGGATGACTTGAAGCTTTATGGAAAATCTGAAATCGAGATCCAGTCATTGACCAACACAGTGCGAATATTCAACAGCGACATCAGTATGGAGTTTGGCCTGGACAAATGTGCCACAGTGGCACTGAAGAAGGGGAAGATTACTGGAAGTGAAGGCATTGAAATGCCAAATGGTCAAGTCAACAGGTCCCACCAGTCAAAAGCCTACAAATACCTGGGCATCCTGCAACTGGATAACATTAAGCATGGCCATGTGAAATCTGTGGTCAGTAAAGAGTACATCCAAAGGACTAGAAAAATCTTGAAAAGTAAACTGAATGGCGGTAACACCATTAAGGCCAAAAACACCTGGGCCATACCAGTCATTAGATACACTGCAGGAATTGTGAACTGGACTCAGCAAGAGCTGGACAACTTAGACAGAAAAACCAGAAAACTGATGATGATCCACCATGCACTACATCCTCGTAGTGATGTCGACAGGCTGTACTTGCCCAAGAAAGCACGTGGTAGAGGACTTTTACAAGTGAAGCAAACAGTGGAAGAAGCGAAGCATGCATTAGCAGATTATGTGGCAGAAAGCAAAGAATCAGCTTTGATTGAAGTCAACAACTAGAAGCTTCTCAAAGTGCAGCAAACCAAGAACCAGTACCGGAAAACTGCAATTCAACACAGAACTGACAGCTGGCGCAATAAAACACTGCATGGACAGTTCTTGGAGAACATCGAAGGCAAAGTGGACACAGAAAAGACCTGGTCTTGGCTTACAAATGGAACATTGAAAAAGGAAACAGAAGGACTGATTCTTGCTGCACAAGAACAAGCAGTAAGAACAAATGCCATCAAAGCCAGAACTGAAAAATCAGGAGAAGATCCAAAGTGCCGACTCTGCAAAGAAGTTGATGAAACAATCGACCATATACTCAGTTGCTGCAAGGAGATCGCACAAACTGATTACAAGCAGAGACACAATGCTGTAGCACAAATGATCCACTGGAACTTGTGCCAAAAGTATCATCTGCCAGTGGCAAAGAACTGGTGCGATCACAAGCCAGAAAAAGTTGTTGAAAATGAACAGGAAAAATTACTTTGGGACTTCAGGCTTCAGACTGACAGAAAATTGGAGCATAACACTCCTGATATTACAATTGTTGAGAAAGAGAAGTTGTGGATAATCGACGTTGCTATTCCAGGTGACAGCAGAATTGAGGAGAAACAGTTGGAGAAACTCACCAGATATGAAGATCTGAGAATTGAACTACAGCGACTCTGGTGAAAATCAGTGAAAGTGGTCCCAGTCATCCTCGGCACACTGGGCGCGGTGCCAAAAGATCTCAGCGGGCACCTAAAAACCATTGGCATTGACAAGATATCCATCTGCCAACTACAAAAAGCCACTTTACTGGGGTCGGCTCGCATAATTCGCCGATACATCACGCAGTCCTAGGTGCTTGGGAAGTGTCAGTTTGCAGATGGATATAATACGAAATCCAGCATAGTGATCTCGTTTGCTGTGTGTAACTACTGTTTTTGCATCATCGTCAACATCATCATCATAATAATAAATTTGCATAAAATGCTAGATAGAGGAATCATATACATAAACCGAGGAGAGAAGGGGAGGTGCCTCATGAACTCCGTGCATGCACATTGGCTGAAAGGAAAGAGTGGACTCACCCACCACGGCATGGTTCAGCCTCCTTTAGCCCATCCCCCTGCTCACACTGAGGAAGCGAAGACAGCCTGAGATAACAGCCTGAAAAAAAGACTCCAGTTAGAACAACCTAGAAAAAGGACTCCGGTTAGAATGGTCTAATGTGGATAGGCCGGCTTGGAAAACAAACTGAATAAAAATAATGAAACGCGAGTTGAGGACAACCTGAAATCATCTTAAACTAAAAGTGTGACCAGGGCCCAACAGGATAGCTGACAGGCAGCAAACAACTATTCCATATTTACTACCAGAAAAGGTGGTGTTAGCAACCTACCAGGATAACTTTTAACAAAGTATTAGATAAATTCATGGAGGACAGATGGATTCATAGGTACTGCTTCCAGGTTATAGAGAGAGTTTGGATGCCTCTGAACACCATTTGCAGGGAGTTGAGAGCAAAGGTTTTGCCTTCTGCTTGAGAATATCCAGAAACAATTGTTGGGTCACTGTGTGAGACAGGATGCTTGACTAGGTGAGCTGTGGCCTGATCCAGCAGGGCTCCTCTTACATCATGCAAAAAGAAGTAAAAGTAACTGGAAAAGCCCATAGGATTGTTAAAAACGAGCATAAAATTAGGGTCAAAAAGGGCTACAAAATATTTTTGCAACTAATTTTACTTCAGTTATTAGGTACTGGTGATACAATTGTGTTATAAAACAGGCACTTAGAAATTGCTGAGAGGTCCAAATTGGATTTACAGGGGTCCTTCTCATTCTAATGTGCAGTGCTAGTTTTAACAGGTCTAAATTAAGGGTTTAATTGTTTCTCTGCTTTGATCTGTACATATATTATCTTTAATTACTGGTCTCACTCATATTTAATTTCCCAACTCTTGTTCTGATGGAGACAAAAGTGATTTCCACTGAAACTGGTCTCAAAACCTCTACCTAATAACATTTTGGAACAATATAATTCTTGCAGAACTAAAAGGGCAGCTTTTAGAAGTTCTGCACTGGAGCTGCTCCTAAGATTTCAAATATCCATTAAAAATATTTTCTGAAAAATGCTGGTGAAATCCTGTCTTGAAACAAAAGCTAATGGGCCATTCCACATTTTATTTCAGTAGACTGGACTCCACTAGATCAGATGGCTCCTGGTGTGGAACAAGGGGGCCTTTCTGCACTTCACCTTATTCTGGAATATATCCCGAAACAAGGGCCTGCTGTCCGCATGCTAGTACATTCTATGGCAGACCCCAGGTGAGGCCTCCCATAGTCTTCATTAGCATGTGGACAATGGATCCCTATCCTGAGATATATTCCAGAATAAGGCCAAGTGCAGAAAGGGCCAGAGTGTCCATATTGGGGTGACCTGATACATTCCAGCTCCACTGCTGGCTCTGAAGTTTGTATCATCTTTAGAGCCAGTGTGGTGGGCCTCCAGAAGTTCAGAGGGTCCAAGAGGCCTATTGTGTTAACGCTCCTTATAGCACCAGCACAGTCGGTCTCATTATATACCAGACCATGGAGACTGGCCGATTACACAGGAATCTAGCAGTGTCCTAGCCTATACCACTATTTTGGGCCTCCATGTTTTGTCTATGCTCTACTAAAAAGGGGCCAGGCCTCCCTTAGACTACACTAGCATGTGGAAGGGAACATTCCAATGCTGGTCCAGTCTATCAGTGTATGTAGAATTTTTCTATCAGCACATATAGAATTTCCTTAAATAAAACTGAGGTCCTTTTTCACACTTAACCCCCATGGGAAAGTATCCCATGTCAGCTAAGATCAGAGACGGTGGCTGGCATTTGCGTTGAGAGCGCTGGCCTATTCCAAACTTCACCTAGACCTACCTGGGTCTGGTGAAGTGCAGCTATTTCACAACCATAACACTGGTCATGTGCACAAGGCTGTTGCTACAGGAATTGCCAGCCTAGCATGCAAATGCCCCATGCAGGATTGCAATGTGAAGTGTGCTTCTGGGGTTATACTGAGAGCACCCTAGCAGCAATCGGAAACAGAGGTGGCACTGTGGAGCACATATGCTCCATCCCAGAGCATGCTAGGCCATTCTGATCAGCTGACTATGACCAGGCCCTCTGTATGTTTTCTATGGTGTGAAGCAGTTATGGGTTGAGGGTACTGAACTGAATTGACTAGGTAAGGGTCTCCAAATGTATTTAGGTTTAAATACTGGTTTTTTAATTGCTATTATACCCTACCTTTTACTACATGGTCTCAGGAGGTGGCTAACAGATTGGAGAAGAGATAAAATATTATCTACTTGTTTCATTGAAATGCTCCATGTTCTAAAAAAGGGGGAAACACCTTTGCTTGGAGCTTACCATAGTGATTTGAAGACTGCATGTAAAGCAGCATAAAGCTGCTTGTGTATTGTAAAAAGGTTTTGTTCTGTTTTTATACTGCAGAACTGTCCTTATTTACAGTGGAAATTCTGTGTAGGAGATCCTTCCCTGTGTATTGAAAGGAATTGCGTGCATACATTTGTAGATGCTGTGTTATGAAAACAAATGGCATGTCAAGAATTATTATAGGCCCCTTTTGAATTTCTTTAGTTATAGTAGTTTATGGTCCCAGTTTTGCTTGTTTTAGTATTCCTATACAGGTTTTCACAGCAGACAGACTCTGGAAATATATATTCTTCAACATGGCAGTAGCTCAAACAGCCCCATAAATGTGGATGTACCAAAAGCATCACAAATGAACTGGGCGATTATGCATTTGAAATACCATAACTACAGACAGGTGGAAAAGTGCTGGTGTTAGGATAATGGGGATTACTAACAGCCATGGATGTCTTCACTTATTATAGAATCTTAGAGTTGGAAGGAATGTCTAGGTCATCGAGTCCAAACCCTGATCAATTCAGGATGTCCTAAACCATTCCCAGCCTCGGTTTGAAGACCTCCAGCGAAGGAGAACCCACTATCTCCCGTGGCAACCAATTCCATTGACTGATTGCCCTCACTGCCAGGAAGTATTTTCTAATCTCTAATGTGTATTGACTCCCTTGAAGTTTCATACTATTGTTTCTAGTCCTTCCATCTTGTGACAGCCTTTCAGATATTTGAAGACTGCTATCATAGGCCTATTCGCACTACGGCCTCTGTGGCAAGATTAGGCCAGCCCTGGGACAGAGCATTCACTCTGCCAGGAGGGCGGTTCTGAAATCATGCTCTACACCCAGGCCATCCTACAGCTGTCTGCCAGGGAGTGCATTTGCACTCTCCCCACTGGACAGCTGTGGGCCCCACCCTGTAGCCCTTGGGCCCTTTTGGACCCTCTGGCCAACAGCCCATTTCAGGGGAGGGGCGAGACCAGAGGGATTTCCGCACTGCAACGCGTTCCAAACGGAACGCGTTCAGGCGGAAAGCTTAAGACAGCTCCCGGCGCTTTCAGCGTTCACACACAGACGCACCGGAACGCGTACCGGTGCGTCTGTGTGCGAAAGGTGAAAGCGCCGGGAGCTGTCTTAGCCGGCAAAGGCCGGCCAGGGGCGCGGAGACAGCCGCGGAGGCAGATCGGCAATCAGCTGTTTGACAATCAGCTGATTGCCGAAGCCGCGCCGGTGTCGGAGGCGAGCCCGCAGCTGTTCGGGAGACAGAAGCAGGCGCGTATGCTTCTCCTCCCGAACGCCTGCGGGCGGCTCGTCCGCGTTCGAATGCATGTAGAGCACTTTAAAGTGCTCTACATTTCGAACGCGAGAAAGACAGCTGCGGACACGTCGGAGTGCAAGTCCCGCTCGGGCAATGCGGATGCCGTGTCCGCAGCTGTCTCCCACGCGTCCCGTTCAGCCCCGTGCGAAAACGTCTCAGGACAGCCCATCCTTGGGTCCTGCAAGCTGTAGCTGAGCTGCTGTGAAGTCAGGTCAGCATGGGGGCGGTCTACCGTCACACGCACCTGCAGCACATCACCCTGGCTGGCCGCGTGAGCATCACATCGGACCAGAGGGTCTGAAGAGGTAAGTGACTGCGTGGCTGGGCATGAGGTGTCACTGACAGCTGGTGCAGACTGACCAGGGTCTGGGCAGCTGCCAACGCACCGGGGCGAGACCAGTCCAGCTGGTTTTTGTCCTCTACAGGGTGCAGGCGCCTCAAGGCAGCTGCATCCTGTGGAGGCCCATTGGGCCCAACCCCCACCCAGGGCTGTATGCCTCACCTTGTTGACGCCAGGGCCCAGACTGGCAAGCCCCATTGGTGGGGCTTGCCGAGTCTGGTCTGCGGCGTTCTGCACCTGCACACACCACTGCCTGTGATTGTTCTTCGCTGACCAATTGCACTATTTGCTCTAGTGCAAATAGGCATTTGGAGTACAAAGGAGCAATCTGTTGGAGGCAGCTTTGCATCCAAAGTGATAATGGTATATTTTCAAGAACAGTTTCTTCTCATCATCACTGAACAGGAAAAAAAAAAACCCACTATGAGCCCATAGTACGATTTGTTTTTAAGTCCTTGTCTTCCACTTTACAAACTTGTGGTTTGTTTTTTAATGGGGTTTGTTTTTAGGAGCCTTTACGGCAAGCTATCTTTTAGTGTGGAATGAAATGAGATATAAATAACAGATGAAAGAGAAAATATACATTCGACTCCTCCCACTTGTGTTTTGAAGCTGTGCCTTAGGGTAAGGGACTCTCATACCCTCTAACATTTGAAATGCAAAATTGGGTGAGTGGGTGTAAAATAAATAAATTAATGGCTTTTGGGGAAGGTTTAGAAGCCACAAATGCCTGAAAGTGACATTCTAGGAACAGCCATTTTGACTGTACTCTGTGGCAGGAAGAAGAGTTGGCTTTTCTCCCCCACTTTTTCTCCCCCATTTAAAGGGACTCAAAGCAGCTGACAAATCTTCTGTTATTCTCCCCACAACAGACACCCTGTGAGGTAAGTGGAGCTGTGAGAGCTCAGAAGAGAGCTGTGACTAGCCCAAGGTCACCCAGCTGGCTTCATGGAGGAGTGCAGAATCAAACACAGTATTCCTACATAAGAGACCAGCTCCCTAGCCACTAGACCAAGCTATCTCTAAGCTTAGTACAAATTTGGATTGCTAACAAATGGGCCAGGCATCCCAAATTTGGTCCTGTCCATTGAATTTGGAGGTGCTGGCTGGTTGGTACTCCTTGTATGTATAATTTCATTTGCAAGAACCCACTTCCAGTGAAGTGCACAGCAGCAAAAATAAAGATTGCATTTCAGAACTATGAATGAGCCATTTGTTGTCTCTGATAAAAACACGTCTAATCGTTCTCCCATAAACGTCTACTTCTCTTCATTGTTGTTGTTGTTGTCGGTGTATCAACTTCCTTTCATAATGCCGCTACCCTTGCTGTATCATGCTGAGGAAGAGATTGTAGGTAATGTATGGGAGTATGAGCTGGTACAGTTTTATCAATCAGTACAAAATGGCAAGTAGTGTAATGTGCAATATGTATTCCTCATCATTTATATATTTATTTCAGTGGGCTGGCAGTCACTAAACCCTTAGGGATTGCTTTCCTCCCTCCCTCCCTTCCAGTTCAATTCCACCCTCCCCCATGAAGCCAGCTGGGTGACCTTGGGCTAGTCACAGCTCTCTTCTGAGCTCTTACCCCCCCCCCCGCCTCACAGGGTGTTCTGGTGTGGGGAGAAGAATAGAAAGCTTTGTTAGCTGCTGCTTCTCCTTCCTTCCTCTCTCTCACGCCCTCCTTTTTACCTTTCCCCACTCTTCTTCCCTCCCTTTCTACCTCCCTCCTTCCTTCTTGTATCTCATTCTCAGCATCCTTTTACTGTTCTTTGCTTTTTCCTTATCTGTGTGCATCTTGCAACTGTTTTTGTACCTACATACAAATGTTTTTAATTGGTTGTATGCAGTGATCTCTGTTTTGAGGCACATTTTATTTTGCTGTAAAACATGTAGGTGACATGCTGTGGCATTAAAACATGTAGAGAAGGGGGAAATTATTCATGATTTATTTATCTGCTGCATTTATATAGCCACTTAACAATGAAGGTTCTCTGGGTGCTTTACAGATACATAAGAAGTTTTTAAGTTACAATGCAACAAATGAAATGAGAGTAAAATGAGAGTAATAAAAATCAGAAAAAGTAACCATACTTTCTAAAACTTTATTGTCAGAGCATGTATTAAAATTTATGGGCATGTAAAAAAAACAAACCCTGTACATTGTGATGCCCCAGAGGGGGCCTCTCCTTTCTCTGAGGCTGGCATGGTGATGTTGGATTTGGTAAACCCAAAATTATATCTCCCTGAGTCTGCAGTTTTCAAATATTTGCTTTTTTGGCCATAATAATAAAAGGAATCCAGACTTTACAAAGAAAACAGTCATAAATGTAACAAGGTAGCTGAGAATGAATAGGACAAACACACATTTAGTGTGCCTCAAAGGGCTAAAATTACTGTCAGTATGAAGAAGGCTAAAGCTGGTCTCTAAACTGATTATTTGGCCTCTCGGAACAAGCCCTGAAAGGATTAAATACCCTATTCACTTTGTCCCACTGTGATTAGAGACTTCCAAGTTCAGAGTACTTTAATACATGGAGTCCATGTACCCTTGCCTGCTGTTTATTCAAGTGGTAGTGGACAGATATCAGTCCAGAAGGATTCAGGTAAACAGCTGAGATTAGCTGGAGTACAGTCACTTTTTATAGCCTGGAACTGACAAAGTGTGGCGTTGTCCAGACAGGTAATTTGTAACCAAACTGCTTCAAGAGAAAATGGTAAGTTAGGGAAAGGAGGGCCTATCCTAGCTCTCCAGAAGGGAGGAGGGATGGAGCCTTCAGAAGGAGTAGCCAATCGAATTTAAAGCAGCTTGGCAAACTGGTATATAAGGCAGTGTAAAATGACAGTTGGTGTTCTCTGCCTGGGGGTTAACTTCAGGGAGGGAGGTTAACAGGAGGGAAATGGACTCAAGGCTGTACCTGAGGGAAGCAGGCAGTTGGGTCCTGAGTTTTTACAGATTATACATTGGTTTGACAGCATAAGGGTTGTAATGGTCAAGCGTCACCTATGCTGTAGATTTTAGACTGAAGGAGTTAAACTCCATATCTTAGTGTAATGGGGAGGAACAGATCTCACTGAGGAGCAGATTGGATGCTGTTGGTGATGTTAAACTTACCAGTTGTGTGCCAAGAGCCTTGTAATCAATAAACTTGTTTCTTATTTGTTAAACATATAAAGGCTGTTCATTTCTTACAGTATAAAGTACAAGAGTCAAGCCAGCCGAGTGAAAAGGGCAACTGTATCTTTAAAACACTCACTGTGAGCTAGACAGTGGGGGAGGTGCTGTCCTCTGTGCACCAAGAACAAGGCAACAATAATATCAAGCTTAAGAGCAGGGGAGAGGAAATAGGAGGCGTGCCTCTTGGTTGGGAATATATTTCAGAGTTTTAATCCTGTATGTAAACAAATGCTACCACACTACCAACAGTGTATAAAATCACTACACTGACCGAGAGCCCACCTCACAGGGTTGATCACCCAACATGACTGTGTGACCTGAGATGGCCTGTTCCATGCCAGCTCCCACCAGCAGTCCTGAAGCGCACATTAGCTTGGAGCCATTGTGAAGTCTACAAGCTTCAAAGGTCAAGAATGAAAGGTTTCTGGCTTTCAGAGTTCCCGGCCCCTTCATTTTGATGGTGCATCCTGGGAGGCTTATTTCAGTAGCATGTTCACCATGGTGTAACAGATCTCGGAGGTGTGCCATCCACATGCCTTTGTGCTCAGATATAGGGCTACAATATTGAGGTCTACAGTGAGGGGCTCCCTAGGCTGGTTCATGGTTCATCCAGGGTGCTGCAATCCAGAAAGAGCCCTAGGCCACATCCCCATGCAAGCCATTTGGAGCAGGATTGGAATGCATGGGACTAGGAGCAGATCCGAGATCACTCCCATGCCATTTCCAGTGTCCTCATGCACTATACCCTGGAATGGGTGAGCAGTGTCCCCTCCTCTCTGCCCCCTCTCTCCTCTTTGGAAGCCGGATTGATGTCAGCCCACCCCTGTGCCGCATCCCCCCTCTCCCTTAGTGGTACAGAAAGCCAGGGCTGGGCTGGGAGGCACGGGGAAAAAGTTAAAATAAAGCTTACTTCATAATAATAAATTTATAAATAATTTTAAAAGACCAAAAGCCACTATGAGGTTTAGTGGCAGGCCCTTGGACAGTTTTGCAGAGCTCCGCTCCACCGGAACTGCAAGAACACCAACCAAGTTTAAAAGGAAGAAAATCAAGCCTTTATTTCAGGGGTTGAATTTTTTTTGAATTGGAACAAAAACCCAGTCATTATCCTGCCTGCCTTGGCAATCGGGAAACGGGGGTGGAAATATTTCCATGGAAAATGCACAAACATTAAGCCGGTATCCTGCCTGCCTTGGAGAATAGGATTTTAAAATGTCAGTGGCTGCAATCTCCAATGCACAGGGCAGGAATGGAAAGCACACCCCACCTCCTAATGACGTGAGTGCCAATCTCCTCCCTGGAATGCCCGTGATCGTCCCCATGTGTGGTCTCGGCTCGCTAACCAATGTGTGCCCAGACCCTAACCCGTGCCAAGACTTGTTTTTTCAGGTACCAAATTTGGTCCTTGTTTGGCACGGTTTGGGGGGATTTGGTCCACTTTCTGTGGACCAAATCCAAAATGCATGGGGACACCCCTTGGCAATCCCACATTCGGTACCGTACCAAATGTGCATCACATGTAGGTGTCCATGTAGCCTGAGAAAGTTAGTACCCTCAAATATATGCTGTTTTGCAAACAAAATATGGTTCATGCATGGCCCTGTGGACTCTCTGCTGAATGATATTTGTGTGTAGTTTTGTATGTGAAGAATTTGGGGATATCACTGAGGAGGCTCATGTATATGCAAAAAAAAAAAATTGGAAAATAATAATAATAAAGATAATGTTGCCCCATAGTTTCTTTGCTTTCCTGAAATGGTCACAGAAGGACATTAATTTGCATAGGCTGGTTTATATGGAAATATCCATACAATTACAAAAATTTGTAATAGAAGTACAACTCAACAGTTTTCTTTCTTTCTTTCTTTCTTTCTTTCTTTCTTTCTTTCTTTCTTTCTCTCTTGTACCCTTCAAATTCGAGGGCTCTGTGAAAAACATTTTCCAGACACCCTCATGCTTGCATAAAAATACATTGCCTCCAGAAAGTCTTGAACACACTGGATAGAGAAAAAAAAACCCCTTATCGCTGTACAGTGTAATAAACAAACACAAAGCAAGAAATTCAGAAGACAAGTGGGTGTGAATGTTTTCTTTGTCTGCATTTTAAATTTGTAAGTTGCTGTGAGAATGGAAAGAGGATTATTTCACCCTTGGTTAAAAAATCATTTGTTCCTCCTAGAAGGCAGGAATAATCTCGTTGCTGGATATGCTACTTAGCATGAGAGGAGCTAACTAAGAAGGCAGGTAAAGAGTTAGGGACTTAACTGGACATGTGATAAATGCTGGCATCCTGTTGGCAGTCCACAGGGCCAGCAGACAGGCTTGGTTTTGTTGGGCTTAGGCTGGCCATTTGCTCTAAACACTGAATTTAAGAAGCTGTGAACAAAGGCCAGTTCTACGCTGGGCTTTATTCCAGACTACAATCTGGAAGAGGATCCTGCCATCTGCATGTTGGTGCAGACTTCAGCAGACCTTGGGTGGGATCTGCGCATAGGCCCTTCCTGCACTGGATCATATTCCAGACTATATCCTGGGTTAAGGATCTACCATCCACATGCCAGTGCACACTAAGGCAAGCCCAGGCCAGGGTCTGCTGCCATCTGCGCCGGCATGTAGATGGCACATCCATATTCCAAGATATAATCCAGAATAAAGCCCAGCACGGAAAGACTGCAAATTGATCTCCTACCCTAGTGGGCATTATCAAAAGAAGGAGGGAAAGAACACAGGGAAATATAAAAGGTGAAATGCACTAACATTTATTGCTAATCAGATATTGGTAATTACATTGCTTTTAACTTACCAGCTTGACACCTCTGAAAAGTTGCTCCAGGAGGCATTAGTTGAGGAGTTAGCTAGGTTAACTTGCAAAGACACAATGGAAGAATTTGCACCTTTGTTTCCCTGGCATCCTCATTTTGGATGTTGGCTCTCTCCCTATCCTCACTGGTGCTTTGCTATGTACTGGTGAGTTGTGACTTGCCACCATACTGGCAGCAACTGCAGAACCATGGCAGCGGCACAAATCCACCTGCATGACACCATTGCTGCAGTGATGGGATGACACTGTCCTCACTACACTTGTGCTGGCCCTCCCGGGCTCCTTTTGAACTTACCCTAGCAGGGAGAGGTGTAGATGCAGCCATGCCTGTTGCAGGGAGCATACATGTAGAGCAGTTAGAACTACTCTACATCTATACGCTGCGGGGGAGGTGCTGCATCCAGGGGAGAAGCAGCTCCATGAACTGCAGATGGCGCATGCAGCACCTTCCCCGGAAAGGCGCAATGACGACTTCACCTGCATTGTAATGTATCAGAGAAATGTGGCAAGCACCATTATGGCCAACAATGTAGACAAACTTGCCATTGTTTGCCGTGGTTACTTATTTAAATAATTATTTAACAAAATAATAATTTTTAAAAAAATTAAAGTGTGTAGGAGTTCCCATGCTTTTTAAAAGCATCACCCTATGTTTTCATCATGCCATGTCTAGTGTGGTCTGTGCCAGCTCAGTGCTGGACCACTCATCCTTGAATTTGTTGCAGGTGTGAACAGAACAATGGCAAAAAAAGTGTGAAGCAACGAGGTCTCAGATGATTGATTTGACACTGTGTTGGTACAGACCCCGTAAATCTGCTGGTCTCTTGTATCGCTACAAGGAAATGCCAGCATTTCCCTGTGTCTTCTGGACACTCAGCTATTTGGGATTGGATGGGTCATCTGTGGCAAGATCAGGTGCAGAAGCCACCATGTTGGTAGATACCTGGCCTGTTTCTAGGCTCCTTGGAGGCCACAGCTGAGTTCATTTTTTCCCTCAGAGGTTAGAAGCCTCTAAATTCAGTATCAAGCCAGCAATCAATACTCAAGTCCCTGCATCTTGTGTCTTAAATTTCTTGTACTGGACAACCTTCAGCAATCTGCAGCCCCTGATAATCATCAAGCAGGAAAGTGCATCTATTAAGTAACTTCAATCCAAGTTCTGTAGAACCTTGTAATACTAGGGACAGATATTCGAACCTGGCACTGTGGCATATTAGCATCCATGGCACTGGCTTGGCACTATACTTCATCCGACCAGAACACAGGGCTCAGTATGGCTTTTGTCATTAAAAGATGCAATAAAGTCACAGTAAAGCTGGTAACAGTAGACTAGTAAAAACCTCCTTTTAAAAGATGAAGTAAGAAGGAAAATATCCAGGTTTTAAAACAGACAAGGTTTTAATTGTTTCCTAAAAGTACAGAAGGAGGGAGTCTGCCTCAAGTCATATAAAAAGGCCATTGCAAAAGAATGGTGTTGCTGCTGAGAAAACAGGCAGATGGAAGTGTCAGCAAGCAGTCTCCGGAAAGTCTCATTGCACAAGATGTCTGGCCCCAGGCAGTCTTTGAAATGTCTTGGTCCAGAAGATCCATTTCATATTACTTGCAGGTTCTGGAATAAATACAAAAGTAGCTGCATATAGAGTACATGGTAGTAATTAAAATATGAAGTTATATCTGGGCATGAATACCAATGATCAGGCGACCTATGCTAACCATGAAGGTGATATGGAGCAGGAGCAAGAGCAAGAGCAAGAAGGTGAGTTGGCTTTTCTACCCTGCTTTTCTCACCCAAAGCAGCTGACAAAGCTTCTGTTCTTCTCCCCACAACAGACACCCTGTGAGGTAGGTGGGGCTGTGAGAGCTCAGAAGAGAGCTGTGACTAGCCCAAGATCACCCAGCTGGCTTCACAGAGGAGGGCAGAATCAAAGCCGGCATTCCCAGATAAGAGTTCGGCTCCGTAACCACTAGACCAAACAGGAACCCTAAGATCTGTTCTGCATGTGTATCAAAGGGACATGCTGTGGAGAATGGTCCTGGCCTGGGAAAAGCCTCCAAGGCCAGGAATGCAGTGGGCCACATGGAGTGCAGTGGTGACTGTTTGCATAATAGGTGCCCTGGTTTTGACCGCCTTGAGTCTGGGAATAAAAGCTCCCCAGCCTCAAAACTGCAGGCCAAGTGCTCTCTGCTGTTCCACTAGAAATGGTCCAAGAACTGGTTCTACACTGTTCCTGCTGCCCACTCATTTTCAGTATGGCGGGAGCAGGAATGGAGACCCATTCTTCTAGAGTGCTCCTGAGTCCAAACCAGGCATGGGAACTGTGCAGTCATCACATTCTGCAGGAGACTGCTTTCTGAATGCATTTTCATCCAGACTCTGCAGTCTGGGCACACTTCTTCTGTAGTGCAGTCCTCTTGGACGCCCAGTACTTCATGCACCACTGCTACTTCAAATGTACAATTCTGGTCACCACACCTCAAAAAGGATGTTGTGGAACTAGAGAAGGTGCAGAGAAGGGCAACCAGAATGATTAAGGGTCTGGAACACCTCCCTTACGAAACCAGGCTGCAACGTCTAGGCCTCTTCAGTCTGGAGAGACGGCGTTTGAGAGGGGACCTGATTGAAGTATATAAAATTATGCACGGTATAGAAAGGGTGGATAGAGAAAATTTCTTTTCTCTATCGCACAACACTAGAACCAGGGGGCACTCTATGAAGCTGATGGGTAGGAGAATAAGGTCTGACAGGGGGAGGTATTTCTTCACCCAAAGGGTCATCGGCTTATGGAATGTGCTGCCGGAAGAGGTGGTGACAGCTACCAGTCTAGATGGCTTTAAGGTAGGGTTAGACAAATTTATGGATGACAGATGTATCAATGGCTACTAGAATGAATGCCTAGGTGCATCTTTCAGGCTGGGGGGTGGGGTGGGGTGGGGTGGGGAGGAACCGGGGTGCTTCTAGGGCCATCAGCTGGGACGCTAGAGCAGGAGAAGGTTTGTCCTTGTCTCTGCTTGAGATGCCCATGAGCATTTGGTGGGCCACTGTGTGCGACAGGATGCTGGACTAGATGGCCTGATTTAGCAAGGCTTCTCTTATGCTCTTATGCAAAAATTCAGATGGAATAAAAATGGTTTCTTCTTTTTTCTTTTTTTATTATAGTCTATATTAAACAGTTTTATTTTTGACAACATAAAAACTTATACATTAACCTCATGCGATAACATTCTATTTCTCTGGTTTCTCTTCAGTTTATATAAATCTTTTGCCTTTTACTAAAAATTGTTTCTTCACAACTAGTGTGAGGCACAGTCTTTTCAAGTTGCAATCAGCACATCACAAAATAAACAAAACACAGTAGCAGATCAGCATAATAGCATAACAGCAAGGACTATAAGAAAACACAAGTGTTAAAATGACAAGTAGTGAAGTAGAAAAAATTATTTGACTAGTCGTATGACCATTTCAAAGTAAAACAAGTAAACAGAAGCCACCTGTATACAGTCAGGGTTTTACTTTCAGGAAATGTGTTCTTTTCTTAATAGCTTTTAAAATATAGAGGCTAACTCCTACTATAATAGATCTTTCATGACCTTGTAGAAGATGTGCCATAAACTCAGTTCTGTTGTGTGACTGAAACTTGGATACTAATGGGTAGAAAAACCTGACGAGTAAAATGGATAGCCTATGCACTAATAGGGGTGTGCATGAATGTAATTTTCAGGATTTGATTTGAATTGAATATCCAAAGATTTGAATTGATTTGAATCTTTAAAATTCAAATATATTCACATTCCATTCAAATTGAATACATTTGTATCTATTCATACGCATATTTTACTAATATTTGAAGATATGAATGTTGCCAACATTTGTATGTGTTCCTACGCATCCCATTTTTATCCCAAATGCCTCCTGTTTTTGTCCCATAGAAATGCATACAGATATGAATGAGATGTGAAGGGATGGTATGTAATGCATATATGTCCGTACACATACGAATGTCCGAATGATTCAGGAATTTGTTCGAGTGTTAAATTTGAATGTGTAGACATTCAGTTTGAATTTGAATCTCCAAATTCCCTCGGATTTGATTGAATTTCAAATGTTTCGAATTTTCTTGCACATCCCTACCCCCTACCTTACCTTCTTTCATCTATTATGCTATAGGACATATTTAGGGATTTGACAAAGGAATCAAGTGACCCACCTTGACCAACAGTATCTTGACAAACTTAGAAAGCTATAGATAGCAAGTTCTTCTTCACCTCCCAGCATTGACTCTCAGGTGTAACTACTTGGGATGGGTGGTTTGCAGGATGAAAGTCACTAGCTGGTATTGTTTTATAAAAAGAAGACTGAGAAGAGACATGATAGCTGTCTACAAATACCTCAAGGGTTGTCACAAGGCAGAGGGATCAGCCCTGTTCTCACTCTCTCAAGGAAGGACTAGAAACAATGGGGTGAAACTGCAGGGGAAAAGATTTAGTTTAGATGTTAGGAAAAAATTTCTAACAGTAAGAGTGATCAACCAGTGGAACAGGCTGCCACGGGAGGTGGTTGGTTCCCCTTCGATGGAGGTCTTCAAGCAGAGACTGGACAGCCATCTGTCTGAGATGGTTTAGGAGATCCTGCCTTGAGCAGGGGGTTGGACTCGATGACCCAGGAGGTCCCCTCCAACTCTACCATTCTATGATTCTATGAAAATTAGCTCTGCAGCTGCTCTTACAAAGCTTCTACAGAAAAGAATGTCAACCCTCTTAACAGCAATATGGGGTCAGTTAAGCACTTTCTTTACAAAAAAATACTCTTTTCATAAGTAATGTGCTTAATTGGTGTGCCTGCCATGGGTGCAGCATTATTTGTAAGTAGAGATTCCATTGAATGCAATATCCCTCAGGCACTGAACTTGCCACTATCAGCATTAATTCCTTCATCAGAGAAATAGTGAATTACGAATTATAACATGGACTTCTCTTACAATCCTGTTATGACAATTATAGGAAAGTAAGAACAAAATAAATTTCCTGGATAGATGGAACAGGGCCCTCTAGTGATGCTGTGGCTAAAAGCACTAGGCTGGAACGCAGGAGTCCCTCAACTTTGAATAGCCATTCTTCATTGGAAGCTGATTGGGTCTTCCCAGCTATGGATAAAATAGCCTCACTGCCTCTGGAAAGGCAAAGGTGAAAGGAGGAATCCCTGACAGAAAATCTGGAATGGTGACTGTCATAAACTTCTGAGGCCCTTAACACGCTTGGGACACCTCTCTGACCCCCCCCCCCCTTAAGAGCTCAGAGTTTGTGTTGTGCACCTGCTATCTGTCCCCTTTAAAATAACACAGAGGACCCGTTGGAAAAGTTAGGTTGATTTATTGCGAAATAAAATACACAAAATAAAAAAAATGACACAGATTAAAATAAAAGTTGTCCAGCAGAACCCAGAACGACACTTAACAGGCACAAAGCCAGAAAACATAAAAAAAGAGAAACCAAGTGTGTTCTTCCGAATCAAAAGTTAAAACATGGAACTTTACAGCAAGTGAAAAAAAAACAGTGCAAGTAAAACAAACAAAATTCCTATTCTAACCACTCACCCTGATCTCCTTCGATCGGACAGAGTGATGCTACCCATTTAGCATGCTAGCCTTAGAGTAAGGAAAAGAGTGATCTCTCTGTCTCAAAGTTAAGATAAAAGATAACCTCCATCTCCTTGGAGTTTCTTTTATTCTAAACACGCGCCCTTTCAACCAGTCAGGGACCTTTTGACATATGTCTCCAATCTTCTTGAAATACAGTCAGACACCTTAGTAACCAGATAGTTTCCATCTGGGCTCTTTTTAGGATTGCCTTAAAGCAGCGGTTCTCAACCTTCCTAATGCCACAACCCCTTAATCCAGTTCCTCATGTTGTGAAGACCCCCAACCCCGGGAGTGAGGCAGCTCGGATGAGGGTGGGGTGGGAAGGCGAGAGACTCATTGTGACCCCTCTGAAAGGGTAGTTTGACCCCCAGGTTGAGAACCACTGCCTTAAAGTGATAATAATCTTCCTTAATCTAGAGGAAGAAACTCATTCCTATATCAGTTACAAAATGGAGGTTGTTAATTTCAACACAAGACTCTCTACTTTATTTAAAAAGTTTCTCATACCTTACTGAGATGATTAATTATGATGCACATCTGTAAACATCCTGAGAGAACCTAGGAATAGCTCTAAAGGCAGCTAAAAATGCTCATAAACAGCATCTTCATTACAACTTGAGAAAATAAGAGGAGCATCACTGGACCATCTAGTCCAGCATCCCATCTCACATAGTTGCCCACCAATTGCTTCTAGGCATTTTCAAGCAGCATACAAAGTCAAAACCTTCACCTGCTTTCAGATTCCTGCAAACAGCCTTTAGAGACATCCTGTCTATCCTCCAACCTGAGACGTTTTCGCACGGGGGTGAACGGGACGCGTGGGAGACAGCTGCGGACACGGCATCCGCATTGCCCGAGCGCGGCTTGCGCTCCGACGTGTCCGCAGCTGTCTTTCTCGCGTTCGAAATGTAGAGCACTTTAAAGTGCTCTACATGCGTTCGAACGCGGACGAGCCGCCCGCAGGCGTTCGGGAGGAGAAGCATTCGCGCCTGCTTCTGTCTCCCGAACAGCTGCGGCCGCCTCCGACGCCGGCGCGGCTTCGACAATCAGCTGTTTGACAATCAGCTGATTGTCGATCTGCCTCCGCGGCTGTCTCCGCGCCCCTGGCCGGCCTTTGCCGGCTAAGACAGCTCCCGGCGCTTTGAGCATTCGCACACAGACGCTCCGGAACGCGTTTACACGCGTTCTGGCGCGTCTGTGTGTGAAAGGGGAAAGCGCCGGGAGCTGTCTTAAGCTTCCCGTCCTACTCCCGTTCCAAATGGAACGGGAGTAATGCGAAAACGTCTCTGGAGGCTGTAGTTTGGCATCAATTCTAGTAGCCACTGGTACACCTGTCCTCCACAAGCTTCTCCAGTCTTTTCTTAAAGCTATCCAAGTTGGTTGCTGTCACCACCTCTACTGGTAGTAAATTTAATAGACTGATGATCCTTGGGGTGGAAAAAAATACTTTCCCTTGTCAGTTCTAACTCTCCTGCCCACCAGCTGCATAGAGTATGCCCTGGGTCTAAAGTTTTGTTTTTGCTCCCATTTAAACTGGCTTTTGGAGGGAAAATGGGGAGAGAGAGAGAAATGCTGACTCGTTTTCTGTTGGAAATGCAGCAATTTGTTTTTGCAGGAAGTAGCACAGAATGTAGTCAGAACCTTGTTCTTTCTAGCTTTGTTGATATTCCCGGAGGCCCTTCTCTATCTGGACAGGAAAGAAAGTATAAATTGAAAAGTGATCTTAGTGTCATTTAAAATATGCCCCATGCCCAGGAGCACTCCATGCTTATATGCACGTCTTGACCGAAGTATAAAATTGCCAGGCATTGCTCCAGGAGAAATACGGAGTTTTACTCACTTCTTGGCTGCCTGGGCTGTTGATGTGGCTCCTTGCTTCAGAGCTGTGGCTGAATTAAGTTGGGGTGTATTCAGCACCAAGGCAACTAGTTAACAACCAACAGATGGGGTAATTTGCTACACCCTACAAGCTGACCCAACGTATCTATGCTTTGTATAACGTTTCCTATTTGCTTCTTGCCTCTTACCTATACCCATTACTTCATCCTTCTTTATTCATCTCTCTGTATTTTAATTTGCTATGCTATAAGCTCTATCTGTAAATAAAGCAAAAACCTCCTCTGCTAGATGGCAACCTGAGGCATTTTTGCAGTACACCTGAAAAGCTGTAGTGCATGAAGGCTAGGCCATGCAGGGATGCATTCCCCATTCACACCTAGGTTGGTAAGGAACATGTGGGAACACGTTCCTACCTCCCTAGGTGCAAATGCGGAACCCATCCCCAGGTGGCCTAACCCGAAAAGGCTGGTGCAGGGGTGCGACGCTCCTCCCAGGACTGCTGCCACTGGGTCAGGCTTGACCCAGGGGCAGGCAGGCCTGTCTCGTCCCTTCCCCGGTTCCTGCAGGTACCCCCCTCCCCCGGGCTGGGGCCTAGCAGGGACATGCGCACACATGTCTTACCTCTTTGTTGACAGGTTTGAAGTGGCGGACCCGGCTGGTGGCGTTGTGTGTCTGAGTGCGCCACTGTCTCTGAGGCAGGATGTTGGACTGGATGGGCTGGGGCCTGATCCAGCACGGCTCCTCTTAGGTTCTTTTTTATGTTCTTATGATATTATGAGAAATCCAGGGTCACCCTTGTCCTCTATAGTTGTAGACCTCAATACGGAAGTTTGGAATGGAATCGGAGGGGATTTAATGAGGATTTCATATGCATTTGGACACAATTCAGGGCAGATTTGGAGGTGTTTGGAGGTGGCAGGTTGTAACCTGCCCAGAGACCTTTGGGTATGGGGCAGGATATAAATGTAAATAATAAACAAATAAAAGCAAATTTGAAGCCTAGCACATTCATAGTAGCTCCATTTGCACAGATGGGGAAAAATGTACACATCCCTATGAGTAATGCACCATTCCAAGCAGAGACTTCAAAGCTCCAGATGCCTGGTGGCATCATTTTTGCAAATGGTTCTGCCCCCACCTCAGGAGCAGGATCACAGCCTCCTGCCACTCAGGTGACCCCACACTGCTTTCTGGGTGCTATTTTAGGGAGGAAAAAGACACAAATATTTGCCCATTGAAAAGATAACCAGTTGCAAATATACATATCCATAGTGCTTATTGACTTATTGACTTATTGACTTGCATCAACTCCTAGGGTTGAACATTTTAATACAAGCAGCAGAAGCTTTGCTCAGGAACATGACCGGCTGCTTGCCTCTGCTTCAAAACGTTAGTCATTGAGTCTTATTTAGATGAAAGACAATCAGTATCCTTTCATCCCCCCCCCCCACTTTTCCATTGTGATTTTATGTGCTCTATGGCAGAGGAGCTACAGTGATTTTTCTTTATGGATGAATGTAAAGGGATTCATATCCCAGTGCCAGCCCCCAAAATGTAATAGATTTAGAGTGTATCCACAGCAGTTCTTCCATAGAGGAAAAGCAATAGAAGTGGATAATGTTCCGGCTGGCAGTTTCCCCTTTAAACATCGGCTTCAATCCAGAGACGCAGGAAGGCTGCATTCCAACATAGCAAGGATAATCTGATAGCTCTGCAAATCAGCACCCAGTATGATTTCAGATTGTTCCCACAATTGCCTTATAACACAGACTGAAAGCAGACTTTCTCGGTCCTGCTCTCCATTCTTCCCATGATTGGCATGAAGAAACCTCCTGTTTTCTCCTCTCCCCCAAACCCCTTCCCCATGCAATCAGCAATTGAACACTGGCCTATCCTTTAAACTGTGGCTTCACTGGAGTGTGAAATTCAAATTCACACTCCATATTTACGTTGCCGCTACATCAGAACATGGAATCTTTCGGCAGCACTTTTCATTCACCATTTGTTCCTCCTCCTCCTCTTCCTCCTCCATCTTGTATCCACTCTAGCACAACTTCTTTTCCAGTCTACAGGACAGTAGAGCTTTAAAGACCAGTCTCCACTTTCATTATAATAGTGGCTTTGCACTACTTTGGGATTGTGAAGCAGCCTGGTGAAAAGGGGGTCTTTGTGCAGTTGAGACCAGAGTTTGACAAATTGCCTATTCTGCTTCACATGCCCCTGCCAAGAAGCCCACAGAGGTTGTAATAGTCATTTTGTGCTACTTTGCAATTGCAAAGCAGCATGTAATGGCAGAGAGTGTGGTGAAATGGGGAACAACAGAGGAAATCAGTATTCATGGTGGTGAATGGAAGGAAACATTTGTTTCCTCTATGGAAAAGAGAGTATACATTGTACTTTTACATGCACTGATGCAACAGAAAGGAAATGGAGGATACATTGTCCTCCTTGAAGGGATTGAAGAGAAAGGAAGAAACTGGAGATATAGGGTAGTTTCTTGTATCTCTTCCCTTTTGTTCTCTTCTGATTTTCTCAGCCTCTTGAGTACAGTGCTTACAATTGGATAAGAGGAAACGAGAACACCCCCCAAAATATAGTTCCATCCCCAAAAGGACAACTTTTCTGTTCCCATTTTGCAGAATAAAATGGACTAGTGCTCTGAACTGGGCGGAGAGCTCATTTAATCCCCATACATTTTAGTTTGTTTTCAGGAACTTTAGTCACAAAAGCCACAGAATCTTTAAAAACATCTTGAACGCTGCCAGTTTCTAAACTCATTCTTTAGTATGTTGGACCATGGCCAAAGTATGTTAAAGTTGGAGAAATCAAAATAATTTTAACCTCCCCACAATCTGAGATAGGTTCTATCATATAGATGCGGTTTCAGACTGAACCAAACTGTTGGCCTGTGCTCACTCTTCTTGACTCATGTTTTTTATTCTACTTTGGTTATCATTATTTGCGATGTAATTTGCACACTCAATACTGCTGGCAATAATATCTGTAATGTGAATTCTGTTCTGTCTCCCAGCATTATCCAAGTAAATAAAACTTTTGTAAGATCAACAGAAAGCGGCATAGACCATTGTGATGTCTGAGGTTAGAAATGCAACAGATCATTCTGCTTGTGGGATTTGCTGCAGAGATAAAGTGGAGTAGATTCTAGGGAAGGGTGGACAAAGGACACTGTTACATAACTTTTGCACATCATTGATCAAAGGATGCCCTCAGCCAAAACAGAGGCAGGATTGACCCTTCAAAGCAGTATTGACTGGCATAGCAGCAATAATACAAAGGTTAAGAGCATGAAATCTGAGGTGAATCTTTGTTTAACAAAACTGTTTAGATACAGCACCACCTTAAGTAAGCCAAGAGCTTCATCTCTCCTAGTGCGTGAGTGTGGTAATACTGAAAGGGTCGTGTAAAAGGATATGAGGAGCTTTGCCATTCAAATTTTTTTGTTTGTTTCATAATATTAATCATTGTTATAAGCTGTCTCGGCCTCACTATTTTTGATCAAATAGGGGTTTGGCATCCCAAACAATTATTTTAAGGAGATTCCAGCTTCTTTCTGCAGCTCTGACAACATTATGTTATCAGTATTGTGTGCTTCATGTAAACAACTATGTGCATTAATGTACAGAGCATTCCATGGTTTGCCTTTTTATGCATGATTAGAAGTTGGAAAGGGTTCTGTAGATTTCTGCTGGTGTTCCATCCTTTCAGAGCTTTGTAAGCCATTTGCTTTCATTGTTTAGGGTTCTTCAGAAACAGGGACTTCCCTTGTGAAGGATATAAGGCATTCTAAGCAAGTTTCCATGCAGTCATCCAAGAGTGTTTTACTTTGTGAAATCCACATAAAGGTTGTTAAATTTTAAACAACCAGTCCAGGGTTGGTTGAATCTAACCCTGAATAAACCCAGTTTTCGGGTCCCCTTTGGAGTGCATGTCTGGTTGCTGAGCGATGTTTATCAAATTTGCATTATAATTTTATGTGCTTCTGCACATATAACATCGCTAAGTCACACGTTCTAAAATAAACTTTATCCTTAGAAACTAGATGTTGCAATCCGGATTTGCAACCTGAATCCTTGGCTCTGGGAAACCTGGGGGAGGTAGTTTATGGCTACCTCGATCGTGGCTGCAGTCCTGAGAACCACAGCGATACGTGGTTACAACCCAAGGGGCTGCAACGATACTTGGTACCAGTTTACTGGTACGATCCACCGGGTGTTACGAAAGTCTTCCCTTATAAGCCACCGGTATGCCTATAAGGGATCACCATGTGCTTTTATGGTGATTAAAGACAGAGAGCACAGGAGAAAGAAGTTAGGCGGGAGACAAGATGGGCTGGAAAAGAGAGAGTTTATTACTCTGCAAAGCTTTTTATATCCCCCACAAGAAGGCGGGGAAGGAAGTGACCTCAGGATAAAATCCAGGTAGGTGATAGGTGAAGTGCATCAGCTGGGCAGGTCAGAAGTCCTTCCGATGTCATATCCTGTGGCAGGCAGGAAGAGGGAAGTTGTTCTTTTGTGCTTGCCATGTGGCCGGGTGGCTATTCTGCCCTCAGGCTAAAAGTCCATCCCCTGCTGGTGCCAAATGTGCACTGCAAGCTTCTGGAAGCAGGGAGAATCCTTTTACCTGGAAGCTAGAGAAGCTGGTGGAAAACCTGGGCAAACTTGCAATTGCTACAACAAGATACGAAGAAGAAGAAAATCTCGCTGCTGGTAAAAAGCAGTTTTTTATAAAAATCTTAAACTTATGGCAGGAGGGTTTCAGAGTACATGGTGTAGGATGCATTAGGATAAAAGAGTAAAGTCCTGTTCTCACTTTCCAGCCTGGTATAACGGTACCATAATAAGCCAGTAACTATGGAGCATGGTAGAGGGCATTTACACTACGAGTGCCGAACTTGCCTTGTACCTGATCAGCAGTGCTTGTAGTGTGAACAGCCAGTCCAGGGCTACCTGGATTGCCATGGCAATGTGTGAACTGGCATCTGGCACACAGTCAGACATTGCCATGGCGATCCAGTAACTGTGGATGGGTCTTTTCACACTTGGCCTGGTAGTTCACAAATTTGAATGAATAATTTGAATTTGCTTAATTCAAATCGAATGTGGTGTGCAGTATTCAAATATAATAGAATCCCCAAAACTGCATTCGTGCACACCCCTAAGACAGAACTCTTCTTTGCACATGCACAGGTAAATGAATATATATTTTGCGTATGCAAACACACATATCTTCCTTCTGAGATCCTATTTGTTTTCCTTTTCTTTTCGGCTTACAAGGTTGGAATCAGATTCAACTTGCACCCTTCTGCCTACTCAATTCTCCATCTGTTCAGGGTGGGGTGGAGCAGTGGCAGAAGAAGAATGTGCTGTTCTTTAGTGTTTGTACAATCTGAAGGCATGCAATAAGCTTGTGTTCTTGACAACATCACTTTGGAGAATTTTCCTTTAAGTATTTCACACACAAGGCCTCGTCTTGAAGCAAATAAATACTGCTGTCATTTTAAGATGGTTTCTCCCTAAAGTTTTAATTGCTAATGAGATATGGGATTCCAGTGCAAGTATGTTACATTGTGCACAGCTGCCAAAAATCTGGCACTGTCTGTGTTATTATCCTTCAGTGTTTTGACAAAGCCAGATGTAGCGCAGGGATAAATGTCGGAGAAAGACGTAAAAGGTACTTTTTTTGTAAAGCATACTATGTTTTACTGGGGGGAGGGGGAAGGAAGGGAGGGAGGGAGGGAGGAGATGTCTTTGGAGAAATGAAATTAACCCAAAAGCATTATGATCAATTTTCAGCTTCATTATTCTGCTTTTAGCATGGCTGGCATGCTTTTATTGTGCTCTGTGCATTCTTTAAAATGTTCAGCTCAAAAAAGCCTGAAGCAACATTTCACTTTTAAAAAGGCACACAGATATTGGTCACTTATGTTCTAACAGGTTGACTGATCCCTGCCTAGCTTTGGGCACTTTTTAATAGCAGCAGAATTACTTTTTATTATCACCATTATTCTTAGGCCCGTTTCTGCACTCACCTTCCTTGGAGCGGTTTAACTATTCTACTGCAGCCTCTCTGAGTCCAAGCACAGCCAGTGCCATCTTCATCATGAGGGCAGGGACGCTGCCTTTTCTGGGCCTACACCAGCAGCAACGTGGGGGTGTCAAAGCTGCTCATTTCCACACAACCCATTGCACTCCCTACTCCTGCTAGCAGTGGATGCAGGCCTCCCATCACTTGTGGGGCTGATGCACAAGGGTAGGGTTAATGGGACAGTATTTGAAAGTGTTGGGGTTTCAAAAATGGTATCCAAATTCTGCATAAGCTTCAAATATGAGGCTGCAGTACTTTCTGCGCTAAGATGTGGAAGTGTTCAAGCCTACACTGGAACAAGATGGCTTGGGACAGCTGGAAACCTTTTTGAACAGGTTAACAGCTAATCCGGAATAGAGGAAGAGTCGGCTTTTCTAGCCCACTTTTCTCGTCCATTTAAGGCGACTCAAAGCGGCTGACAAAGCTTTTTCTCCCCACAACAGACACCCTGTGAGGTAGGTGGAGCTGTGAGAGCTCAGAAGAGAGCTGTGACTAGCCCAAGGCCACCCAGCTGGCTTCATGGAGGAGAGCAGAATCAAACCCGGTATTCCCAGATAAGAGTCAGCTCCCTAACCACTAGACGAAACTGGCTCACTTCTGGGACAGTTCTGGGCTGGAACAACACTAGTCCCATGCAAATGAAACTTACCACTTGGTCCAGACGGCTGACCAAGTATGGAAATAGCTTTAGTTTACTCTTCTCTTTTTTGATCCTACTTATTCTCTTTTCCCCATTGTTTTTGTCTCTGCCCTGTGCATACACTATCCATTTCCTGATTGCTTCCTGTGTTGTTTGCTACTTTAATTCACAAAACAATTTTTTGACCTGTGCTCAAACATACAAAATAAGCTCAGAGAAGCTTAAAGCTGCAGTTATTCCATAACCAAAGAGTTTGTCTTAAGCCCAGACAGGGAACACACACAGTTTTTGGCCTGCAATAGTTTGGCTGTATCCCCAGACCGCCCTTCATGGGGTCAGAGGCCATGGGAAGACAGGATTCACCTTGTATTCTTCAAAGGTGGAACAGGAAGGATCCCACTCACGCTGCTGCGGAAGCAGGGTGAGGGCTAAGGATATGTGCCATTCCCAGTCCACATGCTTGCTCTTCCTGCCATGCTGCTACTATCATGCCAAGGTTTTGTGGGTCCTGTGAAGCAGGGAGGACCCCATCCGTGTCATGCCATGCCACACCACTGTTGCCACAGAGCCTTATCAGTCCCAAAAGCTTACTCCCCCACAGCCCTTTGCCCAGGGTCCAGTGCTGGGACTCAGTGCTGGAATAATCCACAAACCAGTCCCCAGGAACAACAGAAATAGACTTTTATATCTGATCCCTGCACAGTGTGAGGATAGCCTCCATTCAGATAAATGAAAAGGGCTGAACTTGACCTAAGAGACAATAATGTGTGACACTCAAATTCTGAACCCTTCTCTAATCCACCTTTTTTAATCCACAAAATGTTTATGAGAGGTAAGAGAGTTAGACTGTTATGTAAACAACCCACCTCTGAGCAATCTTGGAGCCACCTAGAGACTTTTCCCACTCTTCTTATTGTGCATGGCCTTTTTTGTGCCCCAGAACAGAACGGAAGGTTCAGAACATGTTCTCTGCTTGAACTGAAAGTGAAATTAACAAGTAAAACAGCACCGCACAAGGAATCTTGATAAAAGGACAGAGGCAGAAATAAACTACACTTCTCCACACAGGCACTGGGGACAAATATGAAAGATACATTGAAGTAATTAAGAAAAGGGGGAGATCAGTACTGGAACACCAAATGGGCCAAAATATAGCATGACAGAGACTATTTTGCTGTCTCAAATTAATTTCCTGCCTCTGTATTTTTCCTTCCACTTGCCTTCTGTTAGGCCTGATTTAAACATGCTGTGGGTGGCAAAAAAAATAAAAATAAACCTTACTCATGCAGCATGGCATGTGCATGCAATGCTAGGCCAAGAATCAATAGTCATGGCAGGAAATGGGTTGGCAAGTAACACTGCAGAAAACAGCATCTCCCTGACATGACAGAATAGCAGTATGGTGTGGCTCATAGTCCGTGTCCCCGTGATAAGGGTACTACAAGGCGAATGTGAGTTCGCCTCAGGAGAGTCCCTAATTTGGGCTACATGAGGGACAAAAGGCAAGAAATCAAAGTAAAAAACCCACCCCTTTATAACTGTTTTTGCTCCGAATTAGGGGGCAAGAATGGGTTATCCTGGAGGCATGGGGACACTCCCGGGTTATGATCGGAGCATTAGCGGGCAGGGTTTCATTGTCCCTGCTGCTAATGCTGTGATTGCAACTGTCCCCCCTTGCCTGAGTGTTTCATCACCCAGGTAAGGATTTGCTTTACCCCAAACGATCATCTGACAGGTGCCCTGCAGTCAGCTGAGCAGCTGTCAGGTGGGTATAGGGGCTGTCATGCGCATGAGCAGAGCTCCGGTAAAATGATTAAAACAGACACGGCTTTCACAGCTGTTTTAATCATTTTACCAGAACTCTGCTTGTGCTCTTTGGATATGCTGGGACAGAGTGTGGGTATCATTTCCCCCAGCACTCAGGAGGGCTTAGGAGGGACCGAGCTAGTTCAGGATCCTGCCTGACTGACTTCCAATTTGGCAACTTCCCATGTGGGCTGGTGGACTAATATTTTACTGAGCAGGGACAGAAAGGGGTTGCTTGGGCTGCATTTGCAGTGGTTGGGGTGTGTGTGAAGGGGGGAGGGGGAGAGATACAGGGGGAGAGGGGGAAAGCAAGATTTTGGGGTTGCACTCCTCTCTCTCTTTCTCCTTTTTGCAGGTTCCAGAGTGCAGCAGCAGATCCAACTCAAGGAAGGGAAGTGAGCGAGCGACCAAGAGAGAGAGAGGTCTCTCCAGCTCTGCTCGTGCTCTTGACAGCCCCTATACCTGCCTGACAGCTGCTCAGCTGACTGCAGTGCAGCTGTCAGGTGATCATTTGGGGTAATTCAAGCCCTTACTTGGGCAATTAAGCGCAAGGGTGGTGGTGGTGGAGAAAACCATGGCATCCCGATGCAGGGATTTACCGCAGTTTTCATGGGGATGGGCAGGTTCGCCTTGAACCCACCCTGTCCTCCAACACCAACCCAGGACAATTGGAGTAAACATTTGGGGTAGACAGAGCTCACACACCACACCCCTACTATACCACAATTTTATTGCACTGGCAAACTTCAAAAAAGGTTTGGTTTCTATAGAATTTGTCTCCATGAAGTCAGTGCTTTAAGTTCCTTCTAAGTAGATGGATTTGAAGAGTTTGCATTTCCGATGACATATGGACTAGAAGCTGATGCATATATACAGAGAAGCTGTGCATGCAAAAGTTGCTAGTTACTTTCTGCTGAAGGGAAAAACCAGGCTGCTAGAAAAACTGGAGGTTTTGTTTCTTGCTTTGCATGAGTCACAGAAAATTAAATACGCACATACACACAAAGAGGTGGAATACTTTGTCTATCACCCCACCCCCCCTTAAGGAGAATTTTTACCTGCACTCACTTTGAGCAATTAGGTTGTATGACCAACACCTTCTCAAGGAATAGGAATTTTTGTCCACTTAAAGCCAAATTGATACCCTTATTACAGGGGTTGAACCCACATACAACTAAACAGGTAGCACTTGTTCTTCAGAAATCCATCAAAATCAGGGATCTACGTCTTGTTCCGTCTAGAGCAGAATGTAAAGAAAATGAGTGCCCCAAATAGTTATATAAGTGCAGATGCATCCATTGCCTTCTCTGTTTTATTATGTATTTTTTAACTGCTTTTAAATTCATGTGTGTTTGGTGTGTGTTTTAAATTTGATATGGTCTATAGATTAATCAATAAATTTAGTTTGTCTACCTTTACTTTGGCTTCTGAATAATGTAATGACTCTGGTTCTAATGAAGCTTGGAGAATACATATACAAGATGATTGTTGACGTCCTTCTGAAATGTCCACCATCCTTAGATTGTTCATTGTTGAGTTTGATTAATTAGATCAATCATGCATGACATCATTTGCTTTTCTACATGAAGCAAAATGCATTCCTATCAGGTCAACGATCTATATGTGATATATGCATGAACACGCTTCCTGCATAATTCTCAGGGTCAGTATGGATGAACACATGAACAACGTGTCTGTGTCAATCTACTTGACATTACTGCCCAATAATAATATTATCAAGGCCCCGACACCTACAAACCTTTCTTGTTGTCTTTTCCTTGGAGAAAACAGGGGCAGCTGACAAAACAGACACAGTAGTGCAATTGAGAAGAGGCACTGCACTGATTCCTGAAGCATGTTTGATGGCACTATCTCAGATTAGAACCGAGATGAGGTTTTTCCACCATGCTCCTTTAATCCGGATCTAAGAAGAACCGGATCTAAGGAATGGGTATATTCCTTAATTTGAATCTAGTAGATCCGGATTAAAAGAAGTAACCAATGTGTTTCCATGGGTGGTCTAGCACCCAATAGCAATGGGTGCTAGCCTTCCTGCCGTGGAAACACCAGATCTACCCATGAGGGGTTTGCTTGTCACCCCAGGTGTTTGGGGGGACAGGGGGTGCAATTTCCGAAGTGGCTTCAAAGTCATTTTGAAGTCATTTCGGAGTCTGTGCAAAACAGCTCCATTGAGGTCTGTGCTGATCTTTGGAGCGAACTTCAAAATGACTTCAATGTGACTTCTGAGTCACTTCGAAGTTCACTCTGAAGATCAGCACAAACTTCAAAGACGCTCTGGAGCTATTTTGCACAGATTTCGAAGTGACTTCAAAATGATTTCAAAACTTTGGTTTTGGGGCTCCCCCCCCATGGGTGCCCCCTCCCCCTAGCCTCCTCTAGACCCCATTGCCACAAAAGCTCCCTTTAATCTGGATTTTCTGCCTCAAGACCCCATTGTAGACCCCAGAAAATGGGGTCTACAGAAAATCCAGATTAAAGGCCAGAAAGTACCCATTTGATCTGGATTTCCCCAGCGGCAGTCGAAACAATCAGGTCCCAAATGAGTGCTGTGGTGGAAATGGGATCATCTGCTGATCTGTTTACATTTCAATGGCTTAATCATGCCACAAATGCATGATCAAGCACCCACTAATGCTGAGAAGAAGAGTTGGCTCTTCTACCCCACTTTTCTCGCCCATTTAAGGGGATTCATAGCGGCTGACAAGCCTTCTATTCTTCTCCCGACACCAGACATCCTGTGAGGTGGGCGGGGCTGTGAGAGCTCAGAAGAGAGCTGTGACTAGCCCAAGGTCATCCAGCCGGCTTCATGGGGGAGGGCGGAATCAAACCTGGTATTCCCAGCTAGGAGTCCAACTCCCTAACCACTAGACCAAAGTGGCTCATGAGTCCATTTGAATGTCAGATTCTGCCTGAACAGAAAAATCAAAAACAAAATTTCACTTGTTTACCTTGATCCAAGTTCATTCAAATTCAGACACTTATTAGCATTCCCAGACATAACTACTAAGCGTGCTAAATATTAATTTTAAACTGGTGCAAAATATGGCAGCCAGATTGTTGAGGGGAGATGCCTGCTTGGGTACACATTGCAACTGTGCTTAATTAATTGCACTAGTTGCCAATTAGCTTCTGGGCCAGGTTTGAGGATTTATGCTTGGCCCAAAAGACCTAAACAACTTTGGACCATGGTGCCTTAAAGAAGGTCTCTCCCATCATAACCCTGGAAAAGTCCTGAGATCATCTGGAGAGGTCTTGCTGCAGGTTTCACGTAATACTGAATGTCTCCTTAGCAGGGCTTGCTATTATGCCTTCTTAGTGGTAGCCCCTTCCTTTGGAATGCCCTCCCCCTGCTGAGTGTGAAATGCCTACACTTACAGCCTATAGGCACCTATTAAAGATGCATCATTTTACTCAGGCATTCTCTGAGGGAAAGTTTGTTTCTTCCACCCAGTATTTAATGTCTTTTCACTGCTGTTTTTACTCTTATTCTTAATGTTTTGTAAACCATTTTGAGGGATTTTTTTTTAAAAAAATGGAAAATGCTATAGCAAATATATTAGATTAAATAATAATAATAAATAATCAGTGTTATTTCAGCACTCCAATTATATGCACCAGGCTCTAGAAGCCTGAGTTTAATACATTCCATTTTTCACAAAGCCACGTAATACTCATATAAATGCGCATAAAAGCATTTTATCCGTTTCTGCCTGAATTTAAATATATTGCTTGCTGCAAAATTTGAGGAAAGAGCTCCGTGCTGCAAAATGGGAACAGGCATATCACATATAAACAGATGTTTTCTTGTCATACGATGCAGAAATAAAGGAGGAAAAACAGTCACCCTAGTACATCAATAGTAACTAAACCTCTTTCCAGAGCCAAGATAAAGAGAAGACACCAAGAGCAGACTAGAACCACAGCCTTTTTTTCAAGGCCCAGGCACATCAAACTGTTCTTAGAACAGTTTCTCAAAGGCTTCTGGTATTCACTGTAGTAATCTCCTGGCTGCAGTTTTCCCCTAGCTTCCCTTCCAGCTCATACCTTAATTCTCTAACCTCGAGAGTAAAAGGAATAAGATTTTTTTTTCCTGTTTCCATAGACTTATAGTACACACTCAGCACCACCAGGGTGCTAAATTCTTTCCACTCCATGCAGTGTCCTTTGGGCATTATGGAGTCCAAGCACATGTTTCTAAAGGACAATTTCCCTTTGCTTCCTGTTTGAGGATTTTCCCCGCCTCTGACCACCGGATGTGACATCGCCAAGGACCTCTGACCTGCCTGCCTGACCCAGCTCCACCAATCACCACCCTGGATTGTGCCTTTACATCATTTCCTCCACACCCCTATTGACTGCTGTATTTAAGCCCAAGAAAATTAAACTCTTTGTTTTTCTGCCTGCATCCTGCCTCCAGCCTGATCATTTACCATCTCCAGCTGATCGAGTCCGCCATTAAACACGCAGTGGACTTCAGAGAGCAGGGATTACAGCTCCCAATCTGCTACCCTGAATTCAGCAACTTCAGAGCTGCTCCCCTCAGCTTCCAAGGCTCTCTTTGCAACAACTTATAGCTGTTCCCAGCCAGCAGCAGCGCTCTCTGCTTTGTCCTAGAGTCCTTACAGCAGCAGTTCTCTCTGCTGCTTCCCTCCTGCCTCTCAGGGCTCCAGGATCTAGATAGAATGGACAAGAGAACACAGCAGTTCGCTTTAAGATCAAACACTTAATTCAAGCATTGTTTGGTTCAAAAATGAATGTTTTGAACATCCCTTGTTTGCTACAAACTGTGTTCGAATAGAACTAGCCTGGTGCATCTCTACTTCAGAGGATGCATTCTGAACATTCAAAGGCTTGACCTAATTTAGTATCAGCCATGCAATGTCTTTGCATGTCTGGCTTTAAAGCCTAGATTTTGTAGCCATCGTAGGCGTAAGCCTAAAGTGTCTGATAAGTTTAAGGGCAGAGAATGGGCAAGAATTTAAACCCATGCAACAAGAAAATAATGTTCTCTCCTTCTCATTGGAAATAAAATAAAATAATTCTTTCACCAACAGCAGCTATGTGGGATTTGTTAAAGAACTCAAGAAGTTGCTGATCTCTTAACATATTGTTTGCATTTTCTGTTGTATTTCTATATTATAAAGGCATGGGGCAGGTTACAACGACAGAATTTTAAAACACATAGACATAACACAAAAGAATTGAACCCACTAAAGCAACAGATAACAGTACCTGAAAGAGGAGGGCAAAATACCTCTTCAGGTAAAGACTAGAGTGAAGAGTTGCATCTTCATCATGTAGCTAAATTTAGGCAGTGATGAGACTAGAGGCACATCATAGTGGGGGTCATTTCACAACAGGAGGCTTATTTGCACGAGGGTCTCTGTTGTATGATTAGGCCAGCCCTGGGACAGAGCATTCACTCTGCTGGGAGGACGGTTCCGTCCAGGATCGTCCCACTGCATCCCAGGGCAGCTTAATCATGGGCAGAGTGTGGAGCATGAAATCGTGTTCTGCACCTGGCCAGGCCATCCCCGGCCATCCCAGAACTGTCTGGCAGGGAGAGTATTTGCACTCTCCTTGCCAAACAGCTCTGGGCCCTGCCCCGTCCTCGGTCATTGGGCCCTTTTGGGCCCTCTGGTCAACAGCCTCTTTCAGGGGAGGAGTGAGACCTATCTGACATGTCCTCGGGTCCTGTGGGCTGTAGCTGACTAGATTGGGTTAGATGGAGCCTGCAGGGACCTCCTGGGCACCCCACCCATGGGCCCGTGCCACCCCCCAGACGCACACGTGCAACTTACCTGGTCATTGCCTGGGACCAGACTGGCAAGCCTTGTGGGCGGGGCCTGCTGAGTCTGATCTGCAGCGTTCTGTGCCTGTGCACACCATGACCTGTGATTGGTCTGGAGAGATGGCATTTAACAGGGGACCTGATTGAAGTGTATAAAATTGCACATGGTATAGAAAAGGTGGATAGAGAATATTTCTTGTCTCTCTATCACACAACATTAGAACCAGGGAGCCTCTATGAAGCTGATGGATAGGAGAGTTGGATCCAACAAGGGGAAGTATTTCTTCACCCAGAGGGTCATCCGTTTATGAAAGTTGCTGCCAGAAGAGGTGGTAACAGCTACCAGCCTAGATGGCTTTAAGGAAAGTTTAGACAAGTTTATGGATGACAGATGTATCAATGGCTACTAGAATGTATGCCAAAGTACATCTTTCAGGCTGGGGAGACAATCAGGATTCTTTAAGGCCATTTGCTGGGATTTGAAAGCAGGAGGTTTGCCCTTGTCTTTGCTTGAGATGCCCATGGGCAATTGGTGGGCCACTGTGTGAGATAAGATGCTGGGCTAGATGGGCTGTGGCCTGGTCCAGCAAGGCTTCTCTTATGTTCTTATATTCTTATGTTTGGAGGTCAGGCTAAAACTTAGTTGATAAATACTGCTCACCTGGATCAGAAATATCCAAAGGGGATCAGGTGCTTTTGTCCAACGGTGATTTCTCAAAAGAAAGGGTTGTGCAAACTCACTGAGAACAAGGCTGTCAATATCAACTAGAAATGTAGAAAAACAGCAAACATAAATGTATGGTTTTGTCCTAACAGTGGTAAGACCTTCACCTTTCTGATCAGGTAACAAAGCAACACAGCTTAAAGTGAACTCCATTGCTTGCATAAGGACCCTGGTTTCACAGCAGCTTGTTCTTCCTTAGGTAGCTCTTGAATACCCTAGGGCCAAAAAATATTGTGGAGCTGCTTATGGAGTTTCACTTACTGTGTGTACTAAAGTGGCTCAGCATGTAATTACCCAGCTGCCGGTAAGGTTGCAATTTGCAGCAGGCCAGGTGTGGCTAGAGGGCCAATGAGATGGCTAGCCTAGTTTCCAATTCCTTGTTGGCCAGAGTGTCTAGTATTCTTTATGCTAACGAGCTTGTTCCCTTACTCCCTATGGTCATAATGTAAGAAAGAAAATACAAAGGAAGCAACACTGGTGAAGAATTAGGCAGTCACGATTCCTAACTATTTGAATTAGTGAGGAATCCTGGGTCTTGAGTCCAACCTGTCACAGCAAAAAGAAAAGAAAAAGGAAAAAAGGAAAAACATAAATATGAAATTGTTGCGTGAGCAGGTAGATAGAAACATTAGTCAGTGATGTGCAATTCAGATGTATACAGGGGCAGTGGCTACATGTAAAGCACTTTTGCAGGATTCCTCTAAACTCTTTTGTTTGAGAATGCCCAGAAATAATTAGTGGCCCACTGTGTGAGACAGGATCCTAGACTAGATGGGCTATGGCCTGATCCAGCAGGGCTCCTGTAATGACCGCTAGGACCCCTCAACCCCAAAATTAAGTTATTTTGGTTTAAAATGCAAAGTGTGGCGAACACGGTAAGTCTAGACGTTTAAAAGTGTCGCCAAAGCGTTTTTTGTCAAGGGTAAGTAGCCTAAGGGAGGGGCTAGTTGAGCACTCCAAGGGGAGGGGTGAAATAGAATGCTGGAGGAGCTCAGCCAATCAGGGCGAAGCAAGCCAGCCAGGCCCATATAAAAGGGAGCCTGAGGGGATAATCTGGGTTCTCTGCCTTGGGTCGTTAATCTGGGAGGTTAACGAAGGGGAGAAACGGGCCTTTAGCTGTCCTGAGGGAAGCTGGGAATTGGGGTCCTGAGTTTGTTAATACGTGTTTGATGTTGCTGGTGAAAATATAAGGACAAGCAAACACATATTGTACTGGTTGAGAGTTTACTCAAGAAGTTTAAGAGTCTTTGAACTGAGTGTGAAAGTTAGGGACTGAACTGTTTGACAACAGAAGCTGAAAGTGTAACTTGAAGAAGAAGCTGACTTGAGACTTAACTGTATTCAATAAACATATGTTCTTGTTGTTTCAAAGAAGCTTCGTTGAGTTCTCTGTTTATAAAGGGAGCCAAATAGGGCCAGAGTTCTGAACAGTAACTGTATCCAACCCACTGCTGGAGATTGGCAGAGTGGGGGCAGGGTGCTGTCTGCTGCAGCATCAGAAGGGAGGCAACATTATTATCAAGCCAAAGAGTAGGGAAAAGGAAATGGAAGGTGCGCCTCTTGGAAGGAAATAACAGAGTTTGATTCACAAGTAAACACAACGCTACCACACTACCAAATAAAGATAAACATATATATATAATAGATAAGGGTGGAGTGGCGGCCTTTACAGCTCCTCTTATGTCCTAAGGGCTTGGCTAAATTCATGGAGGACAGGTAATATAATGACTTCTAGAACGGATGACTAGGTACTCCAGACTGGAGAGAAGGCAGGTTTTGCCTTTATCTTCTGCTTGAAGTGCTCAGAAACAATTGGAGAGCTACTGTGTGAGACAGAATACTGGACTAGATGGGCTGTAGCCTGATCCAGGGCTCCTCTTATGCAGAGTCCTTGCAGATATGGCAAGACCCACCCTTGATCTTCCCAGACCACATTGTGCTCTACATCAGGAATGGTGTTTGGTTTAGCTATACAAACTGTTTGCCATGAGTAGTGGCCACCAGACACCTAAGGTTGGCCCTGGAGAAAATCCATTGGGAGTACAGACTCAACCAGTCCCTGTCCTAGAAGATGCCTTACTCCCTGGCTTGTAAACCAGGGGAGTGTCAGCTCCAAGGGATTTAGGAGACATGCATCACAGACAGATGTTTATTATGAAGTAATTTAATTCATTGTTCTAGGGTGAATTTGATTGAAATCCCAATTTGAATCAGCCATGTTGCCCCTGTGCTGAATGTAAATCCAGAGTCCAGTCAGGCAATGTGGCTTCTATGGGTAGTGCTTCAGAGTTCAGTCCATTAGAGTAAGGTAATTTTTCCTGCTTTGTGGCAGCTGCCCCCATTAAGTTTTATCAGGGTTTTGTCTGGATGTAGCCTACCTCTATACCTGAAACTTGAATTACACTTCTTGTTTTAGAGCTATTTAAGGCAATGACCATAGTCACATCTTGGGAAAGAGAGTTTCTTAAGGTAATGGTGCATTGAATGAAGTAATAATTCCCTTTCTTCTGAATCTACTCCCAAACAGTCTTGTTCAATGATCCCAATTTCTAGTGGTATATGAGAAGGAGAATGGTTTGACTGAGTCTGTCCTAAAGAAGAGACAATCAGCTCCTAGGAACATTATATGTCCATGTACTTCAATTGGGTTCACTGGCATTTTGGGATCCCTTGTAGTATCTCCACTTCTGAATTATGAATATAAAAATTTAATTCAAGCAAATCTTAAATCTCATCTGTGAGGTGGCAAGAAAAATCCACCACTTAATGCACATAAAGGTATTGCTCACTATTTATTAAATATTGTCAAACAGACATTGATTTCTTGTTATTAATTAGGCTTGTGCATGGATGTTTGAAAATTAAAAAATTCAATTGGAATCCAACAAATGTCGACATTCAAATTTGAATTGGATTTTCAAAAATCCGATACGGATTTTTGAATAATTTGAATGAACAGATTCATATCTATTGTATATGAATATGTGTCAAAATTATACGTATTTGCGCATATAATGTGGGATGAAAATGGGATGCATGCAGGATGCATACGGGATAAATATGTATTTGCACAAATTCATATATTGAATACAAATCTTTTTGACATTCGTATATCTGGATACGAATTGGATTTTTGAAAGTACAGATCTGGATAATTCGGATCCAAATAGGATTTTTGAAAATCCGAATAGAATTGAACTTTTGAATATTCAATTAGAATTGAATTCGAATTCAAAAACTACATTTGAGCACATCCTTATTATTAATGTCCTCTTCTTGTATTAACAACAGACACTATTTGGTCATTATGTGCGCGTTCCCAAACAGATTATAATGAGCTTTGAAACCATTTTGACTTTTCACTGTTCCCAAAGTTTTTAAAAAATCCACAGTTTCTGAGAGTCAAAGGTCCCAAAACACGAATTATCTGTATTTGGATCAAAAGAGGTCTTGCTGCTGGTTTTAGAAATATTCTGCTTTATTTAGCAAAATGGGAATGAAAGCAGGTTTTTTTTGGAAGGGAACCATGCTTTAGGGGTTTCTCTCCTGCTGGTTACTGAAGAATTTAGAATGAGTCTGCATTCTAAGGTAACAGTGGGAACATAAAAAAAGACCTCGCTGATGATTTTAAAAAGAAAAAAAAGAAAAATGGTTAAAACCAGATTAAATTGCCAAGTGGGAACTTGGCCTTTGTTTTTGTTTAAGGAATTCAATGCCAGCTCTTTGTGGTTAAACTTTGGTAGCTTTTTAAGAATGGTTTTTAAAATAGCGCCCTGTGTTTGCCATCTTGTGATTCACATATTGATTTACTTATTACTTAGTTCAAATATTTATATACTGCTTCCCATTAAAACAAAATCCCCAAACAGGTTATTCATTTAAATTATATTTTTATCCTACCCTGTCCCAAAGGTTTCAGGGTGGGTCACAATAAATCACTATGAAATCCATTTGTTAAAAGAATGTGCTTGCATTGAAGGGGATGCTGTTCCCTGAGCCGAAGGCCAGGGTAAAGAGGTATATTTTCATTTCCTGGTGAGAGCATCTGACACACCCAGTGAAAATACATGAAAACAGAAACACAACGCAGAGAATAAAACATACGAACATAAGAGGAGCCCTGCTGCATCAGGCCACAGCTCAGCTAATCTAGCTTCCTGTCTCACACAGTGGTCCACCAGTTGCTTCTGGACATCTCAAGCAGAAGGCAAAGGTAAAACCTTCACTTGTTCTTGACTTCCTGAAAATGGCCTTGAGAGGTATCCTGCCTCTAATGCATCACAAGGAACAAAAACACAACACAGAAAATCAAAAGGACTAAAGTCATAATATTTATATAAATATCAAGGATATGGCAAGTCAAACATACATTTTGGAAGAGCCTTAGTAAAAAGGTATTCAATCAACAGCTAAAAACCAGAGGGCAGGTACCACTGCAGAGAAGGTTATATAGATGGTTACAGCACAACTGTATTTCAGAGGAATTTACATCAAAGTTCCTTAAATGGCATTAAGACTTAAGTATCTAAATGATTACAAGATTACAGCTACTGTGAGTAATACTAGTAACTACAAAGAGACAATCAGTAATGACTGTGCCTTTAATGTTAGAATATCTGTGAAATTGTCTTCAATCTAGGACCCTGTTTGCACCACAGCCCATACTACATGATTAGGGAACTTCTGGGGAAGAGCATCCACACCTTGAGGAGGCTGTTACATTCTTCAGGTGCCCCCTGCCTTCCCAGAAGTTCCCTAATCATGCATTCAGTGTGCAGCATGAAATCGTGCTCCACACCTTTACTAACCTTAACCAATTACTTACCTGGCACATCCAGTAGTGAGCTTCTGCACCTTTTCTGGTACTCCAGGGTCGTCTGAGGTGCCATGCAAGCACGCTGGCACCTTGGACGACCATAGACATGACTGTGTTGTGTGCAGAGCATCAACACTGTCATAGCAACAGCTCTGATGCATGCATGGTCATGGAGGGCACCACAAACAAAATGGCAGTGCCCTGAAGAGGACTGGACCTGGGATCAGTCACAGGTGAGTGACCAGTCATGTGGAGCTTAGGCTGTAAAACTGCGTTCCCACCTAGACCCAACCTGGAGTGAACTCGGATTATTCTGATCTGGAGTAATCCAGGTTCTGCTGTGGGTTAGGGGTGGAGGCCGAGAACAGCACTGACTGCACACACCTGTGAGTGGCATGGTGCAGTGAGCTGCCACTGCCACCGCTAGCCTCTTCCTCCTTTGCTGCCTTCCTTCCTTTCCCCTCCCCATGTTTCAACAGGGGGAAAGAAAAGGCTCAGCTGCCAGCTGTCCTCCTTCACTTGGCTTTAAACCAAGCCAGCCTTTTCTTTCACCTGTTGAAACAGGGTGAGGGAAAAGGAAGGAAGGCAGCCAAGGATGTTAGGTGAAGGAGGCTGGCAGCAGCTGCCACCCTTCCTTTTCCCTCCCCCCTTCCTGCCACCCAATGCCACCGAATCTTAGATGGAGAAGCTGGCAAAATTACCCCTAAGTTGCTACCAGATTTCATGTTATCGAAGTCCTATGCAATGTACGCACATGCCTATGTATACACCAACTCTTTATTCCAAAGTTCTTCTAGCAATCCACTCATGGCTAAATAGATTAGTTTCTGGGAAAATCCAGCAAATGTTTGGACAGGTTGCCAGTTTACTGAGTCACAAGGAAATTGGCATAACTGTACCACCTCCTCTGAGTTATTTCATCCATTGCCAGGGTGTCCTATATTCTGACAAGCCATATTTCATGTCATTTTTCCAAATGAAAGGCTTAGTAACTTGATGCTTTTGGAAGGAGAGTCTGTGTGCACAGAATCCTGTAGCTCTTTGAAATGGACTCAAAACGGTTTCCATCGCAGCAGCAGGATACTATGTGTGTCTGTGTGTGAAAGAGAGAAACAGGGAGATGACCTTCTGTAAAAAAGAGTCGGTGAAATATTTGAGCAAGTACAATGGTCACAACTGTGAATGAATCATGTTATCTGATTTGATTGGTTTGATTTTTCTTCAGTGAATTTTCAGGGCAGCTTGCTGAGAGGGGAAATGGAAACCTGATATACACTTTACAACAAAAATCTAAGGAGACAACAATATGGAATACTACAATGAACCAGTTTGGTCTAGTGGTTAGGGAGCCGGGTTCTTATCTGGGGATACCGGGCTTGATTCTGCGCTCTTCTATGAAGCCAGCTGGGTGACGTTGGCTAGTCACAACTCTCTTCTGAGCTCAGAAAGCTCAACCGATCTCACAGGGTGTCGTTTGTGGGGAGAAGAACAGAAGGTTCGTCAGCCTCTTTGAGTTCCCTTAAAGGGTAGGAAAGTGGGGTAGAAAAGCCAAGTCTCCTCCTCCTCCAGAGGAAGAGTCTCAGACCTGAATTGTACCAGGGAATAGGCATGTGCATGAATATTCGTAGGCATTCGAAATCCATTCAAATGTGCCGAATTATGATATTTGAACTTGAACAGAATGTTCCCAAATTTGAATGTAAACATTCAAATTGAATTTTGAACTTTGGATCTATTCATTCGGATTATCTGGACATTCATATATGTATGGGTTTGTACACGATGTGTACCTGAAGATCCATGTCTTTCCCGCATCCGTACGCATTTGTAGGGATCCGTACAGGACAAAAACGGGTTGCATACTGCATAACAGCACAGTGCATACAGACATGTATGGATGTGTATGGATGTGGGGAAGGTGCATACGTGGACGTATGGATGTTGTTGATATCCATATGTGCAGATTCGGATAAAAAATTTGAACAAAAATATTTGAATTTGGTAAATACGAATCAAATCTTGTTAAATTCAGATTTAAAAGATTCAAATCGAATTGGATTTTCAGGTGTAGGGATGTGCATGAATGCAATTTTCGGGATTCAATTCGATTAGAATCAAGTATCCGAAGATTCAAATCAATTCTAATGTTTAAACTTGAGTGTGTTCACATTCCTTTTGAATTGAATACATTCGAATCTGTTCGTACAACTTTTTGATTCATATTTGAAGATGCAAATGTTGACACATTCAAATGTGTCCGTACACATCTGTATACATTCATACACATCCCATTTGTATCCCATACGCACCCTGTTTTCATTCTGTATGTATCTGTACAAAGGCGTACAGATATGTATGGAATGTGTATGTATCCATACTCGTACGAATGTCCAAATAATTCAGACGAATGATTCAGAAGATTAAAAAATTCATTTGAATGCTAAATTCGAATTTAGAGACACTTGATTTGAGTTCGAATGTCCAAATTCAATCGAATTTGATCACATTTTGAGTGTTTTGACTATTTGTGCACATCCCTAATCTGGTGTAGGCTTGGACATTGCCATAGTGGTTTGGATGCTGAGCATGATTGCAGCCACAGGGTGTTTTTCCACTGTCAGAAAGTACCCATTTTTGCATCCATTAAGGACCCATTTGGGTGTGAGCCGGATGATCTCATTTCCACCACAGCACCCATTTGGGACCTGATTGTTTCGACTGCCACTGGGGAAATCCAGATCAAATGGGTACTTTCTGGTCTTTAATCCAGATTTTCTGTAGAGCCCATTAATGGGGTCTACAATGGGGTCTTCAGGCAGAAAATCCAGATTAAAGGGAGGCTGTTTCCATGCTTGTGTGGCAATGGGGTATAGAGGAGACTAGGGGGAGGGGGCACCCATGGGGGGGGAGCCCCAAAACCTAAGCTTCAAAGTCATTTCGAAGTCATTTTGAAGTCACTTTGAAGTCTGTGCAAAATAGCTCCGGAGCGTCTTTGAAGTCTGTACTGATCTTCAGAGTGAACTTCGAAGTGACTCCAAAGAATCAGCACAGACTTCAATGGAGCTGTTATGCACAGACTTCGAAGTGACTTCGAAGTGACTTCAAAGCCACTTCAGAGATTGCACACCCTGTCCCCCCAAACACCTGGGGTGACAAGCAGACCCCTCATGGGTAGATCTAGATTTCCAAATGGGTGCTCCGGTGTTTCCACGGCAGAGAGGCTAGCATCCATTACTATTGGGTGCTAGACTACCCATGGAAACACATTGGGTACTTCCCTTAATCTGGATCTACTAGATCCAGATTAAGGAATGTACCCATTCCTTAGATCTGGATCTTCTTAGATCTGGATTAAAAGAGCGCAGTGCAAAAACACCCACAGTCACACTGCCACCGTCTCTTGCTGTGCCTCTTCTATCAGGCCTTTCCCTGCTGCTGAGTGCAGGTTGTTTTTAACTCGAGCTGTTTTACTGAATTTTTAATCTTTGTTTTAATTGTTTATTTACATGTCCTTTGAGGGAAGCTTTTATTGCCATAATATATGTTGTTTTTTGTACTTGTCTTTTGCTGTGAGCTGCCATGAGGCCTATGAAACCATAAGACGGGATATAAATCAGATAATAAAAAAGGAATAAATATTGTACCAAAATTTATGCGTTCTAAGCCATTAAAAAACAACAGACCAATGTATAATATGTCGGCACAATCCAAGCTATGTACTTAGAATCACTACAATTATATTGGGATGGAAGGACAATACTAAATGGTCATTAGATAAATGGTATAAGTATTTAATGGAACAATATTACATTTGAAAAGTTTCAACATGTGGCTTTTAAATATTATTCAAGATTTAAAAGCCAAGGGTTGAAACTACATTCCAGGGCAGAGGACAATAGGGAAATTTATTGTACTATCCAAGGAGACCCCAAGCGCCAAGAACTCTTAAAAGATGAAATAACAACGTTCTTTCTCTGGTCCAACTAAAGTAGAAGAAAATGAGAAGAACTATAAGATGTTGTCACCTTGGCTGCACCCAGACTTATGTCAAAGCAGCACAGCTTTCTTACAGCATCTGACTGCATCTGTTTACTTTGCTTTTTTGGGGACAAGTTGCACCTCCACTGTGGGCATCTCATCTGAGTGACAGGAAGTTGCTTTGGTGGGATGGCGCAACTTCCAGTCGCCCTTTCAGGCATACCAGAAGCGACTGCATTGTCCCTGAATGGCTTCTGATCAACGGGAAGCAGCTTCGGAGGGACAGCGAAGTATATCATAAGTTTGGAGGCAGACAAGGGTGGAGGGATGCATGTGTCTCTGGTTATTTCTGTATAATCATATTTTAAAATATATATTGAGGGCCTTTTCAGGGGCTGCCCCCAAGTTTTGGAATTCCCTCCCCAAAGACTCCAGGTTGGCCCCATATCTTCCTGCCTTCTGTAGGGAGGTGAAGACATTTTTATTTCGAAAGGCCTTTTTAACTGTAGTTGATTTTTAGCTGCTTTCTATTTCTACTTTTATATTTATATTAATTGTTTTTTAATATTTTTAATTTGACACTGTTTTACTTGGGCTAGTTTTTAATTTTGTATGCTATTGTATTGCTGGCTAACTCTGTACATTGCCTTGAGTCCCTTTGGGAGGAAAAGGTGGGATATAAACAAACAAACAAACAAACATTATTTCTGTATTATGTGTTTATGAAAAATTAATTTAAAAAATAAGAAAGAATCACAAAATTGGAAGGGACAGTTTAGAGCATAGAATCCAACCCCCTGCTATATGTGGAAAAACCTAATCAAAGCATCTCTGACAGTTAATAGCAACAGCAAAGATTAACCAGAAGAAAATGCTGGGAAGGAATTATGGGTTGTCAGGCCTCAGGAAGCTCTGTAGACTGAAAATGGAAAATTAGGAGTGATGTACCCTAAACTGATCAACCTAAAACATTCAGCTTTGCCTAGTTTGGCCATGAGTAATTTTGCAGTTCTGTAGTGTAATGTTTACAGCAGTGAATCAACTTTAATCTAACTGAAGGGAGGCTCCAGGGTGAATTCAGCATCTCTGGGATGGCTTATTGGTTGGTTGCAGGTAAGTGCATTTTTGTCGGTATAGTGCATATCACTTCAGCATAAAAAGGGTTAATTTTCTCTGTGTCTTAATGTTGCAGTGGGGGTTAACTCTGCTACAATAGTATATTAGGGGTCACACATGCTCTCTCTTTCTTGCTGTCTCTATGGGCATGTCCCCATACATGTTTTGGTCCAAATTGAAATGGGTTCGGCAAGGGTCATCCCCATGCACTATTTATTTGGTCTATAATAATAATAATAATAATAATATTTATTTGTATACCGCCCTATGGCAAACCAATCCGGGCGGTTAACAGTTTGGTCTGATTTCCATGGACCAAATCACCCAAACCAAGTCTGAACCAGGACCAAATTTGGTACAGGAAAAAACAGGTCTGGGCACGGTTTGGGGGTTCGGTACATTGCTTTGCAAGCCGAGCCTGTGCATGCGGACAGTCCTGGGGTATTTGGGGAGGTGATTGTCCTTGTCCTGTGCTTGCCGTTCCTGCCCTATGCATTGGAGATCGCAACTGCTGAGATTTTTGGGGAGTAAATGGTGTTAAAGTCAAAATGATGAGGGGGTCGAATGGTCTTCGCTGCCCCATGAGACTCTTTTATACAAGTATTCCAACCCCGCCCCCATTTCCCGATCACCAAGGCAGGCAGGATAATGGTTTGATTTTTCTCCCTTTGACATGGAAAATATTCCACCCCGTTTCCCAATCACCAAGGCAGGCAGGATAATGGCTTGATTTTTCTCTGTTTTAAGCTTGCCGGGTGTTCTCATGGTTCCTGGGTGAAGTGGAGGTGTGCAAAACTGCTCAACCGCTTAACTGCTGCCAAACCTCATAGCAGCTATGTTTTTAAAAAATTATTAATTTTTTTCCCCGTTTGGTCCTGGTTTCTGTGCCACTACAGGGAGGGGGGGATGTGGCATTTACAGTGTGGGGAGGTGCAGGGGTGGAATGACATCAATCCAGCTTCCAATGAGGAGAGAGGTGGCAGGGTGGGGAGGAGATGGCGCTGTTCCCCTGTGCTGGCATTTGGCACTGTATGCATGGGGACGGCTGAATCTGTACCCAGCCCATGTTACTGGGAATGGTATGGGGACGGGCAAGATTCTATCTCGGTCCCTCACCCGGTCCAATGAGTGCCCAATCAGACCCAAACAACTTGCATGGGGGCACGGCCTAATGGTCTAGTGTTTAGGGAGCAGCTTAGACATGGTAGCATCCTAATGCTAATGCTTTAATCTACATTAAGGATCAGAAAATGCACTTTCAAAATTGTTTCTTTGCCTTTTAATAATGATTAGAGGTGGAATGGGAACACTAGTATCCACTTGCAATTTCTAAGCCACTTTTGAGCTAGTTTTTAAAATGCGTGCAGGTGTGCCTTTAGTAGACATTTGAACCCCTATGATAAAATATAATAAAATCTCCAAGTCCAGAGATTCTGTCTCTGGTTAAGTCTGGTGTTCTGTGAAATCCTTCCAGGAATGTTACCACGGTGCTGTTGTCAAATTTATTTTTAGTGCAAAGAATAGAGAGCACTGCCTTTGTGCTCTCTCCAGGGAACTCTGCCACAATGGGCCACAGAAACGCTTCTGTCCTCTTAACCCATGGGAATGGAGCTGCTTCTCATTCCACAGATCATAACTGGAAGGGAACATCAGGCTGGTTTCCATCTTCCTGAATTCCAAGGTCACATTTCAGGATGTGAAAACTCCTGAAGGCAGCAAACCTTTTTGCATTACTCCTTCTTTTTGGTCACTGTAGACTGTAGACTGTAGTAACTCGACTTGGAGCAGGTATCTCCAGCCCATGGAAAACTGGAAAGCAATCTAACACCCCCTGCTAAATTTGCAGGAGTCTGCTAATAGATGCGGAGGTTAGGGGGAAGCTCCCATAGGAATTAGGGCTAAGAGCTTTAATTGATTTAATCAGTACATTAATCAAACTAAAGCTTTAATCACAGATTTAAAATTTGCCTGCCGATTAATTGGTGGGGCTGAAAGTGAAGGGCACAGGGCTGCTCAGGTCTCACAGATGTTCTATCCCTTTTAAAAAGGAGGGAACAGGAAGAAAAAAACCTTTAGGAGCAATTTTTTTCCCTTTCTACTTTGCATTAAAAAAAATGAAAGTTGCAGATTTTGATTCCAACAAACAAATGAAAATAACAGGCATATGCATGAGCAAGATCGCACTTCTGCATCTTCTAGACATGTATCTCGCACTGTGATTATTTTTACGTGCATATTTTAAAGTCCCTTTGGCTTCCACATACTACTCCTAAGCAGCTTCCATATTAAATCATGAAGGCGCGGGTGAGAATGGCATTTATTAAATGGTTAGTCATAATGCATATTGCTGAAATCATGGTCCTCATCCTTCAGTAACAGTTCAGTATTCTCATAAAGGCACGCAAGGGTGCAAAGCAGAACTCAGATCCAGAGAAATCAGAGATAAGAATGCTCCGTGAGTTTGTGTGGAGCTCCATGGGAAAATTGTTGTTTTCCTTTACCATTAGAAAACCATGCTAGTCGCAGAGCTTCAGATGAAGAAACACACTTGATGCATACAACTTTTTGATTTGTTCCACATAACCTATCTAACTTTTGAGGCTTACAACCTATTTACACTTGTATACATGTCTAGAGGTGTTTAGAGAGGGCTTCATGAAGGAAGAAGGAGAGTTTGGTTTTCTACCCTGCTTTTCTCACCCATTTCAGGAGACTCAAAGTGGCTGACAAAGCTTTCTGTTCTCCTTGTGAGGTAGGTGGGGCTGTGAGAGCTCAGATGACAGCCATGACTAGTCCAAGGTCACCCAGTGGTTAGGGAGCCGGACTCTTATCTGGGAATACTGGGTTCAATTCTGCCCTCCTCCATAAAGCCAGCTAGGTGACCTTGGGCTAGTCACAGCTCTCTTCTGAACTCTCACAGCCCCACCTACCTCGCAGGGTGTTCTGTTGTGGGGAGAACAGAAAGCTTTTTCAGCCACTTTGAGTCCCCTTAAATGGGTGAGAAAAGCAGGGTAGAAAAGCCAAGTTTTCTTCTTCTTCTTCTTCTCTAGACCCCACCTGGTCTCAGCTACACCAGAGACCATAAAGGACAGGTGCTTGTGGCTTTCAGTTGCTCGAAGCCCTTCCTGAGGAGGAGAACTTTGCCATTTCTCTTGGGGATGGTCTAGTGGTGGCAGCCTGGACCACTATGCCCCCTGGGTGACTCTCCAGCCTGGCTGGCCACGGACATCCTTGGAGGAGATGTTTCTTTGTGGCACCAGGGCCTTTTGGCCAGTTGCTCTGGACTCCGCTTGGCCTCAGCTGCCTCCAATCCTCTCTGTGTGTTTTTGGCTTATTTTGCAATGTTTTGCACAATGTGCAATTTGTATAATGTATTTTTATTATAATGTTTTGGTTATTATTTTGCATTGTGTATTTTCTGTTTGTTGTAAACTTCCTGGGGCAAATTTTCTTTTGGAAAGCCGGTATATTAATAAAATGGAAATGAAATGAAATGTTATAGCAACAGGAGCAATCACATGCTCCTTGTCTTGTTTCTCCTGTGGCTGGGATCTTTCCCCCCAATTAGATTTGCAGCTGTGAGGGAGCAGGGATGGGTGCTGCTGGCAATAATATCATTGCAGGGGCCACAGCGGAGCCACATTCCATGACTTTCCCCTAGGCTCTGCCAAGCCATTTCTGGATGACACTCCCCCCCCCCTGCCCCCAGCCTGCAATTTTGGAGGCCAAAGCCTTTTAGTCCCTTCACCTCCAAAGATGGTCCAGGACAGACAGCAGTCGAAATTTGGTCGATTCAGTCCAATTTTGAATGCGTTCAAATATTTGTGCACAACCCTAATGTATCATCACATTTGTCAGAATGTTGGTGTCAAGATGGATTGAGAGGTTGGGACAAATGACTCAGTCAACACTGAGAGAAACAAACAAATACTGTGATATCTCAGGCACCAGTAACACTACTGGAGGCTTCTGGACTCCTTCTGCAAGGCAGTAGAGAAGGGACACTGATCAAGTTGGAAGTCTTGCTTTGATTTTACCGAGCCTTGCTTTGATACTATCGGAGTGCCACCCCATCAGTTCCACTGCACATACTGAAACGGATGGCGGCTACTCCAAACAATCTAGATTAATTTAACGCTCTTTCTTTGCACCTCTCCCACTGTTTTTTTGGAAACAGCCACAACCTACAGGAATAAAATTAAATGTACAAATCAATTAAGTGTATGCATCCATATAAAAAAGAAAGTGTGCATTCAGTTTTTGCCGCATTTACAGAACTTTGCATGATTATGCACGATGCATGAAAATGAGATTTTCAACACTGTATATTTCTGTATGTGAACAGGAGGGGAAAGGAGCTGAAAATTACTCCCTGTGTAATTTTCTGTCTTCCCAATCAGTATGAAATTGAATCCTGCTCAATGAAGGATTCAGTTTTGAATCTAGATAGGTCTCTGCCATACGTGACAGGGGACTTACTCTTAATTCATTCCTTTTCGCTTTCTTTCCACTCTTGTATCACTTTCCAGGAAAACAGCTGGGGCAAAATCAGATGCTGAAATGGCAAGGGAAATCAAAAACAGTCTTTCATTTTTTTTTTCCCAGTGATGTGTCAAGTAATGATTTTTTTCCCCACCTTTTCCCTCCCTCTCTATCTGGTTTTTCATCCTTTTTGGTACTAAATATAGTTGGATGGATACCTATTTAACTCCAAGGTTTTTTTGCAAAGAAATCCGGCATTTAGAGAGTGATATTAGATTGGATGCATTCAGGTGCTCTTTTAGCAGAGAACTGAGAACCAGGGATGTGCACAAAGATTTGTAACTTTTGATATTTGTATGAATTTGTATGAATTCGGACATTCGTATATGAATCAAATGTTGCAACATTCGTATTTGTATTCGTACAAATGTCTTGGAACATTCATATGAATGCCTCGGAACATTCATGAACCGGGGAGGTGAAAAAGCGGCTGCACCAGTCACATCTGCAATGGATCCAGATTTGCATTCAATATGGATTGATAGTGGATTCAAAGTAGATTCAGGGGGGATTTGATGCTTTCAGAGTGGATATGTTACAGGATACGTATCGAATATGTATTGGATACGTATCCAATATCTATTGGATATCAATGCCTTTGTATCAGATATTCATACAAATTTGTATGAATACATTCATATTGAATAGAATTCTATCACATTCAAAGGGGATCTATTCAAATGAATACAAATTTTCTTACATTCAATTTCATATGACTCAAATGCAAAAAAGCCCCCCGTACGTAAACATCCCTACACATCTCCTTTTTATTCCAGTTCTGAATTCTTACTCTTTTTCTTTTTTAATTCTTGCTCATCAGCATACAGTCATCAGTCTGAACCAGAATGAGGAAGAGGAGCTTGGAAGGATTGGGGCTTTATCTCTATGATGGGGGGACTGCAGGGCCTGATAGGTAGGTCCACCAGAGGCTACTTCCAGATTTCACATAATTATTTCACTATATTTCTTTATTTCATAATTACACACTTTCATAGTCATTCTTTATTGGCCCCACACAAGAGCAAAATAGTGCTTTTTAGCCCTGCAAAGTATGGCAATTAGGCTCTTGTGTCAAGAACCTCAGTCCACATGATCCACCCCGACCTCCCTATATTGGCTGTATGAACCAATAACAGGCAGCCATGGACTTCCATACCTTCAAAGATCGCCTTGAATTCTCATTCATGTTCTTGAAAAGCCTTGCAGAAGCAATCCAGACTGCAAAGTGTTATCAGAAGAGTGGAATCTTTTGACACGATAGTTATTTTTCCCACAGAAGGTTTTGCCTTTGTCTTCTGTTTGAGATTCCCGGAAGGAATTGGTAGGCCACAGTGTGAGACAGGATGCCGGACTAGATGGACTGTGGCCTGATCCAGCAGGGTTCTTCTTATGTTCTTATAGTGTTAGAGAAATTCATGGAGGACAGGTGTATCAATGGTTACTAGAATGGGTGCCTAGGTGCTGCCTCCAGGTTGGAGAGATAGGCAGGATGCCTCTATAAGTCATTTGCAGGGATTTGAGAGCAGGTGAAGGTTTTGCCTTTGTCTTCTGCTTGAGATGCCTATAAACAATTGGTGGGCCACTGTGTGAGATAGGATGCTGGACTAGATGGGCTGTGGCTTAATCCAGTAGGACTCCTCTTATGTTCTCATGATCTTATATACTATGCAAGCAAGGTTACAAATACAGCACATGTGGGTGCTGCTAAAGATTTGACATTGTATTTTTTCTTAACTGAGAGCCAAGAGTACTGATGGTGCAAAAGCAAGAAATGGAGCCCCTTTAAAAAAAAAAAACTGCAGATGTTCAACTCATTGCTTTATATATTTACAAGCAGTTTGAAAGCGTTTGGATGGCATATACAAGATTTGGCTAAATAAGAAGGAAGCACGGAAAGCTGCTATATATTTTGCTTTTAGATTAGACTATTCTTAATAGGTAGAGCTGTCCTCCACCCAGAAAAGCAGGTGAACATGGTTCATGCATAGTGTGGTATCTCTGGTATTGCTTTTACTGTTCTGCAAACATGGGTAGATTACTTTCTGGCTGAAAGATTGCTCGTCATAGGTTCTCATAGAAAGCCTGATAAACATCCCGTTCCTGGCAGTAGAAAAAACTATAATTTCCCAGGCAGACCCTTGGGTCAGACCTACAGAAAAAACAAAACGAAGAAAGAAAGGGTGGGGAGAACAGCAGACTTGAAAGAGCTGTGGGCTCTGTTAGCAGAAATTAGGATTCTTGGGCCGTAAGTTGAAGATGTTTGCTTAACTTGAATGGCTGAACAGATGTAGGTGCTTGAATTCAGTTTCAGCAGCATTTTTCATACCATCTGTTGTCATCACCAAAATGCCATCCCAGCTGTTTTCCTCTGCTCTCTAATGCCACTGAAAGTATGCCCTTCTCCATATACTTCCACCTATGGCATCTTCCTCCTGCTCATGACTCTTAAGAGTGCTGGACTGAGTCAGGAAGTCTCTGCAATGCCCTCCTTATACAGTTTTCTATCGCCACATGAGCAAGATACTCTTTGGGTGGTGCTCCACTGTCACTAGAAGTACCCATTAAGTTCCCATTAATGGATACTTAATGGGTACTTCTAGTGACAGTGGAAAAACACCATTTGCTTCCTCGGTACAAGATTTGTAAGCTATGGTGTTTTGTCCTGTGATTGACAGAGATTTGTTTGCTTTATTTTTTAAAAAAATAAAAATAAAGCTCCTTTGTCCTATTTTTAACAGATAATTGACAGACGTGAGAGAATATGGAGTTCTTGTTTATTTGCTTTTTTATATAACAGCAGGGTTTTTAACGAATAAATAATAACCAATACAGTACATTGTGTGGCTATAAATGTTAGTGAGCCTATTTCAAAAGATACAGGCTTCACCACCTCCTCTTCCATACTCAGGCTTTGCTTGCTTGCTTGCTTGCTTGCTTGCTTGCTTGCTTATTTATTTATTTATTTATTTATTTATTTATTTATTTCTATTTCTATTTCTATTTCTATTTCTATTTCTAACCCACCTTCTACCCAGTGGTCTCAGGGTGGGTAACAGCCTTTACAATTGAACATATTGAACAAACCATCTTAAAACATTAAGAACCTTAACAACATTCAAAATCCAGCATGTTAGAAGCAAAACAGTGTCAATTAAGACAGTAGTGTTTGCAGTGGGGGAAACATGACCAACATTTCGTTAAAGGCCTGAGCAAAGAGGTGTCTCTTCACTACTGTCCTGAACATAAACAGAGAAGGAGTCTGACACACCTCAAGGGGGAGCCTATTCCATAGCCTGGGGGACATTACTGAGAAGGCCCTCTCCTGGGTGCCCATCCACCTCACTGTTGGAGGTGGTGGGACAACCAGGAGAGCGTCCCCCTCACGAACAAGTCAGTATGGGAGAAGGCATCTATCTATCTGTCTGTCTGTCTGTCTGTCTGTCTACCAAATAATTCTGTAGTCTCTACACAGTTTACAAGGTGTTTACATTAGGGGAGTTGATAGCACTGTCACTCCCAATGGACTAAACCTGTGCATCCTATCAATGCTCATGTTCTCCTGTGTGCCACACCCTGTTTCTCAGCACAGTGAGGGATCTGGGCACACCTCTGGTGACTTCCAGTTGCCACTTTGGTAACTCCCATGTGTCCATTCATTGAGGTGGTAAATTTAACCTCGAGACCTGCCCCTCAATAATTCTTTTTTCCTGCTTACAGGAAAGGTGACTGTCACAGTCATTATGCTGGATGTGCAAATTTCGGTACCCAGCTCCTGGGACACAAGAGAATGTGCTTTGATGTAGCCTAAGTTTCTTATTATTATTTGATTTCTTTAAATTCAACAGATCCTTCCTCCCTCCCTCATGGTTAGTGTGTTGGATTCTTATCTGGTAGTCTCCCAGTTTGATTCCACACTCCTACATGAAGCCACTTGGGTGACCTTGGGCTAGTCACAGCTCTCTTCTGAGCTCTCGCAGCTTCACCTACCTCACAGGGTGTCTGTTGTGCAGAGAACAGAAGGTTTGTCAGCAGCTTTGAGTCTCCTTAAATGGGTGGGGAAAGAGGGTATAAAAACCAACTCCTCTTCTTCCCTTTTTCCTTCCTCACTTCCTTCTGATTGCCTAATTATATATAAATCTAATAGAAAATAATTATATTTAGCAATCACTAATCTATTCCGCTGCTTTCCAGAATATTTGTGTGTGTGTGTTTTGTGTAAGATAATGGGGGAAGAACCTTAGCTTTCCTTGGATGACTGAGTGGTTAGTATCTCTGGTCCACATATGCTGTTTACAATTTTTAATTCGTCCTATGACAAGTAGACGTCATTTTGAGTTTATTTGATGGCTTGTATCTTGCGGATCAACAACTGATTTAGTCTCTCTCTCTTGTCTTGATATATAATTATTAAATTAAAAAAAAGTTTAAGTAAATATATTAATTGAAACATTTCTTTTTAATTTTTGTTATTTATTGCATTTAGAACCTGTTTTTGTTGCCTAAGGAGTTCACAGCATCACAGCCTTGCGGGGACTGTTTCTACCTGTGCTTCCAGGAGAACAGTAGTTCATAGACATACTAAAAAGGCTCTTTTTCGGCTCCCAACAAACCATAGATGATTGATATTAAAGCAGGGACTTTTCTGAATGTCTAATTGAGGTGAGCACGAATGCAATGTTTGGGATTCAATTTGATTCAAATCAAATACCCAAAAATTAAATTCAAATCAAATCTTTAAAATTCGAATTTAACCAAATTCGATTTGAATTAAGCAAATTTGAATCTATTCATTTGAATTTTTTGATTTGAATTTGAACTTACGAACGTCAACAACATCCGTATGTGCCCGTACACATCATAACATATCCTGTATGCATCTGTACATGTCCATATGCATCCCATAGTTATCCTGTATGCAACACGTTTACGTTCCATATGGATCCATACAAATGTGTATTGATGCAGGAAAGATGCATATCTGTAAGTACGTATCGTGTACGAACCCATAGACGTGTGGATGTCTGGATAATTCGAGCAAATAGATCCAAAATTTGAAATTCATTTGAATCTTTAAATTTGAATTTATGGACATCAAATTGAATGCCAACATTCAGGCAGATTCGATTGAATTTCGGAAACCTTTGAATACATCTAACTGAACTGCAGTTAATCTGATGTATATTTTTTCCAAGTGCTTCTTGGTGGTCTAATATCCATAAGGAGATTGGGCTAAGAAGGAGTAAATAAGGGCCTTTCAGCAAAAATGCTGAGATACAATTACAGAAAGGAGACCAGGCCTTTTTAGTGATGGCTCCCAGATGATGGAATAACCAGGCAACTTCACGTATTCAGGAGGGCAATGCAGATGCATCTCTTTGCCCTGGCCTTTGGCTAAATAAGGAAACATCTCTTCCTCCCAACTTTCAGGCACTATTGTTTTCGTATATTCATTTTACTTTGGATTTTTAATATTGTAACCCACCCTGAAACCTTCGGGTATAGGGCAGAATAAAAATACAAATAAATAAATAAAAATTGTGAGGGGTAGTGAACCATTCATCAAACAAGCTGTCTGGTTCTTAGAAGCAGCCTACTGATTCTATCCCAATGTCAGTCTGGACTTGTTACAAACTGAATTGGCATTTTTACTTTTATGCAAATCTCTTAGTAAATTGTTAACATGTAATTAATATGGTTGATTATTTCTCAAGGCGAGTTTAGTTTTATTTAGTTTGAAAGTTGCAGCCTATATGTGAAAGGAAACAAAATGTTACCTAAAATAAGCTCATACTTACAAGAGGAAGGAATTCAACTCATTGGCATTTCTGATTAAGTATATATACTGTATATATTGTCTATTGTTTTATATTTGTTTAATTTTTAAAGTCTTTTAATGTATATTCTGTTTTTAATATGTTTTAAGGTTCTTACCCGCCCAGAGACCTTCAGGTAGGGGCGGGATAGAAATGTAAATAATAATAATAATATATGGGAATATCTTGACCACTGCAAAGATGTCCCTTAATCGTCTTATTGGCACACAACACTTATGTCAATTCAGAAAGAAATATTTTTGATGCAGAGAATATTTTCTTTTAAGCCAAAATGACAATACAAGCTGGCAACAGAACACTGTGTAAGCAGTTTTCCCTGGTGTGATTCATGCAGTCTGTTGGTAAGAGAGATTTAAATTCAGGAAAATAAATGGATTGCTGGATAGAAACCTGTGATTAGAAGCAAAGAGACCACCCCTTTCTTGCAGTCTGCACTTTTCATTTGACTGAGCTGGAGAGCTAAGTGTATAAAGGCAGGCCTAGATCCGTGAACTAATAACATTTTGTTCTGCTGGAGAATAAATTGTTCTACCTCATGCTTAAGATCTTATTTTCCCCCTTCTTGCCTTCATTTTCTTGCCTGAGTTCTTGTCTTCTGGGTGATGTGAAACAGAGTAAAATGGCTATGATATAAGGAGCTGTAACATTGTATTCACATATTAGAAGTCAGCTGTATGCCTGTGTTTTATTTCTCATATCCATGCAACATGTACTTTGCATTTATGTAGCTCTTACTGGCACTCACTAAGAATAAAGTACCTATTTAGAATGCAGTCAAGCCTCTACAGCAGCGGTTCTCAACCTTCCTAATGCCCCAACCCCTTAATGCAGTTCCTCATGTTGTGGAGACCCCCAACCATGGGGCAGGGGAGCTGGAAGGGGGAGGGAGGGGTTGCGGGAGACTCGTTGCGACCCCTTTGAAAGGGTAATTCAACCCCCAAAGGGGTCGCGACCCACAGGTTAAGAACCGCTGCTCTATAGCCTCTGCTTGTGGTTCCAGGTTTCTGATCATGTTACGCTGTGCAACCTGCTGAGTGCGCCTCTGCTATCTTATCAATACATCTCCTCAACAATGGCCTCCACGTATCAGCTCAGAGGGTAAGGGTTCATAGCTAATGCACTGCAATTTGGAAGAGGTTAAAACACATCTGGAATTTTTTATTTTACCTTGAAGTGAAAACAAAACAAAAATGAGTGCTAATATACTTCTTCATTTATACAGGTGAAAAATATGTGATTTTATTTATTTATTTGTTTATTTATTTATTTATTTATTTAAGAATATATATCTACCCCTCTTCACCATAAGGTCTCTGGGTGGGTCACAACAGTGAAAATATAAATTATTTTGAATGTTTTATATTTGAAATATAATGTTCCCTCTCTCCTTCCCAACCATTCATCCTCCTTGACAAGAAAGCAACCAGAGGGAACCAAACACCAAATGCCTAGTCGAACAAGTCTAAGATAGGATTCATTAATTCGAACTGAGGTCATACCAGTGCTGGCCACACCTAGAATATTCTAGGTCATCCTCAGGCCATCCGTGCTTTGGGCTGCATCACTCACACCTTTCTCCACAATTGATCCAGCCTCCTCCATGGAACTCTTGGCTGCGTCAAATCTACCTCCTTTCTGATTTGGTGCCATTCTGTCACTCAAGGGAGGCGAGGGTGTGTGTTTGCGGTTCTTTTTGAAGCCTGCTCCCCCACCTCCACGCCCCTCTTCCTTTTTTATGTGCTTTTCTTCTCCATGTGATTTTTTTAAAATAATAATACATTTGAGTAAAAATGCTAGATAGAGGAATCATACACATAAACTGAGGAGAGAAGGAGAAGTGCCTCACAAACTCCATGTGTACCGAGTGGATGAAGGAAAGACTGGACCCCTCCCACCACAGCACAGTTCAGCCTCCTTTAGCCCATCCCTCCACTCACACTTGTGAAGATGTTCTGAGATGCCAGGATGGGCTAAGTCCTTGTCAGTCCTGTAAAAATAGGACTGTGGTTAAGACAATCAAATGAGGATAAGTCAGCTTGGAAAATGAATTAAATTAAAATAATATGAGTAACACGACCTGAAGACAATCTGAGGTTGACTTAAACTACTTGTGTGATCAGGGCCCTGGTGAACCTCAATTGAGAAATGCTGTTCCAGAGTCTGGGGGTCAGCACAGAAAAGGCCTCCTGCAAGTTTCTACATGCTGCACACCTAAGAGAGGAGGAATTACAAGTAGGCTATCTCTCTGAGAGCTCAATACATGGGCAGACCTGCATAGCAGAAGGTGCTCCTTCAGGTGTATGCAGATATGACAAGCTTGTTTTTAAATGTTGTTACCCACCCTGAGACCTCCGGGTATAGGGTGGGATAAAAATGCAAATAATAAATAAATAATAAATGCCACCTTAGGGACCTGGTAGGGGCACCCTCTTGTGACCATAATGTGTTCCTATTAACCCTAATACAATCATTCTTGGCTTTCTGAAAGACATTGTCTCTAACCTTAAGTAGATGTGATTTTCCAAATACAAAAATGCTAAGCTCTGGCACAAAACACAGCCAGGGTAGATCCTACTTATTTCTACTGGCATTTGCTTCCAAAATACTCTTCCACATGTCAAAAGAACAGATGTCATATTTCAAATCTTTTTCCAAGAAAGTATCATTTTGTAGATGATGGATACTGGACATCAAATATTGGATGTAACAGTTTAGGAATTTGAGAAAGGGTACAAAATGAATATGCATTTCAGCCTTACATTTCTAGAGGATGGAAAGTTTTATTTTGAAGCTGAGATTTTAATGGAAAATTACTGAGCTTTCACAACTAGGCCACCATGAGAACAGGCAGCTGAAGTAGATGGTCCAGAGGTCCAATCTAGAGGGACATTTAAGAACATAAGAGGAGCCCTTACATTTTTATGACATACAACACATTCAAGGGTCTTTGGCTTTCACAGTTCTTTGAATGAACATAACTTAAGAGCATAAGAACATAACAGAAGACCTATTGGATCAGACCACGGCCCATCTAGTCCAGCATCCCATTGCACAGTGGCCCAACAATTACTTCTGGGCAACTCAAGCAGAAGACAAAAGCGAAACTGTCTCCCCAACCTAAAGAATGTACCTAGGCATCCATTGTAGTAGCCAATGATACATCTGCCCTCCATGAATTTGTCTAATCCTTTCATAAAGCTAGCCAGGCTGGTTGTAGCAAATTCCATAGGCTGATGACCTTCTGGGTTAAAAAAAAAAAAAAAAAAAACTTCCCTTTGTCTGACCTCATAATGCAATTTAAAAAAATAAAATAAACTTTTATTTGGCCATGGAAGATATTTACATCCTACTAAATATGCAGAGACTTGCACGGCAATGTTGCATTTTAAAAAAATCATGCTATATTAACATGCATGTGCACAAAACATATGCTAAGTCTGAAATATTTGTTGTCATTATTACTGCTCAGAGAATCTTAAAATATTATAATTAAATTCAGAAGCCAGTGAGACTAAATTGATTTACAAAGGTGAAAATGAATCATAGTGAAACGGAACAACGTGCTCCAACTCCAGTTACAGAAGGCTTTGTGCTAAGAGCCTGGACTAAGGAAGTGATTTATTCCAACCGTGATAGAACTGCAGTGAGAACAGAAAAAATTGTGAGAAAACCTGTTGTCTCTTCTTTTTCCTCCTCCTCCTCCTCCAGGCTTGGTGGTCCAATTTAAGCTGTATCTTAAGGGACCGACTTCACCATGTAGTCTGGACAGTACTTAAGAGTGAAAGAAGGTTCCTAACTCAGCTTCCAAAGAGATCACCTTTAATCTGGGTCATTATTTTCAGCGTATGAGGATCAGCTCCAGAACTACTTGAGAAATACATTCTTGCAGTACCCAGTCCATACCTCTGTGAGACCTGACATGTAAATATATTAATATACATGGAAAGATATGACCACCAGAGGCCTATTCACACTAGCTCTCTGGAACATAATTAGGGAAGCACTGGGTCAGAGCATTCACTGTACTGGTTGGGCGCTTCCGTCCAGAACTGTCCCAGCCTGTCCCAGGGCGGCCTAATTGCGTTCTGGATGTAGAGCATGAAATCATGCTCTACACCCGTCCCAGGCTGTTCCACAGCTGTATGGCAGGAAGAGCATTCACACTCTCCTTGCCGGACAGCTTCAGGCCCCCACCGGCCACCATTGGGCAGATTTTGGCCCAACAGTTGGAAGGCCCTGTTGGAGGTGGGGTAAGAGTGGGATGGCCTGCCCCATTGCCATGCCTGCTGTTGCAGTCCCAATTGGACTGAAACAGCATGCAAGTCCCCCTGGGTCCCCACCCCCCAGGGGTTCATGCCACCTGCATGGTACTCTTAGCTTGTTGGGCCTTGGATCTGATGTGGTCTTTGCACAGCCTGGCAGAGCGATCTGCCACTCTGTGCACAGGTGCACACTCCTGCAAATCACCCCCACACTGCCCTGACATTCACTACATCAGGTCAGCATGTGGCCAAGCTACCAAATCGCGCGCTTACGCAGAGAGAGGCAGATTGCTCTGCCAGGGCGCACGAAGACCACATTGGACCCAAGGCCTGACAAGGTAAGTGGATTGTGTGGGGGTTGGAGCGGGTGGTGTGCACCCCTGGGTGCAAGTGGGCACTTAGGGGTTCCTGGCAGGTAGCACGGCTCCCGATCAGGGCTGTGATAGTAGCCATTGCACCAGGACACCCCAGTTTGGTCTCCCTCTGCCCCATTCAAGGGCAAGGTGAGACTGGGCTGGCAGTGTCTTTGGCCTTCACCAGGTGCAGGCACCCTGTGGAGGCACCCTGGGCACCCCTCCTACCCAGGGGCCCATGCCATCCACCAAGCCCCCAATCAGGTCAGCTACACTCTGCGAGAACCCAGGATGGGACCAGCCTGTCTGCCAGTGGGCCGACACAGCCCAACGGTAGTAGGCTTGGGAGGGGTATCCTGCCCCCATGCCAGCCTTTTCAGGTTAGGACACACATACTTACCTGCCTAGGTGTGAATGGGGAATCCATCCCCACATGTCCTAGCCTTCCTGCACTACAGCCATTCAGCTGTAGCGTAAAATGGCCTCTGGATTAGCTACAAATAACCCCTGTTTGAATTGGATTTTGTATGTTCATGTTCATTTCTTTTCTAACTTATTTACTGCATTTCTTAAAACCAAATGGAGGTTTGGAAAATCAAAATCAGTAGGAATATAGGAACAGACATGAAACACCACGGAAAAATGTGATCCAAGAAAGTTTCAATTTTTCCAGAAATAAAAAGTTATTAAAAATATCATAGCAAAACATATAAAGCTTAAACAATAAAACACACATGTCAAGTACTGCTTCCCTGTGTTGTATTTAAAGCTTTCTTCTAAAATATATATCTTAATATAAAATTTAATTTTAATAACAACCAATTATGAAACAATTACAATGATGTACTACAAACGAATTACAAACATACCTGTGTCCTATATAGGCTGCATACAAAACATGTGTGGATGACCGTAATACTGAAAGTCCATTACTACATAGGTTGGTACTATTTTCTGATCTGGCCATCCTGGTGTTCTAAAATATTTAATTCAAGTTTGTTTCTTTCCTTTCCAAATTCTGCAGCAGTGTGACCTCCTCCTCCTCCTTCTTCTTGATGTTCCTAATAATCAATAGCCTGGACACCTGCGCAGATGTTACACTTAGGTGTTTACTGTAACTGAAGTGCAAAGCTAGATGTATTTCTGTAGATTCAGTGGTATTGTACTCCAGATAAAAACCAAAACAGAACATAGCAGTAGCACAAGAGAAGACTATTTGATTGACTGATTGACATCTACTAGTACAGTGGAACCTTGACATACGAGTTTAATTCGTTCCGTAACCTTGCTCTTATGTCAAATCGCTCGTATCTCAAAGCAATTTTCCCATTAATCCATTCCAGCTCCCAAAACACCACCTCAGTTGTTTTTGTTATGTACTGTACTATATTTACATACTCGTATCTCAAATCTTGCTCTCATCTCAAAGCAAAATATCACTCGCTCGGCGGCTTGTATCTCAAAACACTTGTATGTCAGGGCACTTGTATGTCGAGGTACCACTGTATATCTCAAGGTGGGTTGCAAGAGATTAGGAATGTGACAAGTAGCTTTGTTACCTTCATACTTCAGGTAAATTTGCACATGAAGTTGAATGTGACTGTCCTTTGCCTATCGAGCTTTGTGTGCAAATCAAAAAATATATATTGTATTCATTGAGGCTTCACTGTTTTTGCCTGTATTCTCCATTTTGCACAACCTCTGGGACTCTGGTTTTTAGCAAATGTATTTCAATTTCCAATTGGTTCTTGTTGCGCTTTCTGAGATTGAGGATGGAGGCTGAGAGCTGGTATAACTTATTGGTTGCTTTATTATTACTATTACTATTACTATTACTATTACTATTGCTATTGCTATTGCTATTGCTATTGCTATTGCTATTGCTATTGCTATTGCTACTACTATTACTACTACTACTACTACTACTTATTTTTTGGTGTCAGTGAAACAGGCCTTCTCCTGACGGATTCTGTTGGGTGCAAAAGTTTCAGTACTGAAACTTGAACTTTGAGACTGCTGAAATTCATCAGGGGTGACTCAATGGAATGTGAAGTACATTGATGTTCACTTTGATAGCATGCTAATAAAAAAATGCACATGCCTACAAGAGAGAAAACCAATATATCAGTTTAAAAACAGAACTATGTTGAATGTTTGTTTCTTGCTTATCCTCTGTTTGACTCTTACAAACAGCCCTCCCAAAAGAACTTGCTCATCATGAATACTAACTTTCCTCTCCTTTGCTAGGCCAAACTCTAGTCTAGTCAGTTCTTTCAGATTTTCCATACTATTCCATGTCCCACTTGACTTCCATCTGAACATGAGAATGGTTGGAGGATTCAGCCCCTTGCAGTTGTTAAGCATGCCAACAATTTCCACACTTGGTGGGATGGAGAAGTTCGGCTGGCCTCTTGGAACAAGGTTGCCTGCACTGTAGCTGGCTGTTCCAGCTCAGTAACAATACTTGTGAGGGCTTCAGTAGCCAGAGGGAGCCAGTGTTCCATCTTTATAAGTAAAAACTGCTCTACCACTATAGGTGTGGGGATAATTCCGGCAAGCGTGGGTGTCACATACTGGGGCATCCCTGGAGTTTCATGGGATCATGGACACAGACATAGGCTGCATCCCCAAAAGACTTATTTGCCTCTCTAGTCTCCCTCTACTGTCACTCTATTCAAGTGGACTTTAAAAGTGCCATGCACTTCTGGAATAAGCGTCCGCATGAGGCTCAGCAAAACGTGCGTTTAAAATGCACCTTCCATCCCCTCAGAAGCATGTTTTCTTTCCCTGCATATTTTTCTCCCTGCCTCCTCTCTCGTTCAAAGGAAAAATAGCCATCGGTTCTCTGTTCGTCTCCCAGATCTCCGTCCCCTGAAATGGCTTCCCATTTCGGCTGGGCGATGGTTTGCTCATTCACTCTTAGCACTTTCACAGAACACTGTCAAAATCCACCCGGTAGAGCAGTGGTGACTTTAAATACACCCACTTCATGCCTGATAACAATGTTGCAATCCATCCACTTCACACCTAATAACACTTCACGCCTGATAACAATGTTGCAGTTCTCCGCAATTCTGGCTCTTTGAAAGTTCTGTTCTTTAGAAAGGGAAGGAAGGGAAACTGCAGCATTTCTGGGAGATGTGTGAATGCTTTATGGCTGCGTGTGCAGGCAGCAATCCCTGCCCCTTTTGCTACGGAGTGTTCCCAAGGTAAATGCTGCGAGGAAAACCCATGACTTCCAAAAAGAGCGATGAAACTCTTCTTTAAAGGGCACGTATTTTGTCGCGGGTTTTCCTGCTTTTGTAGCGCTGGAAGCTCGTTCAAAACCCTGGCATGGGGGCACTCAGAGGCAAAAGAATATTTTTAGCGCACTTTAAATTGCTTGGGGATGCACCCATAGATATACAGTTTAGACATAAATATATAGATACAGGCTGCGTCCAGACTTGTTTATACACAGCAGAATGCACAGTTCCAATTGGGGCATCACACATGACAACTGATGCATCGTCATGGTGGTGCATCATCCAATCGCTACTGTACATTTACCTTAATGCTGATTTAACAACACACACTGTGCAGTATAAAGATTCATATTTTCCCTCCAGTCTGGGAAGAATGGCAAGAAGAGATGAATGAGAGCAGGAAGGGCACCTCCATTTGTGAGCCAGTTTGGTCTAGTAGTTAGGGAGCTGGACTCTTATCTGGGAATACTGGGTTTGATTCCACCCTCCGCCATGAAGCCAGCTGGGTGACCTTGGGCTAGTCACAGCTCTCTTCCGAGCTCTCACAGCCCCACCTACCTCACAGGGTGTCTGTTGTGGGGAGAAGAATTGAAGCTTTGTCAGCTGCTTTTCTCACCTTAATTGGGTGAGAAAAGCGGGGTAGAAAAGCCAACTCTTCTTCTTCTTCTGATTGGCTGCACCTCGACTCAGCTCTCACAGCTTCCGAGGAGGAAGCTACAGAGCTGCTTTTTAGTCAGGATGACCAGTCGTCGCTTTGCAGCAGGTAAGCTGTGCTTTTTTCTTCAACTGTGGATTTATTCCAAAAGTCTGGGGGCAGCCATTAGATATGCATGTGGATATGGCTGTGGATGCAGATGTAGATATACTACATATCTTTCAGTATTATGATGTATTCCTGCCTAGAAATCAAACATCTGTAATCCTGATTTCTTTTCAGCTGTGTTTCACAACACAACAGGGTCAGGAAAAAAAAAGCAGATTCGCTTTGTGATGCATTGTGTTCTCAAACATTTCAATTCTACTGATATCTTTTTCAATAAAATAAGATCACAGTGGTGAGGCAAACCATATTATTCAAATATTATTTTTTCTTTTCTGAAGAAAAGAAGGGATTGTATTTTTTAAAACGAAAAAAGATCTACAAGGGAAATGTTTACTGTGCAGTATTTTCTAAATATATTTGCAGGAGAAGGTAAGTAATTGCCTCTGGATTTGGGGGGGTAAATCTTGTTCATCATTTGGATTTTGTTTTTGAAGTTGACAGTTGGACATGAATAATTCTTTGTATACAAGAAGAACTGAGGCTAATCCCTTAGCTCTAAAGGCATTAAAGGCTCTTTTCCCACAATTGGATCAAAAGACTGCATTTAGGAAATTTAACAAAACAGAGGCTATTGTCAAATAAACATGTTCTAAAACCAATGAAAGAGAAGTAAGAAATGCAAGATTTCTCTTTTCTCTGAGGCTGAACTTTCAAGCAAAGAGCGTGGAAACCCTGGCAAATTGGCAGGCTGTCTTTTGGTCTCCGATACGTTGGTTCACTAAGCAAGGGTTTCTTTGTACATCTACTCAGAAACAGGTAAATCTCTCGCTGTAGAACCTTTGCATGTGGTGTGTTATTTCCCCCTTGGGATTGTATTAAAAAAAGTTTTCCCAGTCATAAGTTTTCTCTGGCTACTAGTTTTGTTTTAGATATATTCAAGTTTATATGTGAAAGGATCTGAAAGAATTTTTTTTATACATTAAATAATTTAAGAAAGCATATCCTACCTTTTACCCAAAGGTCTCAGGCTGGATCACAACAATAAAAAGGTAAAATCTATAGAATATTCCTGAAACATGTGTAAAATATATTCCTCCTCCTCTTCCTCACTCCTTGACAGGACAACACTCAGAGGAAGTTAAGTATCAAAGGCATGGGTGAAGAGGTGGAGAGGTATATTTTAACCAGGTGCTAAGGATCACATAATGTAGGCACCTGATGAATCTCCAGAGGGAGACTGTTGCAAAGTCTGGGGCCACCACAGAGAAGGCCCTCTAACCTACCTCAAAAAGCAGAACCACTTGCTAATATTTCCAGTAAATTTCACAGGATTAAAGACATATTAGACTGATTTAAATTGTTAGGTTATTATTCATTTTATAATTTTTAATCCTGTACTGTCCCTTGGTGGAAGGGGTGTCACAAATAAACTTTATTATTATTGACATAACACACAGCAGTAACTAGCAATTGTTATCACTAGTTGGGCCCTTCCCAAGCACCTAGGACTGAGTGATGTATTGGCAAATGGTACGAGCGGATCCCAGCAAAGTGACTTTCTGTAGCTGGCAGATGGATATTTTGTTGATGCCAATGCTTTTCAAGTGCCCACTAAGATCTTTCGGCACTGCCCCTAGTGTGCCAAGGACCATTGGGACCACCTTTGCTGGTTTATTCTAGAGTCACTGCAGTTCTATTTTCAAGTCTTCATATCTGGTAAGTTTTTCTAACTGTTTTTCATCAATCCTGCTGTTGCCTGGAATAGCAGTGTCAACGATAAACACTTTGTCTTTCTTCACGATTGTGATGTCTGCTGTTATGTTCCAGTGTTTGATCAGTCTGAGGTCAGAAGTCCCACAGTAGTTTGGCTTGTTTGTTTTTGACCACTTTTTCTCATTTATGGTCCCTTCAGTTCTTCGGCACTGGGAGATGATAGTTCTAGCATAAGTTCCAGTGTATCATTTGTGTCGCTACGTTGTTGTTGTTGTTACATAGACAATTTGACAGAGCTCTTGGTATTTTGTTGGCAATTTCCTGGTGGTAATTGATCTCTTACCCATTGTATCAAAATTGTTCCTACAAAAGTGTAACACACTAATACTTCTGCTAAGGTTAGGGTATTTTTAGAGGTCATCAATTATTCTGCATTTTCTCACTTTAAATATCTTGTGCTGCATGTTAACTGCTCTATGACCTGAGGGAGAAAACTGGTAAATAAATAAATAAAAAAAGTTAGTCAGCTATTATAGTCTCCTGTACACTATTACAGTAGCTGATTTTATGTTCTACAGTTGGCCCCCCATATATGGGGGGGGGGATAGGTACCAGGTCCTACTGTGGTTACAGAAAACTGCAGATATTTGAAACAGTGGGAAGTCATGAAACTACAGTTACTGGACCAGTGGATATGGCGACACAGCTGTATTTTTTATTTCTAAGCTCTAACATATTTAATTGATTTCAATTATGTTTTTAGATGATTTTATCTGTTGTGTTCCCTGACCCACCCTATGGCTATTTACTGAAGGACAAGGCAGGTATAAATGCAAATAATAAATGGCCGTGCTAGCCCCACCGACACATAAATCCCAGTTTGTAGTAACATCTTGCACTGAGGCTGTGTTCACATATAAGTTTTAATCCAGCTTCACTCCACTTTCAAAGTGAGATAATTAATCAGCCATTATACAACTCATTATTTAAGTTATATGTCACATATAAGCCATTATATTTCTTTCAGTATTAAATAACTCAGAAAATTCACCCTTGGGATAGATAATGTAGAAAGAAAATTACTGGTCACTTTGCTGATGTGTTCTGAATGTGGAGTGGAGTTGGATTAAAACTTAGGTGTAAACTCAATCTTAGCTTTATTCTCATTGATCTCTTGGGCTGTTTCTGAACTTTCCTATTAGCCTGGAAGAAGCTGCTTGCTAAGATACTTCTCTTGCATAAGAACCTGCACAACGTTAGCCTTCGCTCAAAGAGAACAGCCAGAAAATGGGAATACCTCTTCTTTAGGAAGATGAAGCCACCAGAGGAACAGCAGTTCTATGACTGACTCTCTGCATTAGAACAACCTCCAGGGGGCTCAGAGAGCATCCTCTCCCTCTGGGTAGGAGAGTGAGATCAGATAAGGTGTAGGAGAGTCAGATCAGACAAAGGGAAGAATTTGCTGCGGGAAGAGATGTAACAGCAACCAGCCTAGATGGCTTTAAGAAAAGGTATGTATGTATGTATGTATGTATGTATGTATGTATGTATGTATGTATGTAGGTAGGTAGGTAGGTAGGTAGGTAGGTAGGTAGGTAGGTAGGTAGGTAGGTATGTTTCTATCCCACCCAAAGGTCTCAGGGCAGGTAACAATCTTCAAAACCAACACACTACAAAATAAAACAATCTCCTAAAAACCGTAAAGATCATAAAAGCATTTTAAGTGACACAATTAAAACAGCATCATAAATATTAAAATTATAGTATCTGCAGGGGGTGGGGGGCAATATAACCACTTTAGCCAAAAGCCAGAACAAAAAGGTGCATCTTCACCACCTTCCTGAAAGTTGGCAGAGAAGGGGCCTGACACACCTCAAGAAGGAGGCTATTCCACAACCCGGGGGCCATCACCAAAAAGGCCCTTTCCTGGGTGCCCACCCATTTCACCACTGACAAATTCATTGATGGCAGGTGCATCAATGACTACTAGATTGGATGCCTAGGTATATCTTCCATGCTGGGGAGAGAGGAAGAATGCCTCTAAGGTCATTTGCTGAGATTCGAGATCAGGTGAAAGTTTTGCCCTTGTCTTCTGCTTGACATGTCTGGAAGTAATTGGTGGCCCACTGTGTGGGACAGGATGATGGGCTAGATGGGCTGTGCCCAATTCAGGAGGGCTCCTTTTATGTTCTTCAGAATGTAGTTTCTTGTCTCTAATGCAGCTAAGAGTGGTAAATCATTATAGAGTTCATACTCTAAGGTAAATTCTGAAATTCACTGGACAGTTCATTTATGAGTATAAGATCTCTCTTTTTTGGCTCTCCACCCAATCTTTTGCCTTTTTCTGTGGTTTATTAATCAATTGTCATTACTGCTCATTATGGTCTGGTGCCTTTCAGATATAAGCATGAGTCTTGACATTTTTTCTCCAATCAGCATCACTATCATGTTCATCATCTACGCACAGGAAGCAGGGCACTCTCAAAGACATAAACAAAGACAGAAAACTGGCTAAGATGACGCACTGGAATCTTTGCAAAAAGTATCATCTGGCAACACAAAAGAACTGGTGGATCCCAAGTCTGAAAAAGCAGGAGAAAATGAGCAAACCAAAATTCTGTTTGTATTCAAATGGTCAGGGTCTTAGCACATAACACACCTGATCTGATCATTGTTGAGAAGAAAAAGATGTGGCTCGCTGATGTTGCAATACCTGGTTGTGACGGTTTCAGGGTACAGGCTGCAAACTGTTTTGCTTTCTGGCTTTGCAGGCTTCTAGCTAGCTGCAATAGCCAGCCTTGTTGCAAACCCTGGGATTTGGGCTGCAAAAAGAGCGGGAAATTCTGTGCGGGCCCTGTTGCAGTGATTGGCTGGAGTAAGGTTTTGGAGGGAAAAGCTGTCCGGGGATCTGAGTGCTGGAGGGGCTAGAGAGGAGTTCCCACCAATCAGGCTGGAGGGACAGCAACCTCTGTTAGGAGGCTCCAGCAGCATTTTATTGCGGTAATAGCCAATCAGAGTCAGGGGTGTGTGTATAAATGAACACAGAGTACAGCAGAGAATGTCTTCATGCTGGGACAAGAGCTGAAAGGAGAAGAAGAGCTGAATCCTGAGGGAGCTGGAACCAGTAGCTGACCATTGGGCTGTTGGCTGAGCGATTTCTGAAGGGGACAATCGAGGAAGATTGGGGCTCCGAGGGAGACTTCGCTAGCAACTGACCAGGCTGGATGATCGGAGAAGCAAGGACGGACTGGGCCTTGTGATCATCTAGGGCCACGTTCTGGTACACTGGCTTGGCTTGAGCTGTGGCCAAGCAAGTCAGAGAGGGAGAGGAACGTGGAGAGGTTTGTCTTTTAAAAGGGGAACTATTTTCCTTTAGAGAAAGGGGTAGCTCCTAGCCTTAAGAGACTTGCAAATTTAAACCAACAACTACCTGAACCTTATAATCTTTTTAGTATTGCTTGTGTATAATCATAAACTTGTTTTTGTTTACTGTTGAAACGCTTGCTACCAGTGTTTTGTGTCCACACTGTAGTATTCACTCGGCCGTTGCACGAACCCAGCATCCTAACAGGGCCAAGCTACTCCTCAGAGAGGGCAGGCACTTACTGGAACACTGGGCATCGTGGCACTGGTGATAGAAGAGTCAATGAGATACATGAGAAAATAGCCAAATATGAAGACCAGAGGATTAAGTGCAGAGACTCTGGCACAAGCCAGCAGCTGTGGTACCAGTGGTGATTGGCACACTGGGTGCCATCCCAAAAGGCCTTGGGTGACACTTGAAACAAATCAGTGTTGTCAAAATCACCACTGCTCAGCTACAGAAAGCCACACTGCTCAGATCTGCGTGCATTATCTGCCAATACATCACAACATCCTAAGTTCTTGGGATGAACCTGATGTGTAAAGAAGACCAACTCCAATTAGTGGTCTGGTGGTAGTTTTGTGTGTTGTATAATAACAATAATAATAATAATAATTCCTGTTTGTGTTCAGTGCAGGCCTATGGTAGAATGAGGAAGGGAAGAAGTGTGTATATGGAATCAATCTAATCATTCATTCATTCACTACCGAACCCAATTCAAGGTGCTAACTTTAACTTATAAAGCCCTAAATGACTTGGGCCCCAGATATCTAAAGTAGCGCCTTCTCCCATATCGACCTGCCCATGTTTTAAGATCTGGAGGGGAGGCCCTTCTGGTGATCCCTCCGCCTTCATTAGTTAGGCGGGTGGGTACCCGGGAGAGGGCCTTCTCGGTGTTGGCCCCCAGGCTGTGGAATGGTCTCCCCCTCGAGGTGCATCAGGCCCCTTCTTTGTTCCTATTCAGGAAGGCAGTGAAAACGTTCCTCTTCACACAGGCCTTTGGTTAAATGTCCCCCACACTTCCCCTCACTGAAAATCACTGATGTTTTTAACTTTCCTTGTATTTTTAAAACTGCATTTTTAAATTTGTTTTGTTTTTGATACTGTTTTTATACACCTGTTTTTAAATGCTGTGAGCCACCCAGAGACCCTTGGGTATGGAGCAGCATATACATTTAAATATAAATAAGTAAATAAATAATCAGTATCCATTTGTCGTACTGTGCTCTCAATGGGCTAGATGCATTTAGTTTTCCTCTGTCGGCCACATATCCTATATCCAAGTAGTTTTCCAACATAATTGTAAGCTGGAGTGCACTGTGATGCATGTCATAGAATCATGAAATCATGGGTCACCTTCTGCATCAAGGGCCTCCTCATAGGCACATTAATGTGGATCAAAGAGGCCCTGCCCCATTGGCCATACTCCATCTGCACTGGATGGGCCACAATAAAACCATTAAAAAAGCAGATAAAGCAGATTGGCTAAAACAGTGTATGAGAGCCTTGATAAATTAGAGAAACAGCTTCTTCTCCCCACTTTCAGGCACACAGTTGTTTCAGTTTGTTCATTTTACCTGATAATCCTTCCTCAGCTTGTCCTCACTTTGAGTCACTTTGCTCACACCTTTCTGTTCCTGTCCTGAGACTCCTTTGTGAGACTTTTTTTAAAGATCTCCACCCCTCTCCACTGTCACAACACCCCCTGCGCTCTGATAGGATAAAGGTTCTGTTACTCGTCAGCTTGTAATCACACATTGGGTGAAAAGAGAGGCTAATTCAGCCAGTATGAACCTACTATAGTACCGTTCAGCCCCCTTGGTCCTCTCCCCTGATGACACACCCCAAAATGAAATAGGATTAACACTCTGTAATGGCTTGTAAAAATCAGGACTCAGGAAAGTGCAATTAAAGGGAGGAAAGTCCATGGATAAAATGGATAGGGTGAAAAAGGTGTTAGCAATGCAGTTCTATTTCAAATAAGTAAAGAAAAGGAGTTGTGTAAAACAGAATAAGCCATGTTCCTTTCTCATTCTCTAACAATATGAATTGGAGTAGAGCCTCTCTGGGAGGTGAGAATGTGATATGTCACTGCCTCAACCCGACAGACCAATCACTTGAGCAGGCATTTCCTGCTCAAGGAATGAAGTGTTAGAAAATGTAATTTGGTCCTCCGGCAGATAGGGGGCATCCGTTCAGAGCTCCCTATCTCCTCTTTCAAGGCAAGTTTTGTTTTAATAGGGTCACATTCAGCAAGAGATGTGTGGGCACCCTTATTTGAAGATAACCAAACATCAGTCCCCAAATTCCACGTAGAATGGGGGGGGGGAGAAGAGAGAGAAATGTAAAATAATAATGGCTGGATAATAGAGTCAGGAACAGATAAGAACATAAGAGAAGCCTTGCTGGATCAGGCCACAGCCCATCTAGTCCAGCATCCTGTCGCACACAGTGGCCCACAAAATGCTCATGGGCATCTCAAGCAGAGACAAGGACAAACCTTCTCCTGCTCTCGAGTCCCAGCAGATGGCCTTTGAAGCGCCCCAGTTCCTCCCCCTCCAGCCTGGAAGATGCATCTAGGCATTCGTTCTAGTAGCCATTGATACATCTGTCATCCATAAATTTGTCTAACCCTACCTTAAAGCCATCCAGACTGGTAGCTGTCACCACCTCTTCCGGCAGCACATTCCATAAGCCAATGACCCTCTGGGTGAAGAAATACTTCCCCCTGTCAGACCTTATTCTCCTACCCATCAGCTTCATAGAGTGCCCCCTGGATCTAGTGTTGTGCGATAGAGAAAAGAAATTTTCTCTATCCACCCTTTCTATACCGTGCATAATTTTATATACTTCAATCAGGTCCCCTCTCAAACGCTGTCTCTCCAGACTGAAGAGGCCTAGACGTTGCAGCCTGGTTTCGTAAGGGAGGTGTTCCAGACCCTTAATCATTCTGGTTGCCCTTCTCTGCACCTTCTCTAGTTCCACAATATCCTTTTTGAGGTGTGGTGACCAGAATTGTACACAATACTCCAAATGTGGCCTCACAATAGATTTATAAAGGGGCAAAATGACACTTGCTGAGCTGGGAGCTACAGAACTTGGCATCTGATTCTTTAATCAGGATTTAAGAGTTGGGCAAAAGCTTTGCCACAAACGGTCAGGATGAGGAAAGTAACCCACAAAACCTCACTATCTATAAGGTAAACACACACTCCCACTTAAAACCATTGCGGCAAGAGACAACCTTCCTTTTGGCTGCCAGCATAGACAGGAGCACACATGCCAAGCAGGAGTGAATGGAAGGTACATGGAAATAAGCAGTTGTAATGAACATAATGCAATTTAGTTGATAGAATTACCCCAACCTCAATGTAGTTATTCTGGCTTTTAAACCGAGATGGTGGAATTTGTCCAAGTAATTGGCTTTGAAGGCCAAAAAGGAATCAACACCATTTATACTTATCTCCTGCCAGATATTTAATTGATGCTAATCACTATAATGTCTCTTACTCCCACAGTGTTCCAGTCCTTGCATTTTTTCCCTTCATGTTGATGGGAAATACATTCCCCATTTTTTTAAAAAAATCTTCCCACTCTTTAAAAAAGATTAAAAAACAACATATTAAAAAAGCAGACAAAGGAGAATAATCATTTCATGCAAAAATCTATTAAGAAAATGACTTCCTACATCTATATGATGTAGGAAATAGGGTTTTACGGTAGTAGAGGGCTCCAGCTTATCCATTTTGAAGCATTTGGGGGCTGAAGGTGACATAGTGAGCCAGTTTGGTCTAGTGGTTAGGGAGCCGGACTCTTATCTAGGAATACCGGGTTCGATTCCGCCCTCCCCCATGAAGCCAGCTGGGTGACCTTGGGCTAGTCACAGCTCTCTTCTGAGCTCTCACAGCCCTACCTACCTCACAGGGTGTTCTGTTGTGGGGAGAAGAATAAAAAGCTTGGTCAGCCGCTTTGAGTGCTCTTAAATGGGTGAGAAAAGCGGGGTAGAAATGCCAACTTTTCTTCTTATAGGATAAACATGTCACCTAGGGATGTGCACAGATGTTTTGGGGTTTTTTGTGTTTGATTTGCATCAAAAAATAATGCAAGAAACTTTGTATTCATTTGAATAGATCCCCTTCAAATGTGGTAGGATTTGATTTGATACGAAAGATACAAATCCCATACGTACCCCATACATATCCGCACAGAACACATCAAATGTGCCCTGAATCAACTTTGAATCTACAGTGGTACCTTGACATACGAGTTTAATTCGTTCCGTAACCTTGCTCTTATGTCAAATCGCTCGTATCTCAAAGCAATTTTCCCATTAATCCATTCCAGCTCCCAAAACACCACCTCAGTTGTTTTTGTTATGTACTGTACTGTATTTACATACTCGTATCTCAAATCTTGCTCTCATCTCAAAGCAAAATATCACTCGCTCGGCGGCTTGTATCTCAAAACACTTGTATGTCAGGGCACTTGTATGTCGAGGTACCACTTTACTCTTAATCCACTTTGATTCCACTCTCAATCCACTTGGAATCCACTCTCCATCCACTTGGAATCCGCCCTCAATCCATTGCAGGTGCAACTGAGGCAGCTGCTTTCCAGGTTCCCAAATGTAACAAGGCTTCGTACAAATGTTCGGAAGCATTCAATTTGAATTTGCATGTCAGCCTTCGAATGTGTCAACAGTTGATTTTAATCTGAATGTCTGAATTCAGCCAGATTTGTACAAATAACGAATAATAAAAAATATTTATGCATATCCCTACTGTCACCCGTAAGTGCTGCAGCTCATTGAGAATATTGGGAGACAGCGTAACACACTGATAACAGTTCAGCCTAAAACCTGTGAGATGAGGATTCATTTCCCAGCTTGACAACAAAGCTCACAGGCTTTGAGACACTCACTACCTCTCACTGTAAAAAGATCCAATGAGGAGAATGTGGTTGTATCACCTGCAGTACTTAAGGGAGTGGGGATGCGTGCGAGGACATTCTTGGCTGAAGGCCCCAGGTTATGGAATGATCTCCCCTACAAGAAATGTCAGACATCCTCATTTTATGTGTTCAGATGGCTGATAAATACGCCCCCTTTTTTCTCTGTTCTTCGGGAGGGAACGTTCCAGGCAAATCACAAGAAAGCATTGTCCTCACCTCACCACACTGTCCCTGTGCCTTACCTGCTGTTGATGGGTTAAAAGCTGTCCACAAGCATTCCTGAGGCACCTTGAACAGCTTGGGAATGGTGCATACTCAACACTACCAGGTCTTACACCCCCATACACCAGATGTGATGTTCCATCACCCAGTTGTGACAAGGGGTGGGTGGCTTCAGGATGTGACACCAGGAACACAACAGGAAGGCTTGCCAGAGCAGCTGGACAGGAATGGGACTGTTCCAGTGCTCAGTATGCCAATGGTCCTGATGATTCCTGTTGTTAACCAGCTTCTGGGATGGTTTTTGGGGACCATTCCAAAAAGATAAGGGAAGATTTGTCCTTGGTGTTATACAGAGCCATCCCAGGAATCTGTTTTCTTTAGGTGACTTTGGAAGGATATTTTAAAGCTAGGCTCCATTCACATCTGCTTAAAGCAAAACACTTCTGAGATGGATTAAAGATGGTTTTCAGGTGGGATCATCTACACATCAGTCTGATCCTCTCACTCTTCAACACTCTAGGCAAGAACAGGCTGATTAGAGTTGGTATGAGAACTCACACACTACCATCTAAAATGTGCTTTTGAGTGATGCTTTTGCTACAAGTGAATGCAGCCTTTGTTAATTAGTTTTATTGATTGAACCCCAGGTCACAAGAGGTTAAAAGATACAGCATTCAAAGAAAAAAGGGTGGGGGGAGGAAAAGAGAGAGATTCCAACTAGGGATGTGCATAATTTTTATTTTTATTTTTTTGCATTCAATTTGTAACAAATCGAATGCTAGAAAATTTGTATTTACTCAAATAGATCCCCTGCAATTGTGGTTGGATTCTATCTGATACTAATGTATTCAGTTGAATTCATATGAATATCCGATACGAATGCATATGTATCTGATACGAATGCATACATATCCGATATGTATCCGATATGTATCCTCAGTTTAACAAATATCTGAACTATTTGTATGAATGTTAATGTACGAATGTCATAACATTTGATTCATGTATGAATGTACGAATTCATTCAGCATAACAAATGTTACGAATATTCATGCACATCCCTAATTCCAACTCAATTTCTGTGAATATTTCTTCCCATAGATTTGTAGCAGTCTAGGCAAAATAAGGTATTTCCCACTAAACAGATTCTTTCCAGGCACTTAAGTTGAAGTGGGAAACATTAGCCTATTTGGGAGATATCAGCTGCAGCACAATTCAGACTCACGCATTCTCTCCTGAGTTTTCATTAAATGGGTGAGAGGGGAATCCAGTGACTGGAGGAACAATCCTTCATTTATGACTTAGGCTGCCTACAGAGGGCCAGAGGACAATGAAAGAGCTTCTCTGCATCTTGCTATTTCCCCTCAACTTTAGGGCAACTTTGCAACTATGAACTACCTATCTCCATGCTTGCACTTGTAAAGGTGAAAAGGCAACTTCCAGGTATTTAGGCAGCACAAAAACCCCCCAGAAGTATGTGCATGTCAACTCCCACACATTTACAGAAGCCATTTTTGCCCTAGTTTCAGCCCTGAGCACATGTGGAGCCATTTCCTTCAGCAAGGAACCCATGAGACAAGTTTCCAGACCAAGAACATTGTGACACTATTTCAGGAAAACCTGTGTTGAAAATACAGATTTCCCTCAAATAGGATATAGCAGGACATCACATCACCCTATATCATGGAGCTATGTGGGGGTTGGGAAAGACTTTCAGCATCGTATCTATGCTGATGACATCCAAGTTTTTCAAAGTTTTAAGTCATTGGACCCTTCTGCATGGAATTCCATGATGGATGGCTTGTCATGTGTGTGCCAGTAACTGATGGACAATTGTCTGAAACTGAATATAAACAAAACAGAGATCTTGGTGTATTAGCCTGATTATCCAACAGCTCCTCTAGTATGTTCACCTGTGTGTCTATAGGATTGTTCAGTGGTCCCAGTGATTGCTGGGAATCTTGGAGTCCTGTTGGATGACCGGTTGTCCTTATGCCTCTTCATTGAGGCAACTATTAAAGTATGTAATTTCCATCTTTTGAACATCCAGAGGATCTGGAGGTTCCTAACAATTGAGACTGCCCACTTGCTTGCCCATGCTCTGGTGATATCACATCTGGATTGCTCTGACTTTAGTTCAGAATAGTGTCGTCCAGGTGGTTTTAAACCTTCCATGTCTCTGCTGCTTGCAGAAGCCTCTACTGGTTGCCAATTCAAGCCAGGGACTATTTCAAATACCTGGTTTGGGTATTTAAAGCCCTGTGCTCTAAGCTCCCCAGCTATTTGGCAGATCATCTAAGATGATATGTACCATCCCAGAACCTGTGATCTACAACCAAGGGTTTTTTGGCTCTTCCACCAATGCATATAGCCACCTCAAGGATGCAAGTAGGGATGTAGATGAATATTCAAAACATTCATTATTTGTATGAATTTGTACGAATTCAGACATTCGTACTTTAGTATTGGTTTGAATGTCTAAACATTCATTGTTCTTTATTCGTATGAATTTGGATTTACAAATATTCGATTCCTTACAAATCGAATGTCAAAAATTGCATTTGTGCACACCCCTAGTTGCAAACCTTTCATGACCTGTGCCCACATTTCCAGAACAGTCTTCCTGTAGACGTTACCAGGCCCCTAAGGGACATTAGTACAGAAGCATGAGACTGAGACCAAATTCTGGAAAGGACATTTTATTCACTAGTGGGTGATTCACTAGTGCGTACAGTTGTGAATCCTTTCACAAAGAACTGCACAAAGGACATTTCAATAATCAGACTTTGATATAATTTCAAAAGAGCAAACATAAGAACATAAGAGAAGCCCTGCTGGATCAGGCCACAGCCCATCCAGTCCAGCATCCCGTCGCATACAGTGGCCCACCAAATGCTCACGGGCATCTCAAGCAGAGACAAGGACAAACCTTCTCCTGCTCTCAAGTCCCAGCAGATGGCCTTAGAAGCGCCCCAGTTCCTCCCCCCCTCAGCCTGAAGGATGCACCTAGGCATTCGTTCTAGTAGCCATTGATACATCTGGCATCCATAAATTTGTCTAACCCTACCTTAAAGCCATCCAGACTGGTAGCTGTCACCACCTCTTCCGGCAGCACATTCCATAAGCCGATGACCCTCTGGGTGAAGAAATACTTCTCCCTGTCAGACCTTATTCTCCTACCCATCAGCTTCATAGAGTGCCCCCTGGTTCTAAGAGCTTTCCTTTCCCCAAACAACAGAACTTACTTCCTACTTTCTTACCTACACAGGAAAAGAACTCTGAGAAACCCCTTTCTGTAGCTGATTTTGCCTCTGTCAGTAAAACACATATTTGACCTATGATCAAACCCTTTAATCAGCAAATATATCATATTAGCCCTCTGTGCCGTCCATATTCCTGTAGCTGGAGGAAGATCTCCTCTGCTTTTGGAAGGGCTTGAAAACCTTTCTTTTTGATTCACACAAGTGAGTCATTTGGGTCTGGGCCTGTGGAGGTGAGAAGTATCTCGGGAGGAATTGGACTGTTGACTTTATATTGTTGGAGCTTAGTTTTATATGAATATATCTATTTGCTTGTTTGTTTTAACTGTACATGTTTCTTGTCTCACCCTCTTGTGGAAGGGGTGTTGTAAATAAAAATTATTGTTCTATGTGTGGCAATCCCAACATAGCCATGACATAACTGTGTGCTTCAACCCCTGCTTGGATGTAGTCTTAAGCAAAAGCTAGAAGAAGGCGGCAAGAGACAGAACTACTGGACAGACAGGATAAAGCAAAAGATCTGAGAACAGAAAATTTGCACGGATGTCTCTATCTTGTGCCAAATGCAATAAAATCTATATGTTAGATACAGAAAATTTTAAGAAAAGCAGAAAAAGTAATAAGCGTGGAGCCTGTGGCCAATTAAGGTCTGGAAGTCCAATGAACTTGGCAGCACATGAATCTCTTTCTTCATCAATAAAGCTGGAAGAATGCAGCTTTGTCAGCAGAAAAGAGCCAGAAGCCGTGTCCTTGGTGTGAAAGTTCCTGAGAAACTGGCCGCCTACCTAAATACCAGTCTCAGCCATGCAGGCTACCTCCAGCATCACGATCATTCAGTGTCAGCCTCTTATCACTCAGGCCTCTGTGCAATTTCCAATGTGTGTAGTATAGTAAACAAGAGTGGTAGAAGCTTGCTGGCAGAGGGACAACTTTGTGAAGAAGAAGAAGAAGAGGAAGAGGAAGAAGAAGAAGAAGAATTGGCTTTTCTACCCTGCTTTTCTCACCCATTTAAGGGGGCTCAAAGTGGCTGACAAAGCTTTCTGTTCTTCTCTCCACAGCAGAACACCCTGTGAGGTAGGTGGGGCTGTGAGAACTCAGAAGAGAGCTGTGACTAGCTCATGGACACCCAGCTGGCTTTATGGAGGAGTGCAGAATCAAACCCAGTACTCCTAGATAAGAGTCCAGCTCCCTGACCACTAGACCAAACTGGCCCAGTAGCAGCTCTTTCAGTTGAATTGGCAAGACAGAGGAGAAGCAGTGATTAAGAACTTCACCTTTGCCCCCCTGGGTAGTAGTAATTTTTCATTTTTGGGAAGACTTCTTTGTCCAAAAACTATTCTAGCAGTAAAGAGGTACCAAGGCTATGTTCACACCCAAGTTTTAATCCACTTTCAGAATGAGAGAACACATCAGCAAGGTGACTAGTCATTTTCTTTCCATTTTACCTAACTCAAAGGTAGATTTTCAGAGTCATATGTTTCTGAAAGAAATCAGCTTGTCGCTTTGCTGATGGTTCTCTTACCCTGAAAGTGGGCTGAAGCTGGATTAAAACTTAGGTGCAAAGATTGTGAAATAATGGGAGCGAGATGAGAATCCAGTTCTCTTTTAGCTCTGCTAAAGGAAACTTTAACAAACCTAATTAAATCTCTTTGTAGATTTTCATTATAATTTACATTTAATAGCTCATTCTTCACTAGGGTGCATAATGAGGTAATATCCATAAAAGCTAAAGTGCAGCTTTGATAAGCTTTGTGGATTAAGACCTACTTCATCAGATGCAGTAAATGAAATTTAAGTTGGGAGATGTTTGGAGGAAATGCGTATACACCTCCACCCACCAACACGTTCAGAGGTTACATTCAGAAAATTGTTAAAAACACTGTTATCTACCCTGGCCTTTGAAATTAGAAAGCATTTTCTTCTTCCCACATTCAGTTATTATTTGAGAATTTCATTATTTTAATTTGTTCATGTTATATTTTGTGTCCTGTTGCTGTCACCTGCTCTGAGACCTTCGGGTATAGGACAGGATAAAAATGCAAGCAAACCAGCAAATCCCATTTAGGTCCTTTCTGCATGAACCTATATTCTGGACCAAGAGTCCACTTCTGGGTCTCGCTGAGTAGTGTGTATCTGTGAGGCCCCATTCCCTGCTAGTAGGCTCCATCCTCACAGGACAACATGATTCTAGGCAAGGAGGCCCTGGTGGAGATGACTGGTAGACCCATTTAATTGAGTGTGTAATGGTGGACCAGAAGGTTCTGGTCCAGAACATGGCTAGATATGCAGAACTTATGGTTCCCTTGTTCTGGACTACCAGGGACACATTTTGGTGAAACATCAAAAAGCACTGCTGAAATGTATCCCCCAGAGTCTGTGCTGCTAGGAACATTTGTTCTTTCCCTCAAGAGTGCTCAGAACCCTGACTCAAAGCCCATGCATGCTTCAAGGCTGGGGTGGGAGGCTGTTCTAGATCACACCTTTCTGTGGTCAAAAGCAGCAGCCCTGGATGTTCCAGAACCACTGGTTCCAACAACGGATATGTTAAGTGCCTAAGTTCATTACTTTTGTCAATATGTATCAAGAGAACATAAAGTTTATCAATTAGGGATATGCGTAAATGAAAAATTAATGTTCATTTTGCATTTGAATCAAAACGTCTGAAAATTCATTCTATCATCAAATCGTTTGAATGTTCACATTCACAGCCAAACATTTTTCACAGCATTTTTTCCTACTGAAAGTCTATCTTCATTAGAAAAATATTGCAAAAATGCAAAAATTTGATTGGATTTTTCTGTTTGCACACCAAGAACATTATTTCTCTCATTTGCATGTCTGGACATCCATTTCAACACAAAAAAATTTGCAAATTTGAATGTTGGGTTTAATTTTCAATTGTGAATTCATTCGTGCTAGGAATGTGCACAAATATTCATAATATTTCATATTTGAACAAATTCGTTTGTATACAAATCCAATGTTACGACATTCCTACATTGACATTAGTATGAATATGAGTGTTTCAGGAGATATGGATGATGCTTTGGACCATTTGTGAAATGGGGAGGCGGGAAAGCAGCTGCACCAGTCCCATCTGCAATGGATCCATGGTGCATTCGACATGGATTGAGAGTGGATTCAAAATGGATTCAGCACAGATTTGACACTTTCAGAGTGGATATGTTATAGGATATGTATCAGATATATGTCGGATATGTATGCATTCATATTGGATATTCATATGAATTCATATCAAATAGAATCCTACCCCAATCGAAGGTGGTTTATTTGAACGAATACAAATTTTCTTACATTCAATTTGAAATAGATCAAATGCAAAAAAAAACCCATCCATGCACATCCCTAATTCATGCCCACCTCTTTTACCAATTTGATTCTGTGGTATAACATGTATCATATGGTGTACTTCAGTGTCCTTTGCTTGCTAATATAGGATTAGCCTATAATCTTATGATTTCTATAGAATCAGAAAATGGCTTTCAGGAGACTGGTTGGAGTCTAGGTAACTGCCACCAATAGCTTCTTTTGCTTTGCTTTCCTATCTGTCTTTTCTGTCAAAGGGTCATTCCACATGACAGTCGAAGAGAAACATGATATCCCATTAGGAAGTAAGTGGGGGTGTCTTTTTCTGAGATTTCTATATCTATTTAGAGCCTTTAAAAACCTGCTTCTGGAGTAAATTGAACTCCTGCTGAAAACAACAGGAGGTTGCCTACATTTCACAGAATCGCATTTCACAGAGCATGCATATCTGATTAAATTTAAGTGTCAGAATGTATCATTTGTATGAGAAAGGACTTCAGAACACATTCAGTCGATCTGGTTTAGAGCTGACAGATCCATGTCACTGAAGAAAGTTAAACCAGAAATCATAAGAACCAGCTATGAAATTTAGAAGCAAACAACCTCTGCAGTTTGCACTTGTTCTGGCTATTAAAATCAGAAGCTGTGTCCAGACTTACCAAATTCTGTGTATTCCAATACATGAGCATCACACCTGATCCCCAGTACTTCATAGAGGCGGTGCTTTATGTCATCACTACTGCAAATTTACCTACCATGGAATGATGAACTCTCACTCTGCTAGGCATGTGCACGAATGTATTTTTGACATTCGAATCCAAGCAGATTCGAATGTCAAAAAACCTGATTCGAATCAGATATTTAAGATCTGAATGTCATAAAATCTGATTCGAATCCACAGCATTCAGATCCGTTTGTTTGAATGTTAGGTTTGTGTTTAAACATACAAGTGTTGACAACATTTATATCTGTTATACCTATCCATGTGCATCCTGTAAAAATCTGTATGCATCCCCTATTATCCCATATGCATCCTGTTTTAATCCCATATTTTAAGCACAAGATATGGATAATTTTCCCAGCAGATTCGTATGCAACAGATACGAATCTACACATTCAAATCATTCGAAAATCCATATCGGATTTTCAAAAATCCATATTCAAGTTTGAATGTCGACATTCGTTGGATCATAATCAAATATTTGGATTTTTGAATATTTGTGCCACATCCCTACACTCCGTAGTATCAGGTAAATTCGAAGTTTCCCGCCAGTCTGGACAGGATGGCGAGAACAGCGAATGGGAGCTCCCATTGGCTGCCCCATACCACGTGATGTGCACCTCACTGTGCAAGCCACAGAAGTCCTGCAACTTTCTCTGAAAGTTTCTGCAACTTTCTACAGGAAGGCTGCTGGAGTCCAAATTGCACGTTGTGGCTTTGCAGCAGGTAAGCTGCACTTTTTTCTGTAACAGCGGATTTTATTCCACTAATCTGGATACAGCCAGAGCTAGTGTGTACATTAATAGTTACAATATAAGCAAAGACTTCTATCTATTTAATTTGCATACAAATTAGGGCCATTTATGGGATCTGGGGAGATGTTTCTGGATAGACGTTAGCATGGGCCAGCATGTACTACCTATGTAGATGTCTGTCTATCCCATTCCCGGACCGAACCAGCACTTTGGCTAAGGAGTGGTCCATCCAATCATGGCACATGTGCAGAAATTGACTAAAAACACTGAAAAATTAGTATGAATCTAAAACACTGGAAAACCCATGTCCTGTCTTTTTCAGCCACAACTGCAACAGTTAAATGAAAGTGAATTCATAAAATTCCGTTATATTTGGATATTCTGGAATAAAGCATGAGTTGTGTTCATTCACTGGATTAATTCACTTTGGAGATATGCATATTGTTTTTCCCCATTTTTCTAAGATTGATTTCATCAGAATATATGCATCATCTAATATTGATATTGATGTGACCAATAGATGCCAAACCTTATAAAAATCAATTTTTATCCTTTCTCTCAGCAGTTCTTCCTTCATTATAATTAAGTAATGATTCATCACATCCTTCCAAATTAAATTATACCAATTTTTCTTCTAACACCAGGCAATTAGCAAATATGCTACAAATATCAAACAATGTACAACTTCAATTTCTCTTTTTTAAATTTATTTTTTGGAAAGGAATGAAATATGTATACTTCTGGAATAAATTGGATTAGTATTATTTTCATTATATCATTGTGTATCTCTAACCAAAACCTCTTAACTGTAGGGGAAACCCTACAGAAGATATAGGTAAGATAATGGTGCCTTCTCAAACAAGTACATGAGGAAGACCTGGTTATTCTAGCAAGCCATTTTTCCACTTATCAGTTTGATATATATTTGTTTCATCTTCAAGGTGATGATCCAAGGCTTCCTTTTGATGATGATGATATTTTCCCAGTCCTGATATCCAACTGATTGCATAAGTCATTTCCCCAGATTGATTTCAGGCCTTATATTGGAAGTGATGTGTAAGAAGGCACTAATTTATATAACTTAGCAGTGGTCTCTCTGCGGTGTTATTCTCTCTCCAGTTAGTTATTAACTCAAAAGATGTCTCCTTCCTAGTCATCACCTGCCTTATTTCTTAATATTGTTTTTAATATTGTTCTGATCTACTGGTGTTAACATTTCTTGTATTTCATTAATTCTCATTTTTTAGGAATATTCTTCAACTAAATTCCAGATACTCATTTTTTCCTGCAATACTTTCCAGTAGCGAGGTGCACAAATACTTTTTTGACATTCTATTCAAACCGAATACCCAAAAATCCAATTCAAATCTTTTAAATTCAAATTTAACAAGATTCAATTTGAATTTACCAAATTTGAATCTAATTTTTTTATTTTTTTATTTGAATTTGCACATACGAATGTCGACAACATTTGTATGTGTACATACGCATCTTCCCCATATCCGTACACATCTCGTAGTTATCCCATATGCAACCCATTTTCTTCCCGTACGGATGCATACAAATGCATATGGATGCAGAAAAGATACTGATCTTCAAGTACGCATCATGTACAAACCTGTACACATACAAATGTCTAAATAGTTCAAATGAATAGATCCAAAATTTGAAATTTGATTAGAATGTTTACATTTGAATTTTGGGACATTCTATTTGAGTTCAAATGTCAAAATTCAGCACATTTGATCAGATTTCAAATGCCTATGGATATTTGTGCACATCTCTACTTTGCAGTAGTCCTTTGCTATTATACTTTTGCTATCCTTGTAATTCTGCATTTCTAACAACGGTGATGGGAGTGGCGGCTGTAGATCAGTGATAGAACAAACTACCTGGAAAGCAGAAGGCTCTCCCTGAAAGTAGGCAATGGCAAACCACCTCTGTACCTCTGTCAAGAAAACTACCCAACAAGAATGGTGCTAGTGTTGATAGAATTTTATTATTTTTTTATTAGATCTACTGATGTACTCTCTATGTACTCTCTGTGTTCATAGCCAGGTGTGACTCACAGGTGAATGTCTTTTTAAAGTAGTTCAAGAGCACCAAAGGAAGCGGCAACCAATCTAAGGCTGAAAGCATCTAAAAGCTTTTCCTTGTCATACATTTTATCACCATGAACTTCATTATGATCAAGGGGGTTTTTTTTTCTCATAAAAAGGAGACTGTTGGTTAGCACAATTACATTTTAAGTTTCCTGAATCATTAACATTGATTCTCCTTTTGTCCTATGAGTCTCGCCCACATTTTTTTGCAGATGATATTTAAAAGTCAGAATACCCTTAGGGTACTAAAGAACCAAGTTGATATTGTGTGGCTAAAATAATAATGGCATGGCTTAAAAAAAATCCACGTTACTGGGCAAGCTGGTGCCATCCCCCGTTCCCAGCATAACTCACTCAGAAAGTCTGAGGTGTTTTTTTTTAAGATCAGGAAGCAAGAAGGAATCAATTCAAGATTACTATTAGCTCCTTCACGCCTATTCCATTATTTTCACAAGTAGAGGCACCATTTAGTGAAGGAAATGCTGAGATCCTTTCTGCACTTAACCTCTGTTAATCTGTATCAGCTAGATCCAGATCCACCAGAGCCAGAGGCATCTGCATTGAATGGGCTTTTGAGTAACAAATGTGTGCTAAAGAGCGCTAGCACAGATGTAGACCACGTTTATCTGGTCTACCACTGATCAGGATCTACTCTACTCCCAGGTAGATGATGTGATCTTAGCAGCTCCTTAATCTGGATTAATGAGTAAGTGCAGAAAGGGCCTGATATCCCATTTTTCCTGAAATGCACGTGCTGAAGAGGGCACCTAGAGTGACTTATGTTTTGTTTTAATAGGTCCATTCTAGTAGCCACTGATACACCTGAGTTCCATGAATTTATCTAAGCCTTTCTTAAAGCTGTCTAGGCTGGTTGCTGTTACCACCTCTTCTGGTAGTCAATGCCATAGCCTAATGATCCTCTGGGTGAAAAAAAATACTTCCCCCTGTGGCTTATTGCTGGTATGGCAGACCACAAATGGTATGTGGACAGCGTGACCCCATGGGCTGGTATACCAGGCCTGGTCTGTTTTCAGCGGACCACGTGGAAGTGGCACTGGAAATGCACTACTCCTGAGCACAGCACCAAAAGGACTGTTTCAAGAAATTGAGAAGGCCTTGTGTTTTGCTATGCTCCTTTAATTTTCCTTTAGTGATAACATGTTGCATGTTCGTTATTTTTTTCTTTTTCTTTCCGATGACCCTCAAAAAGCAGTGTAGACCTTTAGAATGACATGCATCAATTTTTAAAGGCCCAAGCCAAAGAAGTAGGATGCCTAGGCAGAAATGAGGTCAAGGCTTCTCCAGCTTGAATAGTGGCACAGGTGAGCGGTTTTCAGCAGGTATTACCTGCATGTTGAGCTATATCTGCTGAAGCTACTATGTATTAAAGTAGCAGAAGCCACCTGACCACCCTAGAGAGAGGAATCTCAATGGAGTCACTTGACCACCCCATAGAGAAGAATCCCAAAGGAGTCACCTGACCAACTTTCAGGAAATAATTCCAAAGGAGTCATCTTGCTAGCCTACAGAAAATAATCTAAAAGATACCAGACCACTCTACAGAGCAGAACCCAAAGGAGCCACCTGACAACCCTGCAGCAAAGAATCCAAAGGAGCCATGTGATCAACCTACAGAAAGAAATTTAATGGAGCCTCCTAGCCATCCCAAGCTATACAAAGGAATCTTATAAGGACACTCCTGGTCATCCTACAGAGAAGAACCCTGAAAGAGCACCTGTCTATACCCACAGAAAAGAATCTTAAGGAGCCACCTGATGAACCTACAGAAGGGAATCTATAAGGAGCCATTTGGCCATCCTACAGAGAAGAAGTTCAAAAGAGCCATTTGTCTACCCCACAGAAAAAGAATCCAAAGAAGCCACCTGACCAACCTACAGAAAGGAACCTGTAAGGAGGCACCTGGCCACCCTATAGAGAAAAATCCACAGGAGTCCCTTTTGTAACATTGGTGCCTGATGTATCTCCATTGGAAGGGTATCTGGAGGCTTGGAGACCACTCACATGAACATCTTAGGATGGTCAAGCTGCAAGAAGATATTTTCTCAGATTGTTTACAAGCCTCAATCTCCAAGCCACCCCTGTCTGACTCTAAGCATTGAGTATGCCAGGGGAGGTTATGCAGGAAACCTGATTTACTTTTTACAGCTTCTGTTACACAGGTATCATGGGATGGAGAGGGGGAGAAAAAGAAAACTAAGGGATCAGAGTTTGGGATGACTAACCAAATGCAAGTGACCTGCTAGTGAATTAAATGCCTCAGAACGGAGAGAAAGAAACTGTTGCAAAAGTATGACCTCCTCAGCTTTATGTTCTGACGGCACTGACAATACCTTGCATTCTGTTGCTCAGCTTCTCAGCACCTTGTCTAATGTATTGTTCCAGCATCTCTTCAGCTCTCTTTCCCTTTGGCTATCAGTCACCTGAACTTGTCATTAACGTCACACACAGTGCACACCTTTCCGAAAACCATCTTTTCAGATGTTTCTGAAACTGTTTAATTTTCAAAAGTATTAATGAAAGGTACGAGGCTTCAGATTTAAAAATCAGGTCTGCTTCCCTTTTCTAAGGCCCTTTCTGCACTGGGCCTTATTCCAGTTTATATGTCTGAACACTGGTTGTCATCTGCTTGCTGGTGCAGACTACAGAAGACCCAGTGCAGGTCCTGCCATAGTCTGCATCAGCATGCAAATGGCAGGGTCATATTCTGAGATATAATCTAAGGGTGTTTCTGCACTGCGGGGCAAAAAATTCAGATCTGTAGATCTGGGAACCTGGGAAGAGGAGGGCTAGATGTGTTCCATCTGCACACATGGCGCCAACCCAGATCTATCCTCCCTGTACCTGATGGTTCCTAGCTGTGGGGCATGGGAGGTCATTTTTGGTACTGTCCCAAAAACTACTTCCGGGAAATCTGGTTCATGGAGGCGTGCTGTCTCCACATACCTTTGTGATCTGGATTAAGACCCTCAGGCCGGATTGTAGACATCGTTAATGGGGTCTACAGTAGAACCAGATCAGGGGACTCTCAATCCAAAGCTACCTCTGTCCTGTGTGGATGGATCTGGAGTAGGGGTGTGTAGATTCTCTGCAGTCTGCATCACCATGCAGATGTGGCAACCCAGATCTAACCCTTCATGGAGAAACAGCCTAAAATATGGTCCAGTACAGCAAAGGTTTTAAAAACAATAACACCCCCGAAACCAATCTCTATTTTATTGTTGTTATTATTGTTGTTGTTGTTATTGTTATGATCAGCTTGTATCAGAAAACATTTGCTGGTCATCTACTTTCATTCTAAGCACAATGAGGACAAAGGAGTCCCTCTTAGCATAAGTGATGTGCCAAGGGGTTAATTCCGTGGATTTGTGATATTCTCTGAAATGCTTCTCTAATGCTTAGGTTTAATTTTAGTATCAAAAATTAGTATTCACCCTTCAGCCATTGCAGGGAAATAGTAGTAAGGGATAAGTTTGATTCCTATGAAAACGCATTTAAAAGCAAGCAAGATCCTTTTATCAGAAGTACAAAGCGCCACAATGGTTTTTACGCTGGAGGGTAAGTACACTTCCATATTCTGGTATACCAATCATTCCGACTAGCTCTGCTTGTAATCCATATTGCTGCCTTTCTAATAAAAGCGAAAGGAGCGAAAGGAGTGGATTAAAAACAACAGTGTCTGATGTTTGTGCACGCCCTTTTCATTGCCGGTGTTACAGTAAAGTTAATGTGGCTTTAAGCTAATATTACTTTCCAGGAGCTTTCTTTTTTGCTTTTAAGGCAAGCAGTGGAAAGCCACTGGTTTCTAAATCAAAGGACAATTCCACGCTGGACAGTTTTGCAGACCAGCAAGCATACTGGGAGACTTCCTTTGCACACTGGCGAGGTCTTAGGCCTTTTCAGCACGTTCTGTGGTGTAATCCAGATCAGTGGGTCCCACTGATCTGGGTTACACGGAGACTCACTGATCCAGATCACTTGAAGGTGTGCACTAGGTGGCACTGATTTAGCATGCACCACTCTGTGGCTGCAAAGCTTGCGCAAGCTTGCCCAGGTTTGTCTAGGAATTACACTTCCTAGCCCCAGAGCCTGGGGAAGGGGTGCCTTTTCATAGCGCATTGTCTTGCGCTGCTGAAAATCACCCCCGATTAGGGACGTGCATGAATGTTCTACACATTTGAAAATTGATCGAATTCAATCGAATGTAGACATTCAGATTTGAATAGAATGTCTTCACATTCGAATCCAAACGAATCTGAACGAATTTTGAATGTTTCAAAACATTTGTTCAAATGATTCAAATAATTTGAATGATACGTATGTATGCATTTGTGCTTATGATATGGAACAAAAAACGGGATGCATACGGGATAAAACGGGATACGTACAAAATCCACACAGATACGTATAGCACATATGAATGATGTCAACATTCATATCTTCAAATTTGAATCTAACATTCAAACAAATAGATTCAAATCTATTGGATTTAAATTGTTTTTTGTTGCATTTGGATTCTAAACATTTGAAACATTTCAACTCAAATTCGAATGCAAAAAAAAAAAAAAATGTGCACAGCCCTACCCCCAATAGTTCCAGATCATGGGGCATGCTGCCTGCCTGCATCCTATGATCTAGAACAAGATCTACAACAGATGTGGGTCAAGGCCCTCCTTAATTTGGATCCGGTTTCATCCAGTGCACTCAGAGACAAACCAGCAGGAGTGGGGTCTTCTTGACTCACATTAATGTGCACATCAGGAGGCCCATGATCTGCATCAAGAGGTTTCTTAATCTAGTTCACCAACAAGTGCAGGAAGGGCCTTAGACCATTGCAGCATGTGGAAGGAAGGCTCCTAGTATGCATGCTAGTTTGATATACCAGCCAGTGCAGAGTCACCCAAATACTTCATCATATCGATCAGATTTAGGTTGAATAAATGTCAATTTGGTGAAACAGGATTCAGAAGGACCCTAGTGCTACAATAACTTAAATATTAAACTAATTTAAAATGCAGCCATCCCAAATTTGGAGAATTATTCCTTGTGAAATACAGAACTGGATTCATTAGAAGGAGAACTAATGAAAGTTGAGGAAAGAAATATGATTCAAGGCTGTTAACATGTTAATGCCTACTAGAGAAGTGCATGAAATGGGTTTTTTGGCATCAATTTCTAACAAACCGAATGTTAGAAAATCAGTATTCATTCGAGTAGATCCCTTTTGAATGTGATAGGATTCTATTCAATACAAATGTACTTGTACAAATTTGGACAAATATCCAATATGTATCCGATATGAACGAATATGTATCCAACACGAACACATACATAACTGATATGTATCTGATGTACATATCCCGTAACATCTGCTCTGAAAGCATCAAATCCAACCTAGATCCACTTTTAATCCATTCTCTATCCATGTCAAATGCAACCTGGATCCATTGCAGATGTGGCTGGCACAGTCGCTTTCCTATATCCCCAGTTTAACGAATGTCCAAACTATTTGTACAAACGTCCAGAACATTCATAATTGTATGAATGTTAATGTACAATGTCCGAAATCAGACAAATTCATATGAATAACAAATGTTACAATTATTCAAGAGTCTTAGAGCGCAACTCCACTTTTGGGAGACGCAGCTTTGTTAGGGAAGGATGGGGGAGTTTCCCCTGTCTGTGGCATCCTACTTGTCTCCCTTCCAGAGCAAGAAGGTGCCATTTTCCATGGTGCTTCCATGAAGGTTAGGAAGGAACCATCTTGCTTTGGGAGTGCCTTTGTGAACAATCACCCCACAAAATGGCTTTGGTACCTGCTGCCACTCAAAATGGAGATGAGATGGCAGAGAACACCTTTTGGAGACAATGAATGTGCCCTATTTTGGTCAGTGGTGACTTGGCCTTAGTTTGTTTACATTTGTGGAAATCTAGTCAGGCCCCTTTTAGTTTTAGTTTTCAGTAGTTTTAAATATTGCAAGAAATATGCCTCTTTACCCTCAAAGATGATAAGCTTATAATTGAAGCACATTATCTAATTACTTTTTTTCCCTTTGCATTCATTGCTCTAATTGCTTTCCAGACAAATCACACTGGTGTATATTTGGCATGGTTCCACGTATTTTGGATTTACACTGATGCAGCTGCTTGCAAAAATTAGGTCACTGCATTCATTGTATGATAGCATCGGCCTAGAAATTTGGTCCGATGCAGTTAAGCTTCTGAAATAATAATGGAACATAAACTGTGACTTAAGGTATTCTCTCCTTAATAGCAGTTGTGTTTTAGCCACTTTTTGTTACAGTGTCTCTCGTAGCTTAAGGCTTCATGCAGCTGGAGTAACCATTGATGTGGGCTGAAGTCTTCTTCTGGAAGTCAGGTGGAAAGGAAATGCAATACATATCAAGCCTGGATGTGGTGCTACATTTTTCAGAGGCCTGTTTCATACGTAAACAGACTTGGTCATCTTCTGGGCCTCTTGTGTTTGCCTGCTGCTGTGGACTCAAGAGACCTTGCCATCACTAGCCACTACTGCACCAGATGGAGTATAATCCAGATTGGCCCAAACTGCCTCCCTGAGCTAGTTAAAGTCTGGAATACCAGTAAAGCTGGTCCACCAGTGTACTAATGCCATAGGGGACCCATTTTGGCAGCAGATCCTGTTGCATCACCAAAATGTGTCACTGACCAAGGGCTAGAAGGCCAGGCATTTTTATCCCTTGCTATGAGGGTTGGCTCTGAAGCCTGCATGATATTCAGGGCTGCCGTGGGGGAAAGAATCCCAACCAAGAACCTTTCTGCATTTGCCATAGTTGCTTTCCAGGGTACTCCCAGATGGAGCATCTGCACTGGAAGGTGCCATTTCTGACTCAGAAATGGATCCTTCTGTGCAGGAGTGCACTGGAAGGCAACTACGTGTGGAGCATGAAATTGTGCTCCACACGTGTACTTACCTCTATCAGAGATGGCCTTTCCCATCTCTGGCAAGCCTATCCGTACCTCTATGGTGCTGTGCGGATCAGCTGTGGCACCGTGCACACTGGCATGTCAGATATCTGGAACACAGATGTGCGTGCGTGGCACATCATTGTTTTCCCAGTGATGGCCACGTGTGCTGCTGCTGACACTGGCAGTCGAGATGGCGGCACCCAGAGGCACACCTGCATTTCAGGTAAATCTGCAAACATGTGGGGGGAGGGAATTCATTAGTCCAAATGCTAGTACACATGTGGAAGTGCGAACTTGCTCCAGGTCACAACCAACACTTGCCTGATCCAGACCGACTGATCAAGATCTGTGAAGATAAGTGCAGAAAAGTTCAAAGATAAGGCAGGTCATAGTTTCCATATAAATATCTTTCTAGTCTGCTTGCCTTTTCCATCATGGGATAGGAACAAGCTGTGATTACTGGATTATGTTTGAAACAGAAGCTATTATTTTTATTTTAGTTTGTTAGTGTGCATTCCAACATGCCATGATCAGTAAGATAAGCACAGGCTGTGGTTACATATTATGGGATTTTGAAAGAAAACAAAATCTGGTTTCCTGGTGTAGATGAAATTCCAAGCAAGGATTGCATTTGGTTTTTTACCTCTTCAGATAATATCATAAGAAATATCCTGCTGGGTTGGCCCCATTGCACATCTAACCCAACAGTTCACAATGACACAATAGGTTTCCAGCCTTATAAACTATCTCTTTCCTTCTGGTCTCCCAGCAGCTTGTGTTCAAAGGAACACCACCCATGGTCCTGGAGGCAGTTACATTGATTGCCCTGTTCCCCATGACTCAGCCAGTTCATCGTAATGGAACAAAGCGATAGCGAGCAGAGCTTTATTGTGATGTGTAAAGGAAGCCATGTGTCATTCTCCAGCTGAAATGGTAATACAATGAAGGCTCGGTGGATATTTTAAATTGGAGGCTGTCGACTGATATCCACCCCCAGCCAATTAAGGGAAATTATTCTTTGATGCATTAGGATTATATCCAGCCTACTTGCATCTTGATTGGAAAGAATGTGAGTGAATGTAACACAATGGGATGTAAACCACGTGGTTAAGTTAGGAATCATTGATAGCACCACAAAAGTGCACTAGATTTTATTTATTTATTTATTTATATTTATATTTATATCCCACCCTACACCTGAGGGTCTCCGGGGGGGTTAAAACCTTTAAAATCGAACATAACAAAAACTATATCAAAACAATAGTAACCAATACAACATTTAAAAACCAACATTATAAAAACAATGCAAAATTGGTTAAAACAGTAGTGTTTGCAGTGGGGGGAAATGTAAGCAACATTTGACCAAAGGCCTGAGAGAAGAGGTGCGTCTTCACCACCTTCCTGAACACAAACAAAGAAGGGGTTTGACGCACCTCCAGGGGGAGACCATTCCATAGCCTGGGAGCCACTACTGAGAAGGTCCTCTCCCGGGTGCCCACCCACCTATCCGCTGGAGGTGGTGGGACAACCAGGAGGGCCTAGTGCTGACATTTTTTGTGTGTGCCACCAAGCTTAGCAAGATAGTTGTGGTCATAAGGACCAAAGCAGTGAAATCCTTGAAACATACTGAAACAAGATATCCCATCCACTGTAGGTGAGAGTAGTGGCTTTACACTGAGAAATGTGGCAAAGTGTAGTGGCAGAGGGTAGTGGTTTTATACAGAGAAAAAGTATGGGCCAGCAATATGATCAGAGTAGTGTCATAAAGACAAACCTTTTCGTACTACAGTGCAAGCTAAGTGCCTTGCACGCGCACACATCCCCGTGTAGGCCTGGGCCCGGGGTGTGTGTACTCAAGGGGGTTCCTGCGGATCCTAGGGGACCCACGCTAGTCCCCTAGAACCCACAGGAACCCAGGGAAGGAACATAACCAGCCTGCCTGGCCTGGGTCGAATTTGACCCAATAGGGGACAGACCTGGAAATTGCATCACATCCCCACGCCAGCCTTTTTGGGCTAGGCCACACGGGGATGGATTCCCCTTTGCATGTAGGCAGGTAGGAACACGTGCCCACACATTCCTTACCTGCCTAGATGTGAATGGGGAGAGCATCCCTGAGTGGCCTAGCCTTTATTTCACTTCGGAAGTAAAACCAGAAGTGGAATGAAGCTTTTTCCAGCCCAGATTGTGAAGGGGAAGGATAGAGGATGAAATGTTCTCCCTTTTCCAGGGGGGCAATAAGGTTGCCACCTTGGAAAATGGAGAACACTGAAGCCTCCGAAAGTGGCTGAAGCCACAGCTGTTTCCTTCCCTTATTTTACCGGAGATGTGCTCCTTCTCTTGACAGCTGGCTTGACAGATCTTGTTCAGCTGAGTGCACTCAGCTAAATCAAGCCCTTCCTTACCCACCCCTACCTTGCAAGGCAATCTGGCTTCCAATGAGGGGAGAGGGGTTGGAGAGGAGGTGGCACTGCCCCCCCCCAATATCAGGGTTTGGCATACTTCTCATGGGGATGCCTGCATCCATGCAGAACTCGTACCTGTCCTGTGTTGCCAGGAATGCCATGGGGACGCTCCAGAAGCGTTCCTGGTCCTGTGCCTGGCCCATGCATGCCCAAACAGTGTCCAAAGGGTGCCAAATGGTTTGGATGGGGACAGGGCCTAGGAGTCCGTTTAGGGATTCCTGATATGGATTATACTCTGACCTGTGGAGTATAATAGTGGAGGCAAGACCTCTTTGGTCCACACTAAGGTGCAGACAAAAGAGGCCCAGAAGAGGTCCATGATATGGATTAAAGGTAAGTGCAAAAAAGCTTCAAAATTACAAGGATTCTTATTGGATGATCTAGAACAAATCAGCAGGATTTCTGTTTTAGAGTTCTGTACCCAAGCAAATATGGTAAGTTTTCACTTTTACTAGTCCTCAGGGTACTTTGTTTTTTCTTGATAGTTATTAAAGTATATTTTGTAGCTAAGTAATCAGCAACAGCTGTTGCAACAATACCTAATTACAAATATTCCGCCTTCTTAATATTTTTTAAATTTGTGGATAGCACAGCAAGTATATGGCTCACTCAGTAACGCTGATCTATCTTCGGTATTGTACTTTTTAACCTCCTGTTCTAATTTTATTCTGTTAGCATTTCTTTTTAGAAAGTGAGATGTATAACTATATAAATACTGAATACAAAATATGTTTTCTGGAAAGCAACGTAGAGTTTTGGAGCAACGTTGTGTTTCATTTTAGCTTAGGATTACTACATGGGAATGCTACACCTTTAACGATTGTATAGCAAGCAACACCTGCATAATTGTGTCTTCTATACAAACATTACAGATGTGACACTTGCATATGGTAACTCTGGCGTTAACTAGGGGCGTGCTTTCCGCAAAACACTGTCACAAATTCTTTCCAAGCTTTTGGGATGGCCTTGCCTCTCCTTCAGGGTCCAATTTTATGAAGGGGAACATCTGGCAAACTCAGGCTGCATCCAGACGGGGAATACAGCACCATTATGGAGCTGCTGTGGTGGGGTGGCACCCCCACCATAGCCCTGCTTTTGCCCCCCTAAAAAGTGCTTCTTACTATTGCTGGAAAACCCAGCATTGGTTGCAGGGTTTCAAACAACAGCACTTTTTAGGTTGCCCACTTATATTAGCTCCATCTACTGTGTATGAGTGGAGGCCAAAACAGGCAAGCACATCCAATCCCTTTGATGCCCGGATGCCCAGGAAGGCACATAAGCCACATCCCCATTACAAGCTTATTTCGCTTTCCCTAAACTGAAATAATAGAATTGGATGCAAACACGAATTTGCCTGTTCCCATTACTTTTAACTTAATTGTGTTCGATCCGGATTCTGAGGATCGTACATGGTGTACATGACTCAAGGGGGGGACTCAAGTGGCTACTTTTTAAAAGCCACTTTTCGGGGCTGCCCTGCCCTCTTCCTCCTGGCATGGACGCGGCACCCATAAGGGACCCCTTCACAGAGCCTAGCTGGGTGCCTGGGTGGCTGCCACTTCCATGGATGGAGGAAAAATGGCAGTGGGCAGCCAACCAGCTATTCTTTCCCCTCCTCTCCCCATTGCTCAGGGCACACGGCAGCAGTGCCAACTAAAGCCCCTTTGCTTTAAACATTCACATTCAGCTGCTTCCCTCCCTCCCTTTCCCTTTCTAAAGGTCAGAACATTTAGAATTGCACAAAATTGCAACATTGTTAATCTGGTGTGAAGTTGTTCCATCTCTACAGTGTAGCACCGCTGTTAAGGGTGGATTTTTACATTGAAATCAATGTCTTTGGAAGCAAGCTATTGGGAGAGAGAAACCCTGAACACGGATTCTCATCCCTTAACATGGTACTGTCCACACATAGTAAAAAATGAAACACGTATCAAGCACAGGATCTGGAGTGAGACCTTTTGAAATGAGGATTAACATTTACAACGCTTTGGGGCGATTTAAAACGCAGAAACCGTGTTAAGCCAAACTGACGTGGGATCTGCCAGGATTGAAAACGTTTTGAATTCGAAATAAGCTTGCTGTGGGGATTCACCCATAATTTAAAACTTGTGAAGACGGTGACAACCATAGTGCTGTCTATCTAGCAAGGGATAATGGTAGGGGATAAATATCTCATGTTATCCCTTGCTAGTAGGTTCTTTGGATGCCATCTGGAGGTGGCCTCAGTCCTAGAAGTAAGGTTTCATCTGATTTTACCTTGCTTTTGGTTGCTCTTTATTCGAGCCAAATATATTTGGGCCCCAAATATCTGAAGGAACATCTACTCCCATATCAACCTGCCTATACATGTTGAGGAAGGCAGTGAAGGCACACCTCTTTGCCCTGAGTGTCGGTTAAATGCGGAGATACTTTTCTTTTCCCACTGACAGATGCTGTTATTGCAATTAATTTTTTATTTATTTTTAATAATACAATAATAAAAGTTCAGGGTCCATTGTCACCCCTTTTTTACAGTATATTTATTTATTTATTTATATCCATTTCTATCCTGCCCCATACCCAAAGGTCTCTGGGTGGGTGACAATGAATCAACCAGCATTTTAAAAACATATTAAAAAACAAGATACAATTAAAACATATTAAAAACAAGATACAGATTAAAACAAGGTACATAGTTGAAAGCTCTAATTTACATGCATTCAATGGTGTATTAATAATAACTGTAATTAATAATAACTGTAACCAAGGGAAGAATGAATCAATCTTGGCCATAGGCTAAGGTAAAAAGATATGCCTTTACAGCCTTCCTAAATGATAACAAGGAAGGGTCATAGCTCACCCCAGAGGGGAGACCATTCCACAGTCTAGGGGCCATCACTGAAAATGCTCTCTGCTGGGTACCCGCCAACCTCGCTGCCAAAGGTAGAGGAACAACTAGGAGGGCATATTCTTCGGATCTTAAGTCACAGGCAGGACGGTATGGGAGAAGGTGTTCCTTTAGATATTTGGGGCCCAATCATTTAGGGTCTTATAAATCAGAGTTAACACCTTGAATTGGGCCCAGCCAGTGGAATTCTTTTAGAACTGGTGTAATATGTGTCCGGTTGCTGTTCCAGTCAGCACTCTGGTGGCTGCCATTTTGCACTAACTGCAACTTCCGGACCGTCTTCAAGGGCAGTCCCATGTAGAGTGCATTGCAGTAGTCCAATCTAGAGGTTACCAGAGCATGGATCACTGTGGGCAGTTGTCATATAATAGTCCATTTTTCACAACTGGTGACTTCCTCCGTTTTTTCAGGATCTTATCCTATTGACCTAGTATCTTCCATTTCCACCAGTCCTTACAAAAAGAAAATGAATCAGTCGAATCCAGCTGTTTTTAATCCTTCTTCCTGTAGAAATTCTATATAGGGTTTCCAGTCTTTTAGATACTTCTCTATTGTTCTTTCTTTTAAGAAATTCGTCAGTTTGTCCATCTGTTATTGCTTTAAGGTTTTAGTGTTTGATTTCAGATATTTTTACCTACCCGAAGACCTCCGGGTATGGATAAAAGTGTAAATAAATAAATGTCAGGCAGCGACTAATCTGATTTGAGTTTTGCACTCCACACTTCTTTCCGTCTTATTTTTACACTCTGCTATATTTTGATATTCTGAAATGGTATATTCTGGGATATCCAAATATGGTAAATTAAGTAACCAATTGGGATGTTCATGAATATTCATCACATTTGAAATTCATGTGAGTTTATCCATATTTGGACATTTGAATTCAAATTGAATGTTGTACATTTGAAGACTGACATTCAAGTACGAATAGAATGTTTCTATACGTTCATATGAAGCTTCGTTACATCTGTGAACCTGGGGAGGTGGGAAAGTGGCTCCCCAGCCACATCCGCAGTGGATCCAAAATGCATTCAGAGTGGATTCAAAGTAGATTGAGAGTGGATTTGATGCAGTCAGCGCAGATATGTAGGGGATACGTAGGGGATTCATAGCAGAGATTCTAATTGGATCCGTATCAAATCTGAATCCTACCACATTCAAATGGGATCTAGTTGAATGAATACAATTTTTCTTGCATTCAATTTGATATGAATCCACCATGAAAAAAGCATTTCTGCACATCCTTAGTAACCAATGGCTAGATGCTGCCTTACTTGTTTTTCTTCAGACTATGGGAATGAATAAATACTGCATTCCTATGTATTTTTAGATGCGTTTTAAATTAAATTGTGTTTTCAAATGTGTTTTAGTCTTCCTCCATCCCTTTAAAACCAAAAACTCGTTTGGAGCATTCAAGAAACACAAGCTTCATTATGTTCAGAGAATGCTCATTACCTAGGAAATGTGCAAAATTCAGGTTATTTTAGATTAAAAAACAAAAATCTTCCTTGAGCATCTCCAGTGCAAACAAAGGGGCAAGGAGTAAAATAAATAGTGGAGGAAACATAATAATCCAAAATATAATTGTAAGCTGAGCTTCATCGCCCCCCCTCCTCTCTTTAAGAAGGCCTAGCCATTCAGCTCATCTTCAAACTGGAGAGGAACACAATAAAATTACCACTTTCTCCACTTTGTAACCGCTGCTTACGCTATTTATCTCACCTTCTGTATTATTAATCTTTGAACTACACTCAAGAGATCCGAGTGGCAGCTGTGCATCTTCTTCGGCAGTCAAGAGCAATCGAGACTGCTGAAGTTATTTATTTATTTACTGAAAGCTCCGCAAACTATGATTTTCATCCTTTTCATGGTGTTCCCAGCCATGTAATTATTAGAAAGCTTACTTTCTGGTGCTTTCGCTAGGAGCTGAGGCACTTCGGATTCTGTAAAGGATGAAGGGTGCTTTTTTTAAAGTGCCATCCCTGAAGGGATGGATCATTTTCCCCACAGACTTCCGTGTGAAGCATTCTCACTAATGTGCCACATGTGCGCGCATGAGAGAGAAAGGGAGGGAGAGAGAGAGAGAGAAATACTTGGCTGTTTTTAGCCTTTTTGAGGGGCGGGGTTAAATTGAAAAGGGCGTTGGGATTTTTTTAAAATAGAAGCCATATATAAATGCTTTATATACATTTACAAAAATAGTTTCTAAGCTAGATTTCTGACATTTCCCACATTTGAGGCTCTTATGGGGTAATTGGCAAGTTGCAGTTTGGTGAGCTAGTTTGGTCTAGTGGTTAGGGAGCCAGACTGTTATCTGGGAATAACAGGTTCGATTCCGCCCTCCCTCATGAAGCCAGCTGGGTGACCTTGGGCTAGTCACAGCTCTCTTTCAGAGATGCGGATCTTCAAGTACACATCATGTACGAACCTGTGCACATGCGAATCTCCAGATAATTGAATGAATAGATCCAAAGTTTGAAATTTGAGTTGAATGTTTACATTCGGATTTTGGGACATTCTATTTGAGTGTGAATGTTGAAATTTGGCACATTCAATTGGATTTTGAATACCTACAAATATTCATGTGCATCCACACTTATCAGCTTTTTAAGATTAAGAATTTTTCAGCACTTAGGCTACGTCCAGACATCACTTACCTATTCTGCTGTATTTCAGAAAATCCAAATATAGTGAAGTCAGTAAGTGACTTCTGGGTGGAGGTTAAGTCTGAGAACAAGATGAAAAGAAGTGTAGTGTGTTAGATGGAGCATAGACTGGTTTAGAAGTCCCAAATAACTACCAAGTCAGGATGCGAAATGTGGAAGGGTATAGGGTTGAGAGAGTCTTGATGAGGTTTTGGCCACCCAGAAACTGTTGGACTCTGAGACAACATCCCTACTGTCCTTTTGGAGCATTACAGGTGTGAGATGTCTGTCCAAACAATTTAGAACAATTAAATAGTATCCCTTCCAGTATGTTTTTTTTTTAATTTATTGCTGCCTGGGGACATAGAACATAACAATGACGCATTCCTTCCCCCACCCAAGTGCAGGCAAGCTGGACAATCCCCTGATTAAAACAAACCAGACACAAACCCTAGGCCAGTTTGGTCTGGTGATTAGGAAGCTGGACTCTTATCTGGGAATACCAGATTTGAATCCGCACTCCTCCATAAAACCAGTTGGGTGACCTTGGGTTAGTCACAGCTCTCTTCTGAACGCTCACAGCCCCACCTACCTCACAGGGTGCCTGTTGTGCAGAGAAGGACATAAGGTTTGTCAGCAGCTTTGAAAGCCCTTATATGGGTGAGAAAAGCTTGGTAGAAAGCCAGCTCTTCTTCTTTTACAGCTGTAAGTTCTGTAATTGAGTAGGTTCTTTCCTTTTCTTTCTTTTTCCTCGCTTCCTACATTAATTTTGCTTCAGCTGTTTATACCTTGGTAGTCATTACAAATTATCCTGTAAAGAAGCCCCTTTTAGAATTGATATTTGCAACTGTCAAGTACAAACACAGTAACATCTTGGTTTCAGTTGTTTACAGTTCTGCCTAACACCCCCACAGTACTTTCCAGGTATGAACAATGCTTGGTAACCCTTTGGCAACATGCCCAGCCATTCTGTCTTTCTGCACAATAAGCAAAGGGATTTTTAAAACAATGAAAATTTTGTAGAGCAATGAACAACATTTTCTTTGGGTTCTCCCTACCCCACTAATAATTGTAGTGTGGGGGTTTACTGTGGAAATCTGTTGGTAGTTAGCAGAATACTGGCACTATCAATACACAATGAAAATAGTAATACAGTTGGACCCCCATATCCAGTGATTTAGTAACCACGGTTTCAGTTAACCACAGTTACCGAATCAGCCCACCCCACCTCTGTGAGTGCCATAAGAGAAAAGCACCAAGAACTGGAAGACCTATTTCGGCCTCCTGGAGTGTTAGAATAGGTGCATGATGCCACCAGAACCCATCCCATAATGTAAGGGGACGCGTGGAAGGTGGGCATGAGGTATCTGGTGGTGTCACATGCCTATTCCAATGCTCTCCAGAGGCCGAAATAGGTCTTCAAGAGGCCAGAAAAGCACTTCTGGTTCTGTGGTTGCATGACTCCAGAACCCGAAGGCCTGTTCGTGATTATCCACGGTTTCTGGTAACCACAGTAGGAGCTGGAACGTATCCCCAGCGGATACGTGGGTCCGACTGTATTAAACTATTTCTGTTACCAACATTATTTTTAGACATGTGTACAACGATAATCTACAACATGAGTCTGCAAGACCTTTAGGACTATGGACTGCAAGGCTACAGGGGTATCCAGCCCACAAAACTCTGGGGGGATTACGTAGGAAGACATTACATGACATTCCTTTACATTATACATAGTAATTAAACTCAATATACTGTACTTATGCCTCATACACTGTGTCACTATCCAACATTCCAGGAGGCATTTCTTAATCAGGAACATAATCCCACATAGCTTCTGGGCTTCACTGATCTGCACATGAGTGTGGACTGATGAGGCCCTGTCACCTGCTAGTACACTCTGTCTTTTTAATCCTGTCTCCTGGTGGATGTCCAGGTCTCTCGTTCAGAACATGGGAGGAACACAGAGAAGGTGACGTGAAAATATAATGGTTTCATTTTGGCTTCAGTGTAGCTAGAGCCTAAGTGTTTGGATCCACTACTAGAAGACTTCTTACTGAGAAGGCCCTCTCCCAGGTGCCCACCAGCCTCACTTCTGAAGGTGGTGGAACAACCAGGAGGGCCTCCCCTCCAGATCTTAAGGCACGGGCAGGTCGATGTGGGAGTAGGTGTTCCTTTAGAAATTTAGATATAGAGTTAGGGTCTATTCTTCTCTCCACAACAGAACACCCTGTGAGATAGGTGGGGCTGTGAATGCTCAAAAGAGAGCTGTGACTAGCCCAAGGCCACCCAGCTGGCTTCATCCAGGAGTGCAGAAACAAACCCGGTATTCCCTGATAAGAGTCCAGCTCCTTAACCACTAGACCAGTGAGCCAGTTTGGTCTCGTGGTTAGGGAGCCGGACTCTTATCTGGGAATACCGGGTTCAATTCTGCCCTCTCACAGGGTGTCTGGTGTGGGGAGGAGAATAGAAAAGCTTTGTCAGCCACTTTGAGTTCCTTTAAATGGGTGAGAAAAGTGGGGTAGAAAAGCCAACTCTTCTCCTTCCTCTTCTTCTAGACCAAACTGGCTAGTGCATAGTTGTTGCACAAGCAGGTGTAATTGGTGGTAAGACTGTGACATTGGTTGCCTCTTTGATTTCCAGTGTTAATTTAGCCATCGTGTTCCTGGAATGGAGGAAATAAACTGTTCCACCTGAAAGTGGTTTTGTTAGCATTCAGCTATGGTTAGAAATCACCTGTTGACTATTGTGTTAGTAGAGTGGAATGCGTCATTATGAACAGAAATAGAAAAATTATTACCAAGATATACTCGCCTCAGTTCCGATTGTGGTGACCTAATGCTAGCATTGAGTGGATAAGTGGATTGGTACAGACATCCCTCAAAGAATCAGAAAGAAATAGATCTGCTTTAGAAGGTAGCAAATATAAAGGAGTTTTCTGTTTTCCTAACAGTGTACTACTATTTGGCAAAAGTGAATCTGACATCCAGCCAGCAGCATCCTGTTATCCAGCCTACTCCCAACTACGGCTGGTGCATCAACTGAAGCCTTTTTTGGACAGAGATGACTTGGCCACAGTTATCCATGCTCTGGTAACCTCTAGACTAGACTATTATAATGCACTCTACATGGGGATGCCCTTGAAGATGGTTTGGACGTTGCAGCTAGTGCAAAATACAGCCGCCAGAGTGCTGACCAGAACAGCTAGTCGGATGCAATTCACGCCAGTATTAAAAGGGTTGCATTGGCTACCAATTCACTACTGAGCCCAATTCAAGGGGTTAACTTTGACTTACAAGGCCCTAAATGACTTGGGCCCCAAATATCTAAAGGAACGCCTTCTCTCATACCAACCTGCCCATGCCTTAAGATCTGGAGCTGAAGCCCTCCTGGTTGTGAAACAGGTGGGCACACGGGAAAGGGCCTTCTCAGCAGTGGCCCCCAGGCTATGGAATAGTCTCCCCCGTGAGGTGTGTGATGCCCCTTCTCTGCATATGTTCAGGAAGGCGGTGAAAACACCCCTTTTTGTCCCGGCCTTTGGCTGATGTGATTATACTCCCCCCCCCCCCAGCAGATACTATTATTTTAGTAGTTTAATATGCTGAAACTTTTAAATGTTTTTATGGGTATTGTTGGTTTTAAAATTGGTTTTAATTTGTTTTAAAGGTTGTTACCCGCCCTGAGACCTTCAGGTATAGGGCGGGATATAAATATAAATATAAATATAAATATAAATATAAATATAAATATAAATATAAATATAAATATAAATATAAATAAATAAATAAATAAATAAATAATGTTTAAGAAGAGACCTGCACATGTTCCCTGACTATAACATCATATATGACATCACAAAAGCATGTGAAGAATCACACATAGAGCTTTTTATAGTTTCAGAGACTACCTAAAACATGCTTCTTTTGAATGGAAGGCATTCATGTGTGAATCATAAAAATGACGAAACATCAAATAATAGGATCACTATGACTCAGTGGCAGGCAGTGATGCTGTTGAACTGAGTTCAGCAATATGGTGCATTAGAGAAGAATGGAGCAGGAGGGTTTGTTGATTTATCAGTGCTGCTCATTGGCTGACAAATTACTGGATAATTGTCAGTAATTCTTCCATAAAATTAAAATTTGTTAGCATACAACCTTTCGCAACCAAGTGCGTGTTCCGCTAATAAGTTTAATTAACATATAGTTCCATTTTTAAGGCACAGTAATTCAAGTATTTCTTATTTATTTCAGTAAGAGATTTTTTCCATCCCAAAACATGTTACACAATATGTATCTAATATAAGCTCATCCATTTGGCTTACATAAGAACATCAGGAGAGCCCTGCTGGGTGAGGCCACAGCCTATCTAGGCCTGCTGTCTCTCACAGTGGTCCATCAATTGCTTCTGGACATTTTCAAGCAGAAGGCAAAGGCAAAACCTTCACCTTCTCTCAGTTCCCTGCAAATAACTTTTTAGAGACATCCTATCTTTCTTACCTGGCATCCATTCTAGTGTCTAGTGATATACCTGCCCTCGGTGAATTTGTCTATTCCTTTCTTAATACCATCCCAGCTGGTTACTATCACCAGCTCTTCTGGTAGTAAGTGCCATAGGCCAATAGCCCACTGGGTGAAAAAAATTTTTCCCCTTTGTTGGTTCTAACTTTCTTGCCCATCAGTTTCATAAGTGCCCTCTTGTTATAGTGCTGTGTGATAGATTTTTTTCTCTGGTCTCCTTTCTCACAGCATGCATTATTTTATGTACTTCAGTCAGGTCACATCTTAAATGCCACCTTTCAAGGCAAGGAAGGTGTTTCAGTGGCCCTGGTCCAACGAGTCCGAAACAGGTCAGCCTATTGGTGAGTTCGAATTGAGATCATACCAGTGCTGGTCAGATGTGGATCAGTATTGGCCGTCCTGTGGCCGTTCCCACCTTGGGCTGCCTTGGTCACACATTTCTGCAGAGATCGGCCTGGGGTTCCTCCACGGAGTTCTTCTCTCTCCACCCCTTTTGCTACCTCAAATCTATCTCATTTCCTATCGGATACCGTTCATGTCATTCAAGGGAGGTGAGGGTGTGGGTTTGCAGTTATTTTTAAAGTCTGCCCCCCCACCTCCCCACACACCCTTCCTTTTTAATGTGCTTTTCTCACCCTACCTTAAAGCCATCTAGACTGGTAGCTGTCACCACCTCTTCCGGCAGCACATTCCATAAACCGATGACCCTCTGTGTGAAGAAATACCCAGATCTGACTCTCCTACCCATCAGCTTCATAGAGGGCCCCCTGGTTCTAGTGTTGTGTGATAGAGAAAGGAAAATTTCTCTGTCCACCTTTTCTATACCATGCATAATTTTATATACTTCAATCAGGTCCCCTCTTTAACACCATCTCTCCAGACTAAAGAGGCCTAGATGTTGCAGCCTGATTTCATAAGGGAGGTGTTCCGGACCCTTAATCATTCTGGTTGCTCTCTTCTGCACCTTCTTCTTCTTGCAATTATTATTATTTTTAACTAATAAAAATAACTGTTGTAAAAACACTAGAGAGAGGGATCATACACATAAACTGAGGAAAGGGGGAGGCATTTCACAAACTCGGCATGGGCTGATTGGTTGAAGGGGAGGTGCCTCACGAACTCCACTCATGCCGATTGGCCAAAAGGAAATACTGGGTGCCACTGACCACAGCACAGCTCTGCCTCCTGTAGGCTGTTCCCCTGCTCACATGAGGGGAATTGGAAGACGGCCTGGAATTTCAGGCTGGCCTGAGTCCCTGTCAGTCCTGTGAAAACAGGACTAAATTTTAGGATGGTCTAACAGGTGTAGGCCAGCTTAGAATATGGCTTAGATAAAATTAATGTGAGTTATGGGGTTGGGTGAGAGGCGACTCAGGTCGACCTAAAACTTGTGTGTGACCATGGCCAGTGTTGTATTCTAGTGCTGGTAATACAGAATAGCCCCGTAATGCTTTTGTTTATCACAGTGGAGAGCTAACTTTAATGGGGAAAATAATGTTGTTTAGCAACATTTATTTAACTAGAGTTTTCACGTGTCTCTTCATTCAGGCCTTTGATCTTTAGCTTCTCCTGAATGCTGCCTACTTTCTGGCTGTGTTTTAAATATGTTTTAGCTTTGTATTGATGTTGTCTTTTTATTGCAATCTCTCCTGGGACTGCCCACTGAAGGACAGGACACAAATAATAAGAATAAAATACAATGCAATTAATTAATTATCATCTTTCTAAAAACTGTAATCTCCACTAAGAAATGTAACCTCTCTGTGAAAGAAAAGAAACCACCTTACTTTATTTTAGAATAAAACAAGGCAAACAAAACTGCTCATTTAATTAATTCCTTCATAAGTGGTGGGCTAGGATCTAAAATGTAGGTCAACCTCAATATCTGTGCAGTTGTTACAAGCTATAAAAGTTTATTTGAAGTTTTCCTTCATCCCATACTGCTGCTGTGATCTCATTACAAAATTAGATACAAGGAAAATGCTTTCTTCCTTAAGTTGTTTGTGGGAGAGATAAAAACAACAAGGAAAGAAATACGGGAGGACTGTATGTGAAGTACCTGCTGTATGTAGAAGGGATTTATTGCAGTTTCTTCTTTGTTTGCCTCCAGGTGGCAAGAGGAAAACGTGGGATCCTGCTCAGATCCTACAGTTGCATCTCACCATCTTGCCAGACAGGAGGGTGAAGTTTGGGGCAAGCCTGGCCCTTACCTGGACTGGGTGGTTGCTCCTGTGATGGCACAGCTTGTAGCTCCAGATAGTTCAATGTTGCAAAATACTCGGAATTAGGGATGTGCACAGATGGGTTTTTGGACATTCAATTCGTAATAAATCGACTGTTCGAAAATCCATATTTGTGTGAATAGATCCCCTTCAAACGTGGTAGGATTCTATTTGATAAAAATGTATTTGTACAAATTTGTACCAATATCCAATAGGAACCAATATGCATCTGATGCGTACTGGATAAGTTTCTAACACGAACACATCTGTATCCGATACGTATCCAAAAGGAATCCCGTAACATATCCAATCTGAAAGCGTCAAATCCAACCAGAATCCACTTTTAATCTGCTCTCGATCCATGTCGAATGCAATCTGGATCCATTGCAGATGTGACTGGCATAGCCACTTTCCCACCTCCCCGGTTCACAAATGTCCAAGTGACTCATATGAATATTCGAGCTGTTAATACCAATGTCTGAAACATTCATATTCAAACGAATGGTAATGTACGAATATAATAATATTTGATTCATATACGAATGTCCGTATTCATATGAATTCGTATGAATGACAAATTTTACATATATTTGTGTGCATCCCTACTCAGAAGTACACAGTCATGAGCCCTGGGGCCTGTGCACATGCAGAAGTCATTTTTGACCTGTCATGACCCCTACCATGTGTAATGGCCATTTTCAAGATAGCGGCTCCCAAGATTAAGCTATACTGGGAGAACCCAGATTGGGATGGCTCCTTCCCCACAGAATAGTGATAATGCAGGATTTCTCTTCCATATCATGACTAGGGATGTGCAAGGATTTTCTTAACATTCGTTATTCATATGAATTTGGACAAATTTGGACGTTCAGACATGCGTCAAATGTTACGGTATTTGTACATTGGCATTCATACGAATAGGAATTTTACGGAACATTTGTAGAAATAGGGTGTTTTTCCACCGCAGCCCTTAGATCCAGATCTAAGAAGATCTAAGAACTGACTTTGCCTCTAAGAAGATCCGGATCTAAGGATTGGGTACATTCCTTAATTCTAGTAGATCCGGATTAAGGGAAGCACCCAATGTGTTTCCACAAGAGGTGTAGCACCCATTAGCAATGGGTGCTAACCCCCCTGCTGTGGAAACACCTTTGCACCCATGTGGGGAATCTGGATTGACCCACAAGGGGTCTGCATGTCACCCCAGGTGTTTTGGGGAACAGGGGGTGCAATCTTCGAAGTCCCTCCAAAATCCCTCCGAAATTGCCTTCGAAGGTTAGCAAAGGCTCCGAAGACAAACCCCTTGCAAGAGCATGCATATGAATTAGCTCTTTGTGAGCAGAGATGAGTCAGCCTCATTAAATATGTACCGTATTTTCCGGCGTATAAGACGACTGGGCGTATAAGACGACCCCCAACTTTCCAGTTAAAATATAGAGTTTGGGCTGTACTTGCCATAAAAGAAGACAACACCCGGCGTATAAGACGACCCCTGACTTTTGAGAAGGTTTTCCTGGGTTAAAAAGTGGTCTTATACGCCAGAAAATACAGTACCTCTTTCTATGCCTGAAGGTAACAGTCTGCTTTGATCTCCCTTTGTTATAGGAGGTTTGTGCTAATCTCTGAAGGCAACTTCGAAGTAACTTCAAAATGGCTTTGAAATGATTTCAAAATGATTTCGAAGCCTAGGTTTTGGGGCTCCCCCCCAAGGGTGCCCCCTCCCCCTAGCCTCCTCTAGACCCCATTGCCAAACTAATGTGGAAACAGGCTCCCATTAATCCGGATTTTTTGGCTGAAGACCCCATTGTAGACCACATTACAGAAAATCCGGATTAAAGGCTGACATGTACCCATATGATCCGGATTTCCCCAGTGGTGGTGGAAACAAATGTGTCCCAAATAGCTGCCGTGGTGGAAATGGGGTCACCCGGCTCACACCCAAATGGGTCCTTAATGGGTGCAAAAATGGGTACTTTCTGCCAGTGGAAAACACCCATAGTTTGTACATTCGTTAAAATGGGGATATGTATTGATATTTGTATTGAATAGAATTCTACTACATTTGAAGGGGATCTATTCAAACGAATACACATTTTCTAACTTTCAATTCATTATGAATCAAATGCCAAAACAACAACAACAACAACAACCCATTTGTGTACACCCTTAATCCTGACACTATTTTGGGATTGCCTCACATATGTGTAGGAATCCCTATACAGCTCCAAGATAATTCCACAATTTCCCTGTCTGCAACCTCCTCCTTCTCCTTCCTCCTCCTTCTCCAAAAGATCTTTGCCACAAAAAGAAATAAAATGCAGCATTGGTTAAGACTATTGATATATTTTATAATTGTCCTATATTAATGCAGCAAAAGTTTATTTTTAGAGTTCACAGTGGTGAAAGTGCCATCCCTGTCCTATATAATATTAACAAATGATGAAGAAAGAAATGGGTGCCTTCTGGAACAGAGAATTAATGTGCCCATCAAATAAAAGAGAACACCAAATATGAGATTAAATTTTACTTTTGTGGTTTATGAGGCTCCAGCATGGCTAACCTTTGTCTACAGCACCTCACCTAAGTACTTCTTGTCATTCATCAATGGGCAAATGATAAGCATTTCCTGGGAATGTTTTTTCAAGCAGCACTAAATGGCATGGGCTGCCAATAGCTGGAAGAGGACCTAGTGTTTAGACTGGACCTCTGTGTACGGGATGTTCTAGTCTTGGTGCCTCCAACCATTGAGGATGAAGTGCTGGTGCCATGTGAGAGGCCTTATTAGTGATATTCCCTGGATTATGGGATTACTTTCTGTCTTAAGTGTGTGTTTGGCATTGTCTGGATACACTAATCTCTTGTTATCCATAATCTTACTATCTGGAATTTCACATTTAAGGGTTGTTACTAATGTTACCTCATTTCAGTTAGGGAGCCGGACACTTTTCTGGGAATACCGGGTTTGATTCCGCCCTCCTCCATGAAGCCGGCTGGATGACCTTGGGCTAGTCACAGCTCTCTTCTCTCTCACAGCCCACCTACCTCATAGGGTATATAGTGAGGGGAGACGAAAGGAAAGCTTTGTTGGCCACTTTGAGTCCTCTTAAATGGGTGAGAAAAGTGGGGTAGAAATGCCAGCTCTTCTTCTTCTTCTTCTTCTTCTTCTTCTTCTTCTTCTTCTTCTTCTTCTTCTTCAAATCAGGATCTGTGGTCCAGAAAAAGAGATTCCCTTTGCCTTTCCCCCTCTTCATTTGGATGCAAAGGGAGGTTGGGTCTGTTGAGGAAGCAGCTCTGAGCATGCCAGACCATGCCCTGGCTGGATAGTGGTGGAGTACTCTTCCAGGGTAATGGTCCATCACGGTGGAGCGGCACAGCAGCATTTTCATTTACCTGGTACTACTCTAAATCTGGGTAAGTGCGAGGTAACAATGGGGTAGGTTGGGTGTTCAAAATGTAAATGCCCAATCCATCCATGATCTTCCCTGTTTTCCATATCTGGAAATGAAAAACTTTGGTTTGTATCACAAAACGTGGAAGGCATCTGAACCAGCCCATGTGAGCTCATAATTTAACATTTGAACTTTAATTTATTTTAAATAAAAATGCTGTTATTAATTGCTATTAATTCTATTTTATGGTCTTTCACAATGTTCAGGGACTCTTGGAAGAGTTTGTTAGTGGGTTGGAATAAATTAGATCTCCCCCCCCCCTCCCCCCGGCTTTACAATCAATGGGAAAACTGCCTTTATTGTTTGGATTTTCTCTGTAAGATCTGTTTGAGGGACCTTAGAATACAAAGCTTATACATTTCCCACTCTGACCTTGGGTTCTTAAAGCACCCTCTATTTCAGTACATTATTACTGTTTTCATAGTTTTAATTAGTGGTCTTGTTGATTTGGATGATCTTTAGGTTTTGCCTTGTGATTTTTACAGTTCTGTATTAACTACGTTTGTTTGGTATGCTTGTCAAATGCTTCAACATTTGTCTGCTCTGGATTGCTGTTATGGTCACTTTACTTTGGATATTGCTATTTTAATGCTGTATTAGGCTGGGTCTCCACTTCCTGTTCAAGGCATAAACTTTCTTGGCACAAGGAGGAGGCACTGGCAATTGCTGCTGAAAAAGACACCATTTTCAAGCCAGGAGGCATCTTCTCAATGGTGAACAGAAGTGTCTTTGTTCAGGTGCCTCTGTTCAAGGTATAAAACTGTGCCCTAAAACTATGATGCTTCTGTCCATTATCGTGCCTGCATGTGGGGGTGGCACCTCTGCAGCCGTTGCTAATAAAGACACAACAGTAAGTGCATGCCTTCTCAGGAACATCATCTAAAGTGTGGAGAAGTGATCTTAGATTTCATGGTTTTAACTGTGGTGAAGGTTGACATTGAAAAAAGTATCAGTTGTTTTAAATCATTAACTAACTAAATAAATAAATAGGAGGGCTTCCATTTGCCAACAGTCTGTTTTATAATATATATATGATTTGGCTTGGTTGTTTGAAGAATATGCTGCTTCAAAGCATGTGTTACAGTGTAGGTGTTTTGAGTGGACATGGAGGAAGCAGTTGACTTAAGTATGCATAATATTTGTTTTCTTTTGTGGTTATGAAACTGCCTCAGAAATGTTATTCCATGTGTTTGGGTATAAAGGAGCATAGTTTTTTCAAGAGCAAAAAGCCTATGTATGAAGACACCTACTCAGGCATTCTTGTAGAGTATAAATCAGTATACAGTATTCTGTCTCCAGCAGCTATTATATCTCTTAGGTGCGAAGCTTACAGCAGGTGAAGGAATAGGCAGGAAAGGGACTTCAAGACCCATCAAAGCTCATAAATCTTAGAATCATAGACAATACAACTAGAAAAAGATGTCAAAGACCATTTGAGTTTGCCTCCCTGCTCAGAGCTGGAGTTTGCTGAATCATCTCAAAGGGATGGCTATCCAGAAGGCTTGGAAACCTGGAGAGAAGGTATGCGGCATGCTTGGTGTGTGTGTGAGAGTGCACGTGTGTGCTTGCGCGCACACAGTTGGTGTAATGATTTCATGCCTCATGAGCCCTCATTGGCAATGTTGTACATCTGGTATGGATGCATCCTCAGTTTGAATGTTGCTGCAACAATATTAACTGGTGTTTGGTGAGGTAGGAAGCTATGGAAATCACCACTGTCCCCATAGCATCTAGAACACTGTTGTGAGTCCTATTGTTGCTTCAACAGCCCATCCATCCTTTCTGATTGGAAGGAGGAGTTTCAAAAGAGAAGGCAGGGAGATCTTGGAGTTGAGAATATCCTTTGGTGAGTGTTTTTGTCACTTGGAACCATAAAATTATTTTTAAAATTGCCCTTTCTTCAGTGTCAAAGCAGTGCCAAAATGGGATATATTCGTGTTAGACCAACCATATGTCCTCAAACAGTGCAGATTTGATTTTGTGCTTAAGAAGATAAAAACCTAAGAGGAGTCTTGCTGGAATAGGCCACAGCCCATTTAGTTCAGTACCCTGTCTCTCACAGTGGCCCACCAAGTGCTTATGGGCTTCTCAAGCAGAGGATAAAGGCAAAACCATCTGCTCTCAACTCTCTGCAAATCCTTCCCGTCTCTCCAACCTGGAGGCAGTACCTTGGCATCCATTCTAGTAAGCATTGACATATTTGCCCTCCATCAATTAAGAGAAGCCCTGCTAGATCAGGCCAAAACTCAACTAGTCCAGCATCCTGTCCCACATAGTGGCCCACCAATTGCTTATGGGCATTCTCAAGCGGGAAACAAAGACAATACCTTTACCTGCTCTCAAATCTCTGCAAATGGACTTTAGAGTATTCTTCAGTCTTCAATACCACCAAACTTCTGAATCAACCAATGCACAATGCTGTACTCAAGTCAGGTTTGAGCAATCATATTCAGTAAATATCTGAACAAATAGATGCTTCTTAGGCTTCCTAGAAAAGCTCAAAAAGAGCATAATGGATAGAGGAGATTATCCATTTCCCTCTGATTCTTTAAGAGAAGAATTGGAAGGAGCACAGAATTTTCAGCTTCTTCAAGTGCAAAGTAGCAAGTGTGAACTAATCTCACGGGGGTGGGGGATATAGAATGCATTCATCTCTTCCTTTTTATTATGTTTCCCATCCCACTGTTCTCTGCATCTTGGCAGGGACCAATTACTGAGAGAGGAGGAGTCATATGCCGGCAGCAGCTGGTGGGTAAGATAAAGAGAGGCCAGTAGTTTTGGTCTGGATTTTCTAAGGACAGGACAGATGCACTTTAGGCATCAGTGATGTTTTTTAGTGGGTTCATTTTAAATTTTGTTCTTACTGTTCTAACCTTCCCTGAGATCTTTGCATATCGGATGGGATAAAAATACAAATAAAAAGATCAGAAAGCCTGGATAGCCAGTTTGGGAAACAAAGATGTTTCAGGAATAGGGATGTGTATGAATGGGGTTTTTTGCATTCAGTTCATATCGAATCGAATGAAAGAAAATTCTTATTTGTTCATATATATCCCCTCTGAATGTGATAGGATTCTATTTGATATGAATGCATTTGTATGAATTCACACATACATAACTGATATGTATCCCATAAGCATCCATACGTATCAGATATTTATTCGATACATATCCTGGAACATATCTTCTCTAAAAGCATCAAATCTTCCCTGAATCCACTTTGAATCCACTCTCAATCCGTGTCAAATGCATTCTGGATCCATTGCAGATGTGACTAGCGCAGTCACTTTCCCACCTCCCAGTTTCATGAATGTTTCAAAACATTCTTATGAATACTAATGTTAATGTATGAACGTAGTAACATTCAATTTTTATACGAATGTCCAAATTCATACGAATATTGAATGTTACAAATATTCATGCACATCCCTTTTCAAGAAGGTTTGATTAAGGTTTTGCAGGAAAGGAAGAATATACTTGTGACTTTTTTACTGCTCCACCCCTATCTAAACCACGTTGCCTTCTCTGTGGTCGCACCCCCACACATGAAAAAAGTGGCTTGGATGCAGTTGGAGGTGAAAGCAGCTTAGACTTGATAGTGTTGCCATCTCACCTCTAATTCAAATTAAGGATCTTTAGAATGCATTTCCTGACTTTTACTGTAGATTGGAGGCATTAGTGTATGGGTACCACTTCTCTCTCTCTCTCTCTTTTTTTTTTTTTTTTTTTGCTACATGCAGACTCAGCCCATATTTTAAATGTAATGCTGCATTCACACCTAAGTTTTAATCCAATTTCAGTCCACTTTCAGAGTGGGAAAACACAGCAGCAACGTGACTAGTCAGCTTCTTTCTAGTTTATCTAACTCAAAGGTGGATTTTGTGTGTGTTAGATAGTACTGACACAAAACAGCTTGACATTTTGCTGATGCATTTTGTTAATCTGAAAATGGACTGAAGCCAGATTAAAGCTTAGAAGTGAACACAGTTTGTGTGACTTTCCATACGGATCTGGATATGCACCATGTCCAAAAATTTCCTTAGTTTTAAAGGCAAATTTCTCCTTCCCTGGAGTAGCTTTTGTCTCTCCTGGGTTTTTTATATATATTTATAGCATACATGATTCATTTGAAGAAAAGCTGATAATATGTACCATATCTTTCAACAAAAGAATACCTAAATTTTATGAAATGTGTGTGGAGTTTCTCTTTATCCTATTGCTGCAAAACCACCCAAATACAAGGTTGTTTATACATCATGATAAAATACAAACTCGGGATGTGTTCAAGGTATCTAGCTTGGAGGTGCCAATATGCAGGCTTGCTCATGAAGCTGATAATTGGAATCCAGCTGGTGAGAGAAAATGAGAGCACCAGAGGGACATCTTAAGAGGATCTTTTACCAAGAAGAATAGAACAATCATTCCAGGCACAGATGGATGAAAATATGTTTGGCAAAGGAGATTGGAAAGCGCATGTTCCCCTTCCTCTGCAGTGACACTGATAGGCAATAATGCTATTGCAGTAAGATTACAGCCAGATCAACCAGAAGAAGACCAAAAAAAAGCATGATGGTAGTGGTGGTGCTGATATTGGCGCTGATGTTTTGAGATGGATTTCATTGTTGTCTGATAAGAACATAAGAACGTAAGACCAGAGCGCAACCCATCTAGTCTGACATCCTGATTTGCATTTGCTTCTGGGCATTCTCAAACAGCCAGCAAAGGCAAAACCTTCACCTGCTCTTGAATCCTTGCAGTAGCTAGGCATCCTTCTAATAGCCATTGATATATCTATCCTCCATTAATTCCAGTAGGTTAACCTGGCACCCTCAGTTCATAGAACACTGAGTGTGGTTGAACCTGAGCTATTGGATTGGATCTACTGTATTGCCCATCTAGTCCAATGATCTGCTCTAACAGTAACCAGTCAGTTGCCCAAAGAAGTCTATCAGTAGGACATGAACTGGTGTTTGGTGAGGTAGAAAGCTCCTGCTGCCATCCCAGTGGATCATGTAGCTGCTGTTGTTAGAGAAGGTCCATCATCATAGCCTTTGATTCTTTTTTCACCTTATTTCCTCTTGACCAGTAGGGTACTTTGGGGGATTGTACAAATGTATAGTTCTTTGTGGTTCACTGCAATCACAAAATTCAGTAGTGACTGGGTAACCCCATTTATTTAATGCTTCTTTGGATCAGGCTACAGCCATCCACAATGTATAGTCCATCTATTTCATTTGCTTTTATAATGATTTTATTGTGACTTGCCTTGAGACCTTCGGGTATAGGGCAGGTTAGAAATACAAATAAATAAATAATTAAATGATTTCCAAACTTTCCGGCTGCTGTTAGAGCCTGCTGCCAAGACTTTCGATGGGTCCATTTAATGGGTGTCTTTCATGCTTCTTCACAGATCCAAACTAGAGCTAGGATAAAAATAATACCAATAGAGAGACTGAAGAGAGGCAGAGAGTACATGAAGTATGACTTAGCAAAGCAAATGGAGACCCTAGGGTATGGGGTGGGATATAAAGGTTCCTTTTTAAAATCTTGAATGTGTTTGAGAAACATCAGTAGAAACTTAGCGAAGCTATGCAGATAAGATCTGTGAAGTTCCTCAATGTGATGTATATCACTTGATAAAGTCTTGAGCCCTTGCATTTCATTTATAATAACTTAGGTTTTTGCCCCCTCTGTTCTTGGTGAGGAAATGTGAGAAGCTATGAATCTTCATGGAAGACAGGTGTCTCCATGGTGTCTCCATGGCTACTAGAATGGATTAGGGGTGTGCACGAATGCAATTTTTGGATTCAGATCAAATATCTGAAAATTCAAATTGATTACACATTCAATTAGAATCAAATACATTTGAATCTATTTGTGCAAATTTTCTATTCAAATTTGCACATACGAATGTTGACAACATTTGCATGTGCCTTTATGTATTGTTATGCATCCTGTACTCATCTTTATGCATTCGTACACTTCTGTATGCATCCCGTATTTATCTCATATGCATCCCATTTTCGTTCTGTACAGATCCATCCAAATGTGTACAGATGCGAGAAAGATGTGTATGGCTAAGTATGCATCATGTACGTATCCATACACATACAGATGTCTGAATAATTTGCACGAGTAGATCCAAAAATTCAAAATTCATTTGAATGTTTACATTCAAATTTATAGACATTCATTTCAAATTCAAATTCCAAACTTGAACTAATTTGATTGAGTTTTGAATGTTTTGAATATTCGTGCACACCCTAGAATGGATGCCCGTATACTTCCTTTAGGTTGGAGAGGCAGACAGGATGCCTGTAAAGGCCATTTGCAGAGCTCAAGAGCAGGTGAAGGTTTTGTTTGTCTTCTGTCTGAGAATGCCCAGAAGCCACTGTTTGAAACCAGGATGCTGGACTAGATGAGCTGTGTCCTAATCCAGCATGGCTCCTCTTATGTTCTTATGTTCAACATCTGCTTTTAGCGAACAGAGTACATCTGTATCACACACTGCACCTTCCAGCAGGTATGCCTTGAGAGCATTCAAGATGTGCTTATTAAAAGTCTCATGCAGAAAAAAAGGCTCTGTCCTCTTACCTTCTGATAGGCACAAAGAGCAAAACATTTTCTTCCCAAATGCGTGATGAATTTCTCTTTTGCTTTTCAACACCCCCTCTTTGCTTTTAGTTTCAGAAAATCATTAAACTAACATATTGTCAGATCCCAAAATTGAATGCAACATCCCATATTCAACCTCTGGTGCCCCCCTCCCCCCCCCCCCAAAAAAAAACTCTGTTTAACAAACTCTGCCTGAAAAGCAGAGGATTGCCAGTTTGATCCCCAGCCTCTCCCTGGAAGTACGTGATGGCAAACCACTTCTGTATGTCTGTCAAGAAAACTGCACAGCATTCAACCAGGAATCAGCCATGACTTGATGTATCCAACAGCAACAGAACAGGGGTCATAGGAGGGCTGAAGCAGACTTTCCTTGGCTTGCCTCAGACCACATTTTCATCTGATTAATGGACTGCCTTATTTTTAAGTATGAGTTGTCTTCACTGTTTTGTCTGTAACCTTTTTATCTGGTACGCTTTTCTCTTTAGGTGAGCAGTTTGTAGGAAATCCAATTATTAAAAGATACACCAGTCAAATGTAGCTTTTTCCATGAACCAACTAATGGCTCTCATGTAAGCTACTGTCCTTCTTTGCACCGCCTGCTCTGTCTGGATAATAGCAGTAACCTACTCTCTTGAAGTGTTATTATACAAACATTCATAATTACTGGACATATGCCACTTGAGACCAAAATAAGCCTTTTTTGTTTGGCGGACAAGCAAAGTAGTTTGAGTGCACAGCACAAAAAAACTAAAGAATATCTCAAACAGTAGATCTGCCTATAATGCTAAAGTCCTTTTCCAGGAAAACGGAATGTCATCAGGACTACAGATATCAGTGGAGATCTGGGTGTTATGGAACTGTGGTATAGAGCTCTATTGACGTAGGCCTTTTCCACACAGGCCTTAATCCGTATAGAGGCCCTTTCCGCACTGGCCTGCCGAACAACAAATCTGTTAGATCTGTTTTTCAGCAATCTGTCCTTTCCAGTAGATCCGTCACTATTTGTGATGGATCTACCGGACCCATTGCATCCGCACACGCACGGAGAGGACAGATTGGGAAACGGATTTGGCGTAGGTGCAGTGCAGATTTCTTTAATTAATCTCCTTAATTTCCTTTTATTATGTTGCTTCTTGTCTTTTTACTAATCAAAAAAGACAGTCCTTCTTTGTGAGCCAGTTTGGTCTAGTGGTTAGGGAGGCAGACTCTTATCTGGGAATACTGGGTTCAATTCCGCTCTCCCCCACGAAGCCTGCTGGGTGACCTTGGGCTAGTCAGAGCTCTGTTCTGAGCTCTCACAGCCCCACCTACCTCACAGGGTGTTCTGTTGTGGGGAGAAGAATAGAAAGCTTTGTAAACTGCTTTGAATCTCCTTAAATGCATGAGAAAAGCGAGATAGAAAAGCCAACTCTTCTTTTTCTTCAATATTGTCAGTATATTTGTAAGAAGTTAGTAAATTTATTACAGTATGCAGACAGTGGGGAGAAAGCCACAAATATAGCTATGGGTTGTGATGTGCTACAGGATTCTTTATTACAACCTTTAGAGATCTATGGTATCTCAATGCATCCTGTGCAGACATTCCAGAAGAAGCAAGGTGGTTCTATTTCTACTTGGGTAGATTCAGGCAGGATTTTAAAAATTGGCAGGTTTCTGCTCCTTTGAGTCATACAATTGTGGAGGAGGGCAGAATTGAACCCCATATTCCCAGATAAGAGTCCAGCTCCCTAACCACTAGAACAAACTGGTTCCCTAATCACTAGACCAAATTAAGAAGAAGAATCATATGAAGACCACATTGTCCACACAGGAGTAAAATGGATCCAGAATATAAGGCTGCTAAGAGCCTACTAATCTGTATTAGTGGTAGACCTGTTAAAAGAGGTCTACAATCTGTTCTTGTATGGTCCGTTCTGGATTAAGGAAGAGGCTTCCACACGTGGACAAGACGCAGGACATGCATGGGCAGGATTATAAGTGACATATGCACTTGAGCTTATGTACTTTGTTATCTTACAAAGGCCCTATGCAGCCCTGCACATCCTATGCCATGGAACCAACAGCAAACTCAGGGTCCCACAACACTTTGGGTGGTGCATCCGAATCTGAACACATCCCCTGCTACAGATCCATGCTATGACTTCTGCATGATATTCCAATTTATCACGGATCGCAAGCCATTTCGCCATCCTCAGTGCAGACACTACGGTGCCATCTAGTTCTGGATCTAATTTATCCAGATCTCACAAGCACTGATGTCACTAAGTGACATCTACTTAATCCGGATTTACAGCAGTTAGGGCGTGTGACAGCCCTGGTTTATTTTATGTTTCCCAACCCAGTGCATTATTCCAGATAACGTAGTGTCTTGATGTTGTATAATGTTCTAACTTTTACTTTACAGCCTTAGTCGATAATGGTGCATAAATCAACAGTCAGGTTTTCTCAGGATACGATCACCTGCAGCGTTATGGAAGAAGAAAGACGGAGAGGGACTCTGTTTCTTAGAACTGTAGCAAAGCCAGACACTAGAACATGTTTTCTGCATCCAAACCTAACCCTGTGTCTGCTGTGTCTTGCCATCTCTTCAGGCTAAATTAAAATGATTGCTACCCTTGCAGATATTCATTTAGTACTAGCAGTGCATCCGTCACTATAGGGACTCTGAATAACCCTTTATAGCTGAACTAAAAATGCCATGTTATGTGGGCAGGGAACAATGGGAAGAAAAGGTTAGGAAGTGACAGTCAGTCAAGAAAAAATAAGTGGATCCTTGGGGGCTGGAAGACTTAAGGAGTAAAGGGAGATTTTACTCAGACAAGTGTCTCCCCCCCCCCTCCTTTTAGTTACTGAGTTAGAATTCAACTGCATTTGAGAAAATGCCAAGATATAGGCTTCCTTCGATTACCTACATTTTGGTCCAGAAAATAAACGTAAGAAATCCTGTGTTGAGAATAGTTTAATACCGCCATCCTGTTTATAATGCAGTATAGCACATAACTGTTTTACATAAATAACCATCGCTTACGGAAAGCCATTTCTACATGGGCCCATAGCATCCTGAAGTAAGACTCTTTCTCCACTTGTTCAGAATCAGTAGATCCAGAGTAGCCTGACCCACTGATCCCAAACAAGGGAGGACATGGCTGGGATCAGAACCATCTCAAGCAATGGCATTGATTTTGATTAGCCCACAACACATCCCCATGACATCAAAGCAGCACGTGTGCATTTCAGAATGAGTCTGTGAGGGTGTGGGACCTAAGTTCCTAGCCTTGGGAGCCTCCAGGGATAGCATTTTTGGGGTTAAGAACATAAGAAGAGCTCTGCTGGACCAGGTCACTGCCCATCAAGTCCAGCATCCTGTCCCATACAGTGGCCAACCATTGGCTTATGGGAACGCTCCCAAAATTCCTCCCCTGTAATCCTGAAGATAGAGGCATGACTCCCCTTGTTCAGAATGAGGACTGCTGGCCCAATTAATCATAACTATTGGTGATCCCAATCATGGTGTCTCTGATCAGGATCATGGTCCATGTAAAGCAGAAGACCCTTTCCAGCTGGGAGCATCTGCATTAATGTGCCGATCTATGCAGCCAAAAGCTTTCAACACAGGCCCTTATGGGATGCTCTGGGACAGGTTGCCAGTGGGGTGGGATAAAGCTATCTGGATTCCAGACAGCCCATCCCGTAATAGGCCCAAGCACTGCATTGGCTTCAAAGTCCCCATTGAGCTATTAAAGCCAGTGTCAGGGAATGAATGGCTACTAGAATAGACACTTAGTAGTGTCTCCAGGTTGGAGAGACAGGCATGATGCCTCTCAAGGCCATTTTCAGGGAGTTGAGAGCAGGTTTTGATTTTGTTTTCTGCTTGAGATGCCCATAAGTAATTGGTGGGCTACTGTGTAAGACAGGGTGCTGGACTACAGGGGTTGTGGCCTGATTCAGCAGGGCTCCTCTTATGATACGTTCATGAAAATTCCTGGACTTTGAAGTTTCCAGATGAGACCATTTTGGAAGTTCTCCTACTTCCAAGAGCACTTCTGGCAGCATTTCTTGTGGGGTTGCTAGCACCCCTCCCCCTGTTGTAGTCCTGGTTATATAAGAGATGCTTTCAACACACCTTTCATGGCCCAGGATACGGCTGTAGACCCATTTTGGTGCCCTATCCAAGCCCATACCAGATGAAGTGTACTAGTCTTGGATGGGTCCTGTGATGATCTGCACTAGACTGTGGAACAAAACATGTTCTGCTCAACCACCCAGTGACAAAAGGGTAAAAGACCACAAGGTTAGGATGAAGGCCCAGTCTAATAGCATAAGCCAATGGCACTGTAGAGGTGGGACCTTGAGTGTTTTTCCACTAGCACTAAGTACCCATTGAAGTACCCATTAAGGACGCATTAGGCTCAGAGCAGGATGACACCATTTCTACTACAGACCCCATTAGAGTCACATTTGTTTCCACCAGAGGTCGGGAAGGGGTCTACAATGGGGTCTTCAGCCATCAAATCCAGATTAAAGGGAGCCTATTTCCACTACAATTGGGCAATGGGGTCTAGAGGAGGCTCAGGGGGGCATCCATGGAGGGTGCCCCGAACTCAAAACTTCAAAGTCCCCCCGAAGTTGCCTTCAAAAATTAGCACAGGCTCCAAAGAGAACCCCTTGTGAGAGCAATGCTGCTGTCAGAGGATCTTCGAAGTTAGTGGCAGATTGCTCTGGAGATTCTACGGAGCCGCTCTGGAGGATCTTCTAAGATTCTATGGAGCGTCTACAGAGATTGAACCCCCTGTCCCCTCAAACACCTGAGGTGACAGGCAAACCCCTCGTGGGTAGATCCGGATTTGCACATGGGTGCTCCGGTGTTTCCATAGCAGGTAGGCTAGCACCCATTGCTATTGGGTGTGAAACACTTGCTATTGGGTGTGAAACCCATGGAAACACTTCTAGTAGATCTGGATTAAGGGAAATACCCATTCCTTAGATCCGCATCTTCTTAGATCTAGATTAAAGGAGCTCAATGGAAAAACACCCCTAGTCACCTAATTTAAGACAGCAGTATTGTAAAGAGGTTCCCAGACTGTCAATAGATGAGACTGTGGACTGGGTGCAGAAGTGTAACACATCAGTGGCACTATAAAGTGAAGACAGGACACAATGTAAGTTAATTGTGGCTTTATAGAGCAAAAAAAGATATTGAAAGTATCTGAGATTGCATTAAACAAGTGAATTTACATTTTACTAACTGTGTAATTGCAAGAAACATTCTCTGTCTCTGTCTATCTGTCTGTCTGTTTGTCTCTCTGTTGCCTAACACTAGAACCAAGGGGCACTCTAAGAAGCTGATGGGTAGGAAAGTTAGAAGCACAAGGGGAAGTGTGTTTTCACCTAGTGGATCATTGGTCTATGAGATTTACTACCAAAAGAGATGGCAACAGCAACTAGCCTGGACAGCATTAAGAAAGGGTCAGTCAAATTCATGGAAGACAGGTATATCAGTGCTTACTAGAATCAGTGCCTAGGTACTGTCTCCAGGTTGGGGAGACAGACAGCTTTCCTCTAAAGGCCATTTGCAGGGAGGGGTCAGTCTTCATCTTCTGCTTGAGAATGCCCAGAAGCAACTGGGCCTGGTCAGGCAAGACTCCTCTTCTGCTTTTACATTTCTGAATTTTATCTGCAGCTTCAGAACAAAAGGAAATACACTGTTTAAAGCCCTCCTCTATGGCTACAAGAAACTCGGCTATGGTTTGACTTATTGGTCTAGTGGCTAAGGAGCTAGACTCTTATTTGGGAGCACTGGGTTTGATTCCAGCCTCCCCCATGAGGCCAGCTGGGTGACTCTGGGCTAGTCACAGTTTTCTTCAGAGCTCTCACAGCACCACCCACCTCACAGGGTGTCTGTTATGGGGAGAAAAACAGCCACTTTGAGTCATTTTAAATGGGTGAGAAAGGCAGGGTAGAAAAGCCAACTCTTCTTCTTCTTCTTCTTCTTCACTTGTTTGATCCTGCCAAAAAGTGGGTCATCATGAGATGATATTCTAGGTACTTTGTGGAACCTAAAGCAGATGGTCCCAGGACTCTGAGAGGTTTTTGGTGGGCAAGGCTTTCTCCAGGCTTTCTCCAGACTGCTTTTCCTGCCTCCTTAGAGGCACCTTAGAGGAACCCCCTCTTTGGCTCAATTCCACATATCATCTTTACATTAACTTTTTGGCCTTTGTTGCATGGGAAACAGTGCTCACGTCAGCACATACCAAATAACATATCCTTATGGCCAGTGTAATCATTGTCTTTAAAAATGTATGGTTGACCCTTTTCCACTTAAGAATTGTTGTGCATTTCTTACGTGGGATGAAGAGCTCTCTAATATCAGAGACATTTTCCTTGGGAAGGTACTTACAGCCTGTGATCAAGGCACCTCTTAACCTTCTGTTCAATAAACTCTATAGATTGAGCTCTTTAAGCTGTTTATTGTAAAGCATGCTTCCCAGATCATAGACTATTCTTGTAGCTCTTTTCTGAGCCCTGTCCTACATCACTCTCTATAGATTTTCTTTAAGGCCGAGGAGAAACTTTCAAATGCTGGCATCAGAATTGCTAGACATTCTGTTCCAGTAACAGACTTCCTAATTAGGGATGTGCATGAATGGGTCCTTTTTGCATTTGATTCGTTTCAAATTGAATGTAAGAAAATTTGTATTCATTCAAATAGATCCTCTTCGAATGTGGTAGGATTCTATTCAACATGGATTTATTCATACAAATTTGTATGAATATCCAATATGAACATATCTGCTCTGAAGGCATCAAATCAGCCCTGAATCCACTTTGAATCCCCTCTCAAGTGAGCCAGTTTGGTCTACTGGTTAAGGAGCCAGATTCTTATCTGGGAATACCAGATTTGATTCTGCACTGCTACATGAAGCCAGCTGGGTGACCTTGGGCTAGTCACAGCTCTTTTTCTGAGCTCTCATAGCCCCACTTATCTCATAGCGTGTCCTGTTGTGCGGAGAAGGATAGAAAGCTTGGTCAGCCGCTTTAAGTCCTTTTAAATAGGTGAGAACAATAGGGTAGAAAAGCCAACTCTTCTTCTTCTTCTTCTCAATCCAAGTTGAATGCCCAGCCACTTTCCCACCTCCCTGGTTCACGAATGTTCCAAAGCATTTGTATGAATATAAATGTCAGTGTACAAATGTCATAACATTTGATTTGTATACAAATGTCCAAATGTGTATGAATTCAAATGAATATCGAATGTTACAAATATTCACACACATCTCTGATTGGATTAGTGCAGAACATTAGGAGAAATGCAGAATCAAACCTAGTATTCCCAGATAAGAATCTGGCTTTTCTCCATGAAGCCAGCCGGGTGACTTTGGGCTAGTCACAGCTCTCTTTCTGAGTTCTCATAGCCCCACTCATCTCACAGACTGTTCTGTTGTGGGGAGAAGAACAGAAAGCTTTGCTAGCCGCTTTGACGTTGATAATATAATATAAAATAAAACAATATTAATAATGCAGGTGAACCCAGTTTCCATGCGCCTTTAGTTGTGGTAGGAAATTCTGTGCGAGGTAGGTGGATGGGTTGACTTGGCCATTTTTCTGAGACTTTCTGTTGTATCTATAGTATGGCATTGGTGTAGCATTTGGTGGCATTTTTGTTTTATTTTTTGCATACTTTTCAGATACTTTACATGTCTCTCAAGTACTTCTGCGTGCCAAATGGCATGCTTAGCTGGAAAACTGTATCATGGTTTTTGGTTCTATTGATTGGATGCCATGGAGCATACTTGAAGGCTGGGTATGCTCCATGGTATGAATAGTCAGCTGAGTTTTTTTTTTTCTGAGCATATTGCATGATCCATGTGTTATGCTTCAGCACACTGACTAATGGGATGTTTAAGTGGGAAAGTATTTGGGGCTGTTTGGGGACTTTAGGACTCCATTCAGTAGGACTGGATTTATCTCATACAGTAAATTTTGTTAGATCCTAAATTCAGTAGAATGTTGAATTCATTGGAATTATATTAAAAGTTCAGACTTTGAGAATTCTAATTCTTTGTCCCATTTTGGTAGTAGGATTTTGTGAATTTTGAACTTTTAGTGGTATAAGAATATATAGATTTTAGGTTCTGGAACCTTCATGTACTTGGCTTTTCAAATAGTAACCTTTCCTTGGAAGCATTTGTAACTCAAATGGCCCTTTCTGTAATGGGCCTTATTCCTGCATGCTAGTGAGATTATGGGTGTGATCAGACATGCTTAATGAGATGTACTCTGGGAGAATTTGAGGCTGTACTGACAGACGTATTCTCCCAGCATTTGTCTTATCCCACCTTGAAGTCTTCCTCATTTAGCGTTTCATAACACTGGGTGATAAGCTACAAAAGCACAGAGGCAGGAAACATAGCCAATTATATCATGGCCATGGAAAGCTAGACAACTGAGAGGCCAATCAGCAAGTAGTTCCCATTGTCAAAGAAGGCATTGTCAAAGAAGGCATTGCCAAACCTGGAGGCAAATAAAGACTGCAGTGTGGGAAAATGAAGTAAAATTTGGTTGTTCTGTTGATTAACCATTTCAATTGCTCCCTCCCCTTTGCATCTACAAAAGGGATTCTTTTTCTTAAAGGGGTGACCGAAAAATCCCTACTGGAGCCTCCTATAGTCTACACTAGCATGTGGACAAAGAACCCCCTGGAGTAAGACCCAGTCTGGTGTAAGACCCAGAGCCGAAAGTACCAATGATAATGAAGATCTGGCAAAGTTAATAAGGATGTCTCTGCCATACAATTGTTTCCTTGAATTGGTGGCTTTTTCCAATGTGCCAATGACATATCATTGGACTGCTGATGTTTGCAGTATAACAATACATGAAAACAACTTCCTGTGTACGTCTGTAACAGATCCCACAAAGTCTCATTTCTGCACGGCAGACTATTTACTTGTTTAAACGGTATTTGTCATCAAGGTACATTGCAGAATAGTGGATTCTCCCCTGCCCCCTCTCCAGCCTGGAACAAAGAAGGAATGGAACAGTTTCTTCTGAAAAGATAAAATGCAGCCATGAGATCCATAAGCAATTAGTCGTATAGATATTAACCTTAAGACATAATTGTGCAGCCACATTCAAGCCAGCATCTATCTTATTGCTTTCATTGGGACTTAATAGCCCTCTAGTGACTTACAAATTCATGTTGAAAGTGCTGGTGCTGGCAAAGTACCATCATGTCCACAGAGAACAGATTAGACACCCCACCCCCACCCCCGTAAATGGAAGATGTAATGACTAAATCTGAAAACAATGAGGAAAAATGTGGACTTTGAAGAATACTTATTGAAACTATTATTTGTTTTCTTGTAAGCATTAAAGGAGTCTTCTTCCCATAGTCTTCTTCAGTGTCCTCACCAAGAGCAGCTAATCTTTGTTCACAGTAGTGCTATTTTTCGTTTTAATCATCTTATGGGTATCATACACACATCCACAGAGAAAGCGAGAATATTTCTCAAATTTCTCATAAATTTGGCGAAGCAAATGCTCTGTCCCAGGGTGTCCTGCTCATGTTCGAGAAGCCCTTATGCGAATAGGCCTCAGGATACTGGTAGGCCCGTCTAGAAGAAGAGTTGGCTTTCCTATCCTGCATTTCTCACCCATTTAAGGGGACCCAAAGTGGCTGACAAAGCTTTCTATTCTACTCCCCACAACAGACAACCTGTGAGGTAGGTGGGGCTGTGAGAGCTCAAAAGAGAGCTGTGACTAGCCCAAGGTCACCCAGCTGGTTTCATAGGGGAGGGTGGAATGAAATCCAGTATTCCCTGGTAAGATTCTGGTAACCACTAGACCAAACTGGCTCACTGGTGGTACAGAAGCCTCTGAAATGGAAAAAGGAGGCATGCAGAATGGCACATACCTCCCTGTTCTGAAGTGGGTCCCCCCAGAGTTCCAAGACCTGGAAATTTAATTCATGGCAGTTGAAGCCCCTCACAGTCTGGAGCAGTAAACCTTCACAAGTATAGAAATGGCCTGGGAGTCTGCCCCATTTTGATAGTACATAAGAACAACATCTTTTGCCTTTTCTAAAACAAATCATGTGAATGTTGATAATAGGCATATATAGCAGGAGGACAAATTAACATATGAATGTTCTTGCACTTTATGGAGCCTTTCATTTTTTAAATATGGTAATATTCAGAACAGAAGCTCAGAACTCAAAAGTCACATATTCTTTCAAGCAAAGCTTCTAATTAGAAGTGTAAAGTTGAATTGTGGCAGTGCTTTTGAAGATCTATTGTTTACTAGGTTGCAAAGAGAAATAACGTGAACAAATAGGTCCACTTTTGCCTATAGTTAGTATACAACTTGTTAAAGATTCAGTATTTTTATAATGCTTAATTAACTTTCCAAAATGTATTGCTATTTGTTGATTACATTATGGAGCCATATATTTTAGCTCATTCTCAGAAGGAGGAGGAGGAGGAGGAGGAGGAGGAGGAGATAAGAGTAGCCCTGCTGGATCAGGCCACAGCCCATCTAGTCCGGCATGCTGTCCTACACAGTGGCCCACCAATTATTTCTGGGTACCTGAAGTAGAAGACAAAGGCAAAACCTTCACCTGCTCTTGACTCCTTGGAAATTATCTTTAGAGGCATCCTGCTTGTCTCTCCAACCCAAAGGTGGCACCCAGGCATACATTCTCATCCCCATTGATACACCTGGCCTCCATGAATTTGTCTAACCTTTTCTTCTGGTAGCAAATTCCATAGACCAGTGACCTTCTGGGTGAAAAATAATTTTGCTGAAATTTTATTTCTAAGCCTAGATAATAAAAATAACTTATGAAATCATTCACTCCTATTTTAGAGGATTGGATAGAGAGCAGCAAACAATCTGAGGAAAAATTAAAATGTTTTTGTTTGTGTGGTATATAGGTAGACTTAGGGTATTTCCACATTGGTTGCCAAAAAACGGATTAAAGAAAATCCGTTTCCTGGAGATCCATCCTCCAGAGGATCCGTCCAAAATAGGGATGGATCTGAAGAGGTCTCGCACGTCTGCACCAGCGCAGAGAGGACAGATCCTGCAGGACAGATCTTCTGGGTGCTGTGCGGAGGGCACAGCACCCATTCCCAAAGGCAGCTGGCCTACCATGCTGCCGACGCCACCCCTGGAACTGTGGAACTGGAGCATTCAGCTGCCAGTCACCGCGCATTTCCGCCAGTGCGAGGTGCATGGGGTAGGGGCTCCGGGGCAGACCGGCCTGCTTTTGCCCCTCCCAAGATGGCGGCCACCAGTGCATCCGTCCCCTTGCCTCTCCATGTGCAGAAGCATCCTGCTTCCACACAGATCAAGATGAAGGGACGGATTGAAGACCTGATTTTTCAGGTCTTCCCGGAGGATGGATTTTTTGGTGGCGAGACCCCATTAAAAATGGATCTTGCATGCTGCTGTGCAGAAGTGGCTGCCTGGAAGGGTCCCTCATCTGTCCTCCAGTGTGGAAGGTAAGTTTGTAAGTGTCTTGTATGTGCATCTAAATGTGTGTTTAATGGGGTTTCCACGGACAGTGCAAAAACACCCTTAGGTTCTAACCAAAGGTTTAGTAATAGCACCGAGGGTACAGTGGTATTTTCACAAGGGATGCACCGCTGAAGAAGGTTTTGATTTATGCAGTTATGAACAGCAGCTTTTGAAGAAACTTTGAGCTTCGTATCTTGAGGCAAGAGTTGGTGGATGGTGAAAGTGCCAATGGTACATCTTGTGTCGACTTTCATGAAGTCCATGGATGGGAAAAGAACTCTGAGATCCATCTGTGTTTCTTGTGCAATGTATACTGCATGGCTGCCTAATATTTGTCCTTGTGCTAAGCTCATTTTGAGTACTATCTCAGTTCAAGGTGTTCCACCAAGGATGAGTGTTAACTCTCGGCTGTGTGAAGTCCACTGATCTGCTAAGTATTGCCCCTCAATTTGCTGAACATCACTGGCAGAGCTTCTTTGAACATGCATACCTCTCAGATGTCCTAAAATATTTGTGAACCTTTGAGATGTGATAAGTTATTTCCTTGTCTTCCTGAAGCAGCCAGATAGTGCAGCCCTAAGCATGGCCTCTCAGAAGTCCAGTTATTCTCAATGTTGTGTCCTTCCAATAAAGTTACACTGTCCCTGTCTCTGCTTGAGATGCCCATGATCATTTGGTGGGCCACTGTGTGCGACAGGATGCTGGACTAGATGGGCTGTGGCCTGATCCAGCAAGGCTTCTCTTATGTTCTTATGTACATTTGAACTTCACATTCAGATGAATTTTTGAATCTTTCGAATCAATTGTATGAATTATTCAGACATTCGTATCTGTACGGATACATACACATTACGTATCCATATGCATCTTACTTGTATCCGTATGCATTTGTACGGATACATACAGGACAAAAACGGGATGCATACGGGATACAAACAGGATGCGTATGCGTATGGATGCATACAGACACATTTGTATCATATGCACCAGCTCTGTCCCCAACTTACCTACAGCTGCTCAAGGCAATAGCAACAGCTGTGTCAGCTTCTGCCATGGACCTGGCCGTTGCTGTGGCAGTCGCAATGTGGTGTGTATTTGTGCAGCTGCAGAAGGACCATCTCACCTCCTTGCAGCTTGACACTCAGAAATGGATGCGAATATTCTTGACTAGTATCCTTTTGGTCAAGCTGTGAGACATTTTCACTTTTCCACAGCTTTGGAGGATTGGGGGCACTCTTGCATGCTCCAATCTGCTGTGGAACAGAGGCAGTGCTGCAGCATGAGAATGGAGTGTCCTGGAGCATGCAGGAGCATCCCTGGAAGGTAAGTGCAAAAAGGTCCATAGAAACCCAGTTCTTGTTCTCAAGTCTTTAGTTTTGCTTTGTAATTCTGACAGGGTAATAATGTTCCTATCTTTGCCTTTCCACACCATTGGCTGGTTGTGCTGTTGAAAGTATTCATGCTCACATACAGGACTCTCAGGCAGTTTCCTCATGGTCTGTATGGACCAGGTCAGCTCCTGCTACTGAAGAATGTGAGACCTGCTCAGTAGAGGGGTACCCAGGAGGCATAACTAGCTGCATGGACCTTTCTCTTGCACACTCCTCATCGTGGAAATGGTGCAAGAGAGTACTCCAATGGGAAATCACTTCAAAATAGTTTCCTAAGCTTTTCGGCTGTGTCCAGTGCAGCCGTGTATCGTGTGGATGGCTGGTCTGGGTGAAACAGCATGCAGACCCAGCACCATTTCTCTGGGCTCCAGGAATGGACCTAGAAATGGTTCATTTACAGCCCACTGCAATAATCCCCCTGGCCTGCAACTTCAAAAATATCTGCCAACATGATCCTCCCCCAAATTACTTGATACAGGCCGAAGGAAACTCTGTGATTCTTGCCAACACATAGAATGCAGGTGCAGCCTGGATAACTCTACAGCATTGAATAAGCTGAATGAGGTCTTATGGAGAAGAAAGAGGAAAATGGTGTCATCTAGTTTATCTCTGAGCATCATGGCTGAGCCAGAAATTTGGAATCTGGTCTCCTAGATTTGAAAGCAGCACTGCAAACCCCATGCTGTGTCTACTCTCAATAATATAACATGTATGGCTACTTCTGTGTGAGTACCTATATTGTACCACTTTTTCTTCTGGTAATACAAGTGTAGAACTGGAACAAGCCACCATCTTGAAACCAAGGAGTTCTAGATCTGATTATTATTTGGTGTGGAGGCCACCTGGTAGCCACGTGTTTGTCAATTTGAGTTCCGTGATGGAAAAAAGGTGGCGTATAAGAAGACAAGAAAACTAATAGTTTCATTGGGCAGGGAGAATGAAAAGGTATGTTTCAGTAGTGGCACTGGGTTCTTGAGAAAGAATTGGACATTTGCAGGAGAGGAGACGAATTTTAAGTACAGATGCAGATTGTAATCTGGTGTTGATACCTGCAAATGACTTACTGGGAGGCAGGGAGGGAGGGAGATATCTTAGGGTCTGTTCACAATTCATACATTCTGGTGAGATGAAGATCAGACATGGAGGGAACCATTGACACCTAAAGTGCTGATGTGGTCTTGAACTAGACTGCCAGCATTTGGAAGTGTGGATGACCCAGCCAAGGCATGCTGGATCACCATGGTAATGATCACAGTGATCACAGCAAGGTCATGTGCACATCCAGATGTTGTCTTGGCAATTGGGACATGGCATACAGCTGTGCAGCCACAGCCACACCACCACGGCCACCTGAAGAGGGTGGAGATGCTGCTAACTGGGAGCTCATTAGCTCACAAGATTTTACAGCTAGTGAACACCAGAGCAACCTGAGTTGTGTGGTGACAGTGTGGCCCAGAATCAGCTTGAACCATCCCTGCAAAGTAGACTATTGTACTATGTTGTTCATTGTGAGAACAGACTGATAGCATAGATTAGCTATTTGGGTACAATCCAATACAGCATCTCTTACATTCTTATGCATCTCGTGTATCACTCCTACTCATCTCAAGATGTTCTTCTTTATTCATCCTTCCATTCAGGCAGCTGGTGAGCAAATGCTGGATTTCATGTCCTTCCTCACCTCACCTTTAGATCAGAGGACCATTGATTGAGAGGACAAGGCCTAAGTAGAGCAACTCTCATCTCTCCTAACCTTGCACAGGACTATTTCCATCTCTATAGTCTGGTACTTAAAGACATCAGACAGATGAAAGGATGCTGCAGTTTCATGCTTTATCACTTGTACATTGATCTGCATGACCATGGGCATGAAATGCAAGAAGGCCAAACACTGCTCACCCAAATGGGTTGTCCTTGATTTTTTTTTTTTTTTTTTGTACATGATTATTGGGGCTGAACCAGTCCATTATTTTCTAACACAAGATTTAGAAAGAAAGCAGTACAGGACTACTCATATAAACCCTATTGAATAAAATCAACCTTGCTGTCATGAAATTACATATAAACTCTGTTTGAAAACTCTATAGATCCAATTAGTATTTAAAGTAGCTGCCTTTCATTCAGCTGTGTTTATTGTACAGAACACTCCTTTTCCCCTCCCATTTTTTTTAAAAAGGATGATTTTGTTTTTTTAACACATCAACCACACTTATATATTTACTTATATACACTTACAACTTTACTTACATATTTTTTTATTTTTTTATTTTCTTAAAAACATGATAAAATGTTATGTTTAAAAGACACTTGCAAACTGAAGGCTTTGCCTTTGTTTTCTGCTTGAGATGTTTAAACATCTTTTTAAACACATTGTGTATTGTTTCAGATTTGTTGAATTTTGAAAGGGTTTTTAATGTATGCTCTGTTTTTAATCTGTTGTTACCCACCCAGAGGCCTTTGGTTATGGGGCAGGATAGAAATGTAAATAAATAAATACAACTGGCGGGCCACCATGTGAGACAGGATGTTGGACTAGATGGGCTGTGGCCTGATCCAGCTGGGCTCCTCTTAGGTTCTTAGGTTCTTAGTTATAGATTTTGGAATTAACTTAATGAATATTCAGATATAGGCCATGGGGATATGGGGATGGGAGGCAACCATCTCTCAGGGAAGTTGATCAGTTATGGCTTGGTGTTCCAGGAAACCATGGCTACTACTAATGTTACCATGCATCATGCACTTTCCATTTACTGTCTCCCACAGGCCAAATCAATGGTCAGGGATCTGTCAGAGTGGAAGGCCCTCAGGGCAGCAATAGTGCAACCATTTAAATGTGTATGGATGCATTTAAATGTCCCATGCTCCTTATTGCCTCCAGAGTGATTTACTGAGACATGGAAACATGGTCATAGTCATATCTATGGAGGAAAAGTTTTGAACATCATGCTTACACATCTTGGGGTGCCCTCAGATGTGGGTAAAAACCCATGATTGTCCTGGGAGAATAATGGGAATTCCACACATTTCGGTGGCATTCTCAATATAGTTCCAAATTAGTTGATCAAAAATATAGTATATTGATATTATGGGAAATTCACCAACAATTAGGGATGTGCATGGATATTTGTACGAATTCATACATTTGTACATGAATCAAATGTTATGACATTCGTACACTGACATTCATGTTCTTACGAATGTTACTTTTACGTTTCAATAAGAATCAAATGCAAAACAACAACAATTTGTGCATATCCCTACCAACAATGGCAGATTTCTTGTCATATCAGTGCCTTACCTCTATCTTCCTGCTCTTTCAATATTTTTGTTGTTGCAAAATACCAAGCATGCAAACATGCAAAACAAAACTAATAAAAAACAAAACACCCCCCCCCCAAAAAAAAGGGAAGTGGGTGAGCATTTCCTAATATCCATGTATTTTAGAAGAGGAACAATATCCCAGTAACAATTATTCTGACAGTGTTAGTGAGAGGCAATTGCAAAAACTAAGATAATCCTGCTATTTCCTCTTGCTGTCTAGAGATACCCTTAACTGGGGAAAAAAACTTAAGTTGTGAAATTTACAGATGGACAAAGTGCAATGTCCTTAGGAGCTGTGCTCTGGGGTAATTAATCTGGGGAAAGATTATCTCAAAGCCAGGCACAAGGACTCCAAAAATTCTAAAAATTTTGTTGCAGGCCTGGGAAGATTGTTTTAGGAAGCTAGGCACTCAGGATCCAAGAAATAAACAAAATAGGGGTCAGACAGAGTATAAAAATGAAAATAGAGACAAGAGACATAATTAGAGGTCTTCACAAAAAGAGAAGTCTGTTGGGCAACAAAAAGAAAAGCCTCAAATAGAATATAATGAAGAATGATTATGCTTTATTTGTCATAGGCCAGGCCACCTCAAATTCCAATGCCCCAAGGCTAAAACGTTTGGTAAAGATAGGAAAAATGAGGCATATCCTAGTTATTATATACAAAAGCCAAAAGAACCATTAGTAACAGAAAATGACAGTTGGCAGAAGGCCAGGTGACAGTTGGAAAACAAAATGGCTGCCAGACACTAGGGGTGAAAGAACATGCAGTGTCAGGAGAAAGTGTGGCCAGAGATTTAGTGTGTGTAAACCTACACAATGTGCCAGATCCAGATTACCTATGGGAAATAAAACTTAATAGCCAAACTTATCTAGGCCTGCGGGACATGGGGTCTCTGATTAGTATAATTAGATCTGACTTGGTATGGCCCCATGAAATACTTGAAGGTGTCAGCATTAAGTTGAGAGAACTTGGAGGTCTGTTATTATACACACGGGTTGCAAGTATCAGAGTAGCCATAGGTACATGGGAAGGTTACCATGAGTTCATTATATACGATACATTTCCAACTCCTATTCTTGCAGGCAATAGTCTGGGAAGGTTGGTCAAAAAAAGCCAGCAGAGTCTACTTTGGGGTGGGGACAATGGCCCAATGTGTGGGGCTGCCCTCAAGGGCTGACTTTCACATGGGGGCAAGATTTTCTTACAGAGAAGGGGAACAAACAGATTATACATGTCACAAGGTGTCCCAGTGCAGAGGTACAATTGTTTTTACTCCTTACTTTGCTGGGTTTACACAATTTGTTTATCAGCACAGTTGCCCTCTTGGGTCTATGCAGATGGAGTTTGATGGCTGGATAGTAATATGACAACCAGGTAACTCACACAAAACAATAAAGCCAAATGGTACCTTTCTCAAGTGTTGCTCAAATCCCTGTAGGGTTGCCTACAAGATTTAATCCACCTTCAGTCCACTTTCAGAGTGAGAGAACATATCTGCAAAGTGAGAAGTTATTTTCCTTTGGCATTCTGTAACTCAGAAAATTCACCTTGGGGATAGATAATGTGGAAGGAAAGTGAATGGTCACTTTACTGATGTATTCTTTCACTCTGAAAGTGGATTGAAGCTGGATTAAAAATTAGGTGTGAACACAGCCTAGGAAGCATTCCAGAGATTTACAGTTTACACAACAAATGACAAAAAGATGTCTCAGTTACATTTATTGATATTTTGGGTGACATCAGGATATATCAAAACCCAAGACTGAGTGTAGACTTTGTCTCCAGTTCTAGCCATTACTCTTGATTGAATCTGAAAGGCTTCCTGCTCTGCCTTACCTAGCAGGTGGAAAGGGAGGGGGAGGGAAAGGAGCAGGAAAACAAACATGTCCAGGCTTGTCTTCTTGAACAGAATGGTATCTGCCTGACCAAAGTCTTAAGGTTCCTATGGTTGTCTTTGGCCTTACCATATTAGTACCAATCATAACAATACCAAGTATATATTCTTCTACAGCAGTACCAGTCTCTTGCAGACATTGATAGCCAATTACAAAAGGGCAGGGGATATCAATGTCCTCCAGCCAGGATTATTTCAGATGTTGCTGGACTGCATACTCCAATGGCATCAAAACCTTCCAATGTATCACCCAGATACTTCTGGAGTATCTTGGGATATTTTGGTGAAACTATTAGAGATACTGCCATGATATGGCTTGCTAATAGCAGGTGATACTTGGGTTGAAAGAGACTCCAGCTTAGGGGTAAAGTCTTTCATGAGAAAGTTCCCAAATTTAATTTTGGTCATTCCTAGGTAGAAAAGACTCTTCTGAAGCCCTGGAGAACCACTGTTGTTTGACACACACAGTACTGATGGTGAGGAATACAGAAGGTACAGACCTTCCAATACTTGAAAATCTGAAATTGTTTAGGGTAGGATGGAGCAATAAAATGAAGCAAAAGATTCCTTTTATCATTCAGTACTATGCTCAGAAGAATGTTTCTAGGCATAGGATAGGGTTCCATGCCTCTGCAAAGTCCCTTTGAGGAGCACATAGCCTCATTCCTAATTCATTATATCAGGAAGGGGACTGCTTATCCCAAATTTATTGCCAGATTGTCTACTTCTGTATTTCTCAGTTACTCTTAGAAGCAACTATTGTATTTCAGTCATTTTGGCACAGTGTTTAAAAAAAATAAAAAAATAAAGGGATAACAAAAGCAGCCAAGAGATGGTAGTGTCTATAGGTTATTGTCTAGTGGTTAGGGAGCCAAACTCTTATCTGGGAATATCAGGGTTGATTCCTCACTCTTCCACAAAGCCAGCTGCATGACCCTGGGCTAGTCGCAGCTCTCTTCTGAGCTCTCACAGCCCCACCTATTTCACAGGGTATTCTGTTGTGGGATGAATAGAAACTTTGTCAGCTGCTTTGAGCCCCCTTAAATGGGTGAGAAAAGTGGGGTAGAAAAGCCAACTCCTCCCCCTCCTCCTCCTTCTGTCCTTGTTCAAAATCAGTGGGTCTGGAACAGTCAGGTCCACTGATCCTGATCAAGAGAAGGCATGGGCAGGCACCATTTGCACAACAGCACAGATCCTTACCAGCCCATGCGTCAGCCTTGAAGCTCTTGCAAGCTCTGCGAGTGCTGCCCCACACCTTTGAGGGCTAAAGGTTCCTAGGCTTGAGACCTCTGGGGGGTTAGTGCAGCACACTCTGGCACACTACTGAAGTGGATCCCCTGGTAGTCCCAAAAACTGGAGGCATGCCTTCTGTATACCTCCATGTTCTGCATCAGGGCCATGCACCCTGCTGGTAGACATGACTAAACAGTGATCCTGCCTGAGGTCTCCCTAACCAGGTTCATGCTCTATCTAATGCAGGCGGAGCAGACCAGCAGGGTGTGTGGCAGATATATGAATCCCCGAATATTAAGAAGGTGGAAGGAGAACCAGGCTATGAAGATGTGTACAGATAGATTTGCTTATTATTTGTTTTATTTGCATCTCAGTTTATTTTAGCTTTCCACCCCAGCATTCCACCTGCATCAGTAAGATGAAAATGTCCCAGATTTTCAAACTATAAGCTCTTAATTGCAGATCATAGCATGTGCAGTTTCCAGTATGGAAAAATTCTGAATATATTAATGCATTCATTTTTACTCTCTCTTTGGGCTGAAAAGGATGCTTCAGGGTGACAGAGAAACAGCTCCATGTGGCATTAGCTTAAAGCTAATACATCTTGCCATGCTTTTGAAAAGCAAAACACAGACTGTTGTCCCTTTATAGTGTAACAGTGGCCACATCCCCATGGTACTTTTTTGTTTCTCTATTGTCCCTCTATTGCAGCAGACTTTAAAAATGCTGTTCAATTCTGGAATAAGTGTCCGCATGAGGCTCAGCAAAACACACATTTAAAACACACTTACTGTCCCCACGGAAGCGTGTTTTCTTTGCCTGCATCTTTTTCTCCCCGCCCCCTCTCTGGTAGATAGGGTGCCGGCGGGAACGGGGAGGGACTGCGCTCTGCGTGGCCACAACCAGGGAGACAGCCCCCGACAAGACCAAAAGAAAAATAGCCATTGGTAAATTTAAAGGTTTGTCTCCCCTGCCTGCAAAGGCGGCCGGGCTGCAGCCAGCACTTGGTTGGAAGCAATTCATAAGGCTATTTACAAGATCTCCAGCCGCCGACACGCCTCCCCCAGCCAGTGATCGTGCACTCATTCACTCTCAACACTTTCAATTTCTGGCAGAAGCAATTCATTACAATGTATCTTATGCAACTGGAATGCCTGCCTCCTGTTTTCATAGATCGTGAATGCTGGCTGTGGATGAGAGGCAAAAAAAAAAAGAGAGAGAGAGAGAGAGAGAGAGAGTGAGAGAGAGAGATGATCTCTCCGGCCGGCAGTCCCTGCCCCCAAATACCTCTTTTGCCATGGAGTGTCTCCATGCACAATGTTGTGAGGAATAATGCGGCTTCCAAAGAGTGTGTTGGTAGTCTTGTTTGGAGGGGGGGTTATTCCGCGGATTTTCCTTCTTTGTGGCACTGGAAGCTCGAAGAAAAGCCATGCATGGAGATGCTCAGTGGCAAAAGAAGCTTTTTAACGAGCTTTTTATTGCTTGGGGACATGGCCAGTGGCTAACAATGTTCCCGTTGCTGTTGTTTGTAACTAAACTGGGAGGGATAGCATCATCATTTAAACAAAACTGGTCTATTTTTGACTTGGCAATAACAGTTTAATGTTGCACATATCTAGCCCATGAGAAAGACAATGAGATACCTAATATGGTGCCTCCCAGATGAGAGTTTTAATTTATATATCAAGCGCATAACCGACCTTTCACCATAAATAATTTCAGGGTGAAGAACAAAGTTAAAGCCATAATGCAATAATAAAACATTATTACAGAATATTGACATAGGAAAATCAATACGGCAGAATCAAAACCATAAATGTAGACCTTGGAAACAAATCAGAGGCACACACAGAAGCACAGACACCTGCAAAAGAAAATCTGGTGCCAAAAGTTAATTCTATCTCAGAGGGGAGGGTGTTTCCCAGACAGAATGCTACCACTGAAAAGGTCACTTATGGGTCACTCTGATGGATCTCTCAAGTCAACATATTGAACAATAACTTGGGCCATGGTCAGTCCATCTTCAGGTCTCACTGCTCCCACATTTTCATTTTTATTCCTTTTGTTTGTGGACTTTCTACTCAGGAAAGTCTAAATGGAAGGTGGAAAACTCACATATAAAATGGATAGAAATGAAAAGGTGTGAGCAGTCAGATGTGAAGATGGCCTGAAAAAGGTTTAAAGTGAAGGTGTGACCACAGTCTTGGTTGTAAAAACAAAGAGGGAGCTTTACACATTGAGAGACTGGGCACTGAAATGCCAGATGATATTTAATGTGAACAAGCGTAAAGTGATGTGCAGTAGAGTGAAAAATCCTAAGGAATTAGTCCAAATTAGTCTGAATTTGGAAATTCAAATTGGAATCAAATTTTGGTACATTCAAAGATTGACACTGAAATATGAATCAAATGTTTCTATACATTCGTATGAAGCTTCATTACATTTGTAAACCAGGGGTGGTGGTGGTGGTGGTAGTGGAACCTGCAACAGATCCAGAGGATCTGGATTTAAAGCAGATCCAGAGTGGATTCAAAGTTATTTGAGAGCACATTTGATGCATTTGGAGCAGATATGTAGGGGATACATAGGCGACTCATAGCAGGGATTCAAATTAGATTTATATTGAACATTCATATCAAAACTGAACCCTACCACATTCGAAGAGGATCATTTGAACAAATATACATTTTCTTGCATTCAATTCGATATGAATCAAACACACACACACAAATATTCATGCATATCCCTAGTCTTAGGCTGTAGAAATCCCACCCTTTGTGCAAAGGCTCTTCTTATAGCAACCGTGCCCTTTGTTGAGGTGGTGCACCCATCATGGGGTGCCCTTTACCACAGTAAATGGAAACATGGCACCTGAAGACATGTCTGTAAGCATCATCTTCAGTAAACAGAGACTTGGCTATGTTAACAAAACATAACAAAAGGTGTGCCTTGCTGGAGCTTTAGGGCAAGTCATTTCTTGGAAGGGACTCCCCTCCATGCCACAGTTGTTTTAACAAAAAAATAATATGTACCTATAAAGCCTCCTATCGTGTTGATTTTCTTCCTTCCGCCTTGTCATGGCTCAGCTCACTCAATCCCATTTGCTGCTGCTCAATTCCATTTTTCCAGGGCCATGATTGGACAGCACTTGCAGGAGGCTGTATTGAATTTGAACCCTACCACATTCGAAGAGGATCATTCAAACAAATACACATTTCCTTGCATTCAATTCAATATGAATCGAACATGAAATAAACATTCATGCACATCCCTAGTCTTAGGCTTCCACAGTCCCACCCAATTTGCCCTAACGTTGCTCCTTTCACACGTGCAAAAGGGACGCACAACCCGAGGTCTTGAGATGAGGCATATTGTGTGCCCGTGTGTATTGTCTGGAGGGTCTCAAATTCATTTCAGGGGCATCCTGAATCTCTGGTTCAGTGTCTGCTTTCTGATGCTTTTCAAAACACGTTCTTGTGTTGTTGTTATTGTTGTTTTTTCTAATGCAGTAATTAAAAATAGTTTTGCTAAACTGTGGGGAAGCCATTTACCTCTCCAGTTACTGTCTCTGAATGGCAGAGAAATGTTTCTGTGAAACTGGATGATGCTGCTCGTAGAAATAATCATGTTGCCTGTTGATTGTTTGAACTTAGTGTTACTGCAGTCTTGCAGCAAATTATTCACATTTTCCTGTTCACTGAAATTGCCCTTTGCTTACCCCCGGTCTGTCCAGGGAAAACTGAGAGAAAGCAACCCTGTGCCTTTAAAATATCTGTGGCCTCAAGAACAAGCATAGTCACATAATGACAGCTTGCATAAGGATTTGGAAAAATGCAGGGAGGCATTGACTGGAAAATAGGTAATCTTTCCAGTGAATGGATCTTTCATCTTTCTGTACCTGGTTTGCTACAAGGAACAGCTCCTTCCTTCATCACCCCCTTGTCTTTCTCCCTGCTTCCCCACATAGATTGTACCTGCGGTTAATTTCAAAAGGGTTCAAGACACAGGCTACCTTTATATAGGAAAGAATCTAGGGATGTGCACGAGTATTCATAAAATTCGATATTCATAAGAATTCGTATGAGTTCGGACATTCATATATGAATTGCATGTTACAACATTCACATTCATACAAATGTTTTGGAACAATAATAGGAATGCTTTGGAACATTTGTGAAGTGGGGAGGTGGGAAAGTAGCTGTGACAGTCACATCTGCAACAAATCCAGATTGCATTTGAGATGGTTTGAGAGCAGATTTGAAAGTGGATTCAAGGGAGATATGTTTCAGGATATATATCGGATACGTATTGGATATGTATCGGTATGTATAGGATATGCATTGAATATGTATCAGATACACATGCATCAGTATCGGATATTTGTACGAATTTGCACTAATACATTTGTATTGAATAGAATTCTACCACATGTGCATCTCTTTGCCAAAATATCATTTGATTCTAATATGGTAATAAAGCAGACATGGGATATCTAAGGAGAAATGATCTGGGGCATGGTAGTTAATCAAGTGATGAGCATCCCCTTCTGTGTCCCTTTGCATTTTGTAAAAGGGTCTGTTTACACTTACACTTATGGAGAGGACTGGGGCACATGAGATGCTCCATCCACGCACTACACACTGCTTCTGTCCCAGACTGTGCAGGAGCATTTTAGAGTGCTCTGATCCTCCTGAGCTATGGAGAAGTAGAAACATCCCCACAGCTTCACTGGGAGGACCTAGAACACTCCCAGTTGCTCCCAGTTGCATGCAGCATTCTCACCCACTTCTGATGCATGGGGAGTGGGGCAGCATGGCTGCAGATGCACAGTCCTATGTCACATCATGAATGCCATGGCAGTGGCCAGGCAGATGGTGGAAAGTTGCCACACCCATTGCTGTGGTGATTCAGACAGTTCAGGATGGACAGTTTGGACTGTGCATGCACTTAGGGCAGCTGGAAGTGATGCCAGCACTCGTGGCGTGCATGCTGGCTACCACCCCTGAGCTTAACTTTAGGGAAAAGGTATTGCAATACCATTCCATGAAGTTGTGTGCTAACGAGGGGTGTGCACGAATATTCATAACATAACATTCATTTTTCATCCAAATTCACACATTCATAAATGAATCGAATGCTACAACATTAATACATTAATATATATGAATATGTATATTTTGGACATTCATATAAATAGTTCGGATATTCGTATGAATTTGTTAAACTGGGGAGGTGGGAAAGCAGCTGTTCCAGTCACATCTGCAACGGATCCGGATTGCATTCACCATGGATCAAGAGTGGATTAAAAGTGGATTCAGGTTGAATTTGACACTTTCAGTGTGTGGACATGTTACAAGATACATATCAGATATGTATTTGTTCATATTGGATATGTATTTGTACATATCCAATACGTATCAGATATTTGTACAAATTTGTATGGATGTGTTCATATCGAATAGAATCCTACCACATCCAAAGGGGATCTATTTGAACAAATACAGATTTTCTAACATTTGGTTTGTTATGAATCAAATGTCAAAAAAACAACAACCACCATTTGTGCACATCCCTAATGTGACTAGGCCCAAAGATTGAGGAAGGATGCAAGCTGGTATTTAAAGCAGCCACTTCTTGTTCTTTTAAATAGTTCCCCCCCACACACACCCAGGATTTCTCAAGAATGTGCAGAAAAGTAGTCAAGATTGGCTGGCAAAGGTGGTTAGCAGGGCAGTCATAGGTGTGATGTCGTTCACTGCCTTCACTTTACCCAGCTTGGTTCAAACAAATCCATTTAGGATACGAAGGGAGGTTGAAGGAATTTAGATATTTTCATTTTTTTCGCTGGTCACCTCTTCACATTAAAAGAAGTGGCTTCTAATTTAAGGAATGGGCCCTCTGGACAGTTGTGAATTTATAACCAACATACCCTAGATAACAGTGTGATCCCTTTCATTTCTTAATTTAGTTAAAACAGTTAAATACCAGCTTCCATTAAAAAAAATTCAAAGTAATTTTCAGAGTAGTAAAAACAGAGCAAAACCATTAGTTCAAACACATTAAACATGGAGTGGGCCAGGGGAAAAACAAACTTTTGTACAGGAAATTCCCATGTAAAAAGATAACCGCCTATGTATGTATAGGTGCCTCATGAACAGCAAAGGGGAGGGGAAAGGGCTACCACTGAGAAGACCCAGCTGTGAACTGTTGTAAGATGGTATTCTGTAAGACCTCTTCAGATGATCTCAGCACTCGTTCAGGTTTATAATGGGCAAGGTGTTCTCTAACTTGCTACCTAAGGAGACAGGTGAAGGTCTTGGATGGATTATGTGGGGAGGAGCAAGCCATTAATTAGAGAAGGTTCTGGTCTTTTTTGCAGAGAGACACACATGGATGCAGTGTAGGGTCAGCCATTGTGATGAATGAATCCCAGTGCCCATAAGGGGCCCTTTATAGCAAAAGTAAAAACACCCCACAAAGTAAACCCATTCAGTCAAGAAATGGCACTTTTGTATTGTGCAAAGGAAGAGGGTTTTAAAAAATTCATTTCATTGTATTCATTTAACAGAAGAAACACTACTACTTTCCTGTGCTCTTGGTCTTTCCCCAGCCTTCTCCTTTTGGATAATAGAAATGAATCACTTGCATGTGGTGTTTGGTGCCTTGCATGAAGTTAACATGCAGAGGCGGGTTCCAGTCTGCATGCTGCTTAATGAATGTTTTTCCCCTTTTCTCTCCCTCCTTGTTATGTGCTTTCAGAAGACAACTATGTGGAAGGTGGGTGCTTTCTACCTTATTTTTGTTCTTTCCCTTCCAATCCTTTCTGTTTAGTGTTTTGCCTCCTGGTTAGTGTTTATAATGGTGCCCCCCATTTCAGTGAAGACGGTAAGTCGATTTTATTCTTTCCTTATGATCGTGCTCATGTTTTATCATTGTGGTGACATATGACACGCTATTTTCTCTATAAAAACTGTATTGAAATGAGGGGTTCAATTTCATTTTAAGAGAAGCAGATGAGGTTTCTGGTCAACATTATTGTGCTAGCAATGACTCAAAACTAGAGAAATCAAAACACTAGAGAAACGAGATACACTGATTTTGATCTTGATCCCTTCCTTCTGGTTTGTTGGCTCCTACATTTGAGAGGCTGACAATTTTGCAAAACAAAGCACAACAAAAACCCCTAATAATTTATTTTTAATCCTGCATGTTTACTGAAGATTACTCAGCCAGGGACACAGCTGTAGTGTTTCTAGAAAGAGGTAATCTAGAAAAAATAGGGCCCAGAAGAGTTCTCAAAAGTGCAGAAAGTTCTTGAAGGTCTGTTATAAAAGCACAAATCTGGCACAGATAAAGCATTATTCTTTTTTTAGTGTGGTATATCAGGGGGAAGAGAAAAAATGCAATCCACAGAGAGAGTGGACAGAAATCTCAAAATTCTCCTTAGCCAGGAAGAACCATTCATATGTTGGATACTCTCAAGTCATGATCAAGTCTTTTCTCTATCATACTTTATGAAGCTGATGGGTAGGAGAGTCGGATCAGACAAGGGGAAGTATTTCTTCACCCAGAGGGTCATCGGTTTATGGAATTTGCTGCTGGAAGAGGTGCCAACAGCTAACAGCCTAGATGGCTTTAAGGAAAGTTTAGACAAGATGTATCAGTGGCTACTAGAACGGATGCCTAAGTACATCTTTCAGGCTGTGGGGACAAGCAGGATGCTTCTAAGGCCATTTGCTGGGATTTGAGAGCAGGAAAAGGTTTGCCCTTGTCTCTGCTTGAGATGCCCATAGGCAATTGGTGGGCCACTTGTGTGAGACAAGATGCTGGACTGGATGGGCTGTGGCCTGATCCATCAGTGCTCCTCTTATGTTGGATATGACCAAGTCGTGGTTAACTGCATAGGCACCTCTATGGCACCTCTATGCAGTTTCTTGGCAGAGATATGGAAATAGTTTACCATTACTTCCAGAAAGAGGGTGGAGGTCAAACCACCAATCCTCTGCTGACTGTTCATTTGCTGTTTGCCAAATCAATGATACAGCCTACCATTTATGTTTGCCCCAAGTAAAAATATTATATGTTGATACATAACTAGTTACCTTCTTATTTATGAGTCTCAAAGTACCCATAAACAACAAAGTGCTAAGGAAGGAAGGAAGGAAGGAAGGAAGGAAGTCCAGCCAATGAACTATGATATTCATTTATCTGTTACTCTGTGTGACACAATAATATGGACCCAAAAAAGTATGATTCTGAGTGACTTCCTTTTATATGAATACCTCCATGTACTAACATGACAGAAGGAAAGGATGCCTGTGATAAATATTTCTTAAGGAAGATATCGAAAGCACATGACGTTTGGCCAGAGTGTTGGTAAGTATATTCCATGGGTGATGAAACAAGCGTGTGTGGATGTGTGTTTAGATTTTGGAGATTCTAATGGAAAATATAGTATGTTAATGCATTGCTAATCTCTCTGATGTTTCCTAAATGATGGTTTTAAAGTCCTCCCCAAAGCAGCTTTTTGGTGATGCTACTAGGCCTTAAATGCAGTATCAGGCTCATATTGAATCAAAGCACTACAACAGTATCACAGTGTTATACCTGATCACACTATTGTTCCATTTCTGGTAATAATGTTTCGTAAGTATTATTGAGGGGGCACCAGAAACAACAACTTCTTCTTCTCTCTTCTTTTTCTTTTTCCTATTAATCAGAGCATTATGAAACTTCTAGATGGTAGATTCCTTTCAGTATTATTTATTTTATTTTATTTAACTGTTTCATATCATACAACATCACATGAGTGGGCCACAGCTGGCAAGCTTTGAAAACACATGGAAGCAAAAGCATATGTTCTGTTTTAATATTTGACTTTTTCAAATTTCTTTTAACTCCATTCTAGTAGTGTAAACCACTTTCAGATTTCTAATAATGAAGCGGCATATAAATGTTGGAAATAAATAACTAATCAATGAAATTGATACTCATTAGCACTTACAGAATTGATTAAGGTGTTGATCTGGATTAGCTCACCTTGTGGCACCACATGAGCCAGTTTGGTCTTGTGGTTAGAATGTCAGACTCTTTTCTGGTAGACTCCTGGTTCAATACCACCCTCCTCTATGAAGCCAGCTGGGTGGTCTTAGGCTAGTCACAGCTCTTTCTGAGCTCTCACAGCCCCACCTGCCTCACAAGATGTCTGTTGTGAGGAGAATAATGGAAGGTTTGAGTCTTCTACATGAAGCCACCTAGGTGACCTTGGGCTAGTCACAGCTCTGCTTCTCTGTTGTGGGGTGAAGAATGGAAGGTTTGTCAGCTGCTTTGAGTACCCAGAAAGAGCAAGAAAAGTGGGGTATAAAAGCCAACTGTTATTTATTTATTATTTACATTTCTATCCCGCCCCACAGCCGAAGGTTCTTCTGAGGCAAGACCTTCTTAGAAGGTCTCTAAGCTTAGAAGCTGTAAAGCCAGAAACTTTTTGAAGGACTAAATTAGAGGTAGTGGTCTTAGTAGTAGATCAACACCTGTAGGAATACATTTTGTTATACTAACAGGATGTGTGAGTTGCAAAGGACCTTAGCTGAGCCGTATCCAAGAGATTGCCGTCCAACTACCTCATTCAAGATTTCAGGCAGTATAGGTGACACTGTTTAAAACAGGACACCATCAAAGGTCATTTCTGCACTTACCTGAGATTGATCCAGACTGGTGGGTCTGGGATAACCTAGCTTACTGATCCTGAGCACAGGAAGGTGTGGGCAGGATCAGCATCATCTGCACTGATGATGTTGATCTGGATTAGCTTACCTTGTGGCACCATCAAAGCGTGCACATGCTTCAGGGCTGGATGCAGGAGCAAAAGGTGGGAGCAAAAGGTAGCAAAATTTCCTACCTTTGGGAGCCTCTGGAGCTAGCATTTTGATGTGTGCTGCTGAAATTGCTCCTCCATTGTCCTAAACACTGAGGCATGGCTGTACACAGCATGCCTCCTTGTTTGACTTAGGACCCCCTAATCTGCCTGGGAGTCAAGATTAACCTTGCTTTCTATTGACCTCTGTGTAAGAGGACTGTGCCTTCCATCATGGACATAGCCACTTAGATATGCTTTAATGTGTAGATCTATGTGCAGGCCCTTAATCCTGATTAAGGGTCTGGTGCCAAAACATCCAAAAACTTGCATATTGCAAGTTCTGCTGGCCTGTAATGTCATTTCTGCACTCCACAGGCTATACCACACTGTGGTGGCCCACACTAGGTAACCCATCCGACATTGGTCCAGATGATGCAGAGCCTGCTTTAAGTGGACACTCTGCCCTGTCCCAGCTTCAGAGTAGCCAATTGGGAGTGTTTCAGCTTGGCACACAGAAGTGGTACACTTCAAGTGCCCAGGGAAATGGCACTGGAATACTTGGCTGACTTCTTGTAACTAATCCACAGTTGAAGCAAGATATGGCACCATTTTTGCACCGTAGTTTGCTCCAAAGCTCTGTCTGTGTAGACTAAGCATTCTAGAGAGGCATGGTGCAGGTGGCATAGCCTAGCAGGTTCCTTGGGCAAGTAGAACATAAGAGAAGCTCTGCTGGATCCGGCCACAGTCCATCTAGTCCAGCATCCCATCGCACACGGTCTATCAGCCTAGTTTGGACAGGGCTGGATTTCAAACAGAGAAAGGTTTTCATTTTCATTTTTTCTTGTTAAGGGAAAACCCTTTAACTAAATTGGCCCAAATGTGGAATATACAGAATAAAGGCATGTTGCTTGTAAAACAGTGACATCTTTGAGGTCCATTTGCAAGGAGCTGAGAGCAGGTTAAATATGTGCCTTCATCTTCTTGCAAATTCCCAGAAGCAATTGGTGGGCCACTGTGAGAGGCAGGATGGGCTGTAGCAGGATCCAGCTGGGCTCCCCTTATGCTTTGATGACCTATTATTAAAGGCCTCAGTTGAAGATTAAGTTTATTCTTGTATAGATATTGCTATTTTAGCTTTTATTTACAGAGGGGAAATTAAATATAGGCCCCAATGGCATCAATTGTGTCCCACACATTATTAGGAAAAAAGTTGGCACAGCTTTGGTATGTGCTGTATATTATTGTTGGACTGTGAAAACAAGGTAGCCGGATAGGACCAAGATTTCCCAGTCTTTGATGATTCACGACCACCAATCAATGACTGTTTCCGCACTAGACTTGTTTAGTATCCTGGACTGTACAGCCCAGCCCAGACCTGAGTGTTGCTTTCAAAGACTGGGAAATCCCTTGAAAGCTTTGTCTAGTCTTCAAAGGCCATGAACAAATGTTCTTGGCCTTGGGTGTTGGGGCCGGTCCCTTTTTGGGTGTGCCCCAACTTCCTGAACCAGTGGTACATTTTGTGCAACACCCAAAAGGTTCCCTCCATGGTATACTGGACCATAGGAGTGCGCTTTCCACATGCCCTTCATGGTCCAATATACTGACAAAGATCCTTGTGTGGACACTTATAATTTCAACAAAGTGTTCCAAGGGACATGGACCTTTGACAGTCCACACAAGCATAATGGATGCCACAGATTTCAACTAGTGAGCCAGTTTGGTCTAGTGGTTAGGGAGCCGGACTCTTATCTGGGAATACCAGGTTCGATTCTGCCCTCCCCCATGAAGCCCACTGGGTGACCTTGTGCGAGTCACAGCTCTCTTCTGAGCTCTCAGAGCCCCACCTACCTCACAGGGTGTTCTGTTATAGGGAGAAGAATAGAAAAGCTTTGTCAGCCCTTAAATGGCTGAGAAAAGCAGGGTAGAAAAGCCAACTACTCCTCCTTCTTCTAGAATATGGTCCAGTCTTCCACCCAATGAGGAAGACTGGCAGCTCACCTTCCTTTGGAATTGTTTTTCATATAAATTTTATATTATAAAAAAATTGGTGAAATTCCTCTCTTTGCTTACTTCGCTGGGTTCCCACTGGAAGGAGTCAGGGCATTGATGCTGCACTTCTGCTGGCACGAAGCATCCACTGAAAAACACTATGCCTGCCTGAATAGCATCACGTTTGCACAAGGTGTCCCAGAGATGAAGGGTGACGTATTGCACTTTTTGGAGGAGCACTTTGATTACCACACCTACAGGCACCTTATGTCTGCCAGAAATGAGACATGGAGGTATCAGTTTGTGGCACAAACAAGGCACACATAAACTAGCACTCCCACCCTTGCTTCTGGAATACTCATGTTTCATTCTGGAATATCCAAAAATAGCACATGCAGCTTTAGTTTAAATTCTACTGTGGCAAACCTCAGGTCAATTTGCACTTGGGCTCATAGTTTGCGATAGGTTAGCATCTGGCCAAGTGCATCTGCATTTGCAGGAGGCGTTTACTGCTAGAAACACCCCCTGACTGCTCAGATGTTAACCTACTATAAAATAGCGATGGTGCACAAAATTGTGCACCACATGCAAACTAATCTTACATGCAAACTAACCGATGAGCTCGAACACAACTGTGCATGCACAGAGTGTCATCGTTGCTGTGATGATGGCAATGGTGCATGCACAGTCACACTGATTTCTACTATCAAAATGGCGGTGCCCTGTCAGTGAGTAGATATGCACCCAGTTGGAGATATGTTTCTGGATGCGTGGAGCTTAGGCTGATGTGTACTAGCATTCCCAAGTGTGGACGTTAGTTCACATTAGTCTTTTCTGCACTTATCTCATCCAATGGATAGGAAGCTAAGTGCAGAAACACCCCGAATTTCTTCAAACCCATGAGTAAGTTGCAACCCATGTTTTGGGCAGCCCTGCAAATGGGGGCTGAAAATTTTTGGAATTGTTACAAAACTCAAGCCATTATCCAGCCTTCCTTGGCAGTCGGGAAACAGGCTTGGAAATATTTCTGTGGAAAATGCACAAAAATTAAGCCAGTATCCTGCCTGCCTTGGTGATTGGGATTTTAAAATGACGGCAGCTGTGATCTCCAATGCACAGGGCAGGAATGGCAAGCAGACCCCACCTCCTAATGATGTGAGCACCAATCTCCTCCCCGGTTAGCCTGCAATCGTCCCGATACGTGGGATTGGCTCGCTAAGCAATGCGTGCCAGACCCCCAAACTGTGCCAAGGCTTGTATTTTCAGGTATCAAATTTGGCCCTGTTGTGGCACAGTTTGGGAGGATTTGTTCTGCTTTCCGTGGGTCAAATCCAAAACACATGGGGACACCCCTGGCCGATCCCACATTCGGAACCGTACCAAACGTGCATGGGGACTAACCTAGTAAAATGTGTTATTTTAAGCGTAGAGGAAAAGAAAAATTAGTAGAATTCAATCTTCTGCAACAGACCCAAATCAAAATCTTCACCTCTCAGACCAGGTGGGACGCACTGGACCAGCATATAGAACATACGTCATGCGGGAATGGTTTGCTTCTGGGGTGGGATAGGGCACTAACTCTGAAGGTTGGATCCAGCCCTGGGAGACATGGCACAGGCACCAAAGGTTTCTGGAAGGCCCTTTTCAGTAGACCCCTTCCTAGACCATGCTAGTAGCCAGTATGGGGTGTGGGTTGGTTAGGTAAAAGGTCGTTTCAGTTGAGAAGACATAGATTCTATATCCTTGTACCTTCACAAAACTCCCCATGTACTGTCTTTGGTGGTGGCCCCCATGTTAGGCAGCATTAGTTGCTCTCTGGAGTACTCGCCTTCCTTTTCAGACAGCTTGACAGCTGGCATCCTGGCCATGGTGCCTTCTTTGGGCGCTGCGGCACATGAAATGGAGATGCATAAGGTCCTTACACAGCCACAACTGAGCTCCAGGAAAGACCCTATAGCAGAGACACATGACCCTGGTGCCCCCTCTTTAGGTGAAAAAGAAGCCATGCCCATACTTTGTACAATGAAAAATGGCTACAGTGTTTTAAAAATTTATTTCCTACAGTGACCAGTAATGTGAAATGGTGTGCTTGGATTGTGGAATCTGCTTTTAAAATCCTTCATTCCTTGGGAAATCACTTGTTACATGTCTTCTGTGTGCACCTTATTTTCTGTGTGAATTAGGAATGTCAGGGAATTATTTAAAAACTTTATATTGCAGCAAAAAGCAGCATATTCTATTGCACACCTTCTTTGTGTGAACTAGTGAAAAGAGGTCTGGGGCGTAAAAGCATGGAATTATTCCATGGGGAGAGGGAGTGCAGTTTTATAGATTTATATCTAAATGGCTTTCATTGGAAATTTTCATTCTAACGTCAATCGCCATAAATATCTGTTTACAGAATTGAGGGTCAAGAACTCAAGATCTATTTAAAGGGCACATGGAATGTAATAACTCAAACTTATGTTCGAAAGTTGTTGTTCTTCTTGTTTTTAAATAGTTTTTCATTTGGCTTTTTAAAACAAAACAAAAAGAGAGTTTAAAGAACTTGTCTAAAAGAATTAAACTTGCATTCTTTTCTGTGCGAGTTTTTAAAAAGCTAATTTAAAATGCAAGCCATTTTGATTTGGACAAGGCCGCTGGCTAGTTGAGAAAAGGAAAAAAGCAAAAAGCTACATTTCGATTCCATCCACTGGTGGGTGAATATTTTGGAACTTTCTCCTTCTGCTCCAGCATTTCACACAAACAAGGAGACATCCCTTGCATTAACATTTCAATGTGAACAAAGGAATTATTTTATTTAATTATTTGAAATGCTCATTTTTCAACGAGGGGAAAATGATCAGACCCAGCCCATTCTTCAGGTTGACACTATTTTAGATTCGGAAGGGGGGAAAGAAAAGATGGACGGCTTTACAGCGAGAGAACAAGGTGTCTTAGCGAACTAATATGATTAAAGAACATGTTAAACTTGAAATCATTTTTCCTCTTATTATTATTTTTGTCTTCCAATCAGCTTTCATGCCTACTGAAGAAACTGAACAGGGCAGCATTATTCTTATCCCGTAGCCCCACTCCCAACCCCAAAAGCATTCCAACCAGTGGTTGAAAAATGCTGTTTTAATATTCCAAAGTGATAACAAAAATCTCACAGAAGACAGATCTCAGTTGCAAAAAAAACAACTCTTTCTTTTTTTTGTCACTGTGACAATATCACCTTCCCATGCACCCTTGTTCATTGCTGACTGTGCTCTTGTTTCCCTTTCAAGGTCTGGCGCACCTGATGATGGGCGACCAAGGTATGGGTTCTGCTCCTTTTCCACTCTGCTTTCATTGTTTCTATTTTTTTTCTTTCTTTTTGTTTCCCTTTTCTTTTTATTATAGCTGCTTCAAAATCCATCACGGCACATGATGGCCAAAAGCTTGTGAGCTGTCTTGGGCTGCCAACTTAGCAAATGACCTTAGCCACATCTTCCTTTTGTATTGTGTGTGTGTGTATGTATGTATGTATGTATGTATGTAAATTCTATATATACGTCATAGATCTATAAAAGCTGTATCAACTGCTCCCTCCTCCTTTTGTTTTAATTTGCACCCCAAATCTTTTGCTTTTTTCCCCTTTTACTGTCTCCCCTACCTGACTTGCAATACAATAACTGTTTTTTTTATTTAAAAACAAAACAAAAAGAAAGAAAAGTGTGCAATTGCTAAGGAACCACCTGGGAGATTGCTGTATGTTTAATGAGCAAAACAGATAGGTTCTTAAAGATGATGCTTAACTCTTCACCCAGCAAGAATCTTGCTTTGCATTAATGCATGGCTGTTTTTGGAAAATGCAGAAAGCACTGGCTCCTAGCTTCAGGAATGTTCAGTTTTTGCAGCATAAAATAAATGTGTAATATTTCTCCATCACGTTTTGCACCTACTCCGGTCATGCCACCTCTGTGTCACTTGTTTGATAACAAAGCATGGGGTTCCTTCTTTCTTTGATTTTTCTGCATGGGACTTGATGGTTAGAAAAGCATCCATTCTTACAATGTGGAACCAACTGCATTTCTCATGTGTTCTTCAAATACTTGTTTCACGCTCTGTCTCTTGCCATGTTTTGGATTGTGACTGCATTTACATCCACACAAACATGATTCTTACAGTGGTCTCTCTTTGTTCTCTTCTTTTGTCTGACAATGCTTTCTTCATGGAACCATTTCATCAAATCCATAGGTAAAAGTAAAGGTATTACATAATTTTCTTCCTTATTATTATTATTATTATTATTATTATTATTATTATTATTATTATTATTATTATTATTATTATTATTATTATTATTATTATTATTATTATTAATTTATCTATGTTTGGTTTGCTTTTGTTTGAATGCCATCAATATACTTTTAAAGTTTGTCTGGGTGATGCAAAGATGTTTATTTGGTGTTGGTCAGCTGTGGAAATGGAAGGTAGGTATAATTCTAGAGCAAAATATTACGTGGAGCTCAAGGTAAGGAGAGAAAATGGAACTTAAAATAGTCCCATTTGAATGTGGTGCAAATGTAATGTATTGTGTCTATATAACATATTGTTGTTCTTAGCTAGTGGTTGCGTCTGCACCACTTTGTGCTAGATGGACAGAATGCATAGGTGGCACAATGGCTTTTCAATTAGAGCAAATGCTGGACAAGGAAATGGAAATAACAGTGGGTTAGGTTTAACAGGTATTAACTGACATTTCCAGCTTTGGTCAATGTGTTATTTGAGAAGGATTTGAAGAAGGCATACCTCATGAGAAAGCATTCTGAGGAAGAATGGGTAGGAGGGCTTCTTGAAGCAGGAAGCTTAAGGGGTCTCTCCAGGATTGAGGGAACATCTTGGAAGAAGGATCGAAGGCAGGAACAGGAGAAATGAAGCAGAACACAAGTGACTTTCTGAGGTATGGATTGTGTTATCATTGGGCTGCAGACACCAGCATGTAACTACTCAAATAATAACAAATATTTTTAAAAAGGTGGAGAAATCTGGTGCAAACATGCTACGTCTGAGAATGGCTGGAACTGATTTCTGCTATCTGTAATCTTTTAATTCCTTGGTCTCCATAACAGTAGCTTGCTAACTATGGCGAACCTTTCCATGTTATCCCATGCTAGGGAAAGGTTCAAGGTCCTCCCTGACATATGCTAATAAGGGAGGCCTCACCCCCTTTTAGCACACTCCATTGATACAGGATTGAGCAGAGATGGGGCTCGGGCATCCAAAATGGTGCCGGGTACTAGTCTACTGATAGACCTAAATAATAAGGTATACAAATGCCCCAGGGTGTGTATCCTGGATTAGGGAGGTATGCAGATGGCATGCCTCTGTAGGCCAGAATATGATGGAGAATTCTTTTTGGTTCCTCCAAGATGCTCCAAAGGGCATATCACAAAAAAACTGGACCTTCTGGAAACTTCAGAGGCCAAGAACAAATGTTCTAGTCTTCAGAGCCTCCACCATCAGCTCTGAGGGCTGGCTTAGCCTTTGGAGCCAGGTACTACAAAGGTGACCTGGCACATAAATGGCTATTAGTCCCTTCAAGGGCTAATCTGCTTCCTAACATGGTATACCATAATGTGGGATAACCAATGTCATGTGAAAATAAAGTATTGAGCAGGGAGTTGAACCCAATGACCCTGGAGGTCCCTTCCAAATCCATGAGTCTATAATTCTATGTGTCTGGGCTCCATCCTATATCCACCAAGATACTATGTATTTTTAAAAAAGCTAAAAGTGATGTGGCTATGTTTTACCTGTTAGTTAGTTAACTGGTTTGTTATATTGTTGGTTTTCCCTATTTCTAGTAGTAAGAGCAATTTAAACCAACTACTTTGAATAAATGTGAAAAAAAAGAATTAGTATATTACTTGATTAAAAATCAAAACAAGATACCATTAAGGCCAAGGGAAGCCCTTTTAGTCACTGATTTCAATGTGGGAATGAAATACATGCCATTTGCTTTTCTTATGCTGAAATTACTGGGATTCAAATGTCTTTGTCCCTAAAATGTCAAAGTGTGTAACTGTAACACGATTGCAGTTTCGAGAAAGAAATTGTTTTGATTATTTAATTCTGCTAGATGGATAATGAGCATGGAATTTCAACACCTTCCCATTTCATTCCTAAAAGCATTTCGGCACTTTGTGAGAGGGTATAATCATGCTCTCCCCTCCTTCTCTAGGTTCTGGTCCACAGTAAATTTTAGATACTTACTTTACCACACAATTACTATTACTATTATAGAGCTTTTAAGATTATGAAATTTCATTCCTTGAAATGTCAGTGTCATAGAGTTAAAACCCTAGCAAAATAACATATTCATTGTGTGAGAATAGCTGAAAACTTTACAGTTTGCTATTGTAGAAAGTGTTAATAAAAAGGGAAAGAGATAGGGGATGAGGTAATGGTGTCTGTTGGTTCCCTCAGATGTCTCCTTCCAATCTGAAGACATATTTCTGGTGTTTCAGTTAAGTGAGGTTGTGATTTTACCTTCATGAAATGGTTTTGTATTATGCCAATCAGTGGCGTGTGTTGCAATATTTTGAAAGTTTAATGACTTTCTGTGAGAGAAGCAAGATGAAAAGGGGAGGTGATGTGTTCCAGCATATAGTTAGAATAATACCTGTAGTTATGGGACATGTCAGGTTAAAAGCAAGATGAACCATTGTTTCCATTTGGGCGCCACTGAATAGAGATTGTAACAGTAGCAGGTTTTGTATTGTGACGGTGGTGACTGATGCGGTAAGGACAGGAGAAAGTCACTACCTCCACCGAAAGCTTGTTCTTTCCACTCCATGTGGATGGGTGGACTTCAGAGGAAAATCATCAACTATGACTATGATCAGACAAAGCAAAAAAAAAAAAGCATCTCTGAGATGTCACTGAGAAGGTTTCAAGATGGGATTGTTCACACACCAGTCTCCCTCTCCCCTCTTTCATGAATATTCTGTGCTATAAAAAGATGGATTATAGGAGAGTTGGGAACGTGATGGTTGCACACTGTCTCTCTGAGGTGTCTCTGAGGTGCTTCTTTTGTTATGTCTGAACACAGCCTCCCCTTCAGCAGTGCTTCTGCTTGCACTCACCTGTGCCAGGTGCCAATTAAAGTAATCCAAAGGCAATATTTTTTGGCTTGACTGGATTATTATTTTTTTCTGACAATTTCCCCTTTTCCTTACAAACTTTCATTTGATGTTAGTGTCCTGAGGATTATTGACAATTCACATTGCACTGAATGTACAACTGAGTAGAAAAAGAAAACAAGCAAATTAACCCACCCTGGAATATTAATATGTAATGTATATGGCATTATCACATTAAGCAAAATAATGAATGAGGAATGGAAATGGTGAGGTAAAGATATTTGTTGATTTATTTAAGCCCATTAGCACTGCTTGGGATATTCATTCATTCATTCGTTTGTTTGTTTGTTTGTTTGTTCATTTATTTATTTATTTAGGTAGGTAGGTAGTATTTACATTTAAGATCCTAGTGCAGGCTACAAAAAAATTAAAAAGAAAAAGAGAAAGCCATAAATCCTAAAACATAATTAAACTATAGCTCTCTGTCCTTCTCTCATTCCTGGCAGGACATCAGATGGGTTGAGTATTCATAGCCATTTCCACAAGGGACATTATCCTGGCCCCCAGAGGAGCCCAGCCCTCTGTCTTCCACATGCTAGTAGGTGATGGCAGAGCTGCCTCCCTTTGAAATGTTTAACTACACTGGATGAAGCGATGAACCAGAATACAGCACCAAAATGGCACCATATTCCACTCTACCAGTAGAACGTGACAAAACAGTCCACAAGTGGACTGCTGTTGGTGGTCCAAAACAGCAGGCCATGGGCAAAGAGCACATAACTTCAGTAATTGTTGCCATTTTTCCAGACTGTTGGAAGTGGCACTGGAAATGTGCTGTGGTCAGACCCCTGACTGAAAAGGCCCTGGCCAGAAAGTTCAAAGGACAGGAAACTTTGTCCCCAAAAGGCTGGAGTGGGAGGGGGTCTGGACAGTCCAAATGCAAGCAGCCACTAGCATGGCGCACTACTAGCCTGGCCCAGGCTGGGTAGATTACAAAGTATGGAACATAGTCCATATCATGCAAAACCCCTACCACCAACCATATATTCAGCATTCTTACATGTATTATGGGTTTGTTCAGATCTACTTGCTCAAATGGATGCATCGCATTTTACATGAAAGTGCTGTAGAGCATCTTCTGGAATAGGAACTTTGTGTCAACCTAGAACAAGGACAAGGTGGAATACTGTTTCCGTTACTTACTGCTGAAAAACCATGAATGGCAGGACATGTTTCTGCCAGTTGGACCTTAGCATTGTAGCAGGTAAGCAAGTGCAAAACCAAGCTTCCTTTGCTTTGAGTTCCATGATAATTTCTCTTTTCAGGAAGGATGGAATTTATTTGTTGAGTAAATACATTATTATGTGTTTTTCTAAAAATATGTATGCTTATATTTGGCAGCATTTTGCTACAAAGTCATCCCAAAAATACGCCTGCTTCAGACACCACTAATCCTCTGCTGCCTCCCATCACTTGCTTAATTAATGTGTTATGTGATTCTGTTCAAAAGCAGTGTTTGGCTTAAATCTGGTGAAATTAAAATCCAGTTTCTGGCAATATAAAAGGTTTTTCTCTTTCCCACATGTGTTTTTATGAGTTGGTACAACAGACAATAGTCATAGGTGCAATGGCTTTTGTGCAATAATATGCAACTGGGAAAAGCTATCTACAACTTCTGGCTGAAACCTTGCAGCATCTTTTAACATTCATTTCTAGTCCTTGCCCAACTTGGCTTTGAACAAGATCCTGTTCGGAATGAAAAACTGTATGAGAAACAAACGATGATACAGCAAAAAATGAGATAAATCAGTTGAAATTATCAGATTCTTAGGCCCTTTCCACAAAAGGTGCTCCAGAACAGGCAACTTGTTCTGAGATGGGGTTTGTAGTCTCTCAGCCTGAGCTGTAATAAGATTGTCTGCATTCTAGACAGCCTGTTGCAGCCCAACTTTGAAAGGTGAGAAGAAAGTTCCCAGCCCTTGAAGTTGTCACCTGGGGTCTATTCAGTGATGTATGCAGAAGCAATGCCAGCACTTTCAGCATAGCTGGTGGGAAAGGTCACCATGGTTTACCGGAGCACAGAGACATGCTGCCCACACGATGACTGTGGTCCAGTGTACCAAAGTAGTCTGCTTGGAGATGACTTTGTTCAGGCCTACCAGAGGTGTGGTACATGGCACCATTTTGGAACAATATGTGGTTGAGTTATATTTTTTGTTATTTTTGTTTATTTATAAATGTATTTCTATAGGTTAAGCTCTTATTTAATTATAGTGATTGTTTTGTTATACGTAGCTGCAAATTGCTGTTTATTGGTTATTGTATTTCAAACATAAATATATGGGGGGGGGGGAAAAACAAAGTCAGAAAAAAGGGAGGAATCAGATGCAAAGTTCTCAAGTATCCGTGTCTACAAATTATATTTCTGCAGTGCAACTAGCATTGTGTCATAGTCTGTCCTGTTTGTGAGCCGTAGGCCTCAGAAAGTACCTGCCATACCATGCCCATTTAGCTATTATGGAACAGCAACTCCTATGAACCCCAGCTTGTCTGCTAAATGCCAAGAGATGAGTGGAATTCTATTTCAGCAACATTTCCTTCTGTTTCTCAAGACATTCCTGGACTTTCTGAAGGTTTGGCTTGTGTATTTAATTTGTACATAATGCATAGCATAATATACTAGGGATGTTCATGAATATTCAATGCATTTCAAATTTGTACAAATTTGTATGAATTTCAATATTTGTGGACAAATTGAAAGGGCTCTGCATTCATAGGTAGGAGTGTGCACAAATGAAATTTTCGACATTCGATTTGAATATTTAAATATTCAAATTCATACAAATAAAGAAAAACATATGTCTGGACATCTGAACCGATACAAATACATTTATATCTATTGATTCAAATACTCGATGTGCATCTGCACACATCCTGTTTTTATCCTGTATGCACCCAATTTTCATCCAGTATGTATCCATCCGTACAGATGCATATGGATATGTACAAGATGTGTATGGATACGTATGTGATGCATATGTATCTGTACACATATGACTGTATGAATTATTCATACAAATAACTGAAAATATCGTATTAATACAAATACTAAAAAACAAATGTCTGGACACTCAATTCATATACGAATGTCTGAATTTGTCTGAATAATGAATATTTTGAATATCTGTGCACATCCCTACTCTTGGGACCTACTCATCTCCAAATTGAATGGCTCCAGCATTTGTTGAAGCTTCATTGGAGCTTCACCTTAGGTCATATGCCCCCGTGGCCTCCTGTTTCCCCCAGCTCCAATCCCCCCTTACCTTTGGCTACACTGCTGCTGCTACTGCGTACCTCCTGTGGGCCTAAGTAGGCCTTCTGGGTTTGCACATGCAGCTCCCATCCCCATCATCATGATCCTCAGATGTGAAGCTGCACACACATAGCCAGAAGGCCTGTTTTTGGCTTTGGGGGAGCATGGAAATGGGCCCAGAGATGCTACTGTGGTCCCTGTTCCACTCCACCACACTCCCTTTCCCCTATGGAGGCCATGGTTGTGTCGTCCGCCATCATTTCCACACTGCTCAGAAACACACAGCACGCACAGCTTCCCATCTGGTGATTGCAACAATCCCTGGAGAGGAGCTGTGCTTGCAGATCTGGAAGGGTTATTTCAGGCTCAGAGCAGCACATGGTGGTGGTGGCGGCAGTAGGTGAGTGGGGGTTGGAAGGTGGTGGTGGGGGGTTCCCTTTGGCTGATATTCGTGGATGAAGCTAAACTAGGGATGTGCACAAATTTATTTTTGAAATTCAAATCTGAGCAGATTCAAATGTCATAAGAATCCTATTCCATTCGGATATTTAAGATTCGAATATCTTAATATCTGATTCGATTCAGATATTTAAGATTCGAATATCATAAAATCCAATTCAATTTGGATATTTAAGATTCAAATGTCATAATATCTGATTTGAATATTCGTGCACATCCCTAAGCTGAACCCCCTCACATCTGGGGAGTGGGATTTAGACTAAATCAAATATTCCCCCATTCAATTTTCATCTAATCGAATGGGGGAATTTGACTTCATGCAGTTATGATCAGTAGATTTCATGAAGTGTTTCTCTGTAGGCAGGCGGGACTGGTTGAGTCTCTGAATAGAAGTCACAGTGTAGCTAGATACGCATGTGAAGATGGGGCTGTTCTTCGATTGAAGTGCCCAGGAGCAGGATGAAGGACTACATCAACATTTCTGTCCAGGTGCATAATGTGAACATGTGGAAGTGGGCCTTTTTGGCACTTAATGTTAGGAGCCTGGACAGGGAAGTTGGTTTCCAGAGCCTGCATGCTTCCATTTGCAAACCAAAGCCGTCAACTGCACCATGGTTGAAGCTCTCTGGAAACTCACCATCACAATACTGGTACACAGTATTCCTTGCAGTTTCCTGCAACCGAATGCTAGAATACTGTGATCCTGCAAATGGGAAATTATTTGAGTTATTTCCATTCCATGTGCAGACCTCATGCCTGCTCCTTCATCTTATTTGCTTCATTTAATTGTGAATTTAGCCTGACATTTATATCCTATTTGACTAGCCTTAAAACTTGTGATCAAGGCAGTTCGTAATAAAAATCCATATCATACAACAAAATCAATATGAAAATCAACTGAGAAAATAGAAGATAAATCATGTTCATTGCCTTCTCATTGCCTTGTAAGAACTGCCATGGTACAGTATTAGTGAAAGTAAGGAATTCCTTCTGGCCTTGTTCCTTTTCTTGAAAATCCACCAGCATTACGCAGTCATTGGCAGAGTCTCCCCCTGTGTTTCCCAGTTCCCTTTCCCTTAGTAATATCTATTCATACTACAAGTGTATGAAAGATTGGAGAGAGAGAGAATAATCTACAAGCCATCTTTGTCTGGCTACAGTCACGGTGCATGATATTTCAAATCTGCCTAGCAGTTATGCTTCAGAGCATTTCTATCTCCCTATCCATGTAACAAACAACTTAAGGCAATCTTAAAGTCCTTCCTTCCTTCCTCACAGCAAGGTAAGTGCAGAAAGGCCCATAAATTCTATGTGATGCACCCTGGGAAGCCAGGATACACAGATGTTCAACGATGTTATTTGGGTCATGAAAATATGTGGCATTCCTTGAAACTGCTTCAAAACGGAGCATCTCTGGAGCCCTGGTCAGATGAGTCCGAAACTGGTAGCCCCATAAATCAGTTCAAATTGAGATTGTACCAATGCTGGTCAGATGTAGATCAATATTGGCCATCCTGAGGCCATCCCCACCTTGGGTCACATTGGTTCACACATTTCTGCAGAGATCGGCCTGGGGTTCCTCCAAAGAGTGCTTGGCTCTCCACCCCTTTTGCTACATCGTATCTATCTCATTTCCTACTGGATGCTGTTCATGTCACTCAAGGGAGGCATTTCTTATTGGAATGCCATTCATGTCACTCAAGGGAGGTGAGGGTGTGTGTTTGCAGTTCTTTTTAAAGCCTGCTCCCCGACCTCAACACACACCCTTTTTTATGTGGATTTTTTTCTCCTTGCAATGATTTTTTTTAAATAATAAAAATAAATTTGTGTAAAAACACTAGAAAGAGGAATCATACACATAAACTTAGGAGAGGGGGAGGTGCCTCATGAATTCCGTGCATGCCAATTGGCCGAAAGGAAATACTGGGTACCACTCACCCATCACAGCTCAGTTCTGCCTCCTTTAGGCCGGCCCCCCACTCACACATGAGGAAGCAGAACACGGCCTGGAGTTTCAGGCCAGTCTGAGTGAGTCAGTCCTGTAAAAACTGGACTACATTATAGGATGATCTAACAGATGTAGGCCGGCTTAGAATACGGTTTAGATTAAATTAATCTGAGTGACGCAGCCTGGAGGCTGACTCAGGTCGAACTACAACTTGCATATGACCATGGCCTGTGTTAAATTCCTCCCTGCTGTGGATGCCATAGAAATGAGACAACAATTTCCATTGCACCTGTAATGCTAATTTCTTCAAATGTCTTAAAGGTTTTTCTGTGAACTGATGAAAATGGATGGTCCCTGTTGATTTCTTTATTTTGATTTATATCCTGACCAATACCCTGAAGTGTGAGTTGGATTACAACAGTTTGAAAGGTAAATAAAAACAGTGAAAAACAAGTCTTAAAAAAAGAAAAGAAAATTGTGAGTATATTACTACTATAATCTTGTTTGCAAGGACTAATTGATGTTCAGAAGTATGCTAGGTAGAGTCCTATGGTTGCATAGTAATAGAAATACTGTATTTTGAAAGTAAAATTCAAAATTTGATAACTAAAATTCAGTATAAATGAAGTGATTTACTTTAAATGGGAAATAAGCTCTCATTTACTCCCAAAACCAGTAGTCCAACTTTGATATCAATTATTCGTTCAGCCAGTATTTTGGGTGGCATATGTGTATCCAGATGGAAGGCTCAAAGTGTGGGATCCAGGGCTGTGTTCACACCCATTTTAATCTAGCTTCAGTTCACTTTCAAAATGGGAGAACACATCAGCAAAATGACAGGCTGTTTTCTTTCGGTGTTATCTAACTCAGAAAATCCACCTTCGGTTAAGAAACTGGAAGGAAAATAACTTGTCAGTTTGCTGATGCATTCTCTCACCCTGAAAGTGGACAGAAAGCAGATTAAATCTTAGGTGTGAATACAACCCAGGTGAGAAGTGTAGGCTCCAGCAGCAAGGCAGGAGCAGCTGTGGGAAAATGTGGCTCATGGGTTATAGTTGCAAGGTCAAACCTCACTCACAGCTGTGAGATTTCCACTCAAGCCACATCTGGAAGACCAGAAATGACCCTGGGAGTCATCCATTTTTGTCCTTTGTGAGAAACGTGGAGGTGACTCGCTCCTTCGCCCACCTTGTATCCACATGAGGTTAAAGAAGAAGAGTTGGCTTTTCTACCCCACTTTTCTCACCCATTGAAGGGGACTCAAAGCAGCCGATAAAGCTTTCTATTCTTCTCCCCACAACAGAACACCCTGTGATGTGGGTGGGACTGTGAGAGCTCAAAAGAAAGCTGTGACTAGCCCAAGGTCACCCAGCTGGCTTCATAGAGGAGGGTGGAATCAAACCCAGTATTCCCAGATAAAAGTCCGGCTCCTTAACCACTAGACCAATCTAGCCTCTGCAATCACCCCCAAGTCTAGCTTTTCATGACTTATATTTAGGCTACATTTTGGGTTGGCTGTAGGTCTGGCATGGGCAAATTTGGATTTGACACACTATCTGAGATCACTCTAGGAGGGCTTTGGGATCAGTGTGAACATTGTGAAAAGGGAAAATATAGTAATTTCCTTGATAAGTCCCATTGCCAGATGGGAATTGACAGGTGGGGTAGGGGTTACCATGTTCCCCTGAGATTAGGATTGTGGCCTTGTTAACACATCCTTAAGATGGTACTGAGTTTGTTCCATAAAACAAGCAATGGAAATCCAGATGGTACAGTCAAGACAAGGCACATTAGCAGAATTATTCGTGTTAACAGCTTTCCTGAAAATACACAGACCAGAATTTGGGGGGGGGGGGAGGAATTGTCTCATACTGTAAGTGGCATTGAAACCTGTTGTCAATGTTCACAAAGAAACTTTTTTTATCTAACATACAATTGCATGATTTTAACTGGAAGTCTGTTTTAAATATTTCTTGGAATCAAGCACCACTGAGAACAATGATATTTATTTCCCGATAAGATTTCCTATAGGGATCTATGAAAAATATGAATGAATCAAGATACCAACAGAGTGGGTATAAAACCTCCGAAATCATCTCACAAATTGGAGTTACAGTGACGTGTGGTGAAGAGCTTTAAGAAAGGATTAAACAAATCCATGGAAGACCAGTGTATTAATGGCTACTAAAATGAATGCCTAGATGCTAGCACCAGAGATAGTCAGGATGCCTCTAAATGCCATTTGCAAAGAATCAAGAGCAGGTGAAGGTTCTGCTTTTGTCTTCTGCTTGAGAATATCTAGAAGCAACTGGTAGATCACTTTGAGGAAGGATACTGGACTAGATGTGCTGAGGTCTGATCCATCAGAGCTATTTTTATGTCCTTAGACAAATTCATGGAGGACAGGTGTATCAATGGCTACTCAAATCAATGCCTTGGTACTGCTGTCAGGTTGGAGAGTCAGGCAGGAGGAGGCCTCCAAAGGTCATCTGCAGGGAATTGAGAGCAGATAAAGGTTTTGCCTTTGTCTTCTGCTTGAGATACCTAGAAACAATTGGTGAACCAGTGTGTGGCAAGATTCTGGACTAGATGGGCTGTGGCCTAATCCGGCAGGGCTTCTCTTATGTTCTTCTCATACTCATCTTTAATTTCCCTCTAAAATTCTCTAGCAGTCTATATCATCATACAGTGGACAATCTTATTTTATTTGGTAAAACACCAAGTACATTTTCCCCCTTTCTCTACTCCCTCTCCTTTCTTTTTTTCTAAATGTCCTCAAAAGATTTTTGGAAGTCATCCAATTCTGCTCATCTTTGTGATTTTCTGCCTTAGAATTACCCAAAACAAGAGGCTTCCACTCAAGGTCATAAATCATTTTAGCACGTGTGTCACTGCCACAGTTAATTCAGAATGAAAATAAGATCTGCTCTATTATATTCCTTTTTCAACCATGAGCAGTATGGAAGAGGTAAGGTGATGTTTTCCATTTCATTCATTTTTGTTGGTCACCACTGAGCTTTCAGTCCCTTAGAATGTGATTTTAGAAATGTGATAGTTCAAGAACAACTTTCATTTCACCTTTTTTTTTGGGGGGGGGGTTGATGAAATGTTTGTTTGGAAACCAGCAAAAAAGTGTTATTTATATTAAAAATTATTTCAATAATTAACACACCAAATTATTTTCCTTCCTCTGCATCATATGTTCTCTACCAGAAACTCAGAGAACTTCAAAAACATTGTTCCATCACACCACTATCTAGTGGTGTCCAGTGAATTTTAGTGAATGAAGTTCGCTGCATCCAGATAGGGGCTGAAACATGGGATTCTCTTCAGCCACAACATATCTGTGGTGATTCCAATGTATAGCCCCACAATACAGGGGTGAAATCCCATGGTATGCCTGTTCCAGGAGAATCCAGTGCTCAATGCTGATTTTCCCAGAATAACGATATGACCTACCTGCCTGGATAGTTTGCTTGCAAGATCCTTCCTGAAGAAAATAGCTCCAACGCATGCAGAAGCTCAAAACTGAGGGATAAAATGGTTAAGGAGCTGGCCTTTTGTCTTGGAATACTGGGTTTGATTCCTCCCTCCCCCATTAAGCCAGCTGGGTGACCTTGGGCTAACCACAGCTCTCTTCTGAGCTCTCACAGCCCCACTTACCTCACAGGGTGTCTGGTGTGCGGAGAAGAATAAAAAAGCTTTGTCAGCTGCTTTGAGTCCCCTTAATTGTGTGAGAAAAGTGGTGTACAAAAGCCAACTCTTCTTCTTTTCGGTATTGCCCTGCAATGTTGGCCTCCCTTTTGGCACAGATGGCAAAAGGCAATAGCAAGACACAAACAATCTCTTGCATTTTCCTCTTGCTGTCCAGAGGGAGCCTTTATCCACTTCATGTTTGCCTTGCCAGGATTCGTTTATTCTTGCTGGTCTTCATTGTCTAGTCATTGGCCAAACGCTGTAGCTGCTTCACCTGATTCGTAAGGAATGATGATAGATTGCTAAATGCCACCTAGTTATGGATAGCAAGATGCTGGGGTGACCTTTCCTGCAACTTTGCCGAAGCAATAAAGAGCATGACTAGACATGACTTCATTCACTGTCTGACGTGCATGCACATAATTGCTGAAGAGGTGGGGATGGAATTTTGATCTTACAGTTCTCTATTGTCCCTATGGAAATCAGATTCTCCATTAGTATTTGGGAAACACACAATCACACATAATATTTGTGGCTTTGCACATTCTCACCTAGTGATGAGTGAAAAATATTCATCACACTTGCAGTTCGCACAAATTCGTACAAATTTGAATATTTGCAGGGACATCAAAAGAGGTCTACGTTAAGAATGTAGATTCCTGGATGGGGGTGGCCTCTCCAACTGTGCAGGCATTTGCAGAAGGCCTAGTTGAATTTCCAGTGTTGCAGGAGTTTAGAATTTAAGAACAGAATGGAACAGAAGAACAGCCCTGCTGGATCAGATCACAGCCTACCTAGACCAAGCATCCCACCTTGTCAGTTGGTCCACCAGTTCCTTCTGGGCATCTCAAGCAGAAGACAAAGGCAAAACCTTCACCTGCTCTTAACTCCCTGCAAATGGCTTTTCGAGGCATCCTGCCTGTGTCTCCAACCTGTGTCTCCAGTTCTAGTAGTCATTGATACACCTGTCCTCCATGAATTTGTCCTATGTTTCTTAAAGCTTTCGAGGCTGGTTGCCGCTATAATCGTAAACTTGATCAAGTGTTCTTGGGATGTTTTGATGCTGCATTCTCACTTGCATTGTGCCTTTACTTCACCTTGTTTTGTAAGCTGAGATATAATGTTAAAAAGAGAATAGAATTTGACTGTGCCACAAATTGTTGTTGCTGTTGGATACCGAGTCATGACCACCTCCTAGCTGTCTGTATAAGTAGTTCCATGCAAAGTTCTTGGAAGAGTTACAGAAGTGATTTGTCATTCCCTACTTCTGGGGAGGGAGTGGGGATCCAACTGGTACCCCTTTGCTTTCCAGGCATTTAACATCCCCAAAGCCAATCCAATGAGCATTGTGTGATCAACAATGAATATGAAGATGTTTTCTTTATTTGAATGTCTATTTTCCAGCCCTTTCAATCAATCTTTTCCTTAATCTTTATTATTATTACTATTACTATTATTATTATTATTATTATTATTATTATTATTATTATTATTATTATTATTATTATTATTATTATTATTATTATTTATTGGGAGGGGAGAAATAGTTGTAGGGGCTGTTTTTCAGTGGCACACCATAGTATACTGCCAAAAGTTGCCCTTCTAAGGCTCTGAAGCTTGGGACTATCACTGGTAGCCTTTGGAAGTGTCTAGTGGTGGTAGTGGCTGCACAGATCATCCAGCCTTTGCAGACATGGGAAGGCATAGGCTGGATCAATGTTGTCAATGCAGATGGCTCTGATCCAGCCTATGACTCCACATGATATCTAGGCAGTTATCCAGATCAGTGGGTCCAGTTATTCCAGACCCACTGATATAGATTAACTCAAGATAAGTGCAGAAAAAGGCCTGAAGCTGTATCTGCATCCAGTAAAATAAAGTAGCTCAAAAGACTCATACGCTAGTCCCTTATTCGACATTAAAGGCTGAAAATTCTTCTATATTTGGGTATTCTGGAATAAAGCAAATTGAGAGGGAAAGAAAAATATTTGAAAAAAGCTACAGCATGATAGTTTGAGTGGAACAGAAGCCCTGCTTTTTAAATTATAAGCAATACAACTTATCTTTCCTTAATCAAGCCTATTAGCTGAATTTCCAGAAAGCCATCATTTCTCCAAAGACAAGATAAATCCTGAAAGATTCATATTATCTATGCAGAAGAATTGGAAGAATGCAGCTTGTTTATAGAAGAGGAGAGATTCCAGAGAACTCTCTTCCTTCCATTTTTTTGGGTCTAAAACCTCCTCTTTTTATACTCTGAAAATCTAATTGCGTACATATCTTCTCAGCCCACATTCAGTTAATCATTAAGTGCCTGCTTCATTTCCTCCAGGAAACCAAATAAAAGGTCTAATTAAAATGGAACCTTTGCTTAATATTGACGTTTATCCAAAATTTTGAGAGGTCTTATGCCCTTATTTAAAATGCAAGCTTCATTTACAGGAAATCAACTTAAAGTCAGATACACAAAAAGGAGGAAGCAACTCCAAGTGTCAGGTTTAGAACGTCATAGGATCCCATCCTGTGGATCAGGCCACAGCCCATCTAGTCCAGTATCCTGTGGCACACAGTGGTCCACCAATTGCCCATGGGCATCTCAAGCAGAGATAAGGGCAAACCTTCTCCTGCTCTTGAATCCCAGCAAATGGCCTTACAGGCATCCTGCTTGTTCTCCCAGCCTGAAATGTATATTTAGGTTTGCCTGTTTACTCCTAGTTGCTCTGGGGCTCTTGTTTTTTGTTTTTCTTTTGGCAATTTCTCCATAAACATTAACTTATATATTAACTCTACACAGTAAATATTGACATTTTGGAATATTTCTATAACGAGAGACATACTAAAATCTAGTCTCCATGTTTCACGACTGTACATTCTGTACAGATATCAAATATGTTTTTAGTGTATAGTTATTGGATTAGACATGGAAACAAAAACAGCTTCTCATCACTCATTCTAACTCATTGCTTCCTTTATTTTCTTTCTCTTTTTAAAACTTGACCTAAAACAGTTACTATTTCCTATTTCTGTAGAGGTGTTATTGCTAAGTCCCTGGGAAACAAAGTGTGGACTTGCCCATGTATGCAATAAGGATAAAGAATGTGCATGAATATTCATCACATTTGAACTTCATATGAATTCATCCAAATTTGGATGCTGAAAATTGAATAGAATATTGGTACATTCAAAGATTGACGACTGAATAATAATCTAATGTTTTGATACATTCGTATGAAGCTTTGTTACATTCGTGAACCTGGGGAGGTGGAAAAGCGGCTTCCCCAGTCACATCCACAACTGATCCAGGGTGGATTCAAAGTGGATTGAGAGCAGATTCAAAGTGGATTCAGGGCGGATTTGATGTGTTCAGGGTGGATACATAGTAGATGTGTGTGCGATTTGTAGTGGGGATTCGAATCAGATATCAAACATTTGTATCAAATTCAAATCCTACCACATTCAAAGGGGATCTGTTCAAACATATACAATTTTTTGCCTTTGATTCAATACCTGCTAAGGGTCTGCACTGGCAGATGCTTAGTGCATCCAAATCCTCCCTGAACCTGTCAGGAGACCTACCTGTAATGTGGATGGGTGTTGGGGCAACGCTGTCTTACCCTGCTGGTGCCAGTGGCAGTGCCTATGTACATCACTCTCACTGAGGCAACTCTTGACATGCCAGCACTGGAAGAGGTGCAAATAGGCCTGCCCAGAGTCTTACCAGCTACAGCACCAGCTCAGTGAGAACTCCTGCATGAAAGGAGCATTTCTGGTTAGGAAACGGCTCCTTCACATGTGAATTCTCTGTCTTGGAGCACCCCCACGCTGACCACGGGACCAAGTGCAGAAAGGTCCTTTGGCAACACGTTAATCATTAAAAATAAATAAAACGTTCCAATAGTCTTTCGTCCCAACTCCAAAATGCTTTATTCTAAAAAATATATTTTTAAAAAGCTTCTTCCTTTAGCTTCTTACCTGCCTTATCTGCTCATGCCCAAATTTTCCCGTTCATTTGCCGGTCACCTTTCCATTCTTCCAGCAGTGCTTACTAAATTAATAACTGACAAAGATTAAAGGACAGGTGATAAACACGCACACTGCACAGACTTTGCTCTCCTTGAGTTCACTTGTATTGTGAAAATACCCTCTCCTGCCCGCCGGAATAGCAGGCAGTCTTCTACCTGGAAAAAGTCTTTGTCTCTCCTCTTGCATTAAAATCCCCTTCTTAATGAGAGGTGAGACAGCAGTGTAAGCATTCTGAAAAAACACTGCTTCCATGTGTATTCTTCTCTGCTCATCCTCTACAATTTTCCTGCTACTAGAGTCACCGATTTGCCACTGGTGGTGGTGGTGGTGAGATGATTCTGGTCTTCTTTTCCATTGTAGATGCTGTAGAAAGCAGGATCTTCTACTCCAATATTTTATGATTTTGCTCTCTGTTTTACGTAATTTTACGAAGTATAAATCAGCAGGAGTAATTTTTTCTTCTAAAGTGCTGTGTGTAATTAACCGCTAATTATTCCAGTTCAAAATGCTCTTAAAGATGTTCTATGCTGGCCAGTTTATACATTAGTGACAACCTTAGTAACATGGTGTCAGGGAATCAATACGGTTGTTTTTCTGCCTGCCTGCCTAAGACTGATATATGATTGGAAACCTCCTTCTTATATCCCTGAACATCATTTTGACTCAGAGGTTAATGAAATTGAAGTTTGGTGAAATAAAGAGCCCTTTTGTGCTATGCCTTTATGGGGTGAGTGGGATAGCGCTCTTGTCTTCTGCTTGAGATGCCCACGGGCAATTGGTGGACAGGATGCTGGACTAGATGGGCTGTGGGCTGATCCAGCAGGGTTCTTCTTATGTTCTTAGTGCTAGTATGCTTTAAGCATCTTCATTTGCAGATCTTAGAGCATACTAAACCTACCCAACACTTCCCAAAGCATACCTTAAGTGAGGATGAACACCAATGGCAGCAGTTGTGTGCCTGTGTGGCGCTGTCACTGGAGCAACCAGGTGGCGTGGTGAAGCATGTCAGAGTGCTTGTGCCATTTGCCATGTGCTCCTCCTGCATGTCTTCCAACTGGGACGAGGTACAGATGGTGCATCCGATGCCTTACTGGCTCTGGTGCTAGTGTGGGCTTAGTGCACACATGGTGCATTTATACCTGCAGTGCATGTAGTGCATGCATGGTAAGACCCCACAGGAAAGGAGATATTTCTGCTACAGAAGCAGTTCTTTCAAGTGCAGACACTCTATCTGGGAGCTTACCATGCACGCACTACTGGTCCAGGTGTGAATCAGCCCAAAGTTTAATAGGCCTCCTTCCTTGGGGCCTCTCTGCACTTACTGTGCCTTGTACTGGGCCAGTGGGGCACACTGTTCTAGAACGCAGCATGGTCTAGTCTGGAACAATCCTGTCTGCATGGTGAGGCTGGTCCAGCCCACTGACCCCAAAGCTTGCATGAGCTTCAGGATCAGCCTCTGAGAGCCAAAAAATCAAAGTTTCTAGCATCAGTGCCACCATGGGACCTATTCTGGCAAAGTATTTTGGTCCTCTGGTAATCAAGAACTTCTTGCATGTCTCTGGTCATGCCAGTTCACCAGTAGACCTCAATATTGAGGTCTACTAATAATCCTAATCAAGGTCCCCTTGATCTGGACTACTCTCTTCTATGCAGACAGAGTGCATCAGCAGGGGCTTGAGCCCCACAGATCTGCAATAACATGGAGATGGATTAGGTTCTGAGAAGGACCATGAAGGATCCTAATTAGGGATGTGCATGAATGGGTTTTTAGCATTCAAGTCATCACGAATCAAATGTTAGAAAATTTGTATTCCTTCAAATAGATCCTCTTCAAATGTGGCAGGATTCTATTCAATACAAATGTATTTGTATGAATTCATATGAATATCCAATACAAATGCATACGGATCCTGGATGCAGATCCTATATGAACACTCAGATATTGGATATATATCCTACGCCAACACATACATATCGGATACATACCAGATATGTGCCTTATACTGATGCCTAACTATTGATACATATCCGATACGTATCCCCAATTTAACAAATGTCTGAACTATTTGTATGAATGTTCTGATACATTCATGTTTGTACAAATGTTAATGTACGAATGTTGTAACATTCAATTTGTGTACGAATGTCCAAATTCATCTGAATTTGTATGAATAAGGAATGTTACAAATATTTGTGTACATCCCCAATCCTAATGCAGAAACCTCCCCTGTAGAAGAAAGACCATCTGCTCCCAGAGACCCTAGGCGGAGAGTCTGGGGCCCAACTAGTGGAGCCCTTGCCTGTTGCTGCTGCTGTAAATGTAGTTCTGGAGATCAACATCTGTGCTGAGATTGCCACTGTGTCTGCTCAGAGAGACTCTAGGGCCGCATCCCCATTACAAGCTTATTCAGTTTCAAACCGTTTTCAATCCTCTCAGACCCTACGTCATTTTGCTTAACACGCTTTCCGCGTGTTAAATCGCCCCAAAGCGTTGTAAATGTTAACCCTCATTTCAACAGGTCTCACTCGGGATGGTGCACTTGATATGTGTTACATTTTTTACTGTGGGGACCGTACTGTTTTAAGGGTTGAGAATCCATGTTTAGGGTTTCCCTCTCCCAATAGCTTGCTTCCAAAGACAGTGATTTCAGTGTAAAAATCCAACCTTCACAGCAGCCACTACAATGTAGAAATCCAGGCACTTCAGACCTGATAACAATGTTGCAATTTTGCGCAGTTCTAGCTCTTTGGAGTTCTGACCTTTAAAGGGGAAAGTAAAGCAGGGGCAGATTCTGGGAGATGTGTGAATGTTTAAAGCCCCCTTTCTTGAGTTGCCGCCGCTGCTGTGTGCCCTGGGCAATCGGGAGAATCGCTGGCTGCCCGCTGCCATTTTTCCTCCATCCAGGCAAGCGGCAGCCACCCAGCCAGGCTCAGTGAAGGGGTCCGTTATGGGTGGCACATTCACGCCAGGAGGAAGAGGTCAGGACAGCCCCGAAAAGCGGCTTTTAGAAAGTAGCCACTTGAGTCATGTACACCACATACGATCCTCAGAATCCGGATTGAACGCGATTAAGTTTAAAGTAATGGGAACAGTTCCAGTTCTTTCTAAGGCTGCATCCGGATGTCGGTTCTATTATTTTGGTTTAGGGAAACCGAATTAAGCTTATAATGGGGATGCGGCCTAGCAGTGGGGAGTGTTTCTGCCTTTGCAGGACTGAGCCTGAGGCAGCTGATCCATTTAACATCTCTTGGTTCTGCAATCCTATAAAGGCCTGTGCTTCTGGCCTTGGTTATCCCATTCCAGGGTGGCAGCAGCCGCAGCACAATGTGGACGCATATGACCAGTGAGTGAACAGAATTGCTTTGATTTATTACTTGTGTTGCTTGATGATAACTAATTAAAACAAACAAACAAATATAGCAGTAAAAAGAAATTGTTTCAGCCAATAAGTATTGCTTCAGCAAACTGGCCTAAATTCCCCAAATGTATAAATCAAGTGAAATCTGCTTAAAACTCAGCCTTTAGGTAAATATGGTAACTTTCATTTCTAAGTAGGATGCAGAAGAAGTATATATTTAGCTACTGGATTTATGGAATGTGGTTTGTGCGAATATGAGTTTTTATGAGAAAACTCGGCTATTCACATCAATGCTGTAGGAATAAAGGACAGTTAGGACTGCAGTGAAAGAACATCCCCTTTGTTCTAGACCATTCCAATACCTGGTATGGAATGCTTGTAATTGTAATTTAGGAACATCTGGAGATCTTCTTCAGTGCACCTGAGATGGTCTTGAATGTTCCAGTTCTTTCTAAGGCTGCATCCGGATGTCGGTTACTTATTCTGCTATATTTGGATGTTCTAGAATAAAGTATGGATATGACAGAATAAGTAAATGATGTCCGGATGCAGCCTAAATTATGTGAAAATCTTTTCTGCTTCTATTTTTGCTTCTTCTTCTTCTTATATCCCTTTAACACAGGAGGAGGAGAATTAGGGTGCCCCCCCCCAATATTTTAGATTTGAATAAACCTGCAAACTCATTTCGTTGCTATATTGAATGTGTGTCCTCCAGTATGATAAATGGAATCTCCCAGGGTGTTCTCAGCTGTTTTTTTCCCTTCGCTTCCCCATGAAAACATCTTGTCAGCTTTTTTACCAAATGACAGTAATTTTCAGTGATTTTTTTTTTCTCAGATACTTCACATTGAATTATAGCTCCAGAGGGAATGCAATTAATTTGGAGATATATAAGTCCTTAAGAACAGAGAGTTTGCTTTCCCCTTCTATTTCTTTTTTTCCCTTTCAGATTCCTTCTTTCCTGATTCCTTCTAGTATCGTGGGCAAGTATGTTAAGTTTTTACATTTTTTCATTCTCCAACTGGCCCCAAGGTGCTGCGACACCTTGGTCATTTTTAAGAAGCGTTTTGGGCCCTCGGGTGGTTTGAGCAAATCGATTTCACAGTTGATCATGAAGTGTGCATTTCTGTGTGCATTTTTATCCACTTAAGTTATTATATGTTCTCATAATTATACTGCTATTGAAACCAGCTCTTCTGCATACAAAAGGAACTATATGCAAGAGAGCAAGGGGAAAAAACTGAAGGGACAAAAGATGAGGAATGAAGGATTTAAAATATGCATCCACTTTCATTGCTTATCCCTTTCACATTTTAAGGGAACCAGACAGGCTACATCACAGAGGGTGCATCCCCATGCAATTTAAAGCCCGCTGAAAATCCTCTTTTGTCGCGGAGCGCCCCCATGCACGGCTTTTATCCGGACTTCCAGCGCCGCTAATTAGGAAAATGCGCTGCAAAAAAACAGCCCTTTAAAGAAGACTGCAAGCGCACTTTCCAGGAAGACGCAGGTATTCAGAGCAACATTTTGCATGGAGACACTCCGTGGCAAAAGGGACGGGGCTTCTCTCCAAGGCGGCAAGCGCTCTCTCTCTCTCTCTCTTTTTTTTTTTTTGCCTCTCACCCACAGTCAGCATTCACGATATGAAAACAGTAGGCAGGCATTCCAATCACAAAGAGAAACAGCAAGATACATTGTAATGAATTGCTTCTGCCCGCCTGCAAGTGAAAGTGTATGAGCGCAAGATCGCTGGCTGGGGGAGGCATTTTGGGGCCGGAGATCTTGTAAACTGCCTTTGCAAGCAGGGGAGACAAACAGAGAACTTGTAAATTTTTCTTTTGGACTTGTGAATGAGTGCACGATCGCACGATCGCTGGCTGGGGGAGGTGTTTTGGCAGCTGGAGATCTTGTAAATAGCGTGATGAATTGCTTCCGCCCGAGCACCCAATGAAATAGCGAGGGGCAGGGAGAAAAAGATGTGGGTAAGCAAAAGACACTTCCTTGGGGACGGTCAGTGCATTTAAGTGAGTCCCATGGGGACACTTAATTCGGGATTGAAAGCGCATTTGTTAGATCCTCTACAGTAGAGGGACAATAGTGACAGGAAAAAGTACCATGGGGATGCACCCAGAGTGTATTTATGTATTATTTGTATTTCTAACCCATCCTATATGCAAAGATCTCAGGGTGGGTAACAACCTTTAAAGCAACAATTTACAAATGAATATATATTAAAAACAATAACACACATAAAAACGCTTGAAAAACTCAGCATATTTAAAATAATATGCTTCGTATTAAAATAATGGTATCTGTAGTAGGGGGAAAGAATAAGCACCTCAGCCAAAGGCCAGGGCAAAGAGGTGCGTCTTCACCGCCTTCTTGAATATATACAGAGAAGGGGTGTGATGCACCTGGAGGGGGAGACTATTCCATAACCGGGGAGCCATTACTGAAAATGCCCTTTCCCAGGTGCCACTTGTGTCACTACTGAAGGTGGTGGGACAATCAGGAGGGCCTCACCGCTAGATCTTAAGGCACAGGAAGGTGTTTCTTTAGAATGGGGATATGGTGTCCAGATTCAACAGTCCCTGTTCAGAGACCAAGCCTCCACAGTTGACACTAGGAATGACTTAATCTGTAGGAGTAAGTAAAGCTATTGTCAGAGCAACTGAGTCTCTTCCGTCTTCTTGTGTGTGATGTCTGGGTGTGACACTGATGGACAAATGACCATAAGTCAGCTATTTCTGATCTCTTAAAGATCTGGCCTGGACAGATACTTTGTAGCTATGAGAAGGATTTCCCCATCCTGATGCATTCTGGGAGTCATGACAAAGCAAATTCCAACTATCTGCCATGATGCCTCAGCAGTTGTCCCAAATGGGCCTCATTTGAATGGTGCCTAAGATCTGATCCATCATGCAATAAGATGCTAGGGGAAAACTATCCATAACACGTGTGCTATAATTGGCAATATTTACTCTCAGCACTCTGTCATAGAGGCTGTTTTATCATAGCACCTACTGCTTCTTTTGCAGGGACAGAAGTGAATCCGTTCACTTGTTCTTGGAGAGACTGGGACAGAAATCCTGTTCCTTTGCTTCTGACCATCTTGATGTTTCTGTAATACACTGGAGGGTATTGTTTACCATCTGAAGTATTTTGTAAAATGCTACATAGAAATAGGAATGACAAAAGCCATGTCCCTATGCACTCCATGTAGTTCGTATTGGATTTGGATCAGTCCAGATACAAAGCAGAATTCGAATTGACCTGTCCCCATGTGATTGCCGAAAGCACAAGCTCAATTTGATTATGCCTGTCCCCATGCAAACCATGCTAAACCTGTGCATGGAGAAGCAGCATCTTTTTCTCTCCACCCCCTCTCTCCTGATAGGAGCAAAGGCAGGGAAATGCCCCCCAATGCCCCTTCCCCAATTGCAACTCCTGGACATTAAACAGTAATCAAACAGAAACGAGCCTCTTCTCTCTGCAATCTGATCACCAAGCAAACATAAAATAACTGATTGCCCCAGTAAGATGCAGCAATGAGGGGGATCATCTGGCCCTTGATGTCCCATGAGCCTCTTCACGCAACCCTTACTCCGCCCCCATTCCCCAATCACCGGCAAGCAGCTTCTGAAAAAGCTAACCAAAGCTACTACAATGTTTAGAGGCAGTTTAGCAGAGAAGCGCTGCCCTGCTAAACTTGACGACCTGTGCTTGCGATCTGGTGGAATAAGGGTTGCGGGAAGAGGCTCGTGGGACAACAAGGACCAGATGACCACCACCACCACCATCACTGCATCTTTACTTGTCAAACTGATCAGTTCCTTTTTGCTTGCCCAGTGATCGGATCGTGGAGAGAAGAGATTAGTTTCTGTTTGATCTTTAGAAATGGCCAGCAGTTGCGATCCCCAATGCAGGATGTGAAACCCACCCGCTAATGACACGAGCGTCAATCTCCTCCCTTAATAACTCAGAAGTGTTCCCATGTGTGGACTCACCCTCCGAAACAATACAGATTTGACTCCTGAACTGTAGCGATAACAGTTTTCAAGGGGAATAAATTTACTGCAAATTTGGGTGATTTGGTCAGCATTTAGTCTGGTTTGGGGGCTTTGCATGGGGACGCTCCTTGCCGAATTCAGATTCCATTTGGACTTTATAGTGCATGGGGATGCCCTCAAACAGATTCATGAGCTCGTGTGCTGTCACCTTAGAAGCCCGTGCCCAGAGCATACAGGAAGTGACTGAGCATGGAAAACCTTGCAGTGGGGACATCTCAGAGCCATCCTCCTTTATCACCTCAAGCCAGTCCTCTTTACAGATCTGACAGGTAAATTCTTACCCTACAGAATGGAATCACATGTAGCTGAAGTTAGATGGTGCCCGAGGGGCAGTGGAATGGAAAATAATAGAGGGGATTTTCTAGCTTGAAGAACACTGTGCCGTATCTCCATGGTGCTGGCCTCAGTGTTGGATCAGGCATCCTTCCAGGTCTCCTCAGTCTTCAGGCAACCTCAGAAAGCCTTCCACTGCCATCTTCAATGCAGCTGGGAGGACGTATACAAATATGTGTTCCGTTTCAAATGAAGACCCAGCTCAGTGTGCATTAAGCAGATTTGAAACTCCATTTTGTGCACAGAAATTTGTGCGGCATGGAGAGGCATTGAAGTTCCCCCATGAGCCCTTGTGTCGCTCTAGTGCACTCTGGACTGTGTGTGGAAAGATGGCCTGCATCTGAAGTGATGAAAGCTCTTCTGTTGTGTGTTCACGCATAGATTCAGTGAATGCATCAGTCATCAAATGCCGATCACACAGGCCCTTGGTGAGGAGAATCAGTGCATAATATACATGTTGGAAGGAGAAAAGGAGAGAGAGTGCTAGATTTATGGTGCTGAACTACAAAACCATTCAAAGACTCCAGAAAACTTAAACGGTGTTTTTACAGTCCCAGCACATCCATTCAAGGATGTCCTCTGTGCTGATTTCTAGGGACCAGTGTGCCCAGACAGTTAAATGCATAGCTAGAAGGGGATTCTGCAAGCTGGGACATGTACCAAAAAGTTCAAAACTCAGCTCTGACAGGAACTTGAAGCCTAAGGCAAGGTTCTCATGCAGTCTCATTGCCTTGTATAGAATATGGATGACCTCCTTGGAGCATAGGTTTAAGAGCAGACAGATGAAAGAAACTTACAAAGCTATTAAGCAGTGTCGGGGTTTAAATTGTGTAAGGGAAAGGGAAAGGGTCTCAGAATAAATAGATGATCCAAACATAAACCAAGCATATTGGTCCATGTAGAAGAATGGAGAATGATAGCATCACAGACATGTGTCCACTGAACCAGCCCCTTCACTGGACTGAGCTGCCCTTGTGATCTCAACCTGCCTTGGAGTGGACCTGCACAGCTATCCCTTGGAGGTACTAAGGCCCAGAAAGTCAGTAACAAGACAAGAGAAGGCACACAGCAAATTCCTCCATTCATTGTTGATAACAGAAGGCAAAGTATGCAGGTCTGCAGAAAGTATTTCAAACAAGCTACTAGCAAAGCTTTGCCACACACCTCTTCCATTACTCAAGGTCCTCCTAGCAGTACTATTAAATAGAACACAGTTCCCGCAGCCAAGCTATCTGTGCTGATACTAAAGGAAATACAGAAATGCAAGCAGGCAAGGTTGAACTTTAGCAAGAGAAGGCTGTGGACGTGCAGTGGCCCTAGCCACAGAGCTCTTAGATTCTCCTGTGTGGTTTGTATGGCCTGTGAGGACACAGCCTGCATGTTATTTCTGCTTGTTAGGGGTGTGCATGAATGTTCTAAAAATTCAAAATTTGATCAAATGTGGACATTTGAATTCGAATAGAACGTCTTTGCATTTGAATTTAAACATTCAAACAAGTTTCGAATGTTCTGAAACATTCATTTGAATGATTCGGATGTACAGATAAGTATGTATTACATACGTATCTGTACAAATATCATACATATCTTTCCGCATTTGCACTTATGATACGGAACGAAAACGGGATGCATGCAAAATGCAAACAGATACGTAGAACACATATGAATGTTGTCGACATTTGTATCTTTAAATATGAATGTTGTCGACATTTTTGTTGCATTTGGATTTTAAACATTCTTTTTTTTTTTTTGACATTCGATTTAACTGGAATTCAAATGCAAAAAAACCCCATTTGTGCACGTCCCTACTGGTTGTCAGTACTGTATAATATAGAGAGAATCTACATAGCGTGGGAGAATCCTACGAGCATGTTGCCACCCATCCTTCACATTGGACAACAGCATGCTTCTTCCTGCCTGCACTATCAAGATGTGAGGTCAGTCTTGGATCTTGAAAGAGTGTTCACCTTTTCCAGTGTTCACCTATTTGGAACACTATAAAGTGCACTACTGAGTCCCCTTGAGCAAAGAGTTCTGAGAGCTTTTCAGACAGATATGCTAGTGAAACACTATGTGCTTGTGCCAGTTTAGTAGGGCAACAGCATGGCAACTGTACATAAATGACACTCTTCCTGCATTCAGAATGCCCTGAAAGTGCTATGTATATCCTGCCATAGCTGGAGCTGGAATATATTATAGAAAAGGGAAGCATGAAATGGACAAGGCAGTGGATTATCTAAGAGACTTCAGTCATGACAATAGACACTGGGTGCCACTTGGGGGCACAGTGATGCCCTTGAAAGTCCCCAGGGTCAACAAGGCTTTTGAGCTCTTCATTTACTGCCTGTTGGAAAGAAGGGTGTTTGTTTGACTGATTGATTTAGTGTTTATATTTCTATCCTGCCCTATGCTCAAAGGTCTCAGGGTGGGTCACAATAAAATAACAATAAAAAATAAATAATCATAACTAAAATAGTGACAGTGGTTCCATCAGGAGGAGATGTTGTTCTTTCAGCCAACGACCAGGATGCAGTGAGGGTACCTGATGCATCTTAAGGTATGTGACATATCTCCATAACCTGGGGGCTACAACTGAGAATGCCCTCTCACATTTAACAACCAAAGGTGGTAGGACTAGGGAAGTGCACAAATGGTTTTGTTTTTGTTTTTGTTTTTTGTTTTTTGTATTCAAATTCGAGTTGAACTGAATATCCAAACATTCTATTCAATTCGAATGTTTAGAATCTGAATGCAACAAAATCCGATTCAAATATAATACATTCAAATCTATTCGTTTGAATGTCAGATTTGAATCTGAAGATATGAATGTTGACAATGTTCATATGCGTTATACGTATCTTTATGCATTTCGTATGCATCCCGTTTTCGTCCTGTACTATCACTGCAAATGCATATAGACATGTATGAGATTCATAATATATACGTATCTGTACATTCAAATGTTTCAAATTGTTTGGTGAATGTTTCAGAACATTCAAAATTCATTCAAATGTTTAAATTCAAATGGGTAGACATTCTATTTGAATTCAAATGTCCACATTCAATCAAATTCGATTGAATTTTGAATGTTTAAAACGTTTGTGCACATCCCTAGGTAAGATCACAAAAAGGAGGCATTCCTTTAGATATTTGAGGTCCAAGCCAATGGGATATGTCACCAAAATTCCAGAAGTACCCACAGGTCCCAAAAAGGCTGCATAGAAGATGCAGGGATAGACAAGGGTGAAGAAACTGAAATAGTTACCAAGGAAGATCCACCAAGCTCTCTTTGCATCCCAGGAAGATTATGTATAAGATAACTGAATTATTTGGCTTTATGGCAGGAATTTCAGGAAGCTGTATTCTTCCTCTGATGGGGAATGTTCCATTCCCACTAGCAATTCTTTGTCAAGTAAGTCAGTTTTAAGTTGTATCCATTGCATTTATTTCACTGTCTTTGATAGTGTCTGCATACAATTGTGGTACCGCACTGATGGCATCATGGCTGGCCATGGATCATATCCATTAGGGATAGATGACTGGCAGAATACTCAAAGGAGCAATGAGTCGACTCTTCTTTTCTATGGAATGTGAAAAATGTAGTTTCATGGCATAGTGATGTTCTTAAGCAAGCATAAGTAAATATATTTCAGTTCTGAGTGTCAAGAATTTCCCTGAAATGGGTTCCAAAAATAAGACTTCAGTACACAGAACTGAAGTACTTGAAAACTATTGTCTTGTTTCAACATTTATTATTATTATTGACATAACAGACACAAAGTTACAATGGAAAAAGCTAGGCTAGAAGAACAGAATTCAAACATTTCAATTCCACACACTTCTACATGATCTAAATGGTTTTTTTGCACCCTTTCATTCTCTACTGTGTTTTTCTTTCACTGGTGGTTATAAGGAAGGGAAGGACCCTTTCTGCAAAATCCAGATCAAGGATTTTATAAACATACTACATCCTCTACAAGTCAATCCAGATCAAGGAGCTGCTAAGAACACATCGTCTGCATAGGAGTAGAGTAGATCCAGATCAGTTAAATGTGGTCTACAGCTATGATAGAACTCTTTAACACATTTTTGCTGTTCTAAAGCCCACTTAATGCAGATGACTCTGGCTGTGGTTGGTCCGGGGCTAATTAATAGAAATCTGGTCCATTGTGCACTATGGCACTGTAGATCCAAATTTCCAGGGATCTAGAGATCTGGATCATGGGGAGACGAGTGTTGGATCTGCACCATCTGTAGAGATGCCACCAATCCAGATCAAGATTCCTGCAACCGTGAAACTTTGCAGAGCAGCACAAGCTTTGCAGCTGCTCCCACCCCCACAGCTAAGAATGACAGTTCCTAGCTGCAGGAGTGTGTGTGTATGCCCCTGGCCACACCTTTAGTTGAATATGACTTCAGGTCACCTTCTGGTCGCATTACTCACATTATTTGTATTCAATTCGTTTTCCAAGCTGACCTATCTCCATTAGATCGTTCTAACTGGAATCCTCTTTCCCAGAGGACTCAGCCTGTCCTGGCATCCCAGGCCATCTTTGCTTTCTCAGTGTGAGCAGGGGTACAGGCTAAAGGAGGCTGAACTGTGCTGTGGAGGGTGGGCCCAGTCCTTCCTTTTGGCCAATGTCTAGGGGAGGGCAGCAGACAGAGCACCTTTCTCTCCTCAGTTTGTGTGTATGATTCCTCCATCTAGCATTTTTACACAAATGTATTATTATTTTAAAAATTAACTGTTCGGAGAAGAAAATCAGTTAAATGTGGTCTACATATGGCACCATATTTGAGACCTTAGGGTATAGGGCAGGATAGAAATGTAAATATAAATAATTTTTTTTAAAAGGAAGGAAGGAAGGTGTGGAGGTGGAGGGAGTAGGCTTAAAAAAGAACCGCAAACACACACCCTCACCTCCCTTGAGTGACAGTACGGCATCCAATAAGAAAGGAGGTAGATTTGATGCAGCAGAAGGGGTGGAGAGCCAAGAGTTCTGTGGAGGAAGCTCAGGATGATTGCTGAGAAAGGTGTGAGCGATGCAGCCCAAAGTGAGGATGTCCTGAGGATAATCTAGGTGTGAACAGAACTTGTATGACCTGAGTTCAATTTATGAACAAGGATGTCCTTTCTCATATAGGTGTGAGCAGAGCCTATGTGTGGGGGTGATTTTCAGTCATGTGCTATGGTGCACCTCATTGAAAATCACTTCCAGGTATTCTGGATCACGAAGGTGCTCCATATGTATGCTTCCATGATCCAGATTCAAGCTGTTAGGCTGGATTGTAGGCCCCCATTATCTAAATAGATCCAGATTGAGGGCCTTCCAATCTGGATCTAGCTCCATGCCATTTGGCCAGATAAATATGTGGAGGCCCTGTATCCAGATCAACACCTCATGCAGAAAGGGCCCATAGGTACCGTGTATTCCGGCGTATATGTCGACCCCAACTTTTCCAGTTAAAATATAGAGTTTGGGATATACTTGCCAGAATATACTGTAATCCACATTTAACAAATGTGGATTAACTGAGGTAAGTGCAGAAAGGACCTTTACATCTTATTCTATATATTTTATATTTTTGTTGTTGTTGTGACTCACCCTGGGACCTTCTGATGAAGGGTGGGATATAAATTCTTAAATAAATATAAAATTAAAAAGCAACAACAACCAAACCCTGATCTGTTGATCTTTTTTCATCTTTGTGGCTGCACTTCTTGAATGCCTTGTCATTGTAGTTCTGTAGTCCAAAATTGTGGAGAATTAGGGACAGCTTTCTTCTACAGTGTACCTCATCTCTACTTATTTTCTGGCTCTCTACTTCACTGCCCTACCAGCAATTTATGCACAGCTTGCAATTAGAAGCCTGTGATTTCGGCTCCTGTGATATTAGCTGGTCTCTCAGGTTTCCAGCCTTCTGCTGGTTTTATCCTCTGCTCTTCTTTCTACAGCCTTTTGTTTTCCCTCCTCTTGTGGCTCTCCTGTATCTTCTTAGGCTGCTTCCAGGCCCAATGGCATGATTAAAACAACCAATCACACTGAAAGAGTTCCCCTATAAGACGCATCAAGCAATGCAATTGACATAGACAGTACTGGAAGATACTATTAATAGACACACAACACCTTTGTTCTCTTTCTGCATGATCCCTGCAGTCTGTATTATATTTTAGGCACCTGTAGTTCTCATTATCATGTCGTTGTCACTTCCATTGTGTCCATTTGCATGACTTTGATTCCCTGTTTGTCTAACTTTAGGAATTAAGCAGGACCAGACTTTGGCAGGGATCCCTAGATTTCTAGCATCTGCCTTACCCAGTGCTGATGCAGCTGTTGTACTTACATGCATAGCTAGCATGTTTGGAATATAACTAACCTGCAAAGAAGAAGAAAAGGAAGAGGAAGAAGAAGAAGAAGGTAGACAAAAACACTGACTATTTTGATTAGCAAACACAATATTGCAGACATGGGAGCAATGCAATTCTCTGATAAGGTGGCTGATTAAATCTGGCAGCCTATCAAATAGGACCCCAAAGTGTTCCTTTACTGGGAATCTGTCAGAAGCAACATCTTTGATACACAGAGGAATTATCTAGCTGACGTGCACTCTGTCCACATTGCAACAGTGCCTCCCAACAGATAACACTGTGGCTTGGAGGCACAGATAGAATTTTAATGTTTGGTCTCTCCTGTTAATCCACAGACTGAGAAATCCACAGAATGAGAACATCCCTAAGAATAAGTGGGGTTCTTGTGGGTAGGTTTATTTTTATTACTGCTAGGCAAATGCCCAAGGATGACTCCAATAGGAGGAGAATGAAGAAGAGTTGGCTTTCCTACCCTGCTTTTCTCACCCATTTAAGGGACTCAAAATGACTGACAAAGCTTTCTATTCTTCTGCCCTCAACAGGACACCCTGTGAGGTAGGTGGGGCTGTGAGAGCTCAGTAGGATAAAGAAGAATAAAGCTTTATTATTACAGAAAATATTTAAAATTAAGTATGCCAAGATTATTTGCCGGATGCCTCTCAAGCCCATGTGCAGGGATTCAAGAACAGGTGAAGGTTCTCTCTTTGTCTTCTGCTTGCGATGCCTGTTGGTGGGCCACTCTGCCTGCATTCATGCTTAAGTTTTAATCCAGCTTCAGTCCACTTTCAGAGTGAGAAAACACATCAGCCAGTTGTCAAGCTGTTATAATTCGCTATTATTGAACAGAAAATCAACCCTTGCAGGTTATACGATAGAAGACATCGAAATGCCATACGACTAATGATCTCCTAAATTTCTTGGCCTCATCTTAGGCCTGAGACAGCCATTGGTATAACTCTCCTCCATGAATATGTCTACTCTATCTACTGTAGGCTACTGAGGTAGTAAATTCCATAGGCCAATGATCTGCTGTGTTGAGAAATATTTACCCTGGTCAGTCCTAACTTTCCGGCCTGTCAGCTTCATAGAATGACCTCTGGTTCTAGCATCCAAAAGCATCTTCAAAGCCAAGGTGTGTTTCTTCCTTAAAAAAAAGTGAGGAGGTGAAATGTGTGGTGTGTGTAGGCACAGTAACCCTACTTTTTGACATGGCTCTAATATAATAAGCTCATTTTTATTTCCTAAAGGTCTGTCTAAAGAATTGTTAATGAGGTACTCCAGTGATCAAACTGTCTTTTATATGGTGATCCCTGGAAATAATTGCAATTCCTGGATAATCATTTATTAGGCCAATGGCATTTGTTACTAAGGGTATTCGCTGAGGCCACAATCATCTTGGAGTGTTTTTCCACTGCGCTCCTTTAATCTGAATCTAAGAAGATCCAGATTTAAGGAATGGGTACTTCCCTAGTAGATCCAGATTAAGGGAAGTACCCAATGTGTTTGCATAAGTGGTCTAGCACCCAATGGCAATGTGTGCTAGCCTGCCCGCTCTGGAAACACTGGAGCACCCATGTGGCAAAACTGGATTGACCCACAAGGGGTCTGCCTGTCACCCCAGGTGTTTTAGGGGATGGGGTGCAATCTCTGAAGTTGCCTTTGGAGATTAGCACAGGCTCCGAAGTCCCTCCGAAGACAACTTCAGAGATTAGCGCAGGCTCTGAAGAAAAACGCCTTGCAAGAGCAATGCAGCTGTCAAAGGCTGCAAAGGCTCCGAAGGGTCTTTGAAGTTAGTGGCACCAAAAGCGCCCAGGACGGAGCTGGGCAAAGAGTCTGTGGCTGACAATGCAGCAAAGGGGAAACCGAAGATTTCTAAAAACAGACTGGAAAGTCTGTCTGTTTTAAAGAGCTCTCCCATTGATTTTAAAAAATCTTCTCTGCTCTTTACAGCCCCTATACTCACCTGACAGTTGCCCACTTGGGTGCCCTATACCCACCTGACAGCTGGACTCTCAGGGCACCCTGCTGGGCAACTGTCAGGTGGCTATAGGGGCTGTAAAGAGCAGGGAAGATTTTTTAAAATAGGCCTGAGTACTGAGCTAATTAATTATGCACCTCTTTCTGCCTCCAGGCAGCTCCAAGGGGTTGCAGGGGCTTGACGTTTCTCTCTTTCAGGGGGGCACTAAGGTTACCTCCCTGATAAAGAGAGAAAACTCAAGCCTCTGCACCCCCTTACTCCCTTGCTTTTACTCCCCTTTTGAGGCAAGCACACAGCTTGCCTGGGAAGGGAGCAAAATCATAATCCCTGCGAGATGGTGGTAGAGAAAAATGCTTCCTCCTCCTTGCTTTCCCCTTTGCTTCATTGTCAGCCACAGACTCTTTGCCCAGCTCTGTCCTGGGCACTTTTGGTGCCGCTAACTTCAAAGACCCTTCAGAGCCTTTGCAGCCTTTGACAGCTGCATTGCTCTTGCAAGGGGTTTTTCTTCAGAGCCTGCGCTAATCTCCGAAGTTGCCTTTGGAGTGACTTCGGAGGGGCCTTTGGAGGGACTCTGAAGTCTTTACTTTGGGGCACGCCCCCCCCATGGGTGCCTCCCCCCCAAGCCTCCTCTAGACCCCATTGTCGGATTCTAGTGGAAACAGGTTCCCTACAATCCGGATTTTAAGGCTGAAGACCCCATTGTAGACCCCTTTAATGAGGTCTACACGAAATCCAGATTATAGGTCCTGAAGGACCCATATGATGTGGATTTCCCTAGCTGTGGTGGAAACAGATGTGTCCCTAATGGGGTCTGTGGTGGGAATGGGGTCATCCGGCTCTCAGCCAAATGGGTCCTTAATGGGTGCTTCAATGGGTACTTAGTGCCAGTGGAAAAACACCCTTGGTAGGATTCTCTTAAAGGTCAGGTCAAATCTAAAAATAAAAAAATTAAAATAGCATAGCCATAGCAGGAATTGTTCTTACACCTCCTTAATAATAGCAAATTTAAGGTTAGCACACTCTTTGCTGATGAGAAACTCCTTCTAGAAGCAGAATTCGTACAGAGAACATTGGCTTCTTTGGCTTCCACTAAATGAGGCATTAGTTCTATTTAACATCTCCTAGACACTGTGGTGTCACAGCAGACCAAAATGATGGTCTCACATCTGGGCTGATAGATTCCAAGAAAAACGGCATTGCATAGAAAAGAAGGCTTTTGTGCTCCTTTGCGAAGTTGTCATGGTAACTGAGCACTGCTTCATGGGAATTTCCTTTCCTTGGTAATATTTAGGCAATGAACCCAAAGCTTTGCTTTTAGATTGTTCTTGAATTGCATTTTGCTCGCACTCCTGGGAGAGATGATATAGATGTAGATATAGATAAAAATATAGATTTATAAATATAGATAATGTGCATAAATGCATACAGACACAGCTAGGAAGGTAGAGTCTAAAGAGTTTTATTTTAACTCTCACAGTGATCCAGAGCTTCATATAAGAATAGATATATGTGTATGTAATGTGTGTCACACATAGATATATGGGTATACAGAGAGAGAGAGAGAATGTGTGTGAAACAGAGAGCTTGAAAGGAGGACACTCCAGAACTTGTGTTACTTCACAATTATAGAGATTCTAATAAAAACATCAAAAATAAGATTCTCCTCAATAATCTATTATTAGCAACAAAACATACCATAACAAAAACCATGAAAGAACTTGGATGCTTTTTTAAATATGCTGGATTTTTCATTTGTTCATTTGCTTGTTGGTTTTTAAGTGTTTCTATGCATATTATAGTTTTAACCTGTTTTTTTTAAAAAACTGTAACCTGCCCTGAGACCTACGGGTATAGGGTGGGATATAAATAAATAAAAATTCCTGGATCCTGGAGAAAACTAATTTGGGATATTTTCTCAAATGAATCAGTTACCTATCAACTAAAACTACTCCAGGGTCAAAAAATCAAGATTTTATTTATGAACATATGAGGTCCTTATTTGTCTTTTAAAAAGCACCCAATATCAATTTGTGACAGTCTAAAGTCATCTCTAAACTAAAGTTATTTACTAAACTGAAAACCATCTATATAAATTATCCAGTGTTATATAATCAGTGATTAATAACAGAGGTAAATTTCAACTTGAGGTAAATTAGTAAGACTTTAGATGTTATTGATTATTTATTTTATGTTATATACTTTCTATATATGTTTGTTTATATTTGCTTATATTTGTTTCTGTTGCAAGTGTAGTACTAAAATTTAATTAATACAGTAATCTTTATTTTTTAAAAAGTTTATTTTCTAGTTTTAGCATAACAGTAGACCTGCTTGTGGTAGACTGGCATTTGACATTCTGCTAAATATATCTGATACACATGTACAGTATATAATGGTATTTTTTAAATTTATTTGTATTTTTATCCCACCCTATACCCAAAGGTCTCATGAGCACAGTAAAACCAATAACATATTAAAACCATGGCAGTGTCTGAATGTGGGGAGGAAAAGGCTGTTCCTTTACTTAGCCAAAGGCCAGGGTAAAGAGGTGTGTCTTCATAGCTCATTTAAACACATAGAAAGAAGGTGCCTGACGCACCTCAGGAGGGAAACTGTTCCACAGTCAGGGAGCCACCACTGAAAAGGCCCTATCCCGGGTGCCTACCTTTTTTTGCTGCTGTGAGTGGTAGTACAACCAGGAGGGCCTCCCTCACAGATCTTAGGGCATGGGCAGGTTGATATGGAAAAAGGTATTCCTTTAGTTAATTATATCATAGATATATTATACATATCACAAAAACTTTGGTGACTGTAAGTGAATCTGCATGTTTGCTTTCCTGGGACATTGTCCAGGGAAGTGAAAATGTAGAATGCACCAGGCATCCACACTTACCCAGCACTTCCCTAAATGTGTGCCTGCTGTTGCCATGGTGACCAGGTGATGTAGCACACAACTGCAGCTGTGCCACGCTGCCTCATGGACTGTTCACCCAGAAGAGCTATGAATGGTGCATGTAAGTTATACTAGCCATGTCCCAGACATAGCTAGCATAGCCTGTAGAGCACTATCTAGCCAGGGAATGATGTAGCACACAGGGAGCTCTGTCTGGCATGGAGGAGGCTCTGTGCAGTGCAGATGTTCCATGCTGGAGCATCCAGGACTTTTCCCACTGGGTCAAATGTAAAAAGGCCCTGTGTTATTTAAGTATTTGTGGTCTGTCACCATAATAAATGCATTCATTCATATAAATGGAACAAGACGTATTCCTCCATGTGCTGACCTTGAACTAGTATACCCAGTCTAACTACAATCAAAATGCAGGTACTAATAAATGTGTTAGCCTGGGGCCTTCCTTACAGCCTACCAGCATGCAGAAGAAAAGCTCCTAGGACACTTGCTGGTCTAGTATACTGGCCAGTACATAATTGGCCTATGGGAAATTCCAGGCAACCTCATTTTATTTTATGCTGGCATTTCTCCAAAGAAGCAGAAAAAAAGCTCAGAGATCAAGCTGGGTAAAAGGTGGGGCTTTGCAAATTTTCTTTGCCCCACAGCAAAATCATCAAACTATTGCTGTACTAATACAGGCAGCATCGAACACTGCCAGCACTGGTGGTGTAAAAAAACTCCTGCCCTTGGCTGTAAATTTGAATCTTCTGTTGGCTGCTCAAGTCTTATAGGGGTTAGCTTGTGTTTTATTACTTGAGGGGATACCGAGACTTATCCTTAAGAAATTCCCATAGAAATGCTTTGGGTCTTTGTTCAAACAGCAATTAACAAGATTTATTTTAAGACAAACAACACATAAACAATTGCCAGTTTCTCAAAGCAATTAAACAGGTACTTTACGTGCAGTTCAGTTGCAAACAAAATGGACACTGACTGCAAACTCTGAAGCTTAGATCCTCTTTCTTCTTGCTTCAAAAGATGCAGATTCCTTTACGATTCTCAGTGTTTGCTTGATTGTTCTTTCCATTGTCTTGTTATTGCTTTGATACTGCCTTGCTATTGCTTTGTTGCTGCCTTACGAAAGGAAAAATTAATAGGGATGGCCTAAATGCTGTATTTTACTCTTTTCTTTCCCCCTTTCTCTGTAAACTTTCTGTATAGGGAGTTGGAATGTACCAAAAAACATATCCAACTATAGGGGTGTTCTCACAGCTCCTCCCAGCCAGGGCTAATACATTTGAAACTACACTGAATATTTTTTCCCTTTTAGAACTTCTGGCTTTAAACAGCAAATTGGGGTAGGGCAGCAGAAGTATAGCAGATCTCCCAAACTCTCCTAAATCTGATCAATTAGACACTGGCATTTTTAGCTTGCCTGGCCAGATCCTAAATGGGTTGTTGTTGTTAATTGCACAATTCAAGCAATCAGGCAAATATTACCCTTTCTCATTCAAAGGAATATCATTCTTCATTTTGTTTGCTTGCTTTTTCTGCAGCAAGCTGAATGGAATAAAACCTTATTGTTTTAGGAAATGAATCACATTTGTACTTCTGTCATTCTTGCTAATCTCAAGACATTTTTCTCTTACCTCTTAAAATATGCATTGCATCTTGATTAGAAGCTGCCCTTGTCTTTAGAATCTGTATGATGAGGAAATATGTAATGCTGCCAAGAAACAACTTCTAGCAGAGAAAAACTGTTAATTCAGTACTGGAAAATCATTATTATTAGTTCATTTTATGATAGATATGCTCATTTGTTCTAGCTTCTGCAGCGTGAACAACACATGAGACCATTTTGGCAACAGTCTGTCTGTAAATTAATCCAAAAGCAATTTGAAATCAAAGCAAATGTAAACCCTAGTTTTGTTTACAGTACAGCAGTATCCAATAGTAGTGTTGTTACTACACTATAAAAATACAGGACATAAATCTCTAAAATATTTTGTTCCAGGATTTTGCTATATGAGACTTTATCCTCTATTAGGAAAGGTCGAGGGGATTCTGTTTTGCATGCTTATATGGCAGTGATGGCGAACCTTTTGAGCTCGGTGTGTCAAAATTTGCAAGAAAACCTAGCTTAACTCAGGTGCTGTGTCACATTTAGAAATATCCATAATTTTGTGATATTTGTCGCTCTAGTAAAAAAGTTATATTTTTGATATATGTAATTTATTAAAAGCAAAAACAATTCTTTACATTAGTGACTTTTGTTGCTGAATTTCGTTTGCTAAATCTTCAATTGAAAGTTGGCATTTCATACACTTCAAGAACAAGCAAGCACTACACGCCCAGGTGCCAGGGTAACCATATGTGTCACTCAAAAGGGCTTGGCATGTCACTTGTGACACACGTGTCATAGGTTGGCCATCACTGTTCTATGGGATAAGGTAAGCCTGCTCTTCTTAGCATGCTCCATCTGCATTGTAGGGGTTTGCACAAATGCAATTTTTGGGATTCGATTCGATTCAAATCGAATACCTGAAAGTTCAAACCACTTTAAATGTTTAAAATTTGAAAGTATTCACATTCAATTCGATGCAAATCAACTCTAATCTATTTGTGCAAATTTTCTATTTGAATTTGCAAATCCAAATGCTGACATTCATATGTGCTTTTACACATCCCATAGTTATCCCTTATGCATCTCATTTTCAACCTGTGTGGATCTGTACAAATGCATAGGAATATGAGAAAGATGCATATGGGAAAGTATGCATCGTGTACATATCTGTACATATGCAGATGTCCAAATAATTTGCACAAATAGATTTGAAAATTCAAAATTCATTTGAACAAATTTGATCAAATTTTGAATGTTTTGAATATTTGTGCACATCCCTACTGTACTGGGGAAAACATAAGCTCAGAATGGCACCCTAGTCCAGTCTACAAGTAAATTTGAGGTCTACTGAGATATGTGGCAATCCCAACATAGTCCCGGCATATAAAGGCAAAATTCCAGGATATCGCTATATTGACAAAAAACTCTTTTCTCACATAGTAGTATAACTTCCCATGTCTGGTGCTCGCTTCTCGTTTTTTTCCTGATGAAAATACCCACAATGCAATTGTAGGGATAAAACTCAGATGAAAATACCTACCTCACAAACCCAGGTGTGGGTGCAGGTGTGAGCATAGGTGCTTGTAAAAGAACTCATCCTGCCCAATGCAGGGGCATTTTCAGACTTCCCTTCCTGTCTGCTGGATGAGAAGAGTGCATTAGAGACCCATGTGTACTAGCATTCACACTAGGGAACACTAGTACGCAATAGTCCAAGCCTCACACAGTCGGACACTTGCCTGGGTCCTGTCACCTATCTGATCCTCCTCAGTGTGCCACCATTTTGGTTGTGGCACCCTGCGTGACTGCACACATGCCAGCGCTGTCTTCACAACAACGATGTGCAGTTGCATCGGGATTATCTGAGGTGCCAGTGTGCTTGCGTAGCACCTCAATTGACCCCTTGCACAGGTAATAGTGCAGATGGTTGCTGCGTGGACAGAAAAAGGTAAGGAATTGGTTGGGACTGGGAAGGACTGGGTTGCTTCTGGTACACAGTTCTATGCACCACTGCTAGTATGCAACATAAGTCAACATCTGGGCAGGCGGGGAGCATTTGTAGGCTGTAAACGCCTCCTGCAAGTGCAGATGCACCTGCCCAGATGCTAACTAATTGCAAATTAAGAGGTCAAGTGCGAATTGGCCTCAAAACTGATCTGTCACTTTCGCTTCCATTTCCCATGTCATTCTTTTTAGTTTCTCATTATGAATGAACAGTTGTTATTAGGTATTTTTCCACTGTCACTAGAAGTACCCATTAAGTACCCATTAATGGGTACTTAATGGGTACTTCTAGTGACAGTGGAAAAACACCCATTGTTAGACGATTGGGAAAATTTTAAGAGAGTGACATCAGGTCCTGGCCATAACCTAATGAGTCTTGGGTGTTTTCTAATGTTGCCAACATTGGGCAGTGTTCAGAGTCTACTACATTTGCATCCTCTAACCTCCTCTATAATGATTTGGAAGCCTTACTTTTAGTCAGGGACAGACTTTTAGCATCTTACCGAGATTGTATATGAATTCATTTACTAGACAGAATTTGCACTTCTTGGATTAGCACATGATCAGAATGGATGTTTCCTAATAAACTCATACTTGTCTGGGTTCTTTTTTCTTTCTTTTTGATGCAGTCATCTGAGAAAAATATGTTTACAGAAAAAAAGAATATTTGCATCCCTTTAGGGGAGACATAGGCAAAAATAGCATATCAGCATGCTTTATACTATGGAGAAATTCTTGTGAAAAAAGAAAATGTGTGCCAAATGCATGTATTATGATTTTGAAAGTCAGGCATTTTTAAAATTAAGAATCACCATGGCTTAAAAAAGGGAAAACAAAACTTTGGTTCAGACTAGATTGTTGTAGTGGTCTTCACATGATGTTTCCCATATAAAATGCTAAGGAGAAGCCAACTGTCAAATAACTTCCACTCTAGATTTATTACATATTCATTTAAAACTTATTGATTGATTGTATTTATATCTCACCCTTCACCCAAAGGTTCTGCTGTAGATCACAGGATACAATAAAACAACGATGGGTGCATCTCCGTGCAAGCCAGTTGCTTCGCTTGTTGTGTGAGTTAAAAAAACCTGTGTTGTAACTCACAATAAAGAGTCCCCATGTGGTTTGGGGCAACGTGGATTAAAACTGTACTTTGCTGTCCCATGGAAGGTGCTTTTTGTGAGCCTGCATCTTTTTCTCACCACCACCCCACGCCCAATGGAGCGATGACAGGCTCCCTTCAGCTGTCAGATCCAGCTCCCTGCATTCACGTTAATGGCAGCTGTTTTAGCACACAAGCAAACCAGCGATCTGTCCCTTTCTTTCACAGCAGAGGCTGCATTATTAGGAGAGGAGAGAGATTCCTTCCCTTCCTTTCTCTTGATTTCTTCCTCCATGGGTTTTCTCTTCTGTTTCCCCCCTCCCCCACGTAAGCTTCACTTTTGTGTGTGCCTGTCTTTTTGCCTTCATTTCCTTCCTTTCTCTTGATTTGTTCCTCGTATGTGTGTGTGTTTTCCCCTCCCTTTGCTTTCTCTCGGCTTCGCTTTCCTCTCTCCCCCTGCTTCTTGCTGCCAGCTGCACTCGTGTGTGTGTGTCTTCCCCTCCCTTTGCTTTCTCTTGGCTTCGCTTTCCTCTCTCCCCCTGCTTCTTGCTGCCAGCTGCACTCGTGTGTGTGTGTCTTCCCCTCCCTTTGCTTTCTCTCGGCTTCGCTTTCCTCTCTCCCCCTGCTCCTTGTCAACTTCACTTGAGAGGGGCAAGGGGAGCAAAGCCTGTCGACTTCTAGGCAGCAATCATGCAGGGCGAATAACAGCCTTCTAACGTTATGCTTGTAAGTGTCTCCATGCTCCTGGAAAAATCCGTGTTGCCCCCAAAGTCGGATGTAGTAGTGTTTTTTCTGCCATGGATTTTCCTCCTTTGCACCTGATGTAGCCCAGAGTAAAGCTAACATGGAGACGCTCCGACGCAAAACAAGCTTAAATCTGAAGTATTTTTGGCATGTAGGCGTGCCCAATCTGTTTTATTGCTGTTTCTTGTATTTCCTGTATTTTTACTTTTCTGCTTTTTTTTATAATTATCTTATAGGCCTCCTTGAGATAAATAAGTATAATTCTTGTGCACTAAGAGGGAGAGAACAGATATCATTATAATATCTTTTGCATGTCTTGAATCAGCTGTAGTCAGAAATCCTCGGCTTCACTTTCCTCTCTCCCCCTGCTTCTTGCTGCCAGCTGCACTCGTGTGTGTGTGTCTTCCCCTCCCTTTGCTTTCTCTCGGCTTCCCTTTCCTCTCTCCCCCTGCTCCTTGTCAACTTCACTTGAGAGGGGCAAGGGGAGCAAAGCCTGTCGACTTCTAGGCAGCAATCATGCAGGGCGAATAACAGCCTTCTAACGTTATGCTTGTAAGTGTCTCCATGCTCCTGGAAAAATCCGTGTTGCCCCCAAAGTCGGATGTAGTAGTGTTTTTTCTGCCATGGATTTTCCTCCTTTGCACCTGATGTAGCCCAGAGTAAAGCTGTGCATGGAGACGCTCCGAGGCAAAACAAGCTTAAATCCGAAGTATTTTTGGCAAGTAGACATGCCCAATCTGTTTTATTGCTGTTTCTTGTATTTCCTGTATTTTTACTTTTCTGCTTTTTTTTATAATTATCTTATAGGCCTCCTTGAGATAAATAAGTATAATTCTTGTGCACTAAGAGGGAGAGAACAGATATCATTATAATATCTTTTGCATGTCTTGAATCAGCATGGTATGATCAGCTGTAGTCAGAAATCCTAGCCATACTTGTAAAAATTTATGAGACAGTATTCCCCCCCCGCCCCCGCGCACGTGAAATTCATAGATTTCTTATTCCACTGGGCACAAGGCTCATTTTGGACATTGAAATATGATCCCAGGTAGAATGTGGAATGCCTTTGTGTAAAATATTTTTTGTGCTGCAAACTGGTTAGGTCGAAAGATCTTGAGTTGAGTTATGCTGGAAGGTTTCATGTACTTGACACTTCTTTGTATTCTGTTATTGCAATAAAATTTAAGAACATGAACAAAAATATTTGGTGTGTGGCCCTATAGAGCTTTGCATACTCTCCCAGAAACTGTTTTGCAAACCCTTCAAGGGTGAGAGGTCCACACAACCCCACAATTGGACTTGAAAAGACAGAGGTAAATGGACAAGGGAGAGATGGAAATGTTAAGTGTGGAAATGGTTTATATTTGATATAAAGATAGATAAAAGGATAAAAATGGAAACAAGCTAAAAAATAGCAACTTGTATCAATTAAGGGGATTTAGCTATTAAATAACTTTGAGAGCAGAAAGAATCAAGAGGAAAGGGAAGGGATAATGAAAGATTTTCCAAAAGAGATAGAAGAAATCATTAGAGAATATATTGGTAGGGGAAGGGGGAAGAAGGAAAAAATATTTAAAAAATGGTTTACAGATAAAGAATTGTAATTTATATCAGTTGAACAGCATTCTATTAATTAAATTATGTATATCCAACAACAGGATCTGCATGAATATTTGTTAGATTCGATATCCGTATGAATTTGTACAAATTTGGACATGCACAAATAGAATGTTACAACATTCATAAACTGACATTCGTATTCGTACAAATGTTTCAGAACATTTGTATGGATGCTTTGGAACATTTGTGAACCGGGGAGGTGGGAAAGCAGCTGCACCAGTCACATCTGCAACAGATCCAGAATGCATTCAACATGGATTGAGAGTGGATTCAAAGTGGATTCAGGGCAGATTTGACACTTTCCAAACTGATATATTACAGGATATGTATCAGATGCGCATAAGATATTGGATATTTGTACAAATTCATACAAATACATTTGTATCGAATAGAATCCTACCATAATCAAAGGAGATTTATTTGGACAAATACAAATTTTCTTACATTCAATTCAATATGAAAAAAAAAAACATTCATGCAAATCCCTATAAATTGGGGGGGGGGACATGATCTCATGCTTATCAAACAAACAACCCACAACAAGTGGTCTTAAGCTCATTTTAATGGTAGAACCCAGCAAAGTGTTGTCAGCCCTTCCATCCTTCCAGTTGCCACCGTGTCATTTCAATGTGCAGACTTGGGCTGTGTTCAGACATGCACCTCAGAGACAGAAGTGTGTTCAGACATGCACCTCAGAGACAGAAGTGTGTTCAGACATGCGCCTCAGAGACAGAAGTGTGTTCAGACATGCACCTCAGAGACAGAAGTGTGTTCAGACATGCACCTCAGAGACAGAAGTGTGTTCAGACATGCGCCTCAGAGACAGAAGTGTGTTCAGACATGCACCTCAGAGACAGAAGTGTGTTCAGACATGCACCTCAGAGACAGAAGTGTGTTCAGACATGCGCCTCAGAGACAGAAGTGTGTTCAGACATGCACCTCAGAGACAGAAGTGTGTGATCCTCATGTAGCCTCCTCTAATCTACCTTATCTTTCTCCCCCCAAAAAAGAATGTTTTATTTAAATTGAATGAATTCGGTAACAATAATGAAACAAAATTAATAGAATTAACAGGAACAGTTAACAGTAACTAATTAAATTCAACCAAGAGTACAAATAAATGTGCAAAGTAGTATACATACAAAATTATCTACCATTAGCTTTATAATTAGAAATATTCTATTTATGCAACTGTAGATTGCACTATAGAGAAGGGTATACTCTAAGGGTGTTTTTCCACTGTCACTAGAAGTACCCATTAAGTACCCATTAATGGGTACAAAAATGCCATTTCGTACCCATTAATGGGTACGAAATGGGTACTTTTAGTGACAGTGGAGAAACACCCTAAGTTGGGTGATTCTGGTATTGAAGGAGACCATAGCTCTAGAAAGGATAATTTTGGAGAAAGGGTTTAAATTAATTGGTTTTGGTATGTGATGAGCTCTTGCCTAACAAATTCCCAAAGTTTACTATGCCAGTTTTATTTCACCATCAAATTTTTCCATGTTCCTACCTATAGCCAATATGGCAGCAAAGAGACAGACATTTAACAATATTTTATTACTAATCTGATTATTTGCATTTTTATAAAAATGAAGTACTGTAAAGCTATTTCAAGAGTGAATTCTACATTTTCTTTTATTATTGCAACTATTCTAATCCGCCTTTTCTTGCACAGAATTTTAATTAGAGGAGAGGGGCAGAGTGGTGTGTGAACTTCCCACCTCAGAGCCTCAGAAGTGCCTTACGAGGTTGTATCCAGTCACGGCTTGCTTATTTCACTATATCTAGATATTCCAGAACAAAGTATGGCTGTTAATTCTGGGCTTTATTCCAGAATATCTAAAAATAGTGGAATAAAAACATGAATCCAGCTTCAGAATTTTCTTCTTTTTCCTATGTCTCATCACACCTGAACCTGCTGAGCTTTCTCTGGGATAAATGGTGCAGCCTCATTTTCCCCAAACACAGAAAATGATCAATTTCCAGAGAACAAAGTTGAAGCTGAGGAATGAAAATCCACCATGAAGGCCCTGCCCTACATTACATAACTACCCTATATTTGTATAATGCTGTATTCTTTTAGTAGCTCAAAGTGTTCCCATCCATTGGGCCTCTCCGGCTCCAGAAACTGCCACATACATTTAGAGATCATTTGCTGCACTTTGGCTTCATTATACCTTGCCAAGGTGCTTTTGCAGGTAATAAGCAAATCCAATAGGGAGTTTTCTTCTTGAATGGCTGAGTTCTCTCGGATTCAAAAAGTCGCTTGAAGATGCTTTTGTGCTCTAAATCTTACCTGTTTCTGTCCATAAACTTTTTGCTTGTCCCAGCAACTCAGCACACAAAATTAAGACATTTTTCAGATTTTATGACCTGTGGTAAATGTGTACTTGTTTTTCCCCAAGTACATCTGAGTTAATAATGATCTAATTTTTGCCAGACCTAGGGAGCCACTCCTTTGCATGGACTGCTATGACAGTTCAGCATTGTTTTCCATAACCCACCATAAATCTTTGATTGTGAAGCCCTCGGAACAAGAGGTATTGTAAACACCTTGAGCTGACTCACTGTGCTATATTTTTCAGGCAAATTGACTTTTGCAAAAGCAGAACGTCTACAAAAATGAAACTCCTGAACCATGGAAAGCAGTTGTTTACCAGACACTAGGGCAGATGACAAATGCTCTGTCTTGGATTTTCTGCAGCTCGGAGTGTTATTAACTGATTTGCCTGTGATGCAATAGCCACTGGATAACATTTTTGCAGAATAGCATCCCATCTGCTTTATCACGTTCCAAGGAGTAGGGCATTGTTAATTGCCTTGTGTGAAACCCTCTAGTTTTTCTGGGGCTTCCTGCTGCCAGTTAAAGGCCCAATGAAGTTTTTGTTAGCTTGAAACTTTGTGTTTGGTAACCCTATCCACCAAAACACACTGTTTCTATTAAATTTATCAGTGATTGCATTTCCAGCGAGTGCAGAGTGATGCAGTCAGTTTCAAGTTATAATACCAGTGCAAATGGATTGGCCAAAACCAAAATACCTTTAGTTCTTAAAAAATAAGTTCACAATATTGCAAAATTTGACCTAGGGCTTTTCTGCACATAGCTTTCCACCTGCTGGATGGGAAACATGCATTCCCCACTAGCGTGCACTAGAGTTCGCACTTGGCCCATGCACCTGGAGACTTACCTGGGTCTGGGTGCATGTCCGGATGCTGCCATCTTCCACGCGGAACCTGACATGACTGCGTGGGCACCATCACTGTTGCCATGGCAACAGTTGAACCTCTGTGCACACACAGTTATGTTTGGGGTCATCTGGCTTGGGCCATCAGTCATTGAAGGAATGCCTTCTCCTGTGTAGACCTGTCTGTGCCTTGAGATCACAAGAAGTGTGAAGGACCTGTGAAGATGCCATCTTGAAAGTAGAAATGCTGTTTGGTTGCTCTGCTGTCTGCCTGAAGATGGCCTTCACACATTTTGCTGTTTAGTTTGCTATTTAGTGCAGCACAGCTGTGCACATGGCCAGTTATTAGCTGGGTAGATTGCCAGGTGACATGCTTTCATGCTGCAACCTTATGCAACCTGTCTGTGGTGATTGGAACACTTCTGCAGGTAAAACGCCCTTGCTTGCTGAACCTGCTCATAAGGGAATGGCTCGCATGTTTTTTTTAATTATTATTTTCATTAGTACATTTCCATACATAATTATATACCAATACAATAATTCTGATGAGTTTACATGTGACTTCCTCCGTTCTCCAGATTCTTCTTCTCCTAATCCATTATATTACGCTCCGTACTTCTACTTGTTGCTTTTTCTCCTAAAGGCCAATGCCTTCCATCAGAATGCCCAACCCCCGAAGAAATTGTATAAAAAGTCCCCAATCCTCTATAAAATTGTTCACTGTTTTATCTTTTAATAAATTCGTTAATTTGTCCATTTCGGCCATATCCATCAGTTTAATTATCCATTCTTCTTCTGTAGGTAGTTCCTCTTGCTTCCATTTTTGTGCATATAGTAATCTGGCAGCTGTTACCGTAAATAAACCCAAAGGTTGCACCACATGGCCTGATGTTCTGAGTCTCCAATCAGTTTGGAGCCAGGGCTACAGGTTCATGGGCTGTTAGTGGTCATTAGTGATCCAGCAGATTGCACACGTGGTGTGTGGCCACTTGCCCACCCTGTCCTTTTCCCAACCACCTCACATCATGTAGATGGTGACTAGCTCTCCCATGGGACTTGGGACTAGTGGACATTGATGTCTGAAAATATCTTCAGAAAAGTTGATAAAGCTTTTCTTAGTATTTAGGTGTTCAGGCCGTTTCCTATCAGTTATGCTAAGTTATTTAGGCAAGAAAATATGAAGCAAAAAGAACGCTCAAGTTCTTTCTGAGGATAGACTGTCCTGAGACGTTGGGGCTATTGAATTTATCTGGAAAAAAACAAAACAAAGTCATTCCTTGATTAGAGTGTAAGACTGCAGTTTCCTGGGAGCAAATGCTGGTTTGTGCTGTGGGATTTACTTTTGAATAGATGTGTTTAGAATGCCATTGTAAGCTGTTGGCTGGCTGGTTTTACAGTTTTATTGTCTTTGAGAAAATGGAATGAATATACTGGGTGGTTTTTTTTTCATATTATGCATAGGGGAAGGGAATATTGGAAATTTTGAGAAAGTGCAGAAGAAAGATCTTAAAATTTCCCTCTTTGAACAAATAATGCGTCTAGATGACTGTTAAAAAGAAAAGGCCATCTCAGTGGCAGGAAGAGTCTTCTGATTTCCAAACCTTCACAGTTCTGAAAGTGGCAGTTTTTGGCCTTGCAGGTTGGGGACTCAACGTTGGCCATATTCACTTTGGTGGATAGCCAAACCAGGGAGAACTTGTCTTCAGTAAGTCATTTCTGCTGGCACTGGCACTTCACATGAAGGCAGCAGAGAAGCTTGATTTGGCCAGGAGACATTTTGTGCATTGTTCACACTTGACCGTTAGAGTGGAACAGGCCAAATGGAGGTGGCTCCCATTGACCACAGTACTTCAGGATTGCTCAAGGGTAATACAGTTTCCATCATCTCACTTGAGCCAAAATCTTTTAGTTCCTCCTTCATTTTCCTTGCTTCACTCAATGGGCATTCTGTTTTTTAGGGAAACACACACAGAGAGGACCCAGGGAACTTCAAATGGCCTTGCACATGACTCAGCCAAATTCATGAATATTTCAATACCATTTTCTTGGCATAGGAGGTGGATTACAATATCTTCTTCTGTGACTCCTTGCTTTCTAGTCAGCTGTTCCATATCTAAGTCATGGTCATCCTTCCAGCAGTGGTGCATAAAATATGACCAAGCACAGTGAAACCAGGGAACGTGATGGGTGGACTTCCAAGCAAAGAGCATCTACAGCTTCCAACTCCATGTATGCTAGAAGAAGGGAGTTTATACATGGATTAAGGACAAAAGATTAAGACTTAGCTAATGTTTTTGGCTCTTCCTATAACTTCTGCCTAATTCTGCAGGGAAGAGATTCAGTTTGGTCTAGTGGTTAGGGAGCCAGCCTCTTATCTGGGAATACCGGGTTTGATTCCGCACTCCTCCATGAAGCCACCTTGGGCTAGTCACAGCTCTCTTCTGATCTCTCACAGCCCCACCTACTGCATAGGGTGCCTGGTTTTTTTTTGGGGGGGAGAGAGAATAGAAAGCTTTGTCAGCCACTTTGAGTTCCCTTAAATGGGTGAGAAAAGCAGGGTAGAAAAGCCAACTCTCTTCCTCCTCCTCCCCCTCCTCCTCTCTGGACAGAGTGATTTTATTATGGGTAGCCCAGGTAAAAATCAGAGCAGGAAAATTGGCCCCTTTTAACTCAAGGGAGCAAGCACATGAGACCCAATGGTCTAGCATGTCTAGCACTACCATATGATTTATATAACTCCCCATATTTAATAACCAGCCCTTCTGCTTTTTTGCCCGATGCAATAGAAGCTCTACTGGATGATGAGATATTGATTGGAGGCCAGTTAACACCTAAGCAAGTTGCCCTCCCCCCCTTCACCCAATGATCAAATGCCATCTTTGGCTGAGCACCAATCCTGAATGGCTGCCAAGCTCTGTGTGATCCCTGCGTTAGCTGCCAAGGTCGTTTGGTCCAATTCTCAAGTGCCAATTACAATAGCTTTAGCGGCTGGAGGGCAATTGCTTTCTCCACCCAATTTTAAAGGAACAAGGAAATGGGAAACACTGCTGTTTAATTGAAAGTAGCTGTTTGCACAAGACAGGGCACATTCATTTCCCAGGTCGGGCTGTTCACCTTCAGAAGTTGGCATGCGTTCCCTTCTCCCTCCCTCCAGACTTTTCCATATAGCACTGATTATGATTAATAAAGTTCACTCATAGTACATGATAAAGGCTTAGTTAGCAAATCTGTATCTCTTCTCTTCTGCATACCACGTAGGAATCATTTCTACAACTTTTGTGTTCTGGTTAAAATGAAAGGACCTGGCTTAGGGTCATAAAAGATGGGATTCACAGATCCTGGGAGAGGTATTAAAATTATATCCCCATTCAAATGCTTGTCCACGTCTGTCCACCAGCTTGGCTTCATACCCCTTTCTAATCCTTTTGATGTAAACTATAATAGAGGGCACCCAAATTTCAGATATGCCCTCATAAGATTGCTCTCAACTTTTAGTTCTTTGGAAACTTTAATATCATTGTGCTAAATTTGGAGGCTCATGCATAAACTGTGGTCACACTTAAAGTTTAATCCGGCTTCAGTCCATTTTCAGAGTGAGAAGATACATCAACAAGTTGCTTTCTTTAAGTGTTAAAAAGCTGAGAAAATTCACCGTTGGAATAATGTTGAAAGAAAATTACTGGCCACTTTGCTATTGTGAGCCAGTTTGGTCTAGTGGTTAGGGACGCAGATTAATCTGGGAATACCAGGTTCGATTCTGCCCTCCCCCATAAAGCCAGCTGGGTGACCTTGGGCTAGTCACAGCTCTCTTCTGAGCTCTCACAGGCCCACCTACCTCACAGGGTGTTCTGTTGTGGGCAGAAGAATAGAAAAGCTTTGTCAGCCGCTTTGAGTCCCCTTAAATGGGTGAGAATAGCAGGGGAGAAAAGCCAACCCTCCTCCTCCTTCTTCTCTTGTTTGATCCTGCCCAAAATGGGAACCTACAGCAGATTAAACCTTAGGTGTGACCACAACCTAAATCTATCAAAATGAGAAAGTTGCTATGTGAAAACGCCTCCCTGTTGAGGTCTGGGGGCTTTAAAAAAACTATTTCAAAAGCTTTGTTTGCAGTGGGAATAGATTAGCTGTCCACCAAAGTTGTGTCTAGAGTAGAGACGTTTTCGCACGGGCGAAAACGGAACGCGAAAAAGGCAGCTGCGGACACGTCATCCGCATTGGCCGCGCGCGGCTTGCGTCCCGACGTGTCCGCAGCTGCCTCTTTCGCGTTCGAAATGTAGAGCACTTCGAAGTGCTCTACACGCGTTCCAACGCGGACGAGCCGCCCGCAGGCGTTCGGGAGAAGAAGCGTTCGCGCTTCTTCTGCCTCCCGATCGCCTGCCGGCTCGCCTCCGACGCCGCGCGGCTTTGACAATCAGCTGTTTTTCAAACAGCTGATTGTCAATCTGCCTCCGCGGCCGCCGGCGCGCCCCTGGCCGGCGTTTGCCGGCTAAGCCAGCTTCGGGCGCTTTGACCATTCGCACCCAGACGCTCCGGAACGCATTTACACGCGTTCCGGAGCGTCTGTGTGTGAACGGGGAAAGCGCCCGAAGCTGGCTTAAGCTTTCCGCCTGAACGCGTTCGGTTTCGAACGCGATTCAGTGCGGAAATGCCTTAGGTCTCAGCTGGATCGTAAACAGTAAGAAATATGGCTAATCGTTATGAAGCAGAAGAAAGAGTTGAGTGCCAGGGAACCCAGGGGATATGATTAATTTCATACTGGCCATGCCCCTCGAGTTACCCTCTCAGTTTGAAATGCCTTTTGTTTTATTATAAATGTGAATAATTGTTACAGATGGTCTGTGGGAAAATGCCTGAAGCACAGTCGGGTGTTAGAACAATAGCAATTCTGCAAAGGTATTCAGAAAATAAATGCAATGAGTCTGCCATCTGAGTATACTACTGAATGGTAAGAGTCAATGAGCAGAAGTAAGTTTGAGCACACTCAAAAGTTACGAAGTAGTGATGTGCCAAAGCAGTTAGAGGCCAAGGACTATTGGGTGCTTTGATGATACAATAGCCTTCAAAAACGTGACGAAGCCTGCCATCTTTTTGGAGGAAGCAAAATATGAAAATAATTTGATGAACAACACTGAGGAGTAAAGGTATCACCAAGCTGTCTTTATCTTCTGATGACCACACTGGCGGATCCACGAAGTGCCCATAGCTGCAACACCTTACCACCTTCTGATGTGATGCTACCTCAAGAATGAGCTTATATGGGGTAGTTTTTCTTTCACCTTCAGAACAGGGGACCTTTATACAACTCGCAATGAATCCCAGTGGTGCAGGGAACTTACCTGTTTCCACAAAGTGTGGCTGCTGCCATTATAGCAGGCTCATAGCCAGCTACATATATGTGGGGGGTGTCCACAAATTTGGGGGTGAAAGGGGTAACGTGTCACATCTGATCTTGCCTGTAAGGGATTGGAGTTAATTACATTGGTGGATTAAAATAATTGAGGGGGGCAAAAAATGGGGGACTGCCCCCCTGTGCCTTCCCCAGCTATGGACCTGCAATACTTGAGGGAACACCTCCTCTCATACAGATCTACCTGTGGTTAAGATCTACTGGGGGGGGGGCTCCATGTCCCACCAGTTAGAGAAATCTGCTGTGTTAGGACATGGGGGAAGGCCTTCTCAGCTGTGGCACCCCACGTATGGAATGCCCTTCCCTTGGAGGCCCGATTAGCACCAACTCTTCTAACTTTTAGATGCCAGGAAAAGACCTGGTTCTCTTTAAAGCCTTTGGACATTAAATCACTCAAGCACTATTTTAATTTTAACTTTAGCTTTTAACAAAATATGCTGTTTAATACTGTTTTAATGGGGTATGTATTTAATGTTTGTATATGGGTCTTTTATTGTAAGCCACCCAGAGATCTTAGGAGATGGGGCAGGATATAAACATTTTAAATAAATAGACAGATGATGGATGGATGGATGGATGGATGGATGGATGGATGGATGGATGGATGGATGGATGGATGGATGGATGATAGCCCCCTACATGACTGCAGCATGTATCAGCATACATTGAAACATGGGTGCAATGTCATTGTGCATGCACAGAGAATCTCAAGGCACTGGCATCATACAGCACATGTATGCCAACACACATTACGGTCCCACCCGTGGAAGGGACTATAATAGTGGTAATTATTTTTTAGGAATCAGGTAAGTTCCCCTACCACTGGGACTCCTCAGAAGTTGCACAAATCACGCGACATCTAGATAGGTTAGTAGACAGTGCTGGGGAGGAGCCAGTCGTCATGGTACATGTCGGTACCAATGATGTTGGGAAGGCAAGACGGAGCGTCCTGGAAGCCAAATTTAGGTTGTTAGGTAGAAGACTAAAGTCCAGGACCTCTAGGGTCGCATTCTCAGAAATGCTACCTGTTCCACGTGCAGGGCCAGCTAGACAGGCAGAGCTCAGGAGCCTCAATGCGTGGATGAGGCAGTGGTGTCGCGAGGAGGGGTTTAGATTTGTAAGGAACTGGGGAACTTTTTGGGACAAGCCAAACCTGTACAAGAGGGACGGGTTACACTTGAACCAGGAGGGAACCAGATTGCTGGCGATTAACATTAAAAAGGTTGCAGAGCAGCTTTTAAACTGATCCCTGGGGGAAAGCCGACAGGAGCTGGGCAGCATCCGGTTCGGGAGAGCGCACCCTCAAGTGAGGAGGGCTGGAAACATGCAGAAAATGCTGAGCTAAGTGCGGGATTAGTTTCACATGTTCCTCGACGGCAGAACTTGGTCAAAAGGAATGAATATAAATGTATATATGCAAACGCCAGGAGCCTTCGAGCCAAAATAGGGGAGCTAGAAAGCTTAGTTATGGAAAATAGGATTGATATTATTGGCATAACTGAAACCTGGTGGACCAGCGAAAACCAATGGGATACAGTCATCCCAGGATACAAACTGTACAGGAAAGACAGGGAAGGGCGACATGGAGGTGGTGTAGCCTTGTATATTAAAGAAGAGATAGAATCTTATGAACTGGAATGTCCAAGTGAGTCTGGCTCTTCCACAGAAGCAGTGTGGATAAAAATACCAAGCCAAAAAGGAAGTCTAACAATAGGGACATGCTACCGTCCTCCCAACCATACGTCTGAAGGAGATGAACAATTGGAGAAGGAGGTAAAGGAGGTAGCCCATAAAGATAGGGTAGTTATAATGGGGGACTTCAATTATCCTCACATAGACTGGGTGAACTCCTGTTCAACTCAGGAAAGAGAGAGAAAATTCCTAGACCTGCTAAATGACTGTTCCATGGAACAAATGGTCATGGAACCAACCAGGGGAAATGCAGTCCTGGACTTGATCCTAAGTAATGCTCAGGACCTGGTAAAGGATGTCACTGTAGCTGATCCAATTGGGAACAGTGACCACAATGCAATAACCTTCAACTTAAATACAGGGAGTAAGTTCTTAATAAAGTCTAACACAGAGACCTTAAACTTTCACAAGGGAAACTTCCCCAAAATGAGGAAATTAGTGAAAAGGAAATTGAAAGGGAAAGTCAAAAGAGTTAAATCACTTCAAAATGCATGGAGACTACTTAAAAACACAATAACGGAAGTGCAACTAGAATGCATTCCTAAAAGAAGAAAGGGGACTTCTAGGTCCAAGAAGAAACCAATGTGGCTCACAAATGCAGTAGATGAAGTCATTAAAAACAAGAAGAGTTCATTTAGGAAATGGAAGGCTTGTCCAAATGAGGAGAACAGGAGGGAACATAGACACTGGCAACACAAATGCAAGACGGCCATTAGGAAAGCTAAGAAAGATTTTGAGGAGCACATTGCTAAAAACATCAAAAGAAATAACAAGAACTTCTTTAAGTATATCAGAAGTAGGAATCCAACCAGGAGAGCAGTTGGACCACTAGATGGTAAAGGAGAGAAAGGGGTAATTAAAGAAGACACGGAGATTGCAGAGAGACTAAACGAATTTTTTGCTTCCGTATTCACGGAGGAAGACAGAAGACACATGCCAGTAGCTGAGCCTGTGTTTTCTGAAGAGTTAAACTGTACAGAAATAACCAAGGAAGAGGTCCTGGCATGTCTTAATAAACTAAATGTTAACAAGTCACCGGGACCAGATGGTATTCATCCAAGAGTCCTTAAGGAACTCAAATGCGAAATTGCCGACCTTCTAGCAAAAATATATAATCTTTCCCTAACATCAGGCTCCGTACCTGAGGACTGGAGGGTAGCAAATGTAACACCAATATTCAAAAAAGGATCCAGGGGTGATCCAGGCAACTACAGACCAGTTAGCTTAACGTCAGTTCCGTGTAAGGTGATGGAAACCATTATTAAAGACAAAATTAGTGTGCATATGGAGCAGCAGGCATTGCTGAACAAAAGCCAGCATGGCTTCTGCAAAGGTAAATCATGCCTCACAAATTTGTTGGAATTCTTTGAGAGTGTCAATAAACACGTGGATAAAGGTGAACCAGTAGACATTGTCTATCTGGACTTTCAGAAGGCTTTTGACAAAGTCCCACATCAAAGGCTACTGAGTAAACTCACCAGCCATGGAATAAAAGGACAGGTTCTGTCCTGGATTTGTGACTGGCTTAAGGGCAGAAAGCAGAGAGTAGTAGTAAACGGCAATTTCTCAGGGTGGAAAGAAGTAAAAAGTGGGGTCCCTCAAGGCTCAGTACTGGGACCAATGCTTTTTAATTTATTCATCAATGATCTAGAAAAAGGGGTACATAGTAAAATAGCAAAGTTTGCTGATGATACTAAATTATTTAGGGTAGTAAAATCTGAAAGAGATTGCCAAGAGCTCCAGAGGGATCTCTTAGCATTGGGTGAGTGGGCAACCAAGTGGCAAATGTGCTTTAATCTTAACAAGTGTAAAGTAATGCACATTGGGGCCAAGAATCCAAATTACGTCTATAAACTGATGGGGTCTGAGCTTTCTGCAACACGCCAGGAAAGGGATCTCGGGGTTCTGGTGGACAGTTCAATGAAGGTGTCAACCCAGTGTGCGGCAGCAGCAAAAAAAGCAAATTCAATGCTGGGAATAATTAGGAAGGGAATAGAAAATAAGTCAGCAAGTGTCATTTTGCCCCTTTATAAATCTATAGTGAGGCCACATTTGGAATACTGTGTACAATTCTGGTCACCACACCTCAAAAAGGATATTGTGGAACTAGAGAAGGTGCAGAGAAGGGCAACCAGAATGATTAAGGGTCTGGAACACCTCCCTTACGAAACCAGGCTGCAACGTCTAGGCCTCTTCAGTCTGGAGAGACGGCGTTTGAGAGGGGACCTGATTGAAGTATATAAAATTATGCACGGCATAGAAAAGGTGGATAGAGAAAATTTCTTTTCTCTATCGCACAACACTAGAACCAGGGGGCACTCTATGAAGCTGATGGGTAGGAGCGTAAGGTCTGACAGGGGGAAGTATTTCTTCACACAGAGGGTCATCGGCCTATGGAATGTGCTGCCAGAAGAGGTGGTGACAGCTACCAGTCTGGATGGCTTTAAGGTAGGGTTAGACAAATTTATGGATGACAGATGTATCAATGGCTACTAGAACGAATGCCTAGGTGCATCTTTCAGGCTGAGGGGGGGGGAGGAAATGGGGCGCTTCTAGAGCCATCTGCTGGGACTCGAGAGCAGGAGAAGGTTTGTCCTTGTCTCTGCTTGAGATGCCCATGAGCATTTGGTGGGCCACTGTGTGCGACAGGATGCTGGACTAGATGGGCTGTGGCCTGATCCAGCAAGGCTTCTCTTATGTTCTTATGTTCTTATGTTGAGTAGAGCCAGGCCTGTCAGGCAAAGTACCTGACAGCCCCAGCCTCTAACCACAGTTTGATGACCTGCAGTGCAGCACTTCCTTATTCTGAAGGTGAGAGCAAAACTGCCCTTTAAAACTCATCTTTGGGATAGCATCACCTCAGAAGGAGGTAAGGTGTTGCAACCATGGGGACTTCCTGGATACACCAGTGTGGACATCAGAAGATTAATGTATGTTGGTGATGTGATATCTTCACTCTTTAGCTTTCTGCATGAAATTATTTTCATATGTTGCTTTGTTATATAACAGATGGCCAGCTTCACCAAGTTTTTGAAGGCTGTTGTATAATCAATCCTTGGTAACCTTGTTGAAGGAACAAATAACTCTTAAAAAGAGGCTGCTGTGAGGTTGCAAGTAGATCACGCTATGCACTCATCATGTCTTGTTGGTGGACTTCCTTGAACTGCTGACTGATCACTGTGGGAACAGATTGCTGGACTAGATGGGCTATGGATCCAATCCATTGGGTTACTCCTTATGTGATTATGTTCATGTCCAAACTCCTGAAGGAGATCAACAATTGGAAAATGAGGTAAAAGAGTTAACCCAGAAAGATAAGGTAGTTCTAATGGGGGACTTCAATTATCCTCACACAGACTGGGTAAACTCCTGTTCAACTCAGGAAAGAGAGAGAAAATTCCTAGACCTGCTAAATGACTGTTCCATGGAGAACATGGTCATGGAACCAACCAGGGGAATGGCAGTCCTGGACATGATCCTAAGTAATGCTCAGGACCAGATAAAGGATGTCACTGTAGCTGATAGGGCAGCAAAATTTTCTAAACACTACTAAAAAGTACTCCTCAGAGACCCAGAGATCTGTGGGCCAGTTTGGTCTAGTGGTTATGGAGCCGGACTTTTATTTGGGAACACCGGGTTTGATTCCGCTCTCCTCCATGAAGCCAGTTGGGTGACCTTGGGTGAGTCACAGCTCTCTTCCGAACTCACACAGCCCCACCTACCTCACAGTGTGTTCTGTTGTGGGGAGAAGAACGTAAGCTTTGTCAGCCGCTTTGAGTCCCCTTAAATGGGTTAGAAAAGTGGGGTAGAAAAGCCAACTCTTCTTCTTCTGAGGCTAGGAACATTCAGAGGCACAGGGGGGTGGCTGCAAATCTCAAACAGCTTTGATGTGGTAGCATGAACTTGTCTGGATTGATGCCATTGGTGCAGATGGCGCTGATCCTGCCTGTACATCCCCATGGTCAGGATCAATGGGCCTGGCTATTTCAGACCCCCTGATCCTAACTTACAGCAGGTAAGTGCTGAAAGTGCCTTGGTTATCATTGTGGAGTTTGCTTATTTGAGTTTTTTTTAAAAAAAAAAAAACTAAAATGTACAATGTGTCCCTCATTCTCAGAACCATTTACATGGAATGTTTTTATACGAGCTGTTTGAAAATAAGCTACCAATGTTTCATGAAGGCATTTTGGGGAGAAGGAACTGGGTCCATTCCAGGGCTCATGCATGCTTGACAATTTGGATGAAGCTAATACGATCAAAGCACTGAGATCACTTACATTAGTCTAACCATCTTCATTTCCTGCCCCCGCCCTCGGTTCCTTAATGTGGAGTATGAACATCTTACGGTAGAAAGATGGTTATATGATATTAAAGGAATAATATTACATCAAAAGTAGACTCACAGTAATAGTGGGACATAAAGGCAGCCATGCCAATGAGATGAGATCAAAGCAGAAGTAGAGTTTTTATGCCACAATAAAGCACTGGTATTTTAGGAAAATATTGTTTCCTATTATTAATAAAACCTTCAGGTCCCTCAGACATCAGAGTCAAAATGTCTTTCAGAGCATAGTTCAACGTGCACATTTATTCACAAAGCTGCAGGAAGTGATACTGGCAATATTCTATTAATATGACACTAGGAAACCAGGGGCGCTACATAATTCAAGTCGTAAGAATCACAATTTAATTTTCTAAGTCAGAGCCGCTTTAGCATTACATGCCTATATTCTTCTATTATTATTTTTTTTTCAAAAAAAAAAACTCTCTAAATCTCTTCACATCTTGAGACCTACTTTAAGATGTCTTATTTCCATATTAATGTCAGGAATAGCTCTCAAGATGTTGGACTTCAGCTACTATCACCATCAGCGAGCTTCATGGATCATTGGCTGTGATCTCTGCAGGAAATTGCTCAGACCCTGGTGGTGCTATCATGAAATGGCTGTTGTGATGAGGTTGTTGAGTCTGGATGTGGGAAATAGAGGGTCAAACCCCCATGCACCTTAGAAATGCACTGCAAAGCCCTAGATAAATAGCTTTATATTCTGTGAAACTAAAAAAAAAAAAAAAAAGCAATCTAGGGAATTGAACTGACTTATCCCTGCATGGCCCCTTCTGAACACATGAGACATATGATCATTTATTTATTATTTATTTATTTATTTGTATTTCTATCCCACCCTATACCCGAAGGTCTCAGGGCGGGTTACAATATTATATTAATCCTAGACAGGTCCCTGCCCTCAGGCTTACAATCTAAAGAGACAAGATACAAAAGGAAAATGGTGTGGGAGGGAACAGGGGTGCTCTGGCGGGAGCAGAGTCCTTGCAAAGGTAAAAACTTTTATTTTATTTTCCTCCTCCATTCCCCACAGGCAAGATTGTTCCTTCATGGACCGTCTGGAGGCAGTTGGGAGGGAGGGGCCAATGCTGGGAGCTTGATGGAAGGTGCTCACCCAGCTTCCTTCGCTCTTCCTCTCCCAAGGCAAGATGGTTCCTTCATGGCCCGTCTGGTGGCAGTTGGGAGGGAGGGGCCAATGCTGGGAGCTTGATGGATCATGCATGAGGCTTTCTGGAGACAGGCAGACAATTGTTCTTTGCACAACACCTTTTCTTTGCAAAATGCATTTGTGTTTGTAGATGGTTGGCAAAACATGAGTTGTCATATTTAACACAGTATAAGGAATCGAGGCTGCTTCCCATAACCCTGTGTGATTCAAAAGCAATTTAGAGTTGGTGGCTTCCACACACAAGTGTTTCCTAGACTTGAGTTGAACCTCTGTTTAATATGATCTAATTGTGTGGAGGGAATAAAGACAGTTAAATGCTTCAGGTAACAGTATTGGTCTTTCTAGAACACCTAGAGCCAGGTTATGTGCGGGTGAGCCATGGGGAAATTGATCAAGGGACTTGTTTGCATTGTGGTGACCATGACTGACACCTCCATGGATGAAATAACATAGAACTTGCTAGCAACAGCATCATGCAGACGTAGAGAGATTCAGCATACTTGAGTGCTGACTTCTGGGAAGATGAAGGCACCAGTGATGGCGACTGCCACATGAATGATGGTGCAGGTTGAGTTTCCTGCTCAATTTTTGCAGAGCTCACCTATGCATTACCTGGATTTTGACACTATAGAGAAATCAAATTTGCTGGATGGAGCAACCAATAGCTTCTCTAAATAGTTCATGTTGAACAGAGGCACAAACCTAGTGTTTCTGTCCCACTGCTAATCCACATTAAAGGGCAAAAAATACCCTCTTACAGTAAGAGGTTTTCCAATCAGGTTAATTTTACACTGGACCAGAAGTGGCCTCAAAAGCCAAAAGCTTATTGGTGGGAAACCAAGCTGCTAAGTTGCCTCCTTCTTTCCATATCCAATCACAAGTGGACAGGAAGTTTACTGAGACACCGACAGACACCCTAAGAGTCATTCAACCTTCAAGTCAGTTAAATAAACTCTTAGAATATTGAGAGTCAAGCCAGGAGGCCCTTGAGGGTGGGTGCACCACCCCAAAGCAATTCAGCTTTTTGAAGGGCCTGTTCTTTGGTCAGCTGGGGGGGGGCACACTAGGGTGCCTATATGGACACAGCCACATGCCCGCAGCATGGATTATTCTCCAGTGTATCACTGACACTTTGCTAGAATAGGTATCCTCTTGATGATGCTATCAATGTACACTGGTAAATTGACCCCTCTGTGGCCCTTTCTGCCCTGGGCCTTAATCTAGGTTATGGCCTGGAACAGGTACCTGCCTTTTGCATGTTGGTGCAGATTACAGCAGGCTTCACTAGAGGCTTAACACAACAAAGAGTCTAAAAGTTCCCAAAACACAATGGACACAACATACAATGGCAGGTCTTAGGGAATGTAATCTATCAATAAATCAGTATAAAAGTCCAGAAAAGTCCCTATTCCAGAGTAAAATCCACAACAAGGCCCGGTGCAGAAAGTGCTCATGATTCTACTGTTCCAAGATTTCTATAAATGGCAGTTAATTTGCTAATAAGTTTTAATGAAAAACCATTAAGTTCTGCACGGAATGACTGTATGATCTTTTCTGTTACCGAAGCATGATAGTCATAGCAAGGACTGCAGGTACAGTATCCATATTTTTTCACCTGTACAGGTGGCACATAAAGATGTTTTGTATTGGTGAATCAAACAAACAGCCAGTCTGGTCCTGTGATTAGAATGCCGGACACATATCTCATAGTTACCAGGTTTAATTCTGCATTCCTCCATGAAGCCAGCTGAGTGACCATGGGCTAGTCACTCTTTCTGAGTTCTCACACTCCCACCTACCTGCTGTGGGGAGAACAGAAAGCTTTGTCAGCTGCTTTGAGTCCCCTTAAATGGTTGAGAAAAGCAGGGTAGAAAAGCCAACTCTTCCTCCTCCCTCCTCCTCTTCTTCCTCTTCTTCTTCTTCACTTCGTAGATTGTATTATGATTTCAACATGGACGCTGTAGGCTGGGGCGTGAGAGGGTAAAATGCACACTACTACATAAATGGAAAATAGGTGCTTAGTATGCATTCAGATGCATCTAATAGGCAGCAATGTACTAATATTTCTAAGCTTTACTCCAGTTTCAGTTATCTTTATTTAATTCATGAGAAACTCCCACTCAAAGAGGAGAAGCTGGAGTTCATTTCAACAGGAAGTTCCTGATTCCAATCCCCTCTTAATTAGGGGAAACATTTTCTCATTATACAACTCTATTTAAAGCAAGCTGTAATTGCCACACACATTGAAAAGGGGAGGGGTGCAAGAAACAAAGAAGATAATGGAGCCGCAGATCCTGATGCCTGACAGACAGTGCTTGAAAATTTAATATCTTGGAAGTGGAAGCACAGAGTGGAGAAAGGCAGAAGAAAGAGGGAACATTTGCATTGTCCTAGGTTGTTGGTTGTTTTTTTAAAATAAAAAAATGAAGAAAAGGGAGGGGGCAAGTATGCTTAATAGCCTAATTAAGCCAGTATTTCCCATTTAAATCAGGATACAATGCAGGATACAGTGTCAGCTGATTGAATCTGAATGGATCCTTTGTGGATGCTGTTTGGGTAGTCTGGCGGGGTTTGGTATTTGTTATTTATTTGAGGGCAGGAAGAACAGACTGTGGACCCTGCTGGATTGGACCCAAGGTGGGATTTTTTGGTGAAAGTAGAAGCCTGTCAAAATGTGGGGAGTGGGGGATGCTATCATGATTATTAACAAAGCATTTAAAAAAATACTTAGGGCAATTAACTGGGTTTTGTTTCCTCATCCTGGTTTTACCCACTTTGGTTTGCGATCTGGCTTGGAGAATTCTTTTTCTTTTTTGATTTTTAAATCTTTATAGATAAGTACCACATTATACTTCACCGTTTATTAATATATAAATTATTTGCACATTGCAATTCTTCCTTCTGTCCTCTCCTCCCTTACCCCCTCTCACCCTAATAGCCAAGATAACTAAGCATAAAATCAAATCAGTTAGGACAGCAATTTGTTAATTCTAGTGAATTCTTCCTTTGGGAATTGGAGTGCATCCAGCCCGAGGGTTTCACACCTTCGCTTCCCTGGGAAAACTTCACCGGGAAGTGAAGCTCTGGTATCTTCGCTTTGGGATGCCAGATCTATCACTAACCTTGCCAGTGCTTGAGGTCCAAATTGCTGACATTATGATGGCAATCACAGAAATATCGCAGTGGCGCCAATGTGCCTACATGGAACCATTGCTGTGGTGGTGGGATGGCGAAGTGCTAACCATGCTTGCACCACCCCTCTCCAGGCTTTGTTCAAACCCCTGGGAGCAAGGAGAGGTGTGAAGGGAGCCAGGTCTAGCAGCGGGGAGCATAGATATAGAGGAGTTAGAACTGCTGTGTCTTGATATGATCTGGGGGAGGCCTTGCACATGTGTTTCCACTCTTGGAATAGTGAGATGCTTCCAGAAAGCATGGATGACATGTGTAGGGGTTTCCCCAGAGTTTGTTAAGGACATAAGTGCAGAAAGGCCCTCCCTCCCAATTCTTTTCCCCACTTACCTGGCACACGGAGAAGTGCCAGCTAAGCTTGGAATGGATCCAGTGTCCCAAAGTGCAGACGCTGGATCCGTACGCCATCTTCACTTTTCTGGGACGCTTTCTCAGGGAAGGGAAGGTGTGAATAGGCCTCCAGTCTAAATTCGGCACATTCAATCGGATTTCGAATGCCTGTGAATATTTGTGCACATCCCTAACCTGTTGGCAGAGACCCCTTTGGGTGTGTTCAGTAGTTCCTTCCTATTTTCTACCACACAGGACAATTGGGGGTCATTTCAGATTTGACTATGCTTGCTTCTGACTCCAGCTCATTTATGAATATGTCAAGAAGCAATGGTCCTGGTATTTCTCCTTTGTGAATTCCCATAGGTCCTTGAAAAGCTTTTGCATGGTGTTTTTGTTGTTGTTGTTTTTTTCCTGTGTGCTAGCAGCACATAAAGGCAAAGCTCCTAACAGCGAAGAAAGTTACTAAACTGCAGCAACTGCTGAAATAGAAGCCATTAGCACTTTCACACCTGATTGCAAGTCAATGGACTTAGAGGCTGTTCTATTGACAAAGGAACATCAATCTGCCAATTTGGGATTTAACTCTAACCCCTCAAGGCTGTCGTGTCTGGAAGTAAATCCAAACAACATGGTTCCACCCTGAGAGAGGGTGAACAGGAAAGGTCTGAAGAGAAGGCTCTTAATGGACCTCGAACTGTGAAAATATTTTCTGTAACTCCTCTAAGCCACAGAAATGTGTGTTTTCACTCCAAGACACCCTTTTCTGTTCTGGCATTATGACCCAAATTAAATTCAGGGATCGAGCTTAGCATGCTTTGCCAATAAGACACACCAAGGTAGGAGCTGGAGGTCTCTTTATTGGCTATAGTAACTCTACTATGCATGTCTGTTGTTATTCCTGAATCAGCATGTTACCATCCAGCCTGTAGGCAGGTTTTTGTGTATGCTAATATTCATTCATTCATTCATTCATTCATTCATTCATTCATTCATTCATTTATCCTGCCCTATGCCAAAAGGTCTCAGGGCATGTAACAACCTTTAGAACAACAGATTACAAATCAGCATATCTTAACAATAGTAATATACATAAAAACACTTAAATGATTCAGCATATTTAAAACAATATCTTAAATATTAAAATAATAGTATCTGCAGTAGGGGGGGGGGAGTATGATCACATTAGACAAAGGCCAGGGCAAAGAGGTGCATCTTCACTGCCTTCCTGAATATATACAGAGAACGGGCATGACACACCTTGAGGAGGAGATTATTCCATAACCTGGGGGCCATTACTGAAAAGGCCCTTTCCCTGGTGCCCACCCATTTCACTATTGAGGGCGGTGGGACAACCAGAAGGACCTCACTTCCAGATCTTAAGTCATGGGTAGATTGGTATTGTGACCCTTCTAACATCCGTAGGTCAACTCAAAGATTAGAATAGATTCCCGGAAGTTTTAGTAATGGCCCTCTTTGTCCTTTGCTTATTGCCTGGTTAGTTTGAGGTTATTGTGGGACGCTATAGGCAAGCATTTTCCCTTTTCTGCTTGGGGCTTCCATCCACACAGTGTCACCAGAATATGATTAACGTGAACTGAAATACTTTTAATGTGGTGGCCCCAAGACTCTGAAACAACCTCCCTCTTCAGGTTCACCTGGCATCTACACTGTGTAGTTTTCAGCGCCAGGTGGAAACATAACTTTTCACCCAGCCCTTTGCTGTTTAAATAGCTTCCTTGAGCTGCTGTCCTGTCAAGGAGGGTGGGTGGGGCTGGGAGGGAAGGAGTTATATTTTGAATTATGTGTTAATATTTGATATGTTTTATCCTCATTTTAATAGGGATGTACATGAATATTCATAACATTAGGAATTTGTCTGAATTCGGCTGAATTTAAACATTCAAACTCATATAGAATGTTACGATATTCATATGCTAACATTTGGATGAATACAAATGTTTCTGGAATTGGTACAAATAGTTTGGACATTTGTTAAACTGGGGAAACATGTTGGATACATATTTCTTCATATCAGATACATATTAGTTCATATCAGATATGTATCCTTTCATATCAGATACGTATTCGTTCATATCGGATACATATTCATTCATATCAGATACATATCACTTACGTATTGGATGTTTGTATGAATATGTACAAATAGATTCGTATCAAATAGAATTTTACCACATTAGAATGCGATCTATTCATATGAATATGGATGTTTGAACATTCAATTTGTTTCGAATTGAATGCCAAAAAGAACCACTCATGCACCTCCCTACATTATAACTTGCTCTGGAACCATTTGGTGAATGGTGGGATGTAAATTTCTTAAATAAATAAATAAGTCCTTATTTTCAGAGTCAGGCTTTGGAATGATAGCCATTGAGAGAGTGGTATAGATGACAGCCCCATGCTCTTATCTTCCCTAGGAGCATCGCAGAGAGGGGTAGACAGTTTTTGGCTTCTTCCTTTATGATGTGGACAGCTGCCTATCTGGGCCTGGAAGATATTCAAGGACTCATTTCCCCGAAACAACAGTTCAGATGGGGAATAGTTTTGGGACATTTCCAGGACAAAGCTAGAATCATACTGAACTAATGACAGACACTTTCTGATTTCCATTAATTCCCTGAGCAGGCATTGCCTGCCAAGATTTGAGAAAGAAACTGCAATAAAAGCATTTATTTAATTATTTGTTTTAGAACTCGCATTTCTACAACGCCATTCCTCAAAATGAGCCCAGGGCGGTGTACCACCATAAAATCAACACAAAAGTGCAAAATGCACAGTTTTAAAAAAATAGTATACAAACCATAAAATCTGACAATAAAATCAGGACAACTGCAACCATAACCATAATTCCCCCTTGCTTGGCAAATATGAGACATTCTGTTCACCTCTACCTGTTCGCAACACAGTTCTCTAGGGATAAATGTTACTGCCTTATTTCAGTAACTATTGTTCCAACTAGCTCAGTAATTCCATAATAAAATATACTGTATATAGCCACAGGGTTTGTGAATAATCTTGCTTCATATTCGAATTGACAAACATTCTCCAAAACAGAATAGATTTTACTAAATGCATGGAATTATGGTTTCCATTATATTTGAGGTGGGTGGGTGGGTTTGTCTTTAAGTATGTTTTTATTGATGTTTTAATGTTCTGTATAACAATATAAAAAGCAAAGGATCAGGTATGTAAATACTGTATTTATGTTATTTTATAAAGGCAGAAAAAGGCTATTAAAAGGCTATTACAAATGCCAGTAGAAGCCAACATAATTTTAAAAATCACTTCTAAGAATAAAATCAGCTGCCCAGTTCACTACTGTAGATTATCACCACTTTAGCAGGACATTTGTTATATGGCCTTATAGTTTTTTAACTACTACCAGTGTGGTGTGTCCAGATGAGGTTTAAAACCTGTGATTCTATTGAATGTTCTGGTGACCAGAATCTTGTGGATTCCCACATCCTGCCTCACTTCTGGGGTTATAAGCATTTCCACCTTCTCCCTTCCCCATGTCTGGCATTTCCAATATAGTTTTGGATGTTGATGCCCATAAGTCTCCTGTTTTATTTACTTCTTTTTGTTTGGCCTAGTGCTTAGGGAGCTGGACTCTTATCTGGGAATACCAGGTTCGATTCTGCCCTCTCCCATGAAGCCAGCTGGGTGACCTTGGGCTAGTCACAGCTCTCTTCTGAGCTCTCACAGGCCCACCTACCTCACAGGGTGTTCTGTTGTGGGGAGGAGAATAGAAAGCTTTGTCAGCCGCTTTGAGTCCCCTTAAATGGGTGAGAAAAGTGGGGTAGAGAAGCCAACTCTTCTTCTTCTTTGACTCACAGATGACTCTGGGATGGAAAAACGTGGAAAGGCCCAATGTCTTCCACATTCTATGCCACTGATTTAGAGTGTAGGGAAGTGCACAAATATTCATCACATTCAAAATTTGTATGAATTCATCTGAATTTGGACATTCAAATTTGAATCGAATGTTGGTACATTCGAATATTGACATTTGAATACGAATCAGCTGCTTTGATACATTTGTATGAAGCTTCATTACATCCCTGAACCTGGGGAGGGGGGGAAGTGGCTGCCTGAGTCACAGAGTGGATTCAAAGTGGATTCAGAGGGATTAAAATTGGGTTGAGAGCCGATTTGACGAGTTCAGAATGGATATGTAGAGATTTGTATACAATTCATAGCAGGGATTCAAATTGCATTCGTACCCAATTTGAATCATACCACAATTGAAGGGGATCTATTCGAACAAATACTCATTTTTTGCATTCAATTCCATATGATTCGAACACGCATCCCTATCCCCAGATATTCATTTAATTGCGCCCTTCTTAAACTTGATTCATCCCCTCCTGGGAGTGGTTAATCTTGCCAGTTAAAAAATGCCTTTCTCTAAAGGACAAGATTCACTTGTATAAACTGCCATTGAGCACTTTTTTTCATCTCCAGGTAAAGAGTTGATCAGTGAACATTCTTCTTGGATGATAGCAAGCCATGCTTTGATCCACTGCTGACCAAATCACAGTTTGAAAATACCAAAGCAAGACTTTCCACCAAAGCCTGGCCCTGTTTTGCCCTACTCCATTTCCTGTCTGTCCCAATATGTAGGCAGCAGCTGCTACTGCTGCTTACAAGTGCAAAATGGACAATTGTTTATTCTTTAATCATCTTCATTTCTGTTGTTTGTCCTTGGAATAGATTTTATCTGCTAAACCTTCAAAGCTATTCTGGTGGAGGGGGTGTTTAATTTGTCAATGTTTCCAGAGTCATCTTTTTAAACTCTATGTAAATTGCCCTAAGGATTTTGTTCAGTGGGTACTGTTAGGAAAATTCCAGAACCACTATGAAAACAAGTTGCCGCTCTATCAGCAAATGCTACTCATGTTAGTTTCTTAATAAGCAGATGGGTCAGAGAGAAAAGATTCCTTTTACTTTTGTATGCTGCAGCATAGGAAGTCCGCTTTCCAGAACCCCATCAAGATGAACTTTGGACCTCCTGCATTCCAGGACACAATTTATACCTAAACCCGGCTGGTAATTACAATATTCCCGGTAACGCCTTCCCAGTAAGGAAAAGAAATACATATCAGATTTCTCTGACACATGCAGTAGAAACAAAGTCCATAGCTGACTGGTTTAGACCAGTTACTTCTTTGAAGACTTCTTATCATGTCTCTTGGCAAACACACTGTCCTTGAGAGCATTCCTCACGGTACTGAGCAACTGCTATTAGTAAAGTCATTTGTGGGAAGAAGGAGAGCAGCATCCAGGCATTGCATTTCTGGTGCAAAATCAGAGATGCCTTTCAGAAGCAATATACCTCTGATACTTAGATACTTCAAGTAAGCAAAAAGATGCTGAGATCTCTTGTCTATTTCAGGCCTGTCTTGAAAACAAAATATCTGATGCAAGAAGCCAAATTTTATAAGTCAGATTCAACCATAATCAGAGGTTACATCTCCACAATGGAGGGATTGTAGGCCTTATGGGCTGGAGTATTTGCCCTAGCCTCAGAGCTATAAGATGTGGTGTCTATACACCATGCACCCCCCACTACTCACTAACTTCAAAGTTGGGAAACAACAGTGCCCTAGATTTAAAAACAGCATGGTTCTATTTGGGGAAATGCCAGAAATGGCCCCTGAAGTTGACCATTTGGGATACGTTCCAAAGTAGGACCATACAGAGCATGAAGGCAGTAAGATGCTTGTGGAACCTTCATCTGTATCACAGTGGTGGCATAAGTAGCTAAGGGCAGTGAGGTGCTCTTTCCACTCTGTGGGATGGACACTTCCAAGGGCACTTGCTATGAGAATGGATGCCTAAGTACCACTTCCAGGTGGGAGAGACAAGCAGGATGCCTCTAAAATCCATTGGAGGAAGTCAAGAGCAAGTGATGATTCGGCTTTTGTCTTCTGTTGAGGTGTCCAGAAGCAATTAATGGGCCATTGTGTGAGGCAGGATGCTGGACTGGATGAGATGTGAATTGATCCAGCAGATCCTCTTCAGTTCTTATCCTCTTATGGCCCTGGGAAACATGCTCATTGCATGAGTCAAGATATCACACCCCTTGGGTCTCTCAGAAACTGCCACCCATGTGGATGTGACCAGAGAAAGGCTACTTTTTGTCTTGAACTAGAAAGTGTTCAAGTGAAAGGCCACCAAACATACTTTTATGCCTTTGATTTTTACCCTTCTCTTCATGCCTTTTCTTAGGCCCAGACTTGTTTCTTAAGTTTGACATATAAAAAATGGAAATAAAAAAATAAATAAAAATGAAGTCCCTCCATTTTATGGTGTGAAGGTTTCAGGCACAAGCTAGATCACCTTGTGCATAGGCCCAGGTTTCTAGATTTGTTGAACAGCTGGCAAATGATCATTTCCCTTTTTCAGTGGATATTGATGTTCTGTCACATTGAAAACTGTGCTTCTCAGAAACAAAGTGAGCCCCCACCGCCATTACCCTCTCCATATCAGTTATAGAAATCAGCAGGTGGTAGCAGGAGAAAGGGCCAAGGGGACAGCAGGACACCAGTATTAATTGGCCTTATTTGGCTCTCTGGCAGACATGTTGCAGGGAATCAGCATACTGCTGGGACAAAGCCATTCTTGTTAATTACCATCTGTTACACCACTGTAAAGGACAGGTTTTGGCCTACAAAAAGAAATTGAAAAGGGCTAAACCTACCATAGGTCTGAGGGATGAGATAAATTTTAAAAATATGTGTGATAATACCTGACAGGACTTTGACTCTTAAGAGTTGGAGCAGAGGAGAAGGACCACTCCATGTGATTTATCTGTGGCTTCTTGAGCAGCAGCATTCAGCAAGGGATTGAGGGGGTGGATGTTTCCACATATTAAAAGAAACCATGCAGAGTGTGTAGAATAGTTTGTGAGGGAAATGGCTGCCTTGAAACTTTTATCTCTCTCTCTCTCTCTCTGTCCCATGTTAACTCATGTGATGTGATATGCATATGACAATTTATTGCAAGAGAGGATGCACTGGTGTCACACAGTGGCCCACCAATTGCCCATGGGCATCTCAAGCAGAGACAAGGTCAAACATTCTCCTGCTTTTGAATCCCAGCAAATGACCCTAGAAGCATCCTGCTTGTCCCCACAGCCGGAAAGATGTACTTAAGCATCCATTCTAGTAGCCATTGATACATCTGTCGTCCATATATTTGTCTAAACCTTCCTTGAAGCAATCTAGGCTGGTAGCTGCTACCACCTCTTCTGGCACCAAATTCCATAGACTGATAACCCTCTGGGTGAAGAAATACTTTCCTTTGTCTGGTCTGACTCTCCTACCCATCAGCTTCATAGAGGGCTCCCTGGTTCTTGTGTTGTGTGATAGAGAAATAAAATTTTCTCTATCCACCTTCCCACTAATCCATGGGGGAAGAACGAGATGCTTGTAGCCCTCTTTCTTCCCTCTTGTGAATATTGCCTTTTTTACCACTCCCAAAATGTTCATTTTATAGGCAAGAAGCTGCTGAAAAGTACTCAATATGCATGTTTTGTATTAATTATTTTTAAAAATCCATGCATTCTGAATGTGCAATGTTTATGCTCCTTGAGAAGCCCTGTGCTAAAAGAGATGGGTGGTTCAATTTTGTGAACAGCATCAACAGAAAATGGCGCTTCGGATAAACCCATCCTCTTCTCCTGGATAAGAGATTTCCTTCACTCAGAAAAAGGGAAACGGGGAGTGGTAATTTTCAACTTGCTAAAGGTGTCTGTTTTTCCACTACAGGAAACCCAAAGCAGAGTAACTGGTCTGATCTGGGAGATCTAAAGGATTTGAAGGGAGGAGTTATATAAAATAAAATGATTTAATAAATGAGCATACAGATTCAATTACTTCTCTAATTCATGTGACACCCCCCACACACACACACATTTGCACTTTTTGAATTGGTTTACAAAGAGAAACACAAATACCCTGAAAAATGTTCACTTCTCTTGGATTTGTAACATAGTTCTCTAACAACGATGAGTCCCCCAACCCCCAAAAGGGTATTTTAGGGAAAGAGATGCGTAAAGTAGGTTTATTAGTGAAAATAGCTTATAAAACTTTGAAAACACAGTTTTGGATGGTACTTCTTCTTCTTCTAATACAAAATGATAGAAAAAAGTGATGAGCCAAATTTTGTGTGGAAAGTAGGAGGAACCTCTGAGAAGCTGAAATTGATTTCCCTGCTGCTTCTAGTGTTCAGTTCGAGATTCAGTGTTCTTGAAGACGTTTGACACTTTACAGCGAAAGCTTTTCAAAGAGCCCAAGCAATCATTCCCCTGGCAGAGTACATGTCACATCTTAGCTGCATCCACACTTGTTTATACTGCACAGCAGAATGCTCAGTCACGATCAGGGCGTCACACACAGTGGTCAGTGGATCGTGGTGGCATTGCATTATCTGATTATTGCTGCGCACTTACCTTAATGCTGATCTAAGGACACTCGCCGCGCAGTATAAAGAAAATTCAGATTTTCCCACCAGTCTGGGCAGAACGGCAAGAGCAGGAGGGCAGCTCAAATGTGATTGGCTGCCTCAACCTGCATGATGGCGCGTGCCGTCTCAGTTCTTGCAGCTTCCAATGGGAAGCTGTGGAGTTGCTTTTTGGGTCGGGAAGCCAGTCATCACTGCGCAGCAGGTAAGCTGCACTTTTGCCTTTAACTGTGGGTGTATTCCACAAGTCTGGAGGCAGCCCTTCTTGCTGTATAATCCTCCTTGGTTTGACTAGGGCTGCATCCAGACAAGGCGAAAACTTCACAGGTACCACGGAGCAGCTTTCAACCTGACAGGTTTTATGATGAAAGGTTTTACATTAAAGAAATAAAAAGAACCACCACCACCCTACTTAAGCGAAAAGTCTCTGTGGGATATTGTGCTCCTCTGCATTTTACTAGGTGTTTGGGTGAAGTCTGCAGGAACTCGAAAGAGTTTGCTTTCCCCTAAGAAGCAGCAGACCTGTGAGAGAAGGAGAGACTAAGTAGGTGGACAGAAGAATCCTCCATTCTGCTTCAGCGTTTCAGGGAATGTGTGGACAATCCATTCTCCCTGCCAAGGGACTTTGCTGTGAAGTATAGGTAACTCTGCAATTTTAAGGTCCTGTTTGGAGATGACCTGCATTTGAATGTACGATAAACCAGGGCTTGTTTGATTACAAATTAGGAAGATCTACTTGGCAAAGCCATTGCTTGCTCCCTGGCTAAGCACCAGACACACTGACCCAAACTGCATGCCTATGGCAGATTTGTGTGATAGTACATCCTTCCTCCATATCAACCTCTCCTAGCTTTAATATCTGTAGGGGAGGTCCCCCTAGTTATATCACTACCCTCAGAAACAAAAGGGGTGGGCACCCAGGATAGGGCCTTCTCAGTGGTGGCTCCCAGAGAATGGAATAATCTCCTTACTGAGGTCCTTTAGGAAAGCAGTGAAGACACACTTTTTTGCTTTGCTTTTTGGCTAAATAAGGAAACGGCTTTTCCACCCCACTTTCAGACACTATTGCTTTACTATGTCCATTTCTATGTTTGGTTCTCAGTGTAGTGACCCACCCTCAGCCCTTTGAGACCTCTGGATACAGGGTGGGATAAAAATGCAAATGATAAGTACACAAATAAGATTCATGGAACATTTTGCAGAGACACCTCAGGTTAGCTTCCAAGGAAGTGTGAAGAATGTGCTTCTTTATTTAAATTGCAGTCTGGAGCCACATTTCAAAACCACATTCACACCAATTATGTACTAAACGCATTCCGCTACATGTTTGAGGTGACTCAAGTAGGCACACATTAGAGCACAAGAACAGTTATATTAAGATCAAAGCATGGAACCAACATAAGGTTCTAAATTCGTATATGGCATTTTTTATTTGAACATCACGAGGAACAGAAATGATTAAGAGACATCTTGTTGATTTTTTGCTACAGTGAAAAAATGAAGTACCCTTCCCGTCTCCATGGACTGCATGCACTCAAAACATGATGATGTTTTAATTGGAATAACTAGCTGTTTCTTTCTTTTTTTCCCTGGGGAAAATGTATGTTTTGTGACTAAGATAAAAGTATATTTTGCAAATAAATTTTTAGAAAAGAAAAGAACACAGCCCATCTAGTCCGGCATCCTATCCCACACAGTGGCCCACCAATTGCCCATGGGCATCTCAAGCAGAGACAAGGGCAACCTTCTCCTGCTCTCGAATCCCAGCAAATGGCCTTAGAGGCATCCTGCTTGTTCCCTCAGACTGAAAGATGTACTCAGCCATCCAATCTAGTAGCCACTGATACATCTCTCATCCATAAATTTGTCTAACCCTATCTTAAAGCCATCTAGGCTGGTAGCTGTTACCGCCTCTTCCGGCAGTGAATTCCATAAACCAATGACCCTCTGGGTGAAGAATACTTCCCCTTGTCAGATCCAACTCTCCTACCCATCAGCTTCATAGATGCCCCCTGGTTTGAGTACTGTGCGATAGAAAAGAGAAATTTTCTGTATCCACCTTTTCTATACTGTGCATGATTTTATATACTTCAATCAGGTCCCCTCTTAAACACTGTCTATCCAGGCTGAAGAGGCCTAGACGTTACAGTCTGATTTTGTAAGGGAGGTGTTCCAGCCCCTTAATCATTCTGGTTGCTCTTTTCCACACCTTTTCCAGTTCCACAGTATCCTTTTTGAGGTGTGGTGACCAGAATTGTGCACAAATGTCAAATGTCTGTGATTACTTAAATGTAATAATTAATGGATTTTTTTTTTGCAATGTTCTGCTTATTCCAGACCCTTTCTTCACCTACCTCTGCTTGACCACTCAAGCTGGAGCTACTCCAACTGGAGGAGTTCCCAGCTGAAGTGGTCCAGTTTGCCTTGAACTAAGCTGTGTACATTTGGAAACCTGTTGCAGGACAGCTGCACAGCACCCTGTGCTGTCCCAAACCTCATGCAAGCATTGGAGCCTGCAGCAAGGTCTGTGATGGCCAGGTGAGCTCCCTCTTGCAATGTGAATGCTGTGTCTGGGTGGGATGGGGCGGTGCATCAGAAGTTGCCATGGCTGTTGCCATGGTAATTTGGACATTCTGGGATGGAGCATCTGCACTGCAAGCACTAGTGGTAAAGCTGGAGGATCCACTAGCACTCGTTATGAGAATGCAGCCCTCCATCCTCGAATGGAATTGTGGTGGAATTATATATCATTCCACACACTTAAGTGCAAACAATTGGGATGGGCAACGAATGTTCATCCGCTTTGCAATTCATGCCAATTGCAGATGTTTGAAACTTCACATTCAAATAAAATATTAGCTATAATCAAAGCCTGACTGTCACATGCAAAGCAAAAGCCTTTGTGCTTTTGTTCAAAGCTTTGTTACAGTCACCCCCACAGCAGATTCGGATTGGATTCAGATTGGATTTAATCAGATTCGGGTCAGATTTAACCGGATTCAGGTCGGATTCAGAGTCGCAGCCGGGATCTGAAGCAAATTCAAAACAAATTTGAAGCCTAGCGCATTTGAAGTGGCTCTATTCACACAAATGTGAATTTCCATCCCATTCGCTTTGATATAAAGTGAACCGGGGGGTTGGGGGTTTGTATGCATCCCCAGCGAACAAGGCCAAATGTGGCAACATGACAGCAGGCCTAGTAACAGTGCTAACGGAGGGTAATCATATGCATACTGTAGTTGAGAGCCATGCAAGTGCCCCTCTGCCATGTGGTTACCTTTCAGGAAGCCACATGAGACCACTAACTCCTAAGTTCGCCTTTAAATATCAAACTCTCCCTTGATGACATCTTGTAGGTTGGAAGTCAAGGAGTATAACAAGACGTGAAGGAGTGCAACGAGAATTTGGATGCTGTTTGTGAAGCCTATATGCATTTTGCTTGTTTTCCAGCATCGTGTTCACAGTTCCCTTCCTTCTAGGTAGATACAGTTTAAATGATAATGAATATACAGATCTGTGCAAAGTTAACCACTATCCTAAAAAGGGCATGGGAGCAGAGAGTACAATTAGTTTTGATTTTTAGAGAAGATTATCAATAAAATGGAGACATAAAGATGCTGTTAAGGGCTGATATTATTCCCATTCACGTAACAGTGGAAGTGTCATTTTCATGACAGGCACTGATGTATAGTGATAAATTGCCTGTCATTTATGCTGCATTTATGCTGCTTTAATTCTTCTCGGTGCTCATAATATTTAATTGCATGGGAACTTGTTTATGGTTTCTCTGGTGCTGGTGCTGCTGCCGCTGCTAGGTAATGCAATTTACTCTTAATGCCATTGTGCTTTGAGTACTAAAGCCATTCATTCATTCATTCATTCGTTTTCTTTTCTTTTCTTTTTTTTTATCTTCCTGAATGAAAACACAAAGCAAATAAGGACTCATACATGACAGGGATTTGCACGAATATTCAAAAATTCAAAAACCCAATTTGAGTTTGACAAACATTGACATTCGAATTCAAATTGGATTTTGGAATTTGGATTTTTGAAAATCCAATACGGATTTTCAAATAATTCGACTAAATTCATCATCGTATATCACATCCAGATATCGGGTCTATTTGCGCTTATAATACGGGATGCAATGCAAACACAATAAAAATGGGGTGTGAACAGATTCAAAAATTGGATACGAATGTTCCCGATATTTGTATCATTCATTTTGAACTGGATTTTTGAAAATATAGCTCTGAATAATCCAGATTCGAATCGGATTTTCAAAAATCCAGATTTTCGAATTTCAATTCGAATTGAGTATTCAAATATTCAATTCAAATTAAATTTGAATGCAAAAAAAGCATTCTTGCACATCCCTAATAAATAAGAACATAAGAACATAAGAACATAAGAGAAGCCTTGCTGGATCAGGCCACAGCCCATCTAGTCCAGCATCCTGTCGCACACAGTGGCCCACCAAATGCTCATGGGCATCTCAAGCAGAGACAAGGACAAACCTTCTCCTGCTCTCGAGTCCCAGCAGATGGCCCTAGAAGCGCCCCATTTCCTCCCCCCCCCCTCAGCCTGAAAGATGCACCTAGGCATTCGTTCTAGTAGCCATTGATACATCTGTCATCCATAAATTTGTCTAACCCTACCTTAAAGCCATCCAGACTGGTAGCTGTCACCACCTCTTCTGGCAGCACATTCCATAGGCCGATGACCCTCTGTGTGAAGAAATACTTCCCCCTGTCAGACCTTACGCTCCTACTCTAAATGACTCTAAATCCATGTTCCTGGCAGAAACCTAAGACGGTGGTGAGAGGGCTTGGCTAAATAAATTTAAATGCAGAATACTTAGTGCAGCAGAAATTTTGCACATCATACTAAGCTACACTGAAATGAACTTCTTCATTTGTGCTTGGGAATGCTAGGACATGTTAGACTTACCCCCATGTGGCCAAAGACTTACCTATGTCCAGGTGCATGTCCAGTCCCTAGCAAGGCACCACCATCATGATTGCAGCACCCAGCACAGCTGTGCATGCCCCAGCGCTGTCATTACAGCGATGATGGTGTGCTGTGCTGGCGTAGTCATGTTTGGGGTCATCTGAGGTGCCAGTGTGCTTGTGTGGCACCTCAGATGATCCCTCACACCAGAAATGGTGTGAATGGTTGCCGGTGGGAGGAGAAAGGTAAGGGTTTAGTTAAGGTTAATATATGTGTGGTGACAATAGGTTAACATCTGGGCAGGCAGGAGGCATTCCTAGGCTGCAAATGCCTCCTGAAGTGCAGATGCACCCGCCCAGATGCGAACCTATCATAAACTACGAGACCAAGTGTGAATTGGCCTCAGGTTTCTGAAGCTACTGTGGAAAGGCACCTCCCCAAAATTTCCTTAACTATCTGGTTCCATGCTGTGAAACCTTCTGTTAATTCACATTGAGTCCCAATCTTCTTTCCTTGCCCACTTGAGCTGAGATTGCATTCCTGGCCAAACCAGCATAAAGTTACAAATGTCTTGCCAGTATGAATTGCAAATTATCTTCCTATTTCCGATTTAGATTGTATAATTATAAATGAGATGAGAGAAGGATTGGCTTTAAAAGATTCTAATTCAATTGGCCCCTTTCAGCCAATTCTCGCCTTAGCTTTCCTGTCCGAACTAATGGAAAGTAAGTAATGGTAAAATAATGTAATGAGAAGTAATGGGCCTTATGTTGATTGACTGTTGATTGGGTGCTGCTAATTTGCAGCACTTCTCTTCAGGGTCCTGAAGCTCCACAGCTACTTAGCAACCATGAAACAAGGACAGTGCTACCCTTGTGTTTAAAAAAAAAATGTAATGCTTGCAAGCACAGGGATGGGAGGGGCAAAGCTAGCAAGGTTATTTCAATTTCCGTATTACAAGGGACCTTGTATATTCTAAACAAAACCAGACGTTGGTGATGTGTGATTGCAAAGTCTCATTTGTTTATGTTGAAGGTCATGTGCTTTAGGCCTATTTTTCTTAGTCCAAGAACTGTAATATACCAAAAAGGGATGAGGAGGATGGCTGAACTGAGGTTTTTCTGCTTTGCTTCACAATAAAATGGGATGATTTATCATGGTAATAATTTTAAAAAATGGCTGTTTTCAGTCACTGGCACTTTAAAGAGCTAGGAAGGAAGCTAGCCGAACTCTAGATAATTTACGATAACAAAGGGTACAATCAGACAGGACGTTTTCCAGTTGCCCTGTTATGAAGAAATGTAGATGCATATAAGTGGTGTGTTTCAGACAGTTATCTCCATCACACTTAAAAAGGTCCCCAAAGTGGACCAGTTTGGTCTAGTGGTGAAGGAGCAGGACGCTTATCCATATCCACACATTAAAATACAACTCATGGAGGCTCTGTCCCCTATTGGTTCTTCCCCCTCTGCATTAGATGGAGGCTCTCAATCAGTACTTCCAGGACGGCCAGGGCCCTGATCTGGAACCCAGGTGGTGTGCAAACTGCTGCCTCCTTTGTTTCAGATTAGGAGGGGTGCTTCCCAGTGTACTGCCAAAAACCACACCCCAAGCCCCAAGGCTACAAACCAGGGATGTGCACTAATGGGTTTGGGGGCATTTGATTTGTAATAAATCAAATGTTAGAAAATTCGTATTCCTTCAATTAGATTTATGTGGTAGGATTCTGTTCAATACGAATGTATTTATACAGATTTGTACAAATATTCTATATAAACAAATACATATCCGATATGTATCCAACACAAACACATATGTATCCTATACGTATCCAACATGAATGGATACGTATCCAATACAAATTCATATGTATCCAATACATATCCGATACATATCCCCAGTTTAACTGATGTCCAAACTATTCATACAAATGTTTCAAAACATTTGTATTTGTATAAATGTTAATGCACAACTATAACATATGATTTGTGTACAAATGTCTGAATTTGTACGAATTCATATGAATAATGAATGTTAAAATATTCATGCACATGCCTACTAGGATCATTTGGAAGGAGGTGTGGGTATGGCTGCAAAGCTCACATGATGACATTGATTCTCCTTGCAATCTGGATTAGTGAGCTGGTTTATTCTGGATCTGCTGATCCTGGATCAAAAGAGGAAAGTGCAGACAGGGGCATATTTTGCTGTCATCCATCACTAGGTTTTGTTCCTTTCCCAATCTTTGCAAGTCTTCTGAAGGAATCTTTCATTGCATTGATTTTATATTTTCCATAAGGTGAAACATAGGTCCTTTCTGCATTTACTATTATTAATTCAGTTCAAGGGGCTGCTAAGAACACATCATCTGCATGGGAGTAGAGTAGATTCAGATCAGAAATGTACCCTACATTTGTGCTAGCACTTTTTAGCACATATTGCTGTTCTAAACCTACTCAATGCAGATGCCTCTATATGTGGTTGAGCCAGATCCAGCTAATTTGAATCTAACTAATACAGATCTAGCTAACATGCATCTAGCTAGTACAGTTTAACTCAGATAAATGCAGAATGAACTATACCTTTTTTTTAAAAAAAACTTTTATTGTGTGAAATCAGTATTCTATGTTCTTTTAAAAAAACAAAAATGTTTCTCATTGATAGGCATGGTTTATCAGAAAATACTAGTTTTTACAGTTCTTTGCCTTTCTAATGGAGGCATTGCTTTCCAGAATAATACAAGATGGCATAATGCAGTATCCATCTGATAACAGATTTTTCCAGAGATCATACATGACAACTAAGATGCATTTCTAAAGAATGAAACCCTGACTGCCAGAGAATAAAAATGCCTCTTGAATCACTGGCAAACCATTCCAAGACCATGGTCACTTCTTTACTTTAAACTTTCTTCAGTCCATCTTCTGATCGCAGTGTTCACATCTTTTCATTTCTATCCATTTTATTTGTGAACTTTCCTCCTTGGAAGGTCCAAGTGGAGAGTGGAAAGTCCATAAATAAAACAGATAGAAATGAAAAGGTGTGAACATTGCAATCAGAAGATGAACTGAAGGTTTAAAGTGAAGATGGGAGCACGGACCAATTAGCAGAAAACTGAAGATGTAAGTTTGACCAGGCATTTCTTATGTGGAGATGTTCTTTTCCAATATATCCTTTGCCTGATGGTGGAGTTTACCCTGTTCTGTAGTTTCATTGCCACATTAGCCTGTGGTTTTAAGTCAGCCTTGTACTACTTGTCCATCTTCTTGAATTTAAATGTTGTGAGTCATCTCTGGGCAACATGGTTATAAAGATGTTAGACATTTTCATTGCTCAGCACCATTCAGTTAATTGACTGTGTCTAGCGCTGTGCTAAATTGTAAAGTGAGGTTTGTGCTACAAGTTTATTGTGCTAATTTGGATTTAGTTTCACATTTCCCGGAGGAACTCTAATGCCAGAAATTCTTGGCATTACAAAATAAATATAATGGGTAGTAGCCTTCAGGCTTAAATCTGCAGTTTTTCGACTGGCATATTCAATATGCCAGTCACAGCAATGTTACATTGCGACTTAATAAAAATCACAAGTTGCCTGTGGAAGAAATAGGTGGAAACATAAGCCTGGAAAAATAGTTGAAAACAGTGAGGTGAAAATGTAACGAGTCTTTAAAGTCAAAAGTAGGCATTTCAAAACAAGAACATGTGCACAGAAAATGCAAAAGGCATTTCTGCAATCTCCAATACTTAAGCTGTGTGTACATCGTATAATGGGTAGGTTAGGAGGTGGCTGTAGGGCACATGGTGGAGCACTTGTCATGGGGTTGACCAAAAATGGGTAAGAGCACATAATTGTGTGTACTGAACAGTGGTGCAGGCTGAAAAAGAATGCTTGCTTTGAGGCCTCCACTGACATCTTGAGTACAGAGGTGCATTAATCTTTTAATGTTCAATTCAAATTGAATGGGAATGTTTGTAAGGTATATGAATGCCTACATAGTATACATGAATGCCTGCATAGCAAATACAAGTTCCTGTAGTGGACACAAGTGCCTGCGTAGCAAGTACAAATGCCTACGTAGCAAATACAAGTGCGTACATAGCACATACAAGTGCCTGTAGTGGACACAAGTTCCTGGTTGTGAAGGCTGCTTTTGACACAGTTCTAATGAGGTTTCCATAATATCATCTCGCCCAACTCAGGAGGAATGACTAGGTGTGCCCAGGGTATAGTAAACATATCACTACAAGATGGAATGATGCTTGCAGCCCTGAAAAAAGAGTTGCAAATATCTTGTTTTGGGTCAGGTTGGTAGGGAGAGTGGTAGCGCTGTTATTTCAACTGAGTAGTTTGTTCTCAAATTTGGCAGGAAGAAATACAGTATATATAGTGGCGACTAAGCATATCAGATAGCCATTTGTTAATTAGAAACTGTTTGAGTAGAACCAGTTCATCACAAATCTAGCATGTTCTCTTTACTATTACACAGCTGTCTGATCATAGCCCAAACAATGCCAAAAAATAAAAATCCACATAGAACGTGTACTTCTGAATTGTATTCAGACTGATAGAAATGTATTTGGCCCCGTCCTCAAGCAATAAAAAGTCTGTTAAAAAAGTTCTTTTGCTGTTGAGTGCCCCCATGCCCAGCTTTTCTCCGAGCTTCCAGCAGCACAAAAGAAGGAAAATGTGCTGTAAAAAGACTACCCTTTAAAGAAGACTACCAGAGCACTTTTTGGAAGCCATGAGTATTCCGAGCAACATTGTGCATGGAGACGCTCCGTGGTAAAAGGGATGGGGATTGGCGGCCAAGATCTCTGAAAAAAGCACCCTGGCTCTGCTTCTGCTGCCCACCTGCATACACAGTCTTAAACATTCACACATCTCCCAGAACAGCAGCACCTTCCCTTCCTTTCCCTTTCTAAAGGTCAGAAGTTTTAAAGAGCCAGAATTGCAACATTGTTATCAGGTGTGAAGTGAGTGGATTGCTACAGTGTAGTGGCTGCTGTATGGGGTGGATTTTTACAGTGATTAAAATCATTATCTTTGGAAGCAAGCTCTAGATCTCAAAGTGATAAATGGCTCTGGTGGGTTTTGAAAGAAGAGGAGACGAACAGAGAACTTGTAAATATGGCTATTTTTCTTTTGGACTTGTTGGGGGTTGTATCCCCAGCACCCTATCAAGCAGAGAGGGGGGGAAGAAAAAGATGTGGGCAAACAAAACACGCTTCTTGGGGACGGTAGGTGCATTTAAAATGCATGTTTTACTGAACCTCATGGGGATGCTTATTCTGGAATTGAATGGCACTTTTAAAGTCCGTTGGAATAGAGGGACAGTAGAGGAAAACTAGAGAGGCAAATAAATTGCTTGGGGATGCAGCCTTTGTATGGAGTCATGTAAGTAAAGGAAAGAGAATTTCAACAACCGAGGTCTGATTGATGTGCATGAATATTCATAATATTCGATATTTGTAAGAATTTGTATGAGTTCGAGCATTCGTATATGAATCTAATATTACGACATTTGTACATTGACATCCGTACAAGTGTTTTGGATCATTTGTATGAGTGCTTTGGAACATTCGTGGAGTGGGGAGGTGGGAGTGCGGCTGCATCAGTCACATCTGCAACAAATCCAGAGTGCATTCAACATGGTTTGAGACAGGGAATTGCACGAATGCATTTTTTGCATCCGAATTCATTTTGAATTGAATATTCGAATATTCGATTCAAATCGAAATTCAAAAATCTGGATTTTTGAAAATCCGATTCAAATCTGGATTATCCAGATCCGTATTTTTTAAAATCCAATTTGAATCAAATTATACGAATGTCAGGAACAGATTTTCAAATCTGTTCACATCCCATTTTTTCTTGTCTGAGTTCTGTTGGCATCCCATATTACATGCGCAAATAGACCCAATATTCAGATGCAACACATGACATCAAATTCAGTTGAATCATTCAAAAACCCATATCAGATTTTTGAAAATCTGGATTCGATCCGAATTCAGAAATTCGGTTTTTGAAAAATCTGATTCAAATTCAAATGTTGATATTCGGCAAATTTGAATCAGATTTTAAAATATCCATGCACATCCCTAGTTTGAGAGTGGATTCAAAGTGGATTCAGGGTGGATTTGATGCTTTCAGACTGGATATGTTACAGGATATATATTGGATATATATTGAATATCAATTGGCACATATCGGATATGTATCAGATAGACATGCATTTGTGTTGGATATTTGTACAAATTCGTCCAGACAAATTTGTAAGAATACATTTGTATCGAATAGGATCCTACCACATTCAAAGCGGATCTATTTGAACAAATATGAATTTTCTTACATTCGGTTCAATAGGAATCAAATGCAAAAAACCCCATTTGTGCACATCCCTATTCTAAATGGTTGGAAATCTAACCAACACGGATCTCTGAAAAAAATTTTTTTCATGTTTCCTTCCTTTTTATTCATTTGAATAACTCCTTGGCACTATAGATTATAGTGACTTTCGTAATAGATTGAAGTTGTGGACAGATCTCAAAGGGAATAACAGCTTCCTTCTGTAGTTGCATCAGGTTTTTATAGGAAAACAACTGGAGGTGAGAACATTGGTATTTTTCTTTCCTTTTTAAAAATCCCAAATGCAGACATTTTGAAGAGAAAAACAAAACTACTGTATATTTTCCGCTGCACTAAGGTTATATGTATTAAATTTGTTTTACTCCTGGGGATAAATAGACTTAGAAAAACACTGCAAAGGCATGCTAGGGTTTTAAATAGATTTTCTCTACTCTTGTTTACATCTCTCCCTCTCTCTCTTAGAAATATAGTATTCAAAGCACCTTGTGGGAAAGGTTTTTGTACTGTTTTAGTCTCGCAAGCAGAGAGAGACTCTGAAATAACATCTACAGCACTGGCTTGCTTTGAAGAACAGTCTAAGAGATGACAGTTTTGTAAAAGAAGAGTCATTTTATGATGGAATGATGTGCATAAGGAAACCCATGGAAATGACTGGGTGCTTGTGATGGCTGCTAGCAAGTCTGTGGGATTTTCTACCAGAAGAGGTGGTGACAGCAGCCAGTCTGAATGGCTTTAAGAAAGGGTTAGATACATTCATGGAGGACAGGTGTATCAATGGCCACTATAACGGATGCCCACGTGCTGTCTATGGGTTGGAGAGACAAGTGGGATGCCCCGCAAGGCCATCTGCCAGGAACTGAGAGCAGGTGAAGGGACTGACTTCATTTTCTGCTTGGGAATGCCCAAAAGCGATTGGTGGGCCACTGGGTGAGGCAAAATGCTGGGCTTGCTGGACTGTGGCCTAATCCAGCAGGGCAGGGCCTTCCTCAGACCACACCGACATGTGGGCAAGAGGTTCCTTCAACACTTGCTGTTCCTGTACACTGGCCAGTACAGAATTGCTCAATGAAAGGTTTTCCTACTGAAGTGATCCACATAAGAGAAAGATAATGAAAAACCTCATGGTGTGTGAAGAAATGAAGAAGGGCATAAATATATGTATATGTATATATTTGTTTGTATATATATATATATGTGTGTGTGTGTGTGTGTGTGTGTGCATGCATGTGTGTACATATATGTATATATGTATATATGTATGTATATATATGTATGTGTGTGTGCATGTGTGTATGTATATATATGTTTATATATTATATACGTATACATGTATGTATATATGTGTGTATGTATATATATGTGTGTGTGCATGTACGTGTGTGTATGTATGTTTATATATTATATATTATATATGATTATATATATATATATATATATATGTAAATATGTGTGTATGCATATATATGTGTGTGTGAGTATGTATGTACATACCTATATTATATATGTATATGTGTATATATAAGTATAAGTATGTGTATATATATAAGTATATATGTGTGTATATATAAGTATATATAAGTATATATAAGTATATTATATATGTATACATGTGTGTATATATATGTGTGTGTATCTGTGTGTATGTATTATATATATGTATACATATATGTGTATATGTGTGTATATGTATATATGTGTGTGTTTATGCATATGTACATATTTAAAAAGTGCTTTCCTGAAAAAAAATATTGATTTTGATTGCAGCAGTTTACAACGTATTATAGGCATCACCCACAACCTTTATTATTTTTCACAGATAAGATTCTTTTAAAACGTCTTTACTCTGTTCTCTAATGTTCTGGCAGTGAGGATGCTTGAGGGCTATGTTTATTGCTCTTAACAGTAACTTCATTTAAGGCTGTAAACTATCAAGATACATTTCCTGCCTGCAATGGACAAATTGTCTCCTGTCGAAGACTCTGCGCTGTCGCTAAACATAATCAGCTGCTTGGGTGTTTATTCACATCTAATACAATTCATTCCCAAGTAATTATGCTTGATGAGGCTGTAGCCCAGGCGAAGTATGAAGTTGGCACATTTTCACTCTGACTTTAGTTACTGCTGTTCTAACAGATGTAAAATATGAGTGCCTCCAGATCTGGGCAAGAACCTGTGATTTTCCCGGGACTATCTTGGGAATGCTACACATATTTGTAATCTCAGATTAGTCTGAAAATCAGCAGTGTCACTATTATCGGAATCAACAACGTGGCCACATTTCTCATGATATCAATTCCAGCATGAGAAAAAAAAAATCACATTCACTGTGCTATCAAATTGCACATTTGAAAATTCAGTTCCTCGTAGATTTGTTAAATCAAATGTTTAGGCTTTCACATTCATATTCAAGCATATTTGCAAAGTTTTTGCACATTTTTCCCATTAAAAAAACTTTTTTACAACCAAAACACAGTGAAATAGAATATCTGTGGTTTTTTGTGTTTTATTTTATTTATATATTCATATCCCGTCCCATACCCAAGGGTCTCTGGGCGGCTCACAACATTCAAAAATGAACGTATTAAAACTGTATCAGACTATACTAAAACCAGTACAAGGTTTAAAATCCAGCACAACAATAGTAATAATAATAATGATGATGATGATACAAAAACAGTTTTTAAAAAAACAGTAGTGTTTGCAATGTGGGAAGCGTAGGGAGCATTTAGCCAAAGGCCTCAGTGAAGAGGTGCGTCTTCACTGCCTTCCTGAACATAAACAGAGAAGAGGCCTGACGCACCTCCAAGGGGAGACCATTCCACAGCCTGGGGGCCGGTACTGAGAAGGCCCTCTCCTGGGTGCCCACCCGCCTAACCACTGAAGGCGGTGGGATAACCAAGAGGGCCTCTCCTGCAGATCTTAAAACGTGGGCAGGTCGATATAGGAGAAGGCGCTCCTTTAGATATCTGGGGCCCAAGTCATTTAGGGCTATATTCACAAATGGGAGGCTTTCTGTTTTGGTTGAATGTTTGGACATTCAAACCTCCAGGCTTTTGATTCAATGCAAACATTCATGAATTTGAAATATTTGATCACATTTGCCAATGGGAATGTCACATCCCTATTCTTTTCCATCCTTGCCAGCTGGCTCTTCAAATCATCATTGATGTACTGGGCTAATATATTGGTATCTCATGTCTCTGTAGAATGGACGAAATAACAGTCCATGTCCTGTGGTTTCCATTTCATTCCTTTGCCAAGGACATAAGCAATCAGCAAGAGGTGTTTTTTTCTATATCTACCATTCAAGACTGCTAAAGCAAGGGCATTTAACCATGCTACACAGAACTAAGAATGTTCGTGAATATACTTTCATTATTTTTATTTTAATTGCATAACTTATCATCATCATCATCATCATCATCATCATCATTTTAGCTTTCATGGTGATGCTGCTTAACCCATAATTGTTTCTTATCAGTGGCAGATATTTTTATTGCAGGATGAATAATTTTGTCTCAGCAAAACAAAAAAAATAATGAAGGGCCCAGTAACCTTTTCAGAGAATGCAGAGCACTACAGAGGTTCAAGGTATAACTAGCTGTATCTAAAGTCAGTAGTAGATTTGCAGCATAATTTCTAAAATATAAAATTCAAATTTACTCAAGTACAATCCCTGGTGTGTTTATTAATTGGTTTCTCAGGAACAGAAAAGCAATTAAGGTCTCTGCAGCTGAGATATTTTTATATGTTCATGTCAATAACACAAATGCAAACTTCTACGCCAGGCGTTATCTTTGATTATTATTATTACTATTATTTTTAGATCATCTTTAACCTCCAGTCAACACCTTATTTGTAAAAATGAAACAAATTTTACCCCTATCTTTGCAATGCCTTCCTTAAAAAACCCACAAAACCCTGAATCTGTTATTCACAGTTCCCAGAGTGAAGAATGGGTGACATTTTTTGTCCCTAGGGGTAGCATCTGGCAATCAGTGGGAATTTGGAGACATTTTCCCTGGAACTCGGCCTGGATCTTGAAGAGTGAGGAGCACAAAACCAGCAGTGTGTGCACCTGAACCATTCAAAGCCATTCTCTCTCTCTCTCTCATCATCTCTCCAGATGGCATGGGGAAACATCGGCTCTTTTTAAAGTGCTGGGTTTTCCCTGCAGTGAAACAAAAAGAGGCTGCCAGATTAACGTGACCTTAGCCAGCACAATGCTGAGTTATCCATCCAGGAACTTGCTGCTCTAAACTTCTGTTATTTTCACACCAGCAGCAAGTTCTCACTGGCAATGTACCAGTGAAGGTTGCATTAGAAGCTACCAAAGCAGTAATACACCAGGAAGATAGTGAAACTTTTAAGGAAGTATGGAAACTCTCATATTTCATTAAATCTTCCTTTTCCCCATCTATATGCCAACAGTAACCTGGCCTGGTGTTGGACCTAGTGGTTAAGAAAACGGATTTTTATCTGGGAATACCGGGTTCGATTCCGCCTTCCCCCATGAAGCCAGCTGGGTGACCTTGGGCTAGTCACAGCTCTCTTCTGAGCTCTCACAGCCCCACCTACTTCACAGGGTGTTCTGTTGTGTGGAGAAGAACAGAAGCTTTGTCAGCCACTTTGAGTCCCCTTAAATGGGTGAGGAGAGTGGGGTAGAAAAGCCAACCCTTCTTCTTCTTCTTCTTCTTCTTGTTCTTCTTCTTCTTCCAGCAGGATGTATCTGATAAGCCATTCCCTCACATAAATCCAATCTCTCCCTCTTGTACGAATTCACATTTCCTCATAAGAACTGGAAGGGCCATTTTTCACTATGCCTCTATCAACTAGGAGGCATAGTGCTAGTATGTGCTTAAGTGTCTTCACATGTGGATGACTGGAGCATGCTTGGTCCATCCAGAACTTACCTGGGATGTGAATGGCTGCCCAGATGGCTGTGATGGTTTCAGTAAGCAAGCTCTAGCCACAGGCTTGTTTCCCGGGCATTTTGCAGCTTGATTGACAAAAAGGCAGGAGTTGCAGCGAAAAAGCACCAAAATGCACCAATCAGAGCAGCCGGATCTCACAGTATATAAACCAGCAATCCGGGGCTCTGAGTGTCTCTTTTCCTTGGATTTGGCAAGAGGGGGATTGTGGGGAGTAAGTTGAACTCTCCAGGCTTCTACACCTCACACTCTCAGTGGGAAAGACAGGGGACAGAAGGAGAGGTCTTGCCTCTCAGACAGAGGACAGAAGGAGAGGTCTTGCCTCTCAGAGCGTACCTGAGTTTAGCAGGCATGCTGCAGGGGCTGTTCAGCTCTGGATAGAGCGAGGCAGGTCCCGGGAGGCAGTTAGTATTTAGTGCTGGGTTTATTCTTTACTTTAGGAAGAAGGTTCACATTGAACGATATCAGGGATTTCTGTTCAGGGGCAAGGGGAGCTGGAGGCAGGAATTGTTTATTATTTTGCTTTCAGTGGATCTTCATGTGAGGGCTGAATTTTATCCTGCTTACAGTAACTTGTTCCTTCTAGCAACACAAAGACTCTTAGCTAACCTCATCCTTGCTTCTACTTATTTATTTATTTACTTGCATTTAATAAACAGTTAGTGTTTGGATTACACTGGTATTTATTGTGCTTCTTCAGGGAGAGGGCTTAATCTCAAGCCGGAGGAGCAGGATGCCTGTGGGGGGTATAGTTCGGTTCATATACTGATCCCAGCCCATTAGCAGGCAGTGGGGCCATGGTGCACAATGGCCACTTCCTCGACTGCGTAGCTCTGCAAACTACGAGTCTAAAGGGGGGGTTGGATCGAGTCGCCACAATGGCAGCCATGTTCCATTCCTGGTACCGACACCAGCACACGTGTGGCACTGTCCTTGGGGCAAATGGACAACACGACACATCATCACTGGTGCTCTGCCCATCAGGTGACCCTCCTGCACACCTTCCTATTTATGTGGACACATGGCAATAGATAGTGGTCCTCCATAGAGTAGGGCACCTGATTACCAGAGGTTTACCCTTGAGTTCCTGAGCTTTACATTCTTGTGTGTATTTCAGATGTGCCAGTGGACCTGGGAAGTCTATGTGCATGAGGCAGAGAGATTTGGAGTTCAGACTCCTGCTTCACTTTACAAAGCTTTCCTTTCTTTAGATGTAGAAAATAAAAAGGAAATTGCAACACTGGTTGCCATGATAAATTGGGTAGAATTACCAAACCATAGAATGCCAAAAGGAAAATTGATATTCAGCCCTTGTGTCTTCACTACCCTATGGAACCTAGCACACCAGAAGCTTCTGTCCTCTTCTGCCTCTCGAAGTTGCTAAAGCTCATGTTGGTTGCTTCCTTGACAGTATCATGACACTTTAAGAATGTGACATCAATTGTCATGATCCATATAGTCAAAGGCTTTTGTGCAGTCAGTGAAACGGAAGTAGATATTTTTCTGGAGTTACCTTTGCTTTCTCCATAATCGAGTGAATATTAGAAACTTGACCTCTGTTTACTTTGCCTCTTTGAAAATCAGCTCACACTTCTGGTAGTTCTCAGTTTGTGTATTGCTTGAAGAATTTTGAACATAGACTTGCTAGTGTGTGAAATGAACACAACAGTTCAGTAGATTGAACATTCTTTGGCATTGCCCTTCTGTGGGTTTGGAACATAAACAGACTGTCCCAATCCAGTGGCCACTGTGGAGTTTTTCAGTTTTTTTGGCAGCACTTTAACAAGATCATCCTTTAGGATCTGGAATAGTTTCATGGGAATTCCATTATCTCTGCTAGCCTTGTTGTTAGCAATGCTTCCTAAGGCCCATTTGACTTCATGCTCCAGGATGTCTGGCTCTAGGACAGTGACCACACCATTGTGATTAGTGATGTTAAGATCTATTCATAAGGGATATTATTTAGGCCATACCTATCTTGTCTAGTGGTCCTTCCTACTTTCTTCAATTTAAGTCTGAATTTTGCTATAGGAAGCTCATAATCTGAGCCTGTTAGCTCCATGTCTTGTTTTTACTGACTTATGTAGAGCTTTGCTGAAAAGTACAGTGGTACCTCGACATACGAGTGCCCCAACTTACGGTTTTTTTGAGATACGAGGCGCCGAGTGAGAGATATTTTGCTTTGACATGAGAGCAAAATTTGAGATACGAGGAATCACACGACCGGCGCTCCCGCTGCGGGCTGAGGCTAAGGCGACACGCTGAAGGGCGGGGGCTGCGACGCGCGGAGGAAAAGAGGAGGCAGAAGGGCGGGGGCTGCGACGCGCGGAGGAAAAGAGGCAGAAGGGCGGGGGCTGCGACGCGCGGAGGAAAAGCCAAGGCAGAAGGGTGGGGGCTGTGACGCACGGAGGAAAAGAGGCAGAAGGGTGGGGGCTGTGACGCGCGGAGGAAAAGCCAAGGCAGAGGGGTGGGGCTGCGACGCGCGGAAGAAAAGAGGAGGCAGAAGGGCGGGGGCTGCGACGCGCGGAAGAAAAGAGGAGGCAGAAGGCCGAGGGCTGTGACGCACCGAGAGAAAAAGAAGGTGACGGCTGCGAGGCGAGGGAGGGAGGGGGTGAGGAAGTGAGCACCGAGGGCAGGCTGAATTTTGGCAGCCGCTCCTGTAATCCAAACATAGCAGCTCCAGAAAGACGTAGGGCAAAAAATGGAGCTGTTATAGCTGCTGGCTGCTTTCAGGGACTGAAATTTGGGTGTGGAGCTGGAAGGTGAGGTGGTTTTTTGGGACCCGGAACGGATTAATGGAATTCCATTAATTAATTGCTTTGAGATACGAATGATTTGACATACAAGCAAGGTTACAGAACGAATTAAACTCGTATCTCAAGGTACCACTGTATATAAATCTGATATTGGTGTTGACCATCTAGAAATGTCCATGTGTAGAGTCACCTTTTGGAGTGTTGGATGAAATTGACCCCGAGGATGAAATTGACTCCTCCACTCCCAGTATTCATTTTTAGAAGGTGTTCTAGTTCTCAATGGAACTGGGCTCATTCAGCCTTTTTGGTTGGGGCTTAGACTTGAATTATTGTGATGTTGAATAGTTTGCCTTGGATTTGAACAGAGATGGTTGTACCATTTTTGAAATTGTATCCTAATAGTGCTTTTCTTACCCTTTTATTTACTACGAGGGCTACTCAGTTCTTTTTCGGGGATTCTTGCCCACCATAGTACATACAATGGCCATCTAAATTAAGTTCACCCATTACAAATGCCTATGTTTAATCTTCCCATTACCTGTTCGACCATCTCCAACTTGCCTTGGTTCTTAGATTTTACATTCCAGGTTCCTATGCAATATTGTTCTTTACAGCATCAGAGGCTGTTTCTGCTCTTACCTCATTTAATCTTAATGAAGGAGATCCAAATCTTTGGAATCTGGTCCTCAGGAAATCCAGTCCAAGTAGTTCCACAGCATGGTGAGGACCCCATATGTCTGCATGGGGCACTTACCACCCAATGGCAATGGGTGCTAAACAGGACTGCTGAGCAGACTCCATAATATGCATCCTGAGGTTCTGATTAGTGCAGAGCAGGAAGGTCTGCAGGTGGTACAGTGTGATCGGCCCACATAGTTGTCAATCATGGGTCACTTCTGGCTACAGTGGGCGTGGCGGAGACACACGCTTCGTAGCTGCCTACATAGACACTATGGGGCTTGTGCTCAGCTTCATAGACCTCTATGAGGGACTTGCGTGCCTAAGTAGTGTGTGTGTTGAGGGGCAGAGGCAGAGCCACCCTGCTGCAAATGGCAGCCTCTAGGCGTGCCTCAGGACCCCATTGGCCTGACATGCATTCCAAAGCATGATCTGGTCATCATGTCCAGATTACAGGTGTCTACTACTAATCCGTATTTAAGGGTTTGAAGATCCCATTAAGTCTGGAATTTGATAGCGCTTGTGCAGTCAACATGTTCCAAATGGGATCCTCATGGAGTTGTCAGCATGGAAGGTACATAGAGGGTTCTGTACCAAATGCATTCCAATCAAGTTCCTAATGGGGTCATCAGGGCCCATGTGGGAATGGCCAGAGTTTCCTTTCATCACCAGACATATCCACAGCTGAGTAGCCTTTCAGATTTGGCTCAGCCAGTTCACATTTTCTGGAGCTACTTGAAATTGCCTGGCACTCTTCCCTAGTAATGTATTGGACACCTTCTGACCTCAAGGACTCATGTTCTTGTGTTATGTATTTTAGCCTTTCGATACTGTCCATGGGGTTTTCATGGCAAGGATAGTGGAGTGGTTTGCCACAGACTTCAGCTTCAGTTTTAGCCATTATTAGAGACCTGTAGCCAGAGAACACAGTGTCTGGATAGTGCTGTTCCCTACGCAACCCCATTGCGATTTAGAGAAGAATGAATTATTAAATATATTATTTATACAGTTCTTAAAAGCAGCCAAAAACAGTGGAAGATTTAATCCTACTGTAGATTTCTGTTCCCTTCATGTTCTTTATCTGCAGAGAACCAGTCATGACTTATATGATTGCAACAGTGTTTGTCTTTCACTATATTTTAAACAATGACAACAACAATCATGAAAATGATAATAATGATGGTGCATATTTATCAGAAAACAGCTGGCGCTTGCAGGATGGATAATTTTGCCTTGCTGCATTTGGAATTGATTTGAAATTACTTGTGTGCTGGGATCATGATAAGGAAAGCTGAGGGTTAGCCAGCCACCCCACACCCGGAGTTTGAATAGGAAAACCATATTGTGACTGTTGAGATTATTTGTCCACGGGGAAGGATGGTTCACTGAAAACAGACTCTGAATTTTATCAGTACTGCAGAATTGTTCTTTCCTAGCAGGTGAGAAAGATGTAACTATTTCAGCTCTAACCAATTCTACTTCTAGAAGCAGCTGCAAACTGCTCTGTCTGAACCTTTCAGAAAGACTTGTCAACAGTAGGCGAATGGCAACATCTCTGTCACTTGTATTTGAATGACAGAATGACTGAAAGTGTATGACTCGTTTTTCCACCCCTCTGAAATCCAGGATCATAAACCATTTCTCAGCTTTCTCAACTCTCTAGTTCTAGAGTTGCTTTCAGCTTGTCACATGTTGATCTGCCTCACCACAATATGAATGTTGGGGATGAACTGAACTTCCCTCATTGAATGTGCACATTGTGAAATAACAGTGTGGTTTTATTAAAAAGAAAAGGATTGGACACCCTATTGTTTGCATGTAGAACTTTTTACTGGCTTATGCCCTTCACTGAGAAGAAGAAGAGTTGGCTTTTCTACCCCGCTTTTCTCACCCACTTAAGGGGACTCAAAGCAGCTGACAAAGCTTTTCTATTATTCTCCCCACAACAGACATCCTGTGAGGTAGGTGGGGCTGTGAGAGCTCAGAAGAGAGCTGTGACTAGCCCAAGGTCACCCAGCTGCCTTCATGGGGGAGGATGGAATCAAACCTGGTGTTCCCAGATAAGAGTCTGGCTCCCTAACCACTAGACCAAACTGGCTCACAAGATGCACCTTGTTTAACTGTGTGAAAGCATACAGATGTCTATGGATAGGTGTGATGATCTTTTGAAACCTTAGAAAAATATGCCTATTACTGGGGGGGGGGGGACGACAACGACTCACTTACTGAGCGGAACATAGGCCATGACATTCTCCTTGTCCTTGAGTTCCATCTCCCATGAACTCAAGGCAATGTGGACACAGAAGTGATAAGAGTTGTCATCCATTATCTTCTTGATGATCACAGGCCTCTAAAGCACTTTTTTGTGGGGTGGGAGGATTTAGGCCACATCAAATTTATAGATGTGTGTAAAGATTGCAGAGTAGTGTAAAGCTGTGAGTGTTGCCTCTTAGGAACTATGGGTTGATCAATATCAACTCTCTTTTCTAATAACAGAGACAAATCTTGATTTAACAGATCTCAGGTCTATCTGATATAACAGACAAATTTATGTCTAATTCCGCAGTTGAAAATAGTTTCTTCCAGTCTACATCCACTTAAGGGCATCTTCTTCAGGAAACACAGGATCTGAAGCCCCAAAGAAACTTCAAGAGACCTATTCAGATTCTGAAGAGACCTTCCTCTCCATTATTTCCATTTACTGTAAATCAGTATTTTTCTTTTTTGTTTTCACATTTTCAGAGCAGGAGACAACCATCAGTCACATCAATAATGGTTACTGTAATCTCAAATCCGGTGTAAATTGGGACATAATCTGAGAATCTTGATCATCACAAAGAGGACAGAAGACAGCAAGATAATTTCAGCACCAAGGAGAGCATCCAGTATATATATATTTCCAAAGTCTCCATGGAGACATATGTCCTTGGACCATCTGCTGGTACTGCAATCCATTTTATGTTTAGGCCTTGTTGACTGGCAAACAAAGAAAGGAGCATCTCCAAAACATTCTAAAACCTTTGAAATGAAGGAATGTAAGATTTAATGAAGTACTGCCAAGGAACTAAGAAGGGATGAGGAAGATGAGGATGATATTTTGAATTTTGATGAAAGAAGAACTGAGGGCTTTACTTTTTTACACTCTGACTTACTTAAGGAGGCTGTGTTATACAGCAGCTTGCATTGATTAAGAATTCGTCGAGAATGCCTGATGTTGTATTAACATTGATGAAGTGCTTCCTTGCTACGTTTTGCATGCCGTTGCCATAGTGACTTCACTATAAAGTGACCCAAATTAATTTTCCACCAGCCAAACTTAGTGCCTGACGGTGCCTCATCTTATTCTTTGGATAAGGAGGCTAGGATTTACAGATGAACCAGCCTTGGAAAAGAATGAATTATTTACACAGACACACACACACACACAAAGACATGGACACATGACTGTTCGAGTAAAACATTTACTCACTTATTTACTTGTGCCTTGGGCTTTTTTTTCTTTTGATCTGCAAAAATAAAATAAAACAAAAACCCTGTTCATTCTTTTTCATGCACCATAATGACAAAGTGTCTTTTGTCCAAATGAATCAAAACATGTAATTGGAGGGACCTGCCATTAAATCACTACAATCTCTCTCTTTCAAAGAGCAGTTAGAAAAATGAAGAAATGAAGCCTTTCACAGCTTCATATGCTAAATGGGCATATGTTAAGGCTAAGCTTTTAACAACTCTGTTTTTCTAAGAGAACAAAACCTGTGATTTCTCTGAGGGAACAAGTCCCTCCATGCTTAAGACATAAAGTCAGTGTTTCTCTAACAATCTGTGCAGTTAGGTAAACCAGCAAAAGCATTTAAGGAGGTAGAAGGAAGGCATTGATCCTCCCTGGTCATTCTAGCTGAGGATGGCTTAAGTTTCCAAAATGTTTAGGCATTTGGATAATTTTTAGCAGATACCTGTTTTTCTGCAGATTGATAACTGGTATGTTTAACTTGCAATGTTTGGAAATGTTCTGAATATTTTATTGGAGTCAAATGGGGTATTTCTGAGCCAGTTTGGTCTAGTGGTTAGGGCAGTGATGGCTAACCTTTTGAGCTTGGTGTGTCAAAATTCACAAGAAAACCTAGCTTAACTCAGGTGCTGTGTCACTTCCAGAAATATCCATAATTTTGTGATATTTCTAGTTCTAGTAAGAAAGTTATATTTTTGATATATGTATTTTATTAAAAGCAAAAATGAATAATTCTTTACATTTGCTAAATCTTCAATTGAAAGTTGGTATTTTGTACACTTCAAGAACAAGCAAGCACTACATGCCCAGGTGCCAGGGTGACCAGGTGTGTCACCTAAAAGGGCTTGGCGTGTCACCTGTGACACGCGTGTCATAGGTTGGCCATCACCGGGTTAGGGAGTTGGACTCTTATGTGGGAATATGGGGTTTGATTCTGCCCTCCCCCACGAAGCCAGCTGGGTGACCTTGGGCTAATGACAGCTCTCTTCTGAGCTCTCACAGGCCCACCTACCTCACAGGGTGTCTATTGTGGGGAGAAGAATAGAAAAGCTTTGTCAGTTGCTTTGAGTCCCTTTAAATGGGTGGGAAAAGTGGGGTAGAACAGCCAACTCTTCTTCTTCTGGAGATTGACCAAGAGTATTCATGTTTAGCAGAACACTCTGGAACCTTTTGACTATTTTGAGTGAACGTTGTATGCAAACCACCTGTTCCTTGTATCCCATGGGGAACACAGTCCACTCAAAAGGTCTCTGATAAGTGCATCTTGCTTGCCAAAGATACACCCAGCTTGTTGTTTTTTGTCGTTAATATTGGATATATACATATAGTGCACAAACTGTACATCAATCTTTATGAAGAACACATAAAAGTATAAATATACTTTTTTTAAAAAAATAAAGTCTTCAGAAGCCCACTCCAGTGTGGTCTGATCATGTTCCCCCAAAACCTGAGAAATATGAAGTGGTATTGCTGAATCTTACACTTGGTCCAGGAGCCTGAAAAGCACCTCTGCATGGGAAGAAACAAAGGTTTCCCAAGCATGGTCAATTCTGTATAAGGAATGCCAACTCCAACACAGTGGCTACCTTCATCTGAATTTAGTGAATTCTGCCTTCCCCCTTGAAGCCAGCTGGGAGACCTTGGGCTAGTCACATCTCTCTTCTGAGCTCTCACAGCCCCACCTATCTCATAGGGTGTTCTGTAGTGGTGAGAAGAATAGAAAAGCTTTGTCAGCTGCTTTGAGTCCCCTTAAATGGATGAGAAAAGTGGGGTAGAAAAGCCACCTCTCCTTCTCCTTCTCCTCTTCCTTCTCCTTTGTGTAAGTGTACTTCAAATCAGCTTCCAATTGTGGCCTTTCCATCCACCAACCAGAAGATGCATTTTGGTTGATGGGAGTTTATAAAATCATGCACGAGGAGGAAAGGATGGATAGAGAAAAAATATTTTCCCTATTGCAGATAACTAGATCTAGGGGCATTCTATGATGCTGACGGGTAGGAGAGTTAGGACCAACAAGGGGAAGGCTGTTTTTGTTGTTCACTCAGAAAGTCTTCAGCCTATGGCATTTACTATAGGGGATGGTGATGCCCACTAGCCTGGATAGATGCAAGAAGAAACCAGAATGGATGCCTAGATACTGCTCTGGGTTGGAGAGACAAGCAGAGTGCCTCTGAAGGACATCTGCAGGGCATTGAGAGCAGTGGAGTATTTCACCTTTATCTTATGTTTGAGAATGCCCAGAAGCAAACAGTAGTACATTATACAGATAAAATGCCGGACTAAATGGTCTGTGGAGAAATGCAGCAGGGCTTCTCTCAAGTTCTTATGAGATGAGAGGAGGTGGTCTCTCTACTCGGTCAGAGAGTGAATTTGTTTTTATTTTAAAATAAAAGCAGCATGATCGGAAAGGGAAAGAGTGGTATACAAATGAAAACAACTGACAAACAATAAACTGATTACAATCTTTCGTGCTTACATCTCAGACAATTATGCTTTTCTCTCTCTTTTAAAAATAACACACAATGAGAAATACTCTTAATATTCTGAAATCTTCATTCTCGTAACTCACAGTGATCTATTAGGAATATCAATTTCTTCTAGTGATGAATAGACTTTTAATGTCACTAATGTATGCTTTAGATTTTTATGGCATTCCTTTACCCCTGCCCACCCTTCTATCTTCAGGGTCCTGCTCTTTTATTAAAAATGGAAGCCAGTTCTTCACCGTATTATAGCTGGCAGGTAGGAGCGTAATGTCTGAGCACAGCTTATCTTTGATTGCCAAAATCCCTGAGAAATTAAGAAACTGCTCACAGCACCGATAGATAATTTTAAGTCTAGTACTTGAAACTGAACACTGACATTAAAAGGGGTGCAGAATCATTGCTTTTGTGAGCCTGGTAATGAGAGGAGACTGAATGACTTGGTTTTGGTTTTAGGAATGTGCAAGAATATTCAAAATATTCATTATTCAATTGATTTCAGCTGAATTCAGACATTCAAATTTGAATCAAATGTCCAGACTTTCATTTTTTAATATTCAAACGAAAGTAAATATTTCAAATCATTCATTCAAGTCATGCAGACATTCGTATGTGTACAGATACTTATGCATTACATACATATCTGTACTCATCTTTACGAATATGTTCAGGATGAAAACGAGATGCGTACGGGATAAAAATGGGATGCGTACAGGTGTGTCCAGATGCGTACGGATACATCTGAATGTTGGAGACATTTGTATTATCAAATTTGTATTGAATATTTGTACAAATAGATGTGAATGTATTCGAATCAGTTCAAATTTTAATACATTCATTTCTTCCTTTATTCGTATGGATTCGGACATTTGAATATTTGATTTGAATTAAAAATTTCATTCGTGGATACCCCTGCTTGGTTTTCATTAGGAGCTGTCCAACTTACAACAGCTAAAAAAAGAAAGGAATATGTTTATTTAATCTAGTTGGGTCAGCCTGAAAGTTAATTTTCTTCCCCTTTCACTTTCCAGTAGCATTCCCTTTGGTAAAGTTGCAAGCAACACATGATAAGTTTGTGATCCCTTGCCCTTTGACAAAGAGCCTAATCACAAAAACTGAAGTTCTTCTGAACATGGAGCTGTGCAAATATGCCGCTTACAGATCTTCAAAACCTCACTAAGGGCTCCTTTCTGTAGTAGCACAAGACATCTGGATTCATCTTCTAATCACATGAGACAAGGCCCAGGCCTATGTATTTTCAGAGGTGGTAGATTCTGTTCACCTTGGTGTTCTCTGAAGAGCTCTTCTGACATGGGACTTTTTAATTCCCATGGTGTTTAAAAAAGTATTTATGGATGGGACAACTCAAGTGTACATGATGTTAGACATGTGCACAAATATTCAAATGCATTTGAAATTCGATCAAATCAACTGAATTTTGATGTTCAAATTTGAATTGAATGTCCTTAAATTTTAATTTAAAGATTTTATTCAAATTTTGAATTGTGGATCTATTTGTTCAAATTATCTGGACATTCATATGTGTACTGGTTTGTACACGATGCGTACTTGAAGATCTGCATCTTTCTCACAACCGTATCCATTTGTACAGATCCATATGGGATGAAAACGGGTTGCATACAGGATAACTACAGGATGCATATGGCCGTGTATGGATGTGTACAGATATGTACAGACCCAGGGAAGATGCATACGGGCATCTACGGGTGTTGGTAGCATTCGTAAGTGCAAATTCAAGTGAAAAATTTGAATGAATAGATTTGAATTTGCTTAATTCAAATTGAATTATTCAAATTGAATTGAATGGGGTTTTTGGTGACAAGTGGAGACTTATCTTTTTATCTAGGCTTTTCCAGAGTGAATATTTGTTTGTTTTCCCATCCTTGATTATAATCATATATTTTGAAATTATTATGATTTCAGCTGCTTTTAGTCTCTATGTTATGTAATCCACTTTGATATTATATTAACCATACACACACATTTTTTAAAAAAATGATAGCTAGTTGGATAGATAGATGATAGATAGGAACAGTTTCATAAGCAAATCTTGTGTTTCATAAAAACATTAAATTCCATTGTTAAGCTGTTATCTCGGCAATCTTTTTGATAATTAACATAATGAAATAATATGGGTGGACTCCAGTTCTAATTCCACCAAATACTAAGGATGTAGGAACTTTAGCATTCCATAAATCTCAGCAAAAAATATAAGACATATCCTTTGCAATCAAAACAACACTCCAACCTTTTATACTTGTGGCCAACTCAATGCTTACAGAACCATGCAGGTGGAACTTCCAGGCAACAGTCCTTTCCAATATGCATTCCTGATTCACATTACTTCTCAGAATACCTTCTAATATTGGCGAGAGATGGGACAAAAAAAGCATTGCATGTTTAAAGTTTCCTGCTGCTGCTGCTGCTTTAAGAGTAGATAAATTCAAGTGATTGGCAGCTTGCTTGATGAAGAAAGAGGTAGATCATCAGTTTACTCACTTGCAGTCAGTAAACCTGAAAAGTTTTTAGTCCAAAATGATGCTTGACCTTATTCACTACAGCTTCCCAATTATCCTCCTTGACCAAACTGTCAGTTCCCTGAAGCTACCTGTTCTCAAGGAAGCAAGTTACTTTAAGAAGGTTATGCTTTTCCCACCTGGATTTCCTGGGAGCAGTTGGAATCTCTGTGGCTATTAATAATGTTGGCATCCCTTGATTTATTTAATTAGCCTTTAAAGCCTCAAAGATTGGTGTCCTCACCTACATTTGTTGGCAGTGTAGTTCATTGGGTACGCGTCCCTGTTTGTGCAGTAATCTGACTTTGGGAATGGAAAAAAAAACCCTGAATGGGCAGAAGTATGGCTTCATCTATACAAAGACCCAGTTGGAGATGAGGCCACTGCTTCAATGGAGCTGGGAGGGCCTTGGTCTCACTCACAGAACCCCCTGGAAGAATCTGAATTTCCTAGCTGGGGATGTTACTGGGGATGAGAAATGGGCCCAGAAACCCAGCTGCCTACACTGTACCTGACCCAGAACTCCAAGGCTAGATTCCACATGGGGGAATACAGTGGACACACATTGTCCCTGTGCCAACTTAGTGGTCATGGAAGGCACTCAAACTGGAAATCCCGTTTGGCCTCTCTTGATCCTGGGGGAAGAACTGTCCACGTCTGAACTGATTACATGTGAACACCTCTCCAGGTAACCCTCTGTCATCCAGTGTCCATTCTGTCCGTGGTGCTTACAATACAATGCAAATTGCTTGATAGGAAAAGCTTACCTTGACCTGGATTTTAGCTTGGCTGACTAGCTTGGAGGCCTCCTGGCTGACTAGCTTGGAGGCTGATAGTCCTGGGAGCCCTCTTCACAAAATAGGCTAGGGTGCTTTTACATTGTTTTCTTGCTAGCTTGAGTGATCCAACAATTTCAAGTTCTACCTTCAAGAGTTCCCGCCAGTCCCCTAATACACCACAGCAGGGGAGTGTTGATGACTCAGCATGATTCAGCAGAAACTCATGTTTTCTTGCACATCTGTGTTTTGTTTCGCTTGTAAATGCAAAAACCCGACTAAGTATTACTGTGAAAACTTTTCTCAGTTATGAATACCAAAAAATTTTATTATCTCTAAGGTCCTGGGTTGCATTCTATTGCTTTCAGTCAGACACAGAAACTCTGTTTTCTTCCTAGGAATTGTGCTTGCCTGTCAGATTATATAAAGCTAAGACAGGTGAGGTATGAATTGAACTTTTGACGCAAAGGTGTTAGACAATTAAAAATGTAAATGAGCTGTTTCCTTTCTTTTGCCATGTGCTAATGTCTTTATATTCTACCTTACCTTGTTCCAGTAAACTTAATGAGACCACAGTAGACACTGAAGTCTTAATAATGCCAGGAGAAGACAGATTACTCACATGAAGGAAGTGCCCTCAAGTCCGACCTTTTCAAACGCTTACTGTGACACTGAGGGCTACAATACTTTCTCATGGAGTTGCATAAAAGCTTATGCAAAATCTTTAAGGATGCTTTTGTTCAAATATGCTTGGAAGCAGAGTGGGAGGATTTTGTTCTTCCATGATAAGGTTGCTCCATTTTTTTTGCATTTTCTCTAGTCATGCACTATTTTGAGCTATTACATAAGAACATAAGAGAGGCCCTGCTGGATCAGGCCACAGCCCATCCAGTCCAGCATCCTGTCGCACACAGTGGCCCACCAAATGCTCATGGGCATCTCAAACAGAGACAAGGACAAACCTTCTCCTGCTCTAGAATCCCAGCAAATGGCCTTAGAAGTGCCCAGGTCCCCCCCCCCAGCCTGAAAGAGGCACCTACACATTCGTTCTAGTAGCCATCAATACATCTGTCATCCGTAAATTTGTCTAACTCTACCTTAAAGCCATCTAGACTGGTAGCTGTCACCACCTCTTCCGGCAGCACATTCCATAAGCCGATGACCCTCTGGGTGAAGAAATACTTCTCCTGTCAGACCATACTCTCCTATCCATCAGCTTCATAGAGTGCCCCCTGGTTCTAGTGTTGTGCGATAGAGAAAATAAAATTTCTCTATCCACCTTTTCTACACTGTGCATAATTTTATATACTTCAATCAGGTCCCCTCTTAAATGCCGTCTCTCCAGACTGAAGAGGCCTAGACGTTGCAGCCTGTCCGGCCTAGGGGATGCACTGAAATGGACACAACAAATTCTGTGTTGCAATACTCAAAGCACCAAGCACATTTATTTAATTAATAACAAATGGACAAACAAGATTTCAGCAGAACAGTGAGGTCTTTCTGTAGTCCTTTTACATTCCTAGCATTTCACTGATTATCAGTTGCTGTGTTCAAGGATGCAAAATTACTTATTTAATCCACATTATTTGGATAATTTGGAGTAAAGCTCATTCAGACACATTTTGGATTGTCCATGCTTTATTCCAGTTTATCCAAATAATGCAGAAGAAGTAAGTGATAGTTGGATGAAACTTCAGTCAGATTGTTGTTGTTAGGGTTAGGTTGTTGTTGTTAGGTTCTGTACATGAAATGCTTGCTCTGTGAGATAGAATCATAGAACTGAGGGGTTGGCAGGGTCATCTAATTCAACTCTTAGCAACAATTGGCAGACAAAATAAAACACTGTTGAGGATTGGGTGCTGTCTGGTGCAAGCTACTACTGCTGAAATCCTGATATCAGTGCAGCTATTTCAGATATGGGGATTCTGAACCTGGACTCCATATGCCAGATGCAGGATGAAAACTCAAAGAATTAGAAGCCTTCCCACCTGCAGTTGTTGATATGTTCTTTACCTCCATCCTCTGCCTCCAAAGGGACTTCTAACTCAAAACAGACTACATCTGTAGAGAACCTTCATTATCTTTTCTGGCGATGTCATGGTAGGGTCACAGAAACCAGTCTAGCCCAACACACACTAGTACTTGTTGTCCACCAAACCTGGGACCTTCTACTTGTTGTCCACCAAACCTGGGACCACCTACTTGTTGGCCATCCAACCTGGGACGATCACTTCCACAATGGACATGCCATGTTCAACTCTTTTATTGCTACAAACCACTGGGGGACCACTGGTTGCAGATCCAGATCAGATAAATACCAAGCAGTACCTTTCATGCTTTTCCATCCTTTGTCCCTTCAACTTTCCCAAAACCCTCATGCTGACACCCTTACTATGGCAAGATGCAATATTTTCCAGGCTATTCTCATTACCTTGGATATTTTCAACCTTTGATGAACAAATCAAGGCATGGGGTGTGGCACACTGCAAATAATTTGCATCTTCAGCTGGGGTCATTAAATCCAGGGGGTCTAACAGAAAGAATGAAAAACAGTTCACAGCCTTGGGCCCTTTTAAACATTTAGGTTGTGGTCACACCTTCACTTTAGTTCATTTTATTTGTGAACTTTCCTCCCTTCAATCTTACTTTCCCAAGTCCTGATTTTTACTGGTCTCAAGCCTTTATAGAGTATTAATTGGTTTTCATTTTTTGAGTCTGATCAGGGAAGAGGACTAAACAGGGCTGAACCATACTATAGTGGATGGATACTGCATGAATTTGCTTTCCGTTTTGCCCAGTAGGTGATTAGTCGCTGTTGAGTCACAGAACTTTTATCCTATCAGAGCACCAGGGGTCTTGTGATGGTAGAGAGGGATGAAGAACTTTTTTAAAAAAATCTTCATAAAGGAGTCTCAGGATGGGAACAGAAAGGTGTTTGCATAGTGACCCAAACTGAGGATGACCTGAGGAAGGATTATCACCTATTGGATGTGGTCAGACTTAGTGCATTTTGAGTCCTGTTTCTTAATAAGACAATTTCATCAAGGTGTGACCACTGCCATAAAAGAACAGTGAGTTGACCCTCCTATGGGACAACAATCCAGAAATCCAACCATGATTATTATTGGGTTGGATCAAAAGGCCGTACAAGAATCAACAACAATCCAGCTTTTCCAATCCACATGCATGTACTGGGGTCACAGCTTTCTCTTATGAACTACAAAGCTCTCAATGTGTTGTTTATTTATTTACAGATCTAAGAACTTTGGGATGGCATTCATCTTTTAAGTCTATTTCTAAAACTTCTGTGGCTGAAAAAAAGCCTTGAGCTTTGCAATAGGGCAATGTGGATGGTTTGGACTAAATGTGCCTCTGGGCTTGTCCACACTGACCTCTTGTGGTACAAACACCACAAAGCCACCATTCAAAGCCTACCTTAGTAGGGCTGTGCACTAATGTTCTTTTGACATTCTATCTGAATAAAATCAAATACCCGAAAATCCAATTTGATTTGAATCTTTTAAATTTAACAAGATTTGAGTCATATTTACCAAATTTCAATGTATTCGTTTGGATTTTTTATTCAAATCTGCACATACGAATGTCAACAACATTTGTATGTGCACATATGCATCTTCCCCACATCTGTACACATCTGTATGCGTCTGTACACGTCCTCATGCATCCCATAGTTTTCCCATATGCAACCTGTTTTTGTCCTGTGCGGATCCTCAAGTACGCAACGTGTAGGAACCCATACACATACGAATGTCTGTATAATTCAAACAAATAGATCTGAAGTTCAAAATTCAATTTGAATGTTTACATTTGAATTTTGGGACATTCTACTCAAGTTCGAATGTCAAAATTCAGCACATTTGATTGGATTTCGAATGCCTACAAATATTCGTGCATATCCCTCTACCTCAGTGTCTACCAATGATGATGATGACCATTGTAGTAGTAGTGGTAGTAGTAGAAATAGTAATGGTAATGGTTATGCTCCTTTTACCAAAGGCAGAACAACAAACATGCAATCAATGCAGACAAACAAAAGAAAAAAAGTTAAACATTATAAATATATAAATATCCTCACTAGATGCTTCACTCCTCCACAGTCCCATAGGTGACTCACTCTGGTGAATCAGGAAAAAAGATCTTCAGCCCCTTCCAAATGTGGAGACCCTCCTCCAGCCAAAGGTCTAGAGGAAGACTGTTGCGCAGCTGAGGTAGCTGTACATGTTGGTAGAACAGCCAATAATCCCTTGGCTATAGAGTGTAGGTTCCTAGACGGTACATACCGTGTCAGCTGAGCTGCCAAATAACTAGGAAGATTAGAATGCAGGATTTAAACACCCATACAAAAATTTTTAAATAATCCCTAATTCAAATTGGCAAGCAATGGAGGCTTCTGAAAGGGGTGAAGACATGCAAATATTTAGAAAGATCTAAAACAACCTAAATGGCACTATTCTGAACTAAAATCAGATGCAACAGACTGTAGAAATGGAAACTTGATGTTTAGATACCATCATATGCAGCATGTCCAACAAACATTGATGTGTGAAGGGAAAAAAGCAGTGGAAACCAATTGCATAGAAGGCAATAGTTAAGAGACGCTTTCCCATGGAACAGAACTGTGATGTGGGGCAGAAATATGCAATTCAGTATGGTGATACCAGGATGCTTGTAATGAAAATAGTTTAAAGACTTCATCTACTCTGCCAAGTCACAAGTTCCCTTATAGTCCTCCCTTTGCACCTTTTTCATGTATTGTTTTTGATGTAACCACATAAAGATAATACAGTATGCTTGCCTTCACTGTACTGTTGCTTTCATGTGGAATTAAGCAAGAGCTGTCAACAGTCAGCAATTGTGCTAAAAGCCTTTGCCATGCTTTCATCTGGCACTTTACATTGTTGAGCCTCTGAAGCTACTTCTAAACATCAGCAGTTTTGTTGTGGGAAGGAGGACAAAAGCAGGGTATCATTTAATTTTTCTTCCAAATGTCATGTTGCATCTATTTGCAACCAGGCCTCCTCTGTGAAGGTGCCTAGTCTTACAATATCCTTCCTTTGGGTATTTGCAAAGTGACTAATATCCTACAGATTTTGGGTGCATATTGAAAATGAAAGTTTTACCTAGACCTTCCTGGGTAAAACCAACCTTCCTCTTTCTTTCTTTCTTTCTTTCTTTCTTTCTTTCTTTCTTTCTTTCTTTCTTTCTTTCTTTCTTTCTTTCTTTCTTCCTTCCTTTCTTCCTTTCTTCCTTCCTTCCTTCCTTCCTTCCTTCCTTCCTTCCTGTTTTATAATGAAATGCCTTGAGCTTTTATTTTTTATTCAGAAGCTGTATAGAAATATTGTAAATAAATAAACAAATGTTGAAGATTCAGTAAACCATATTTGTATTATGTAGTGATTGGGATAAATTGATTACGTATACTTATTCCTGACTGTGTAGAGACTACTGCCCTATCACTTTGATAGCTGACCACAATTTCCTGTCCAGCAGAAGATGAAGGTACCTTTCCAGGGCCAGTTCTAAACTGCTCTATAGCACTTTTGAAGGAAGAATGGATGCATGAGAAGGAATCCATGCAGGGACAAGGGCAAAGCTCTTCTTGGAGCAAGGTTGACACCCTGATCACTTAGGGAGGGTGCTAAGTAGATCAGAGTGAGGGCAAGGGTGGCCACACCAGCCAGGATGCTTCTTGGGGTACAGTTTAAAGAACATTAGGCAAACAGTTGGCCTTTCGGAGATAGGACCTGTCAGATGGCATTTTTGCACCCACTAACAGGAGCAGTTCTATCTGCATTGCTCTGCAGCCATAGGCACTCATAGTAGGATAATCCCTCCCAGGAACGATCCAGCTATGGACAATTAAAAAAACAGACCACAGCCTGCCCTGAAGTTCCTGGACCACTCCTGGAGAGGTGATTTTGCATTCTCTTCCAGGTAAGGTGCAGCAAGAAATTTTGCATTCATTTGAATAGATCCCCTTTGAATGTGGTAGGATTCAATTTGATACAAATGTTCCATATGAATTTGATACAAATGTTAGATATGTATCCACTACATATCCCATACGTATCCTCTCGAAATGCATCAAATCCACCCTGAATCATAAAATGTAAAGAAACTTCATAAAAATGGTCCAAAGTATTCAATTCAAATCCAAATGTCAGCCTTCAAATGTGCCAACATTTTATTTGAATCCAAATGTCCAAATTTGTCCAAATTTGTATGAATAACAAATATATAAATATTCATGCACATCTCTACTAGGGATGGTCATCCTGTTGCTAGCAATCTCCATAGCATGCCACACCATTACTGGCCTGATCAGCCAAGAGTGCTCTCTGCAACATATGTCACTCGTAAGTGTAAGACACATAATGCTGTCTTACAGACTTACACAAGTAAAAAATTCTGTTGTATTCCTTACATGTGTTGTCTTTAAGGAGGGCTCCTTTTGTACTTAATGGCAAAAATCCTTCAGCCAAGCACAGAATCTGGAGAGATGACACAGGGTGTTTTTCCACTGTCACTAGAAGTATCCATTAAGTACCCATTAATGGGTACAAAAATGCCATTATGTACCCATTAATGGGTACTTAATGGGTACTTCTAGTGACAGTGGAAAAACACCCACAGTAAAAGACCAACCCAGATCAATTACCTGTGGACATAATTCCAATAGTCATTTTCAATATATCCCATGTGCCATCATTTGCAAAATACAATATTAGTAAATAATGGAATAAGTAATCATATCAGCCTGTATAGCTACGTCCCAGGAACCAAATGGCCACAAAGACAAACCGTTTAGTTTGAAAAATATCACAACTGTAGCTAACCCGCATAGAGTCCAATAGGGCATAATTGTAAAAATGGACTGTGCTGACATATCTTGAATAAGCACCAGATATTTTGGGTTTCCCAAATGTTCTAATGCTCCTATCCATCAGCTCAGGCCTTATGGATGGATCTCAGTGATCCAAACACCTATCGCTCAGAAGAGAAGGCTTAAAAATAAAATTCATTGCATGCAAACTAATCCAGTTCCCAGCAATAATAATAAAAAAAATTCAATTAATTTGCACCTTATTCTAATCACCCCAAGTCTGTTCCTCTTCAATTCATTTAGCCCAATTTCCCACTCTGATCCGGTTTAAAATCAATTTTCCTTCATTTAATTAGGCTTTTCTTCAATTATCATTATGGCTTCCCCTAAATTAAACTCAAAATGCATACAACTTGTATGATTTTCTTCTAGCCTGGAGGAGATCTGAGACAAAGTGGCTGAACTTGTGGCTGACCGTTATCTTTTCCACACAGCTCCCCACATAGTTTCTACATTGACATCTCTGTTTGCATCTGTGCTGTACAGTTTGATCAGAGTGGTTTTACTATTCTTTTCATTCAGTGGCACACCAGTAGCTCTCTATTGACAAACTCTAATGACACAAGAATTTAAACAAAGTGAGCAAGTCACTTCGAAGTTTACTCCAAAGATGAGCACAGACTTGAAAGATGCTCCAGAACTATTTTGCACAGACTTCGAATTGACTTCAAAATCACTTCGGAACCACTTCAGAGATTGCACCCCCTGTCTCCTCAAACACCTGGGGTGACAGGCAGACCCCTCATGGGTAGATCCAGATTTCCAAATGGGTGCTCCAGTGTTTCCATTGATATTGGGTGCTAGACCACCCATGGAAACACATTGGGTACTTCCCTTAATCCGGATCTACTAGATCCAGATTAAGGGAAGTACCCATTCCCTGGATCTGGATCTTCTTAGATCTGGATTAAAGGAGCACGGTGGAAAAAACACCCCTGTTCTGTAACACATAAAGCAGAAAGGAATGGATGAAGTTTAAAGGACAGATCAGGCAGCTGAGTGATATTTCATATCCCTAAAAGAGACCTCAAGGCTTCTTCCTCTCTTAACGATCTTCTGCACACTAAGACATTTTTTAGCCATGAAGTTCTGCACATTGATGTTAAGGTAGTTCAATCCCATGAGAGCTATAATATCACTTGCGTGAATGCTTTAATCAGCTGTAAGTGCATTGCACTCAGAGTAAAAGCATGCCATGTAAAGAATGGTGACATTTATAAGGCATTGGCCGTTATTCAAGAAGTGCATGGCATGAACAACCTTGGAAGGCAATCATAATGAATGGTTTCACCTAATATGAAGGCCATGGAGTCCTGTCCTAGCTTCCTGAGCTCCCTAACAGCAGGAAGGACTTTAAGCTCTCTCTCCAAAAAGAGAGGAAAGTGGGCTCAGATGCCTATAAAATGTGGCCATCCTGATTTACTTGGGAGAGATACAAATCTGGAAATAACTGCTCTGATTTTGATAGATGTCTATATCCATCTTGCCATAGTAAAATTGTGACCACCTGAGTACCATCTCAGCCTGTGGATAGAACATAAGAACATAAGAGAGGCCCTGCTGGATCAGGCCACAGCCCATCTAGTCCAGCATCCCATCACACACAGTGGCCCACCAAATGCTCATGGGCATCTCAAGCAGAGAAAAGGACAAACCTATTCCTGCTCTAGAATCCCAGCAAATGGCCTTAGAAGCATCCTGCTTCCCCCGCCCCCCAGCCCGGAAGATGTACCTAAGAGGTGGTGATTTCATGCTCACCGGCCAGTCATAAGAACATAAGAGAAGCCCTGCTGGATCAGGCCACAGCCCATCTAGTCCAGCATCCTGTCGCACACAGTGGCCCACCAAATGCTCATGGGCATCTCAAGCAGAGACAAGGACAAACCTATACCTGCTCTTGAATCCCAGCAAATGGCATTAGATGTGTCCTGCCAAGCTCTTTTTGACCCTTCTAAAGGTGGGTTCACTTTAAACTAGACTTGGAGCAGACAGCTTCTCAAATTAATTTGGACATCTTCCCAAAAAATCACTGCCTGCTCAGAGAACCTCAAATTGAATGAAAAAAAAAAAAAAGAAAGAATGTACGGGTTTTCTAAAGTAATAGTACAACATTGTAGGGATGTGCACAATTTTTTTTTTTTTTGCATTTGTTTTGTGGCAAATCAAATGTAAGGAAATATGTATTCATTTGAATAGATCTCCTTCAAATGTAGTAGGATTCTATTCGATATGAATATATTCGTACAAATTTGTACATATATCTAATTATGAACGTTTATGTATTGGATACTAGGGCTATGCATGAATACAATTTTTGAATGTATTAAAATTTGAACCAAGTTGAATACATTCGTATCTATTCAGACAAATATTCCATACGTATTTAATGATACGAATGTCAACAACATTCGTATGTACCCGTACACATTTGTATGCATCCATATGCATCCCGTTTTTATCCTGTATGATAGTTCAAAATATTCGTAATCATTCAAATAATAATAATAATAAAACAAATGTCTGGACATTTGATTCAAATTCAAATGTTCAAATCCAGCCGAATTCGATTGAATAACGATTTCAGGAATTTGCCTGGCAACCTGGCATAAGTTGGCTTTTTGGGGGTGGGGGGTTCTGGCAGATTTTTTTCATACAGGGCTGGGGGAGGAGCAATCCAGGATTATGAGTGGGTCTGCCTGGGGCTATAGGCAGGACTGCCTGGCCAGGGTTTTTTTTGGGGGGGGGGTACCTGGTGGGGCATCATCTCCTGGGTTTATTCTGGCATAATGTTTTTAATTTGACATGAATCATCTCCCAATTTTTATCTTGCAATAATTAAGAAAAGGAGCCTGTTTCAATGTAATTGCAGTAGGGGCACTAAAAGCCCTGGATTTTTTCTTGCAGGGTGGGTGCTGCAGTCACTTGGGCAGCTCTCTTAGGTTAGCAAATGCTCTTTCTTCTCTCCACTGAGCTGGTTTCTGGGAAGTACACTGTATTTGTTTTCACTAATGCATAAGATTGGAGCCACTTCATCTCCTTTTGATTTATTTCAGTAACAGCAATCAGGAAAATATGGACTAAATGGATTTTTTTCCCTTAACCAAAAAAAAAGCCCTCTCATAGTGCATAAGATGTTTATGTCTTCTTTATCTATGCGTACACATTCCATTTTAATCACTATTGTAGAGACTTATTTCTAACATACGGGAAGATTTTACACAAAGAAAGGAATGCATACAGAAGAAAAAAGAGATTTAGTAATCATGCGAGAAAAGATTTAGGCCTTTCTGAACTCACTGGTGATCTGGATTAAGAAGCCCCTTAATTAAGATCATGGATCTTCTGATGCACATGTTACTGTGGATCAGGAAGACCTTGCCCCTGCTAGTCTGGCTCTTGTCTTCACCAGTTGAACCAGATCTGGATTAGGAAGACCCTGAATCCAGATCTGTTGTAGACCCATTGAATTGGGTCAACAACTGGATCAAAGACATTGATCGTGGGAGGTATGCAGATAGCATGTCTCTGTGATCCAGAATTACCAGGGAGTAGTTTTCAGTGGCATACCATAGTGCACCATTGAAAAGCACCACCCAAAAAGGGTTCCAAGACTAGGAACTGTAGAAAGCTTGGGGGAGACTACACAGCTTGTGTGAGCTCACTGTGTGAACATTCCCTTAGTGCACCCACATGCAGAAGCTTAGCTTTTGCCAGGCTATGTGGTGGAGAGAGCGGCAGCAGTGGCCTAGAATGTGTGACCAAGCAGTTCTAGGCCAAATCGACTTGGATTCCCTTTCCATCCCAAGACAGACTATGAGGCAAGGCTGTGATCATGCCCAAAAGATCTGACTTCTAGGGGAGAAGGCCTGGATCTCATTGGTGGGGCAAATGGTCTGCAGTACACATGGGATTGAGAAAGCAATTGTGTGATGAAACCCTTCTCTGATGTATGTTGTTTCCTTGGGGAATTATCTGATGGATCAAAAATGGTTGACTTCTGACTGTACTTCTGGTCTACAAGAGAACTCTCTGGAGTGAAAAAGCGGACTGTAGGTTGACTCTTCCCCTCTTTGTGGCTTCACTAACCCAACCACTATATGTGTTGGTTATCATCCTCTCTTGGAATGCAGCTTCCAGTTTCTTGGGTTGGCTTAGGAGCTCCCCAGGAAATGGACCGCTCTAGGACTGCTGGAAGAGCATCATTATGCATGTGTTGGTGCAGACATAATTTTTCTAGTTTATCATAGTTCTATTTTAAGTCAGACACTGCCCTACGTTCATTTAGTGATCTGAACAGGGCATGTATCACATATGTGTAAGGAAGAGATCATTTTGAGAGCAGCAGAGTTTGCCTAAGTGTCATGGAAGTTTTAGTTGGGAAGGAAGGAAGGAACTTATTCAGATACTGTAAAGATATTAATTCTGTGGCTGTTCTAAGACCTTTAATTAACTGAGCCAGCTTTCTAAAGGCTACTTTAGTGTTCCTCATTAATTTGAATTATTATGAGTAATATGAAGGTGTATGTATGGTAGTCAAAGGTAATTGATGCAACTGAGCAACTGAATACAGAATTGTTCATGATTTTTTTTAAAAAAATGGACAAATGTATTTATTTATTTGTCTTTTTTCCTGTCTTATACCTGAAGGTCTCAGGGCTGGTTACAACATTAAAAACCAAATGTAAAATGAACATACTAAAACAATAAAGTGGGGAGGAAAAGCTATTTATTTAGCCAAAGGCCAAAGCAAAGAAGTGTGTCTGCACCACACTCCTCAATTTAGGGGCCATTCCATAATTTAGAGGCCATCACTAAGAAGGCCCTATCCCAGGAGAATTTGTCAAAGAGCCTCTTGGCACCTTTGAACAGGATGCCCATTGGGGATTAAACTATGTTACTGTAACAAATCATATTTAAAAGGGTAAAAAGTACCATTCCTGAACCTAGTCAACTGTCAAGAATTACCCTTGAAAACTTTAGAATCTTGGCTTAATAAAGCAAAGTAATCCTTACAGTCCTGCATACATATTTTGAAGCCTTTGCTTGATTTAGATACTACCATATAAGCTTGGCAGCATTGCTTGGAATGGATTTTTTCAGTTTAATTACGTTGCTTAAGAGATGCTATTAGGGTTAGGGTCCTTGCTGAACTTCTTATTGAATTCTAAAATTCCCCCCACCCCACAAAAAAAACCCCACACATTTATTGCTTTGTCTAGATGGCACTTACTTACTCCTCATTATTTAAATAATCCAGAATGTGTCTGGATCTGTTTGCTCTGAATTATCCAAATAATGCGGAATAAGTAGGTCCTGTCTGGATGAAGCTATACCTTCGTACTTTCTAATTTATTGTTACTACTGCTTTATTTTAACTCAGCAATTATCCATTTGATTTCATTTTCTGTTATTTCTTGATTTAGAAATTGCTGCTTTTTTTGCAAAGGCTGAATCCCGAACTTATCCAGGTAAGTATCAATGTCTGTTTGTATGAGTCAGTCACCAGTTAAACTTCCATGCTTGCAAATTAGATCTGGCAAACCAAGCTCGGCTAAGTCTAAATTCAGCACTGGACCATATTCTAGACTATATCCCACAACAGACGCCTACTGCCTGCGTTCAGGCAGGCCCGTATTCTGAGATATAATCTGGAACAAGACCCAGTGCCGAAAGGGCCTTATACTCTTGCTCTAGCAGGAGCTCTAAAGTGCAGATTTACTGGGCTCCTTTGAAGTCTGAGACTCCATATTGTGATGTGGCACACATGCTGGACTTCAAGAAGCTAAATGAATCTGCAGAGAGCACTTTTGTATACTTCTGGGTGTGCGTATGGCCACCAGCCACAGCTGTTCTTCCTTGTATGTCAGTACCATCTGTGCTGTGTGTATAACTTCTACTACTATCCCAGCCCTTCTTTCAGCCCCTCTTATGTGTAATGCATAGCCTTCTGCTTCCCATTGACGGTGCGTCCCTCTTTCTTCCAGATATATCAATTTGATTGTGCAGCACAGTTAGTTTCAAAGCTTGAAACAGAACAGAAAAGAATGAGTCCTTTGCATTTTTCTTTTAAAAAACAGTACACAGCCACCCGTGTTCTGTTGCATTTAGGAGAACATCTCCGGAGCATGATGAACCAGATATCTTCTCCATCTGCCTTTCTGCTAAGTTTAGGGCCAATGAAGAGAGGCGAGTCCAAATTTCATTTTGCATTTTTAGAATTTTAGCTCTAAGAGCAGAGCTTCACACTTCCAATCACGCATTTAAAAAATTGACTAGTCATCATGTCCCAGCAAATCTTATAGATTTGTACAGAGTTGAGCAAATTTCTTACTGGTTTGTACAGGTTGGCTTCTTTTTTGTGTCATAAACTTCGAGCGGTATTTCTTGCCTTCATCAGCAACTCAATTTAAACACTTAGAGCTTCTGTTTCCTAATTTGTATTATAGATTTATGTCAATACTTTGCATATTTTATCAGTGTTGGAGTATTCCAGTTTGATTATGTTCCATGTCATGGATTCTTCATGTATGTCTCCCATTATTCTATTGCTTTTCTACTGGTGCTTTGTCTACTAATGTAGGGATGTGCACGAATATTTGTAACATTCGATATCCATATGAATTCGGACTTCCATATATGAATCAAATGTTACAACATTCATACATTGACATTCATATTTGTAGAAATGTTTCAGAACATTCATACAAATGCTTTGGAATATTTGTGAACCGGGGAGTTGGAAAAGCGGCTGTGCCAGTCACATCTGCAATGGATCCAGAGTGAATTCAACATGGTCTAAGAGCAGATTCAGAGCGGATAAAGGGTGGTCTTGATGCTTTCAGAGCAGATGTGTTACTGGATGTGTATTGGATACGTATCGGATACATGTTGGATATATCAGATACAGATGCATTCATATCGGATATTCGTACAAATTTGTATAGATTCATATCCAATAGAATCCTACCATATTCTAAGGGGATCTATTCAAAGGAGTACAGATTTTCTAACATTTGATTCAATACAAATCAAATGCAAAAAAACTATTCATGCACATTCCTATTAATGAGCAAAACTTGTGGGAAAGCCCTCATAACACCCCAAAGAAATAATCTGCAATTGTGGTGCTATTTCTTTGTTTTTGCACGTGTGTTAGTTAACATCCTTCCCCTTCACATGGGTGATAGAAGGTACCCAGTGGAGGCTGCAAGGTCATGGTATCCAAATGCCCAAGGCACTAGGAAGTACCACATGCTCCTCCAAGGGTGTCCACTGGCTAGTAAGGAGTCTTAGAGATATCCTTCCTGCAGAGGGGGATAAAGAACATGGATAGTGATCATTGCCCTGAGGCACTCATGTTGTCAATATATAGACACATGGCAGCCGCATGAGTGACATACCTTGCTCACTTTATGAAACTGAGGACCTTTCAAGCTTTGAAGGTTCTCAGAGCCATAGATTTTCACATGTGCCTTCTCAGCCCAGTTCAGACTGGGACCATTCAAATGGCAGGCATGGGTCCACTGTCCTGAAATAAATATTTCATGCAATCTCTTCTGGGTTCACCAAGCTCTAGGAATTGAAGTTCCTCATCCTGGTTCTGGGGGACCCATTTTGGTAGCACAGTTTGGTGTACAAAGATGGGTCCTCTTGTTCAACTGGAATAGATTGGCCTCCCAGGGTTGTTCTAACCACCCCTAGAATGCTGGTGGACCTGTAAAAACAGGTCTCCTCGTATTCTGGTGGCCATTTTGTGGATGGAGCAACCCGGGGAGGTCCTTTCTCTTCTGCTCTAAAGTGTGACAGAGGGGTTTCCAGAAGACAGCTAGTCTCTCTGCTGAAACAGACTCCAGGTAAGTGCAGAAAAAGCTATAGAGAGAGGTGGTAAGGCATGGGAAGTGTGGCATGTGGGTGTAATGCAACCTGCCCCTACCAAAGACTTACTGGGATTCATAGATTTGCAGAGAGACTGGGAAATAGTCAGAGACGATTATTGATCCTATGTTAGGGTGCTTCCGCACAGGGGCAAATAAAACATGTTCTCCAGCACCCGGATTTATTAAAACCAGCTACCAGGGGAACCGGTTTTAATGGCTCTGGGTGCCTGGTAGATCCGGTTTAATGGGGTAGATCCGCATCTAAGAGATGCGGATCTACCCCGAGCCCGTGCCTCCGCACACGCGGCGAAGATCTGGATTGGAGGCGAGTGCTGTCAATATCAATATTGCAAGGAGCACCAAAATGTCTATCAGGTTTTATTTACTGATCCAGAAGACATGGGATGTCTTTTTTTGAAGGTATTGTAGCTCCTTCCTAATTCAAGAACAATGCAATATTGAGAGAAATTATTCCTAACTTTGGTTCTCCTACTTTTGTTCAGAGAACCTAGCTTCATCCAAATGATGAATAAAGGGACATCCCTCTAGGACACCCTTAGCAATCCACATTGCTCAGTTTAGTACTGGACCGAAAGTGATCAATTTCAAGCTCAGTGGTTCTCAACCTTCCTAATGCCGTGACCCTTTAATACAGTTCCTCATGTTGTGGTGGCCCCCAACCTAACCTTACCCCTTACCCCCAACCATAAAATTATTTTCGTTGCTACTTCATAACTGTAATTTTGCTACTGTTATGAATCATAATGTAAATATCTGATATGCAGGATGTATTTTCATTGTTACAAATTGAACATAATTAAAGCATAATATTCACATCAACCGCAGCTGATTATAAAAGGGTCATTTTACCTCCAGTTCTGCTGCTTTCTACACAGTAGCTGCTCTCTACTGTATTTGTATGGGGTGTATGTGATGGGGTTGGCGCAATGATGTCATCACGCCAGGTACTCGTATGTGGGCGTATCTGCATGTGGATTGACACGCCTGGAGACAGATAGAGGAGTGGTGTCTTGGTTCCTATGTATTTTCTGATGGTCTTAGACGACCCCTTTGAAAGAGTAGATTGACCCCCAAAGGAGTCGCAACCCACAGGTTGAGAACCACGGTTCTAGCTGAAGAACTTTTATTCCAAGACTGTAAAGCATTGGAAGCTGGACGGCGCTCGACATGTAACCATCATGCCTCACCTCTCTCTGTTGAAAGTCTCCAGGCTTGGGATGTGCACGGATATTCAAAAATCTGATTCGAAATAATCAAATATCAACATTCGAATTCAAATCGGATTTTCAAAAATCCAAATTTGCACATTTGAATGATTTTCGGATTTTAGGAAAGCAGATATGGATTGTCGAATAATTTGAATGGACAGATCCACAAATATTGCATATGAATATAATGCGCATTTGCACTTTTAATGCAGGATGAGAACGGGATGCAAATGGGATCCATACAGAATGAAAATGGTATGTGCACGAATTCAAAAATCAGATACGAATGTTCCCAACACTCGTATTTTTGAGTTTGAATTGGATTTTTGAACGTACGGATTCAAACAATCCAGATTTGAATCGGATTTTCAAAAATCCAGATATTCAAATATTCAAATCGACTCAAATTCAAATGCAGAAAATGCATTCATGCACACCCCTACTCCAGACACACGGCCCTGGTACAGAATTTTTTTTCCTGGCCAGTTTGGATGCAGCAACCACTCTCAAAGCATGACATTAATGCTGTGTTTGGGCAACAGAAACAGATGCTAACAAAAATGTAACAGCTTTTGTAATGTCACATTACTGCTTCTACTTAAAAGCCAAACTTCCTTGAGTTTATTTTTTCCCCCTCCCAATAAAAGCTGGAAGAACAGCAAGATGTAGGATGATCCCCAAGCCTAGAATATTTTTAGTAGCCTGTCTTTCTGCTTTCTTGAAGAAAAACAAGCCAAGTTTCCTTTCCTGAAGAATTTTGAGTTATTGGTTTCCCACATAGTGACAGAATAAATAAGTACACTTCTATGTTAATTATGGCAAAAATTTCTTTAAAAGTAGATGTAAAACAAGATCTCCAGGGTAACATGTTTGAGCCTGAATCTCTTCTGCACCTTAATGGTCGATGAGCAAACAGTATGACTGATTGAAGCTGGAATGTATTGGAAAATGGCTAACCATGTAAGGAAAAATTTAATTCCTGAGCTTCAGTGCCTTGAAAATACAGCTTCATCTGTCCTGTTCCTTCTACCCAACCTGAGTCTTAGGCTGTGGTCACACTTGAGGTTTAATCCAGCTTCAATCCACTTTCAGAGTGAGAAAACACATCAGAAAAGCAACGAGTTGGTTTCTTTCAGTGTTAAATAACGCAGAAAATTCACCTTTGGGATAGATAACATGGAAAGAAAATTACCGGTCATTTTGTTGTTGTGTTCTCTTGCTCTGAAGGTGGGCTGGAGCTGGATAAAACCTTAGGTGTGACCACGACCTTAATGTGTAAAGTGAGTAATATATATATTACTGCTCTGATTGTTGTTTTAGTACGATATGTACTTTGTGAAGGAAGCTGTAGCTCTTTTTTAAAAAATGGATTTGACTCTTTAACTATGCTAGCAAACTCTTGACCATGGGAACACATTTTGTATCCTGCAAGATTTGCTTTACATGATGATCAAATGATGTGGTTTTATATAATCCTTCTGGAGAGATTTGACCCTCTTGACTTGCCCATTCAATTTTCTTCTTAGCAATAGTTTTGCTAATTAATTGCAGCATTAGTAGTTTAGATCTTTCTGATAGCTTGGGAAAGATGACAAAGGCTTTTTGATGAAGTCTTTTATTTTCATCTTTCCTTCCTTCCTTCCTTCTTTCCTTCCTTCCTTCCTTCCTCCCTCCCTTCCTCCCTCCCTTCCTTCCTTCCTTTGGTTGCTGTTTTTATTTTGAAGCTTGACCATTCTATGGAGAAAACTCCTTTCACCTACTCAGGCATCATAGTGGGACCTTCCTTCTGTTCCAGTTTTGATTCTGACCACTATGTTGCTATGAGAAATATTCACCAACTAAAAGATGTTGGTTCAGTTTGAACCAAAATGAGCCAAAATGAGTTTGATTTAATGTAGGACCAGATTGAACAAGGCAAACTTGTTCAACCTTGAACCTTGAATTGAACCTTGAACTGTTTGCAAAACTATTTGATAGTGTTTAAAAATGGGGGGGGGGGTTTACAATAAAATATGTTTGAAAAGCCCTATTTAAAACTCCAGATGAACTTGAACTGAATTGGTCTGCACCAGGTTGGGTGATCTGACCCATTCAGTTGAATATTTCCTGGTTCAGTTCAAATTGAACCACCTCCTCTCAAACAGGACATAGTTGAGTTCAATTCAAACTGTGTTAAACCACCCAGTTTGATTCAAACTGGCACATCACTAGTCCCTACTTAATTTTAAATTGCTCCTTTTGTGGTAGCAGATGTCTGTTCTGGATGCTATTTCTCCATAACATCTGAGTCAGGAAAGGCTGTGAACAGCCTGAATTCATGGATGATGTAGATAGTGGACAAGGAACTGATGGTGGTCTAGTAGGTTCCCAGGTTTGGCAATTGGAGAATCTACCTGTTCTAGATGCAGTTACATTCAGGGTGCTCTTGATTCATCATCACTAGAGGTGAAGGTGACCTCCATGATGACATTTGCCTGCTGGCAACTGAGAATGGGGAACCAGCCATGCTCCTATCTGGGCAGGGTAGCCTTACTGTACACTGGTAATCTCACATTTAGGGTTCAGCCAAATGAAACCCTTGTGGGGGTTAAATGGAATGGACTGCTAGATGAGCCAGTAAGACAGTGGGAGGAGTCCATTGTTTAAACAACTGTCCTTGTACCTGGGATATCGTGCAAAGGGATACATTTCTTGAACTGCCTTACCTAGGAGAGAAAGGAAGTTTCTCTGGTAGTTAAGCTATAATCTGTATGCTGCTCAACTATCTGGGTCAAAAGACAACATGGGGATAAGGTAGTCCTCCAAATGTTCTACACCCTCTTTGCTGACTCCTCTAAGGGGATGAGGTAAAAGTTAATTCTCACTGATTACAGAAAGGATGCTCCTTTCAGAATGAGCAAGCAGTATCTATAGCTGCATCCAGATGTCACTTACATATTCCATTATATTTGTTTTTGAACAATAGTATGGAACATTCTGGAATATTAAAATATAGTGGAATATGTAACCAATGTCTGGATGTAGCCTGCATGTAGCATGGGGCCTTGTAGACATTCCTCTTTCTGGTCCACGCTAAATCAGTCAATTCAGCAAGTGTGGAAGTTATCTCAGGGTGAATTCACATTTACCTGCAGGGGGCACTCTGGGGACACTCCCAGTGTGCAGAGCTGTGTCTTTACCAGAAGTGGTTCTGCACAAGCTGGAGTTTCCCCTGTGCATATAGCAGTAGAGCAGTGCAGGTTGGTGCAGGTATATTCCGCTCTGCAGCATCTGATCACTATGGCAATGGCATCACGCAGCTGTGGCTCCATGATCACCTCTGTAATGGAGGCAATTCACACCTTGCCAGCATTTAGAGAAGTACTGGTGAGGTTTGGGATAGATTCAGCATTCCAACATGCAAAAAGACATAGACAAACTAGAGCAAGTCCAAAGGAGGGATACCAAAATAATTAGTGGTATGGAAACCATCTACTACGAGGAAAGGTTGAAGGACCTAGGGATGTTTAGCCTACAGAAGAGAAGACTGAGAGAAGACATGATTGCAGTCTTCAAGTATCTGAAGGGCAGTCACAGTGCAGAGGGATTGTCTCTATTCTCACCTGCAGAAGATGGGAGGACTATGAAACTTCAAGGGAGTCAATACAGATTAGATATTAGGAAAAACTTCCTGACAGTGAGGGCGATCAGTCAATGGAATAAGGTGCCACAGGAGGTAGTGAGTTCTCTTTCACAGGAGGTCTTCAAGCAGGGACTGGACCTACATCTGTCTGGGATGGTTTAGGAAATCCTGCATTGAGCAGGGGGTTGGACTTGGTGACCCAACTCTATTATTCTATTATTCTATCTCCCATCTTCACTTCCCTGGGACATTGTCCCGGGAAAGTAAAAGGTGCAAAGTTTCCTTAGAGTTATATAATACTTAAAAAAAAAACCCAACAATGAAATCTGCAATGAGTGCAAAATGTGATGGGCAGGTTGCTTAACTTTTCATGTACAAAATCTCACCTGTGTTTAAGCAGATGACTCATTGCCAATTAGGCTCTGAACCTCCTGGGACTGAATCGCACACTCGATTGTGTTCCCCACAAGATAAGATCACTAAGATTATCTTGAGGGATCCTGCTGTGGATGCTACAAACCACAAGTGTTAATTTGCTGTTGATATGAAGCCAGGGCTTTGACTTTCCTTTGGACCATTCCTTCTTATGGTCAAGTTTGGTCTAGTGGTTAGGGAGCCGGACTCTTATCTGGGAATACCGGGTTCGATTCCACCCTCCCCCATGAAGTCAGCTGGGTGACCTTGGGCTAGTCGCAGTTATCTTTTCAGCTCTCACAGCCCCACCTACCTCATAGGGTGTGGGGAGAAGAATAGAAAAGCTTTGTCATCTGCTTGGAGTCCCCTTAAATGGGTGAGAAAAGTGGGGTAGAGCAGCCAACTCTCCTTCTCCTTCTTGATACCCAAAAGTAAATATTTTCACGCAGGGTTTGCAGCCTGAGTCTCCCCCTGCCCATCCAGTGTTTTAATTTTGTTTTATTTGTAACTATGTTTTCATAAAGCACTTCAAGCTTTGAGAGAGGAAGAGAGAAAGTGGCCTGTAAATATGTTAAACAAATATTAAGCATCCATCATCAAAGGATACTTTGTTGAATAAATATATTTGATACGTAGTGAGGACTCAGGGCCTTCCCATGACCTGTGGGGTGGGGCAGAGCCTGTTCTGGAACAGGCTCTCCAAATGCAGACAGCCTTTACCTGGACCAGCTGTACCAAATGAGTTGGGAACCTCTCCAGTTGCAGGTGCGGAAATGGCCTTCCTCTTTTGACATCAGTAACCTCTGCATTAAAAATGGCCCTTATCAAACAACTGTTGGTAGGAAGCAATTAGCTCCCCATAGAAATATTTACATAGAAGTTTTGATTCAATGGAAGGGATAGGAAACCCCCAGTATCTAAATGGGGTTTCCAAACTTCCTCTTGTTCTCACTAAGCTCTTTCCTGGCTCTTCCCTTTTCCTCAGGCCTTAACCCTTACCTACTGTACCAAAATATTCTTTGAACTGTGATCATACATCCTCCTTGCCTGGATGGTGAAGTGTGCTTGCTCTTAGCTGAAACATAGTCCGTCAGGGGTGCCTGTGAGCATTTATGTGTAAGCATGTGTGCATGTAGATAAGCATTCTTCAAAGTTTTTGTACATCAGTATTGTGTGTAATTCATTGCATGGTTCATTTTGTGTTCTAGCAAAAGGGAAAGGCAGAGGCAAGATCCATGTGCCGTGTTTGTGCCACCACAGAAAAGCCTAAGGCACTGTCATGGTTTTTGATGTGTTCATTTTATATGTTGTAATCCACCCTGAGGCCCTTGGGTATAGGGTGGAATAAAAATGCAAATAAATAAATAGCAGGTGGGTAGGTTGGATGCTTATGCACCCTTTGAGCCACCATTCTGCGGTAGAGGGATTAAATGTGCCACTGGAGTCACTTTTAGTGCAGAGTGGCAAAAAACAGAACAGATGGTGCTTTTGGATTTGTTCCAACCCATCACTGTGTACAGGCCCACCTGCCCAGCCCTATTTCCAAAAGCACAATTCCAGGACCACTTCCTGTGCCTTCCCAAACAGGCTAGAACAGAAACTTCAAAGCAAGATAACTCTTGTTCTCCATCCTCAGTGTTAGCACAGATGGGAGAATGTCTCTATGTGTAAGAGAGAGAGACCATTTCTGCACTGGGCCTTATTCTGAATTTTATATCTCAGAATAGGGACCAGCCATCTGCATGCTGGTGCAGACTATGGCCAGATCCACCCAGGACCTGACAAAGTCTGCACTGTCATGGGGTTGCAGGTCCCTATTCAGAGGTATAATCTGGAATAAAACCCAGTGCATAAAGAGCCAGAGAGAGAAGAATGAAAGAGAGGAAATTGTATGCACAAAGACACAAAAATCCCCAATTGTATAGCTCTTGGCAGAGAGAGAAGAGCTTTATTAGTTCAGTTAACAGATCCATGTAATGTCATTTACTTGCCCATTTATGAAGCAGGCTTTGTAGCCATGGGAGGAGGGAAGCAAGAAATCTGATAAAAGTGTATGTATGCGGGCATGCGCATGCACATGTATGCAGGCATTCGTGCACAAACATCCGTGTGGGAAGACTGAAGCCAATCTGTTTTAAGTTTCCCCAACCACATCTCTGTTTTTTGTTCACACAATAAGAATATGAAAAGAGGTTTTTTGGTGTTGCATCCTGGATTCATATAATTCCCAGTTTTGCTTTCAGAGGAAATGATGGGTCCCTCATAGCACTTTCCTGGATTTCTTTTTTGGAGGTAAACTACCTCAGAATAGGAAAGGACCCCATACCTCCCAACGTGCTTTTCTTGTTTTTTGCATGAATATCACAATGCAGGTGCTGAAGCACTCCTTAGGTGGTTGGGCTGTTCTGCCTTAATTCTGGATCAGTAGATTCGTCCTCTCCAGGGATGCGCACAAATGCAATTTTCAGGATTAGTACTTGAAAATTTGATTCAATTTGAATCTGTTAAATTCAAATTTAACCAACTCCGATTCACATTAAGCAAATTCAAATCTATTCATTTAAATCTTTCATTCGAATTTGGTCTTATGAATGTCGACAATGTTAGTAGATGCCCATACACATCTTCACCGGGTCTGTACACATCTGTATGCATCCGTAGACATCTGTATGCATCCCGTAGTTATCCCATATGCAACCCATTTTCATCCTGTACGGATCAGTACAAATGTGTAGGGATGTGGAAAAGATGCAGATCTTCAACTATGCATCGGGTTCGAACTCGTACACATGCAGATGTCTGAATAATTTGAATGAATAGATCTGAAATTGAAAATTTGAATCAAACATCCGTAAATTCAAGTTTAAAGTTTTGATCCAAATTCAAATGTCGAAATTCAGTCAGTTTGATCGAATTTCAAGTGCATTCAAATATTTGTGCCCATCCCTAGTCCCCACCTGTCTTCAAATCTCTGCAAATGTACTTTAGAGTCACCCTGCCTGTCTCCACCCTATAGCCGTCACTATATCTGTCCTCCATGAATTTGTCTAATCCTTTCTTCAAGCTTTCCAGGTTAGTTGCTGTCACCAACTGTTTTGGTAGTAAATTTTATAGAGCAATGGGTGAAAAAATAAATCCCCTCGTCTGTCCCAACACTTTTGCACGCCAGCTTTAAAGAGTTGCTTTAAACATTAACTTCCAGCTTATTGAAAGTTTTCTTTAAAAAAAAAAAATCTCCTTGCATCCATTGCTCAGGTCTTCTATAAACATCCTCCAAGATATTAGGGAGCTGCACGTGCAATTTCTCGAATGCCCCTGACCTCGACAGAACCTCTGCTTCCTCCATTAATCATGCCAAACCCATTTGCAAAGAAAACACTGTGCAGGTCTTCCAGAAATTCACTTTCACAGTGTGCTTGCCAAGAAGAGAAGCGTAGCAGAATTCAAACTATGTTCTTTTTTCTTTTTGTGCTGAGACTTAGGTGGCCCCATTGCATGTATGATCCAAATCAAAGGAAGTGAGCAGGAGAAGATATACATGAACGTGAACTACAGCATGGTCTATAGAGTGTTCCATAGGCAATGCAGACTGCACCTGTCCTTCCTCCTAATACACATAAAATTAATCAGCATTATAAGAACTGCAGCATGTGACAGATATTCACAGCAGGGACACAGTGCTATATATTCAAGAGGTGGCCTTGGTTACTTATTTTTTATGAGTCAATGGATTTGTCCTTCAGTAAACATCTAAATTCCTCCCTTCCTTCCTTCCTTCCCATGAGTAGATTTGGAAATTCAAAATTCGCTTGAATGTTTGAATTTATAGACATTCAATTCGAATTCAAATGTCTAAATTCAAATGAGTTCGATCAAATTATGAATGTTTCGAATATCCGTGCACACCCCTCCTCTCAACATATGGATCACTCTTAATGCAATCATATTCAAGGACTGTCAATATGGTAGAGAATGGCAAAGTCTATAAGTTGGCACGAAACTGATATTGTGGCATCATGGTAACCTGCTTTTAGAACATGTGTCACCAACCTGGTGTGAATTGTCCTTACACTCCTTTGAAGTGAAGCCTTTGTAAATAGATTTCACGCCAGGCTGTTCATACATTTCAGCTACCGAAATGAGTTCTGTCTTTACAATCACACATGAATGTCACCAATGGACTTTCTATAGGATAAACATAAGCCAATTGAGTTGTTTTCTGTTTTCTGTTTCTTTTAAATCTCTTCTGTAAACCATGTAGAGTCTTCTGAGATCTGTGATATATCTATCAAATAAATAAATAAATAAATCATATTGAGGATCGGTGTGCAAAGGCAAGGAGTATAGTGGGATGGCACCATCTCATTTCTGCATCTCATTCCATGGTGATGCTCTAAGGTTGCCTGAGGACGCCTGAATCTACCCTTGAGTAAATTGCACAGAATGTAGATGAGCTTGCTCCCAGTACTGCTTTAAGATTAAGGATATGCACTAATGCCTTTTTGGGTTTGAATGTTTGATACAAATCCCCCACGAATCCCATAAAAATCCCATACATATTCAATACATATCTGCTCTGCACACGTCAAATCCACCCTAAACCCACTTTGAATCCACTCTCAATCTGCTTTGAATCCATTGCAGATGTGACTTGTGCAGCCGCTTTCCCACCTCCCACATTCATGACTGTAACAAAGAAGAAGAAGAGTTGGCTTTTCTACCTCACTTTTGTCACCCTTTTAAGGGGACTCAAAGCAGCTGACAAACCGTCTGTTCTTCTCCCCACAACAGACACCTTGTGAGGTGGGTGGGGCTGTGAGAGCTCAGAAGAGAGCTTTGACTACCCCAAGGTCACCCAGATGGCTTCATGGAGGAAGGCAGAATCAAACCCAGTATTTCCAGATAAGACTCTGGCTCCTTAACCACTGGGCCAAACTGGCTTAATAACTCAATACAAACATTTCGAAGCATTTGATTCAAATTTGAATGTCAATCTTCTGTTGTACCAACATTCAATTTGAATATGAATGTCCAAATTTGAATGAATTTGTACAAATTTTGAATGTGATGAATATTTGTGTGCATCCCTACTTTGCTTCCTGAAGCAAATTACAGGGCCATACTTTATTTCTCTAATGTACCAAAAGAAGCACTATGATTGGCTAGCAAACCTGGGTCCCACCTCCGTTAAGAGCAGCCCAGAACTCCCACAGCCAACTCATGCTGCTTTATAGCAATGCTGGACCTTCTTACTACTGAGTGTGTTCTGCTGAAATGCATAAAGATCTGAGAAAGCAATACGAAGCAATACTTGACACAGAATAGTGTCACTGCATTCACTGTTGGGGTGGGGAATAAAAGATTAGGAGCTTTGGTAGCTTCTGATTGTTTATACTTACTTTGTTTCTGCCTTGTTTCACAGAGTGTGATCAGACAGGGTTTTTGTTTTGTTTTGTTTTTTCAGCTATCTCTCTCTTCTCTACAACCACATAAAAAAGAACACATTCAAACCATAAAACAAATAAGCTTATCTCACGTTTCCAAACATTGATCTTCCTTCACCTCCAAGTGTGGCAACACATTCCTGACAACAAGTGCGTGCCGCTGATTGGCCAGTCACTTCCCCAGCTTTCTGTGGCACTGATTGGCTGTTTGACAACAGCATTTGTTCTTATGCTGTGATTGGCTGCATTTCTCTGCTCTCTGTTTGTGAAACTCCCTGCCCAATGTGGCTGAAAGAAAGAATCGCCCTCTGTGACATTTTACCCTTTACGAGAAGAGGGCATCCATTCCCAATCTCCAGGATGGGAAAAGTCACTTTAGTGATTTTATGTCTGTCCTTACAACTTCAAATTTACTAAGAGGGCATCTCATTAAGGAGGTCCCATCTTCAGGATGGGAAAAGTCACTTTAGGGATTTTAGGTCTGCCCTTACAACTGAACACACACAAAAAGAGTTATCTCAGTCAGATATAGTATCATATTAATGATTGCATCTATGGGGCACAGAACCTGGCATTTTAAAAACTAGATTATAAAAGGAATAAAGATATTTAACCAGGTTTTATTTATCGCCTAATGCTTTTATATTATGATCTTATAAAGGTCATCAGCTAGGAACAGTTTCACCACACTTCAGCCTCATCACAAAAAAAGAAGGGGGAAAAATGGCGTGACTCCGAGAAAGAACTGGGGACTTCTGAGAATTAAATTTCCATTTGAACTTCCTTTCCCCCTCCCCATTTTTTCCCACTCTTAAAATAAGATCATCCTTTTGTGGTGCTTCCCTCCCCTTTCTTTCACAGTTTGGGAGCAGCTCATCTTCCAGCTTTGCAACACTCGCCTTGCATATTGTCAGAACACATTCAGAAGGAAATTGCTATGCATTGGGAGAAGCACCATGACATTGTGTGACTGGTGTGCTAAAAGCACTCTTCTTTAATTGTTCACTCACAACACCCCTTGTTGCTAAAGAGGTGCTAAAAGTGTCAGCTGCCCTTTCTAGTTCAGTGCCTGTGTCTCCAGTTCCATTTCTCCAAAGGAGCTCTTTCTAGCTTTCTCCTATAATGTTGCTACTCAGAGAAACGGTAACAGGTTTAGGCCAGGCACAGCTTGCAACTTGAACACTCTTTTCAAAAAGAACGGCTTCATCTTCTACCGTGCTTAAGAGCCTGATACTGAGCTTGCTTCTGCAGAATTCCCATTGAGCTTAATAACCAAACAAGTGGAAATAAGTCCTCAACTATCCTGCATAATCCAGACTTTTTTTTTTTTTAGAATGGCATTCAAGGGGTAGCTACCAGGGGTGTGCATGAATGCAATTTTCGACATTCAATTCAAGTTGAATTGAATATTCAAATATGCGAATTCATATGAATAAAGAAAAACAAATGTCCAGACATTTGAACTGAAACAAATACATTCATATCTGTTGGTTGAAATATTTGGTACATATCCAGTGATAAGAATCATGACTGCATCTGTACGCATCCTGTTTTTATCCTGTACGTATCCCATTTCCATCCCGTACATATCTGTACAGATGCATGTGGAATGTCCAAATTTGTACAAATTTGTATGAATAATGAATGTTACAAATATCCCTAGTAGCTACCCGCAAGTATTACTGTATATTAAATTAGAATCAGTTGTAGTGAAATCACACCAAAGTTCAAGTTTGTGTGACGGATGTGCAGTATTTTTCAAATGAATTTGTTTTTTGCAGAGTGCTTTTTTCCCTAGCATTCCAAGCATGTTGATCCATCCAATACTTTTTTTTTTTTAAGTGTGTCTATATTGTGATCTAGATCAAGAAATCCATTCTAAAACTAGGGCCAATTGCACTGGAATAGGACAAGGCTGTCCTCATTGGAACAGCAGCTGTGGTCTAGCCTTCATACTGACCCCAAATCTTGCATGAGTTTTGGAACTGGCATCTGAAAGTTTGATGGCCAGGGATGAAGCTTTCTGGCCTCGGAACCCCTAGGGGACATATGTTGTGATGCCACAAGGTGTACTGTGAAAATATGTTCCTCAGTGCACCACACCACAGTTTACCACCAGCTTGGTCCAGTATACCATCAGCTAGGGATGTTTCCTTTGTGAGAATGGTGTGACCTTGGATGCCCTTCAGATCCCTAATACCACCACCAATGGTGCCTTAAAATCCACTGACAATTTGCTCCAAAGTTTTGAACAAAGGCACAAAAGCTTTCACTTCACATACAAAAATCAGTCTTCAAATATAGCCAATATTTGATTCAAACGTGAAGTTGTGAACCTTCACAATTCATACAAGATGTAAAGGGTGTGAACATTTTTCGCTAGTTAAAACAGGTGTGCAGTGGTGTTGTGGTTCTGAACTGGATTAGGAGCCTATTTTATTCTTCTCTTACATTCCTCCTATCATTTTTAACCGTATCAATACAGCTAGTACAGTAAAAGGGGGGGGGAAATAAAAAGTAACATTGTCTGTTATGCAAACGAGGGATTTGCAAAAAAAAAATTTTGGCATTCGATTTGTAACAAATCAAATGCTAGAAAATCCATACTTGTTTGAATAGATCCCCTTCGAATGTGGTAGGATTCTATTAGATATGAATGTATTTGTACAAATATCTGATATGAATGCACACAGATCCTGCATACAGATCCTATACCAATCCATATATATCGGATACATACCAATGCATACGTATCAATATATATCCAATATCTGTCCCCCGTTTAATGAATGTATGAACTGTCCATACAAATGTTCCGAAACATTGTATTCCTGTGAATGTTAATGTACAAATGTTGTAACATTTCATACAAATTTGTACGAATAACAAATGATAAGAATATTTGTGCACATCCCTAAAGCAAACAACCCCAACTTGTTCGAAACATTTTCTAGGTAAAGATGGCTATATGATAAAAAAGAGGTCTTTCTCCCTGTAACATAAACATTTAAACCCCCAAAAAGAAAGATTGCACCTATAAATTGGCCCAGATACTGAAAACCAAGTTTAACAAAGGGTGTTTTTCCACTGTCAAAAAGTACCCATTTTTGCACCGGTGGCGAGACTCTGAAGTCCCTCCGCAGCGATCAGCAGAGACTTTGGAGTCTCACCGCTGGTCTCTCCAAAGAGAATAGTGCAGACCTTGGAGGCGCTCTGAAGGGACCCCGGAGTGGCTTCGAAGACTCTGCCAATTTCTTCAGAGAGACATCAGAGGGGAGTCAACGAGGTCTTTGCTAATAGCACATGGACCACGCTGACAGCTCCGGAGCCTCTCCGAAGTCTATGACAATCTCTTCGGAGGGGGGCTATGGGTGCTATACCTCCCATGGAAACACATTGGGTGCTTTCCATAATCTGGATCTACTAGATCCGGATTAAGGAATGTACCCATTCCTTAGATCCGGATCTAAGGGCCGCTGTGGAAAAACACCCAAAGATAGCTGTGCAGAAGCCCTTCTCAGTTATATTTCTTTTTTTAAAAAAAAAATGTTTCAAGGAACTATAGTTTAGTAAGGTGACTGCTATCAATTGTAATGTAATATTGAATCAGTTACTGATAGTGCTTAATATTGTCATGGCATAGTTGGTACTGATAATCTGATATTCTACAATTCAATACTGTAAGATTCTATTGTCCTTTTGCATCTTCTTATGAGTGTGCATACCTGACGTGAATTCAGAGTGTGTGTGGGATAGTTCTCATCAGTTGCCTCTGTTGGCTCATCCAATGAAAAGGGGAAAAGTCAGAAGTTTGTACCTTGTTTGCCACTGCACCCAAATGCGCTTTGATTCATTATGGGACAATGTGGAACCAAGGGTCATGAAGGGAATAGGGATGTGAGACCAGGAACAACAAGAAGAAAGAACTCAGTTCTGGGTCCTCATCCTTTGGTTTAATACTTCATACAGCAGGCAAGATGCTTGATCTTCTTCCTGGATTAAGTGATGTAGCTGTTAACGGCGCTGCACAACCGAACCACCAAGTCTGTTGTTGGTATGTGCTGCATTCTCCTGTTGAGGAGGAAACAAATTACACTGTGCTTAAAAATAGGCAATTGCTTCTTGCATCTAATTGATTTCTAGAAGCTATAGTGCAGATTTGATTGGAGGAAGTAGGTGTGCTACTTGTAATCGGCTTCAAAATGAGCATCCAATAAATCATGCCACCTTCTCTGCCTGCCTGCCTTTTGCAAGAGTTATTCAAGGAGATTTTATGGTTTCTGACTGTGGAAGGATGCATTGTTTTCTATTGGTAACAGTTTAGCAGCGGTCATAATCTTATGACAATGGTGTGGTTTGACGGTTAATCTAGGACTTAGGCTAATTTAGTGCCCAATAAGTTAAAGCATAAAAAATCATAAGTATGAAGGAATACGTATCTGACATGAACGTATATGTATCCAATAATATCCTGTAACAAATCTGCTCTGAAAGCATCAAATTCAACCTGAATCCACTTTCAATCTGCTCTCAATCCATGTCAAAAGCAATCTGGATCCATTGCAGATGTGACTGGTGCAGCCACTTTCCCACCTCCTCAGTTTAATGAATGTCCAAACTATTTGTGCATGGGTATTCAGAAACATTCGTATTCATATGAATGTCAGTGTACAAATATCGTAACATTTGATTCATGCATGAATGTCTGATAGAAATGCAAATAATAAAACAATTGATTTTATTATTTGTATTTCTATCACGCCCTATACCTGAATGTCTCAGGGTGGGTAACAACACTTAAAATCAGACATATATTAAAATAGTATATATTAAAACAGTAACAGTGTCTGTAAAGAGGAAAGGGACGGTATATTCCCATTTCCCAGGGCAAAGAGGTGCGTTTTCACTGCCTTCCTAAACATATACAATGAATGAGCCTGACACTCATCAAGGGAGCGACTATTCCATAGCCTGGGGGGCATCACTGAGAAGGCCCTCTCCCGGGTGCCCACCTCTTTGACTACTGAGGGTGGTGGAACAACCAGGAGGGCCTCCTCTCCAGATCTTAAGGCACTAGTAGGTTGTTATGGAAGAAGGTGTTTCTTGAGATATTTACTGCCCATAGATATATATGAAGCGAGTAGGGTGAAGCCATGACTGCAGGAAGCAATCCTCCAGGAAACTGGTGATGATTCCCGTCAGCTCTGCTTGCAGTGTAGGTCCATAAACCTGTAGCAAGGGAAGAATTTCTCTCCCACCATTGCTGTGCTGGATGCTGAATACCATTGCTGCTACAGCAGCTTGACAGGTTTCACACCTCACATCCAATCTGCATGCTCATGAAGATTTTTTTTTCTTGCTCATGGCACATTGATATTTAGAGGGAACATTGGTTACAGTAAAATGCTTTGATTTGGGACATTAGCATCAGATGCCTTTCATGTAAATTCAAGCAGCTGTGCTATTTAGAATTTGCTACATGGACTATATGGATTGCGTGGTTGGCATACCATTAATCTAGACTCAAGGACATTGCTTGACCAAATTATTCAGGGTAGACCCAAACTACTTCTGGCATACTGAGAATGTAAGAATATAAGAGGAGCCCTGCTGGATTGAGCCACAGCCCATCTAGTCTAGTTTCCTGTCCCATACAGTGGACCACCAGTTCCTTCTAGGCATTTCAAGCAGAAGGTTAAACCTTCACCTGCCCTTGAATCCCTGCAAATGGCCTTTAGCGGCATCCTGCCTGCCTCTCCATTCTAGTAACCATGGCCATACCTGTCCTCCATGAATTTATCATTTTTTCCTTAAACCTATCCAGGTGTCAGGCTGGCAAAGAATGACCATGGGACTCTTTCTTTAAAAAGATGAACAGTGATTTATTTCAGCTCAGCATTAGGACATTTCTTGTTGGGAGCAACTTGGAACAGAAAGCCCAGCATATTTATATGTTTCATAGCTGGGCGGGGTTTGGCCCTTAACCAATGAACAATAACCAATTTAATCTTGGAACCAAAACCTTCCAACAGAAATATATCACCTGACCTCAGCAGGGAGGGGGAGTCAACTGTCATTTCCAAAACAACAGGCAGCCATTATATACATATATACAGAATCCCACACAAATATTATGGCAGGTAGCTAGCCCTGCCTGACAACAGGGTGGTTTCCTAAAGCTATCTAGGCTGAGCTTGATTTGGGAGTCAAAGTGAGTCTTTTTCCACTAGGGTTTAGAAGCCTTCTAAGACCCCATCAGGGACGCGATTAGTACCTGATTGGTACCAATCAGGAAGGCCCTGTCCCCACCTGGACCCCACTGAAGACCCCATCTGCAACGCCCTGTCCCCACAATGGCAGAGGAAATCCAGATGTAATGTGCCCTTCAGGTCCTTAAATCTGCATTTCATGTGGACTTGATTAAAAGTGCCTACAATGGGGTCTCCATCCATCTCCAAGATCCGGATCTCCAGGAGGACCCCATCTCAAAGATCTGTACCTTGAAGATCCAGATCTTTGACTGTGCATGGACAAAGGGGCTTGCAAACCCCTCCTTCATTTGCTGCAAGCCAGTTCACATGAACAGACTTTAGTGCATCTCTAGTCATGCACTTCTTCTGTGTGCTCCCATGACATAAGGGTTAATAAGCACCCAATGTGTCTAGGATGAGCAAGACACCATTTTCTTCCAGATTGCTTTTTGTAACCAGAAGCTGCTTTTTCGTAAAAAGCAGGCAAGCAAAAGGTTGAAGTACCTAGAGTATCATTAGGGAAGAAAATAATTAGTGGTGATGATGGTGATGGACGTGATTTCTTATGGAAGACACTGCAAACTTTGTGCTCCCTGATGCTTTTGTTCCACGGCGGTTGCCAAGTAACCCACCTGAGATGGGTGAAACTCCTTTCATGGTTGCTTTTCTGAAGCAGACTTGAAAGACAAGACAAGAGGAATAAAAACATTGCCACAGATGCTTTTGTTGACATCTTCTTCCTGTCCATTATGCCCTGTCTTGCTTGAGCCAATATAGATGCTCAAAAACAATGCAGTAGAAACAGCTTTTCAGCAAAGCCTCCTGGCTCTGGCTCATTTTGGTTCTTGGCCACTGGGAAAAAGAAATACAAACCAAGCAGGTAAATCTTTCTTTCTTTCTTTCTTTCTTTCTTTCTTTCTTTCTTTCTTTCTTTCTTTCTCTCTTTCTCTCTTTCTCTCTTTCTCTCTTTCTCTCTTTCTCTCTTTCTCTCTCTCTCTCTCTCTCTCTCTCTCTTTCTTTCTTTCTTTCTTTCTTTCTTTCTTTCTTTCTTTCCTTTTGAGCTCTGGTTAATTTTGGTTTTTGGCCTCTGGGAAAAAGAAATAAGGAGAAACCAAGCAGGTAACAGCTGCCTTCTCTCTCTTCTCTCTTTCTCTTCTTTTGCATATTTTGCCTCCAACAAATGGATGGGAAATTATATATCAATTTAACTCCCCTTTCTAGGAGTGGGGAAACTGCAAACCATTTCTGTCAGAAATTTAATCACCTTCTTCATTGCTGCCTAAAAATGCTGAGTTAGTTGAGCAGCAAGCAGTTTGGCATAATAATACTTAAATACTACAGCCTGCAATTCTGTAAAATTCATACACCTTTACTGTCGCTGTGTGATTTCTTGCATTCATAAAGAGGGATTTTTTATTTTTATTATTATTATTTCAGTCACCTTTCTCTTGCTGAGGTAAACACAGATTTAAATGCAGCTATAATAACTGCTTTTGACATTGCCATCTTAATGACTATATATTTTATCAGAATTTTTTTTAAAAATAAATGTAGCTGAATATAGATGGTGTTATCTCTCTTTTTAAAAGAATGAGTTACAAAATCCATTTTCCTCCTTCAATTTTAAAATACAGTCCTTGGGTAATCTCTGAGTTGTTTCCACAAACAATATAGTCATTGTTTTGGATTATTCTTGACAAGTTAAACAAAAACCCATTGCTACCTTCCACAATTTACCACAGAGACAGGCATAGAACAACTGTCTAGGGAAGTACACAAATGTTTGTGGGGGGTTTTTGTGTGTGTGTGTGATTCATACATATATGTATGTATGAATCAAATAAATAAACACACACACACATATAAATGTATGTATGTATGTATGTTTATTTATTTATTTGTTTGTTTGTTTACATTTCTATCCTGCCCAAACCCAAAGGTCTCTGGGCGGGTAACAACAGATTAACGAACAGACTAAAAACAAGATACACATTAAAAACAAAATACAGATTAAAAATACTTTTAAAATTCAACAAATTTAAAACAGTATGCTCCATACTGCATTCATAGTGACTGTAACTGGAGGGGGGGGGGATATAATCACCTCAGCCAAAGGCCAGGGCAAAGAGGTGTGTCTTTACTGCCTTCCTAAGTATATATAAGGAAGGGGCATGACACACCTTGAGGGGGAGACTATTCCATAGTCTGGGGGTTATTACCGAAAAGGCCCTCTCCTGGGTGCCCACCAACCTCACTACTGAAGGTGGTAGGACAACCAAGAGGGCCTCACTGCTAGATCTTAAGGCACGGGCACATCAGTATGGGAGAAGGACCCGAATATTAGAAAATTTGTATTCGTTCAAATATATCCCCTTCATATGTGGTAGGATTTGAGTTCGATACGAATGTTCAATCCCATACAAATCCCATATGAATCCCATACAAATCCATAATGAATCTAAACGTTGTATTTGAATTTGAATGTCAGTCATTCGATTTGAATTCAAATGTCTGAATTCGTATGAATTCGTATGAATTTTGGATGTTATGAGTATTTGTGCACATCCTTACAACTGTGTCCAGTACCTCCAAGTCTTGGTCCCTGAAGTCACTCCAGCAAGATATCAAGGTTAACTCAATGGTATTGGAAGCTGCTGAGAGATCAAAGAGAACCAACAAAGTCACACTGTCCTTGTCCCTCTCCTGTTAAAGGTCATCCATCAGGGTGACCAAGGCAGTTTCAGTGCCAACGCCCCACCAGAAACCAATGTGGAATGAGTCTGGATAATCCATTTCATCCAAGGATACTGGAAGTTGAGTAGCCACAATATTCTCCAACACGTTGCCCAAAAAGGGAATATTAACCACTGGGCAGTAATTGTTTAATATGTCTGGATCCAGGGAGGTCTTCTTAAGGGGGGAGGGTGTGGCACAGCTTCCTTTAGATCTACCTAGTCATATACCCTCAGCTAGTTTCTATCAGCAATGTAGGACAAGCATAAAGGAGACTCCTGAAAGCAGCTTGTCCACTTCCTCAAACTGCAGCAACTGAAACTGATCCAATATAATTGGACTCTAGAAGTCTTGATAGTAACGAAAGACAGAAATCTGGAGATTAATGTGCAGTTCCCCTCCCTTCACTCTTTCCCAACAGAATTAATGAGGAAATGATTAGAAACGTCTGTATGAACTCATCTGCAAAATTTTACAACAAAACCACATGCATACACAATTCCCTCTGTATAACAGTTTAGTCATGGCATAGCTGATGAACTGAGATATCCCCTTGTATAAAGCCCCATCCAGACAGGAGATATATAGCACAATTATTTCTGTGCTGTGGTGGAATTCCCACAGATATCTGTGGCAAGCCCACCATAGTCCCACTATATTTCCACTAAATCTCACTATAACATAATCCAGGAAACCCCAACTCTGGCTGTGGGTTTTCCCAAAATTGCACTATTACTTATCTTGTGAAGGAAGCCACCATCTTCACCAAGACTACTGTGCATGTGTGTGTGTGGGGGGGGAGATGGTCATGCATGTTTGGTGGTGGCAATTGCACCCATCTGGCAGGTCAGCAATTATTCTGGAGGGGCTTTTCTCTGGAGTATCTTTTATCTGGAGCCGACCTCAGTGGTTTTGCACTCTGTACCACAAAGTCAACAAATCTTTCCTTACCCAATCCACTTCCATAGGTCAGTGCTTTTCAAAGACAGAACTACTGTATTCTGTGAGGGTAGATGGAATCATAGAACATACCCTTGCCAGTAGCAACAGCATTTATAACCATCACCATCAATTATTTTCTTTTCTCAAAAAAAGTTACAGTAAAAGCAGCAACTGATTAAATGCTCAAAACATTATTTTGCTATTGAGTCTTCGTTGCACCAGCAAAAGGCCCCTCTGCCGGAGTTGGTTAATTACACAGCCCCAGTTGATTTCTGCAAGGAGCCTGATGCTCTCCTTCCGCTACCAAGACTGCAGTTGTCAAGTCACCCTGCGCGCAAATGCAGTATATTTCACCACAGTGAGTCTTGGCTTTGTGCATAAAAGAACATAAGAGAGGCCCTGCTGGATCAGGCCACAGCCCATCTAGTCCAGCATCCCGTCACATACAGTGGCCCGCCAAATGCTCATGGGCATCTCAAAGAGAGACAAGGACAAACCTTTTCTTGCTCTTGAATCCCAGCAAATGGCATTAGAAGCGTCCTGCTTCCACCGCCCCCAGCCTAAAAGATGTACCTAGGCATTCATTCTAGTAACCATTGATACATCTGTCATTCATACATTTGTCTAACCCTACCTTGAAGAGATCTAGACTGGTAGTTGTCACCACCTCTTCCAGCAGCACATTCCATAAACCGATGACCCTTTGGGTGAAGAAATACTTCCCCTTGTTGGATCCGACTCTCCTACCCATTAGCTTCATAGAGTGCCCCCTGGTTCTTGTGTTTTGCGATAGAGAAAAGAAATTTTCTCTATCCACCTTTTCTATACCATGCATAATTTTATATACTTCAATCAGGTCCCCTGTTAAACGCCATCTCTCCAGACTGAAGAGGCCTAGACGTTACAGCCTGATTTCATAAGGGAGGTGTTCCAGACCCTTAATCATTCTGGTTGCCCTTTTCTGCACCTTTTCCAGTTCCACAATATCCTTTTTGAGGTGACCAGAATTGTACTCAATATTCCAAATGTGGCCTCACCATAGATTTATAAAGAGGCAAAATGACACTTGCAACTTCCGAGTTGCTTCTTGCACAATGGATATTTTTGCACCTTGAAGTCCCTCCATGCCCCCCCCAAGTCCCTTCAGTAGAGGGCGCTGTGGAGATAGAAAGATTCCAATGCCCCTCCACTGAATTTTTAGTGACCTGTGGAGGCACAGCCAGGGTGTGCCCCACAAACCTCGTTATCTTGACATCATTCCAGCATATTGGGTAGGTGGAAATGGTATGAACCCTCAATGTATCCCCGAGTGTCATAGTATTCTAAGGCCCTTTCTGTAGTAAACCTTATTCTGGATTATATCTCAAAATAGTTTTCTTCTATCCACATGCCAGTACAGAATATTACAGGTGCTGGAAAGAAAGGGTAAAAAAACCTCTGGTTTCTTTTGTTGTGGAAAATACCTCAGCATTTTTCTTTCAGGGGAAAAAAAGAAAGAAAAATCAACTTGGCTCTAGACTGGGATCAGAAAGAACACTAGCTGACAGGGCAGCTGAAATTCATTAAATAAACAAGGATGTTCTCCCCCTTTCAAGGAATATTCTGACTTTTCAAATGATATCTAATTCTTTGCTCCACTGTTTGTGTTGAAATAAAACTGACTTGCCTGATTCTTCATGATGTTGGTTACCATTGTGTGGCTCCTGCAGAAGCATTAGTGTGTCTAATTATGATGCAGTAGCATCTGGAAAGGGGAAGAACAGATGTGACACTCAAGAGATGCGGAAACTAAATACATAAGCTGAACGTTCCAGTGCATTTACTGTAAACAGACATTTATTCAAATGCGAGAACCAATTTCCTTATTGCCCCATTCTCAAGAGATACAAGGAAGCCAAAATTGATGTCAGTTGCTGTTGCATGCAAGTATTTCCACTGAGGAAGAAAAGATCAGTGAAGTTGGTATGCCCATTTGGCAGACATCTAAACACCTGACATTTGGTCAATCTACACCAGTGGTTCTCAACCTGTGGGTAGTGACCCCTTTGGGGGTCGATCTACTCTTTCACAGGGGTTGTTATGAAGTAGCAACAAAAATAATTTTATGGTTGGGGGTTAGGATTTGGGTTAGGTTGGGGGTCATCACAACATGAGGAACTGTATTAAAGGGTCACGGCATTAGGAAGGTTGAGAACCACTGATCTATACACTACTGAATCTGCCCTGACAATAGGACATTCTGGTCATATGTAGGCTTTCATGGCCAGATTCCATCACATTTGTAGAAGTTTTGGGGCTGTTATGTTGTGTTCCAGGTTTCTTCTGAGGACCTAAGCTTTCATATATAGCTGTGAGGTTTGTTGGTATGTATAAACAGTATGCTATTGCTAATAAAAGAAACAGGGTGTAGGGTGGGTTGTTAGCTTCCAAGTTGTCATCTTCTTTGATCTTCCAGCTGATTATTTTACCTTTGGATGAGGTTCAGTTTGCTTGTGTGGGTACTGGTCACATCAGAAAGACTCTGAATTATGGAATAAATTCTCTTTGAATTTGATCGGTAGTGCTGAACAGGTAGAACTCTATTCCAAACTGCACTTCTGCATACTCAAAAACAGAAAGAAAATTATAGGAGGATGTCAGCCTCATATCATCTGTTGGCATCACTGCGTCTTTTAACTTCTGTGAAATTTCATTTTTATGAGGCTTCAGAGAGATGGGATCACATTCAATCAAATTACCCGGCCCATTTAGCTGGAGGCTAATAACATCCAAGTAAAAGTAGAAGCTTCCTCAAATGTTTCTTGTTCATCCATCACACACAATTTTTGTAATATATTCTGTAAGTAAACTTGGATTTTAGCTTAGTGGTTTAAAAACCTCTGGTCTGGCATGGAGCTGATTCCACCCATTCATTTTTATGACTTGATTCTAACTTGGATGTGTGAAAGAGACATTGCAGGTGTAGCACCTTCACTTCTCTGAGAACTTGTCCAAAGAAAGTGAAGATCGGGGGATGGATCTATCATCTGCACTTTGGGATATTGGATCCATCCCAAATCTTTCTGGTGCTTCCTTAAACTGTGAATTGCAGTTATCACCTGTGTCCTAGAGGGAATCACATCACTGCCTCTAAGGCCATTTGCTGGGGTTTGAGAGCAGGTGAAGGTTTGCCCTTGTCTTCTGCTTGAGATGCTCATAAGCAATTGGTGGGCCACTGTGTGGGACAGGATTCTGGACTAGATGGGCTGTGGCCTGATCCATATCCATACGCATCTTGTGCATATCTGTATGCATCCGTACAGATACATACAGGATGAAAATGGGATGCATACAGGATGAAAATGGGATGCATATGGATGCATACAAATTTGTATCATTGGATAAGTATTGAATATTCGTACAAATAGATACAAATATATTTGTATTGGTCCAAATGTCCAGGCATTCATTTTTCTTTATTTGTACAAATTCAGATTTTTGAATATTTGATTCATTATGAGTCGAATGTCGAAAATTGCATTCATGCACACCCCTAGTCATGAGTGCATATACCTGTCCCTTTACTAAGCCAACTGATCATGGCTTCAGACAGTAGACCACTTCATTATTCCCAGGATGTCACTGGACCCACAGGTCCATCACTCTTAATCTTTACCCATACCAGCATGGACAGATGTAATTAATAGTCCAGTAACATTTGAAGACCCACAGGTTCTGTTGCCATCTTCTTTGGCTCTTGTTAAAGCAGTGACCTCATTGAGGGTCTCCACTGTTTACTTTGAATTTACACAGTCCAAATGAGAGCATTGGAAAAGCCAAGGATGCTTTTTCATCCACGCTGATGGAAGCTTTATGTACAGTTAATAAACGCACTGAACATGATGGCCTTCAAAATGAAACAGAGAAAGGACTGGGAGGAAAAGTGTTAAAGGAAAAATGAGAATCACTTAGTGAAAAAGTCATACACAAGGCTCTGTACTTGGTAAAACTGTTGGAAAATGTATGCATATATTATAGGTGCATCTTATTTACAACCGCTCTGTATTATTTATGCCCTACAGAACGCATCATTGAGAACATAATTGGAAAAAGCCTTGGCTTTACTATGTACTTCCTCTTTAGGCATCTTTAAAGATGTAATGATGCAGGCTGGTTATGCTGCTAAAAATAGAAATCCACTACATGCTATGGACCCAAAGCTCTATATTTATGAATGTAATAGAGATGTGTCAAACTTGTTCGAATTCAAACCAGTTCAAGCTGAAACTAGGCCTGAAAATGTCCTCCATGGATCTTTGAATAAAGTTAACAGAAGCATATGGATGGGAAACTTTTAGATGCCTCACAAAGGCCCTGGTCACACCTTTAGTTTAAGACAACTTCAGGTCATCTTCTGGTTGCTCACTGCCTGCCCAGATGTTAACTAATTGCAAACCAGCTGTGGTGCACAAAATCTCTTGGGCGGGCACTGGAGAAGCACTTTGAACTTCCCTCCTTGCCCTAAGAGAACTTCTGACACCTCAGATGACCGCTTGCACTAGAAAAGAGGTGTGAGTGCTCACCACCTGGATGTGGCAGGTAAGCTTTGGGTCAAGATTGGGGAGGGTTAGGTTGCTTGTGGTGTATGATTTGGTGCACCACAGCTGGTTTGCAATTAGTTAACATCTGGGCAGGCAGTGAGCGTTTGTAGGCTGTCAGCTTCTCCTGCAAGTGCAGGTGCACCTGCCCAGATGTTAACTAATTGCAAACTAAGAGTCCAAGTGCGAACTGAGAGTGAAGATGCAGCCTCTTTCTTCCTGTCCTTATCTGCGAGGGCAACACCATCTGTTGCTTGGGGACTGTGATGAGACACAGACAAAAAAGCATCTCTAGGCACTTCTGAGGTGGCTTGGAGAAGGCATTGAGGTGGGATATAGGGATATGCACGAATCTTCATAGGCATTCAAAATTCAATCGAATGTGCCAATTTTTGGCATTCAGATTTGAACAAAATGTTCCAAAATTCGAATTTAAACATTTGAATTGAATTTCAAATTTTGGGACTGTTCATTCGAATTACCTAGACATTCGTACGTGCACGGGTTAGTACACGATGCGTACTTGAAGATCTGCACCTTTCCTGCACCTGTTGATGTTTCTTTTCTTTCTTTCTTAAAGATACAAGTGAATGCTTATTTGGCAGGAATGCTATTAAAGTGTCAAATTTACACTTATTAGTTATCCATATAGTAGGAACACATTTTGAACTGCAGTGTCTCACAAAATGGTAACACCTGAAATGCAAATGTGAAAACTAAATAGAGCAATTGGAATGAATTTGGAAGATAGTCTAGCATTAGTATTTATCAAACTGACATTTTAGAGCTTGGATTTCAGAAGAGGAAACTACTGTATAAACCTTAAGCATTAAAATTTGCTTTGGAAGGCATTTTTAGTAATGTAGCCTTGCAGTTTAACCCTGTGCCTGCTTAAACAGGTGAGTATATACATGGCCTAGTTGTTCAGTAATCAGATCAGTCAATAAATCCTATTTCATTTTTCAGGGCTTTCTCTGGAATCTCTGCCTCTAAACCCCAGCAGACGAGGTTCTGGGGGTCCAAGAATATAGTTTTTACTATTCTAATCACTCAGAATCAGTTTGGGGCTATGGACCCAAAGAAGAACTTTGCTTTTAGTGCTGATTCACACTTAACTTAGGATGATATAGCACTGAAGATGGGACAAACCGGGATGCCTCCACACTTCGAAATGCTGGGGCAATCCCAAAACTGACCACCAGCATATGAAGTGTCGATGTTCGGTCCCAGTCAGATTGCCACGGCAATGCCCACAGCAAATTCCAGTGCATGCCAGGCCATTGCCATGGCCATCATGATGCACAGCCATGGTGCCCTGACAACGTACAGCATTTGGATTGGAAAACGGTGTGAACACAGCATCCAGGACCTCACTGGGGGCTACCTGAGGCCTATTCACACTACGGCCTCTAGTGCATAATTAGTGAACTCCTGGGGAAGAGCATACCTATGTGGAGTAGGCTGTTACAGCCTCCAAGTGTTCCCACACTCCCCAGAAGTGCACTAATTGTTGATTTGGTGTTTTACCTGAAGTTTCCAGCATGACCATTCTCTCTTGCTGGCACTCTGGTGTCATTTGACATGCCACACAAGTGCGCTGGCACCTGGAACAACCATAGACACGACTGCACATGTGCAGAGATCTGGGACCTGGTCCTCTGCTGGGTGCCACCATTTTGGCAGATAAATTTGTCCCTTTCTACATTGGCCCTTATCCCATATTATGCCCTAGAATAGGGGCCTGCCATTTGCATGCTACTAAGGCCCTGCTATAATATGCAACAGCATGTAGATATAAACTGTGCCTGGTGTGGTCTGCGCTAGCACGTAGATGGCAGGTCCTTATTCCAGGATATAATCTGGCATAAAACCCAGTGCAGAGGCGTTTTCGCACGGGGCTGAACGGAACGCGGAAAAGACAGGTGAGGACACGTCATCCGCATTGGCCGCGCGCGGCTTGCGTTCCGACGTGTCCTCACCTGTCTTTTCCGCGTTCGAAATGTAGAGCACTTCGAAGTGCTCTACACGCGTTCCAACGCGGACGAGCCGCCGGCAGCCGTTCGGAAGAAGAAGCGTTCGCGCTTCTTCTGTCTCCCGAACGGCTGCCGGCGCGCCTCCGACGCCGCGCGGCTTTGACAATCAGCTGTTTTTCAAACAGCTGATTGTCGATCTGCCTCCGCGGCTGCCGGCGCGCCCCTGGCCGCCGTTTGCCGGCTAAGGCAGCTTCGGGCGCTTTGACCATTCGCACCCAGACGCTCCGGAACGCGTTTACACGCGTTCTGGCGCGTCTGTGTGTGAACGGGGAAAGCGCCCGAAGCTGGCTTAAGCTTTCCGCCTGAACGCGTTCCGTCTGGAACGCGATTCAGTGCGGAAATGCCTCAGAAAGGGCCAAAAATAGGGGATATCAGCTGCCAGAATAAACTCAGGAAAGGGAGAGGAGACCTAGGCAGCAGCACTCTTGATGAATTCCTGTACTGTTTGTTCAGTCACAGCCTCCTTTTATAGGCTGCGCATTGAGTGCTGCGTTTATATTTAGTCTTAAAATTGGCTGTAAACACACTGCAGCTGTAACCATTAAAGATGCTCTTGAAATAGACTTTGGGATGCTCTCTGCACTGCTCAGATAGTTAAATAATATATTCCTAAAGTTGCTTTCCTGGCAACTAAGCAGTTCTAAATGCTGACTGTATCTTAAAGCTTTCTGACTATTTCTGAGCTCCTGATGAGGCTCCACAGCCTGATGTTAAAATGAAGGTGGTGGGATGATGATGATGATGATGATGATGATGATGATGATGATGATGATATAGAACAACAGTTACACACAGCAAATGAGATCACTATGCTGGATTTCGTATTAAATCACTCGTCGGGCACTTCCCAAGCACCTAGGACTGTGTGATGTATTATTATTATTATTATTATTATTAGTAGTAGTAGTAGTAGTATTTGCAATTATTTGCAATTATTTGCAATCTGAAGTTTGACTTTATCTTGATGTGGCAGCAGATAAGAGCAGCAAGGGAAAACTAGCCATCAGGCATCTCTCCTTCAGAGTGACACATGCTTTTAAAACTTGTTTTAGATTGACTTGGAAAATGTTAAGGACCCAGAAAGTTAGAAAACTTGCATCTTTTGAGATTTGCATTTGATCACAAAATCTTCTCATCTGCATCTGGAGACATTTCAAAGGGTCCAGCTGGTACAGTTGGACATGATGCTTAGGGACAGGATGAGGGCTTGTCTGTGGGAGAAACTGTTAGATATTATTTTGTGTTTATAACTTAACTATTTATTGGTTGCTTGTACATGAGAACCTAAGAGGAGCCCTGCTGGATTGATCCACAGCCCATCTAGTCTGGCATCCTGTCCCACACAGTGGCCCACCAGTTGCTTCTGGGCATCACAAGAAGAAGACAAAGGCAAAACCTTCACCTGCTCTTGAATCCCAGCAAATGGCGCTAGACTATCCAAAGCAATGCCCAAGCTCTTTCGCATTGGATTCTTTGCATTATGAAAAGCTGAGTCATAAGAAGACTATTATCATGAACGGCATGTGAATCATGGCTTTTGCTTTGCTTTGCTCTTTTGTTTTAAGGACATTGAAGCATTTTATGGAAAACAATTGCTACAGACCATTCTAATATTTTAGGACTTTTAACATGTTCAGCTGTTGGTGTTGATTGAGTTCTAGGTATGTATTTTCCCCTGCAGCATCTTACCTTAACCTGATCTATATTTCTGCTTGGGGGAGGGGGAATCAACGCATCATTTGCTGTGAGCAATCTATTCATTTGTTCAATGTTGTTTGCTTGTCTTTAGTTTGAAAAAGTAAATAATTGATTAGTTTTCTCATAGATCTCTCAGGTTTTTTTTTTTAAAGCCACTCTAAGAAATGCCAGTAAAGTAAAGCTAGAGCAAGACACACTGTTTCATGTGTCAAATAGGAAAGTTATCTGCACAAAATCTTTCAACGCATAAATTAGTAGGTTCACACCTAGAACAATTTGAATAGGGTTATTTCTTACAGGGATAGAACAATATTTCTCATGGTTTTTCTTTATTTCAACTTCATAAGCATCAATAATTACTGTTGGGAATAGTCCTTACTTTTCTGGCATCCGGTGCTAGACAATTAGGCTGTTTCAATGCCCAGTCGCTAGATCAGACTCAATGTTGTCTTGTACACTTTGTCAGCATCAGAGTAACACCATTCTGCATGCAGTGCAGCTAGCGGGCATGGCTGTGCAACTGCAAGTGCCTCCAGACGCGTGGCATGCTGTGATGCCCCTTCACAGCAGCTTCGCATCCACCAGATGGGAAGATCAGAAGCTGCAAAGGGACAGAATAGCAGTTTCCGGTCCACCAGATGGGATGCTCTGTCACACGCAGTAGCAGCGGAGTGTTCTAACATCAGAACGAAGTAAAAAGATGCTGTTAGGATGCCTCCATCACTCGCTATAGGAGTGCAACATTCTACCCCCATCCCAGCAAAGTAAAAAGATGCAGATTAAGCAGCATCTTTTTACTGTGCACTTACTGTAAAATGCTCCACCGTTACTGTAGGTGATGGAGCTTCCCGTCTGGAGGACAGGAAGCCACTACGAAGGGATGTCGAAGCTTCTGATCCTCCCGGCTAGTGGACCGAATGCTGCTACGGTGTTCCTTCACAGTCTTCCAGTCTGGCAGATTGGAAGCCACTATGGCATCCCTTCATAGTCCCCGATCCTCCCATCTGGCGGACTGGAAGTTGCTACGGCATCCTGTCTCAGCAAAGGGGTGTGTCTGAAGGCACTCTTAATTCAGCATGTTTTTACTTTGTTAGAGTGCATCACTGCTGCTACAGCTTGGAATAAAAGCTGTACACAGGCAGTGAAGAATTCTGCATGTCATATGCAGTGTCCAGCAAAGTTCAGGGTATGATCATATTGTACGATCTGGGGGTATTGTATGATCATAATGTAAACATACCCTCCTAAAGGATTCTCAGGAGCTGTGAGTTTCCATAACAAAACTGGATGAGAGCAGCCATAATAATGAAAATAGTAACAGGATCTGTTGATAAACTGTTTCAACAGATTCAGCCTTGAAGTCTAAGCATGGGATTTCCTTTCCTGTAGGAAATCTCACAGTGTATCTGACATATACTAGTAGTAAGCGTGGCCACCCTAAAAGTGGACCATTAAGCAGAAGATGGGGCACTGGAGCCCTTCATGAATCAGTTTAAAGGTAAGTATGGAAATGCCTAAAATCCTTCACCAAAGTCTCCTTAGTTATCTTAAGTGGTCTTAGAGTAAGAGAGAAGAGTTTTCTTTGTGAATAAATAACTGGCTGAGAAGAGAAAGCAGAAATAAACTGGCAGTGTGTGTAGCTAAGTGATGCTTTCTCTTCTCAGCCAGTTATTTATTCACAAAGAAAACTCTTCTCTCTTACTCTAAGACCACTTAAGATAACTAAGGAGACTTTGGTGAAGGATTTTAGGCATTTCCATACTTACCTTTAAAACTGGTTTGTGAGTGATCCAAAGTTACTATGAAAGGTTGTAACAGCTAAGTTTGCAGTTGATGCCAAATTGGTGAGAGTGGTTGAACAAGGATGAGAGGAATGAAAAGAGTTTCTAAGGGTCTCTTTGGATTGGGTGAACGTAAGAGTAAGCAAGTGAGACGCGTTAGGCCAAAAATTTCTGACTTCATATATGCCCCAATGGAATCTGACCTGACAATGACTGATCAGGAAAGAGATTGTGGGGTTGCATTTGATAGCTCAGTTAGAATGGTAACCCAATGTATGACAGGTATGAAAAACTCCTTGGCTGGAATCATCTGGGGGGAGGGGGGGATAAAAATAAAACTGTCAGTGTAATAATACGGTTATACAAATTAGTGGTGCTATTGCTCTTGGGGATACTGTATACAGCTCTACTCCTCAGACTTCTGAAAGAAGAAGATGGTTGAAATTGCTGGGAAAGTTTAAAAAATGGCAAAGCATTACTTACCAGGGCAAAACAATCATTAAGGCTGGGCAGTGCCCCACTGAAGAAAAACAAAAAAGACATACGAGGCTTTGCATTCAAAATAACTGGGTGAATAAAAAGATGGAATCAGCTGTATGAAAACTGTCTGGAAAACAGATTCCTGGGATGAATTCCCAGTAGAGATGTACACATTTTTTTTGGGGGGGGGGTTACTCAATTTGTATTGAATCGAATGCAAAATAATACATTTTTATTCGAATAGATCCCCTTTGAATGTGGCAGGATTTGTATTTGATATAAATGTTCAATCCCATATGAATTCCACATGAAGGCAAACAAACAGCATACGAATCTCATATGAACACATATGAAGAATATACAAATCCAATATGAATGCATGCAAATCCCATAAAAATCCCATACGAATCCCATACGAAGTGTCATATGAATGTATCAAAACCTTTGATTCAGATGTCAGTCTCCAAACTGACAACATTTTATTTGAGCATCTAAATTCATAACCCCTGTCGATGGATCCCTCAAAAGAAGCAATCAAATTGCAACCTGATGGTTAACTAGGAAATGAAATATCTCCATGACCTCCATGCCAGATCTGTATCCTTCCTACTCTAGAACCTGTCAGAGAAAAGCTGCTTCCAAAGCAGAATTTCCTGCTCTAAGGTTACCCCATGACAACCAAGTAAGCATGAAGGTTGTTCCCATGTCAAATCTAAATCTAGAGTGCTGGACCATATACAGAGTACATAACCTCTTTTCCAGACTCATTTCCAATCCACAGGCAGAAATTTGGCTTCTGTGGGACAATTGTGCCCTAAGAAAGGTTCTAGACAGCAAGGGGTCTACCTCAGACCTTTGTCTATTTAGTCTCATCCCTTTCTCGTCCATGCCAGCAGCTGTTCACAACTGGATGGTGCCAACACCTAATCCCACTATTGTTAACCAACACTCTGAACTGAATTCAAATAGCAGAGAACCAGGTTGGTCTAATGGTTAGGGAGCCGGACTTTTATCTGGGAATACTGGGTTTGATTCTGCACTGCTCCATGAAGCCAGCTGGGTGACCTTGGGCTGGTCACAGCTCTCTTTCTGAGCTCTCACAGCCCCGCCTAACTCACAAGGTGTCTGTTGGCAGAAGAATAGAAGGCTTGTCAGCCGCTTTGAATCCCCTTAAATGGATGAGAAAAGTGGGGTAAAAAAGCCAACTCTTCTTCTTCGAATGTAGTGTCAATTAAATAAAGAGAAGATATCAATGAAAACAAGGACAAAGAATACTCACTGTCCAGTCATATGTAGTAGCCCACAATTAGAGATGTGCACAAATATTCATCACATTTAAAATTCATATGAATTCGTATAATCACATTTGAATTGAATGTTGGCTACATTCAAAGATTGATATTCAAATGTGAAGCATAAAAACATAACATAAGAGAAGCCCTGCTGGATCAGGCCACAGCCCATTAGTCCAGCATCCCATCGCACACAGTGGCCCACCAAATGCTCATGGGCATCTCAAGCAGAGACAAGGATGAACCTTTTCCTGCTCTTGAACCCCAGCAAATGGCCTTAGAAGTGGCCCGCTTCCCCCCCCCAGCCTGAAAGGTGTACCAAGGCATTCATTCCAGTAGCCATTGATATATCTGCCATCCATAAATTTGTCCAACCCTACCTTAAAGCCATCTAGGTTGGTAGATGTCACCACCTCTTCCAGCAGCACATTCCATAAGCCGATGAACCTCTGGGTGAAGAAATTTCCCCTTGTGGGATTCAACTTTCCTACCCATCAGCTTCATAGAGTGCTCCCTGGTTCTAGTGTTGTGTGATAGAGAAAAGAAATATTCTCTGTCCAAATGCTTCTGCCCATTCATTCAACGCTTTGTTATATTTGCAAAGGTGGGGAAGCAATACATCAGCTACCCAGTCACATCTGCAGTGGATTCAGAGGGGATTCAGCAGAACTGGCATCAGGGATTCAAAATGGATTCAAATAGCAGTCAAAGAACATTTGCATTGGATTCAAATCCTACCAAATTCGAAGTGACTCTATTTGTATGTATGCAAATGTCATTTCCATTTGCTTCATTGGAAATTGGACATGAAAAGAAATCCATGCACATCTCTACCCAACACTAAACATTTGCATTGAAAATGTTACCAAGTTGGGGAATGAAGTATCTGCAGTCACAAATTTCAGCTCGGGGAACTGCGACAACCCATCATGCCTTCAGGCATCTGTTTTGGATGTTAACGATTGAAGCTAACTTCTCTGAGTCCATGAAAACCAAGGAAGGCCTAATAACTCATAGCACTTTGAAGGCAGAATCAGCAGGCACATTTATCATAGGACCTTTCTGCACTTGACTAACTAGTGAGGGTGGGGGAACGCCAGGACACTGAATCCACACCATGCGGAGCCATTTCCTAACTAGATATTGCTCCACATGTCCCAGAGCATCCCCCAAGGAAGGCACAGGGCAGTTAAAACTGCTGCACACCTATACTAGCCCATAGGTGGAAGAAGTGCAGGGGGAACATGTGACCAGAGGTGCAAGCACACTGAAGCACTATGTTGTCTGGTCACCATAGTAATGGTGCTGCACAGGTGTGCCAGCATCATTTCCAGTAGGGGTGTGCACAAATGCATTTTTGACATTCGATTCGTAATTAATTGAATACTCAAAAACCAATATTCATACGAACAGACTACATTTGGATGTGGTAAAATTCTATTTGATATGAATCTATTCGCACATATTTGTACGAATATTTGATACATACCATATACAAGCCAATACGTATTCAATACGTATCTGCCACAAACAAATACATATCCGACATGAATGGATATGTATCCGATACGAATGAATACATATCCAATATGTATCCATAACATATCCGAGCTCTGAAAATGGGAAATCTGACCTGAATCCACTTCTAATCCGCTGTCATTTCATGTCAAATGCAATCTGGATCCACTGAGGATGTTATTGGCGCTCCATTTTTCCACACCCCCAATCTCATGAATGTCCAAACTATTCGTATGATTGTTGTAACATTTGATTTGTGTATGAATGTCCGAATTCATACGAATTCATACAAATTACCAGTGTTACAGATATTTGTGCAAATCCCTAATTTCCACGGTTCCAGGGATCATTTGCACTGAAGGTGAGTTTAAAATGCTCTAGCCATCCCCAAGAGTGGGAGGCAAAATGCAGAATTCACTCAGTGTTCTCTCTGGTATTTTACGTCATTTCCTCCCCCAGCCCTGATTGTCCCTAACTATGTATATACAAAGCCAACCTTGGCTGGACTTTTTAAATCATTATTATAAACATCTTTGTGTCTATTTACCAAAAGCAATTGTCTTGCAAGTCTAGAAGTAATGGAAGTATGATCTGACCTTGGAAGATAAAGGTGTGAGACCAAAAGAGAAGTGGAGAGAAGGGAGGGGGGGGGGAGAGAGAGAGAGGTTCATTTCACTTACCTTAGATGAAGCTCATTTTTGATCATGATTGAACCACTCAGTGGGAAGACCTGTCCCACCAGAACTCAGCCTGGAATCTGTCATGCATGTTAAGGCACAATAAGTCTCATGAGCGAAAGTGAAGTATAATTGCAAATTTAAAATTCTAACTGGCAGGTCTTCATGCACAGATGCTTGGTACTTCAACCTTGTTTTCCCTCTGGTCCTAATTTGTAGGCGGCAGCATGTTTAAATATAAATAAAAGTCCTGCTTTTAGATGCATGAAGCTAAGAGCATATGGTTAAGACCTTGAGGACTGTACTGTTCCATTGTTCTTTCTTAAGAGAGACTATTTTAGAGTGTTTTCCTTGCTTTCTGCAAATTTATTTTTATCCTCTTTGCACATAACTTTCTCACTCTCTCACACAGATGCACACTTAGAGAATCTCATACATTACTCAGCAGAGGAATTCACCACACATCGTGAAGGCATTTTCTTTTGCCTGCTAGCAACATGGTGCAAGTTAGCTCCTTTAGATCCTTTTCAAAAGGACACAGAATAAATACACATATATTTATACATATATACATATAAATACGAATATACTGTCTCTTCCCACTTTACAGACACTGTTACTGTTTTAATATACGGTGTTGTTACCTGCCCTGAGACCTTCAGGTACAGAGCAAGATAGAAATTCAAATAAATAAATAAAATTTACACATATATACATACATGGATAGGTATACTGTATATGTATATATTTTATATCTTACACACCATACATCTTACGTGACCATAATACAGAACACAAAATGCTTTCAACTCTGAGACTCCCACTCCCATGCCAGATACTAAATGTGATACAGTTTATTAATCTTGTCCAATTCATTCTTCAATTGATAGGGTGCTACAAGCATATGCACATAAGCCATTAAATCCTTCCAGTCATGCTACAATGATCTCTGGAATAGCTCCCCGGTATATAACAATGAAGAGACATCAAATTGATATTGTTCTACTATGTTCACGATCCAATGTTCCACTGTCCATTTCTGACTATCCTTCCATCCTCAGGCAGTAGTTGAAAAGGCCGCCCACAACAGTTGGTTCAGCAAATATCTAGGATATTTATAACTACTGTAAATTTGCGAGAGGAACAGTTCTGGATAAGGTCTAATGGGTCTCTTGATCATAGCTTGACACAAATCCTGGCTGTCCATCCAAAACTTAACTACAACCGGACATGTCCACCTCATGTGAAAGTATGTGCCTCGTTGTCCACACATGTGCCAACACAAGGAATCAAACTTAATTTATTAGTTGATTACATTATTTTATCCCACCCTGTACCTTAGCAAGTATCGATAGGGCCAGTATCACCCCTGTATTCCACATGCTGACCAATGTTATGTTAAGCAATGTGTGCTTTGCTCCCAACAAAATCCATACCCTTTCCCGTTCTGAGATATGTTTCAGAATAAGGCCAAGTGCAGAAAGGCTCATGGGCTGCAAGATTAAGTGCTCCCTTCACCATGGATGGAGCTGGTAAGGTTCCATGGTGATTATTTGCACATCTTCCAGGTTTGGAAGATGTGCAGGATGGTCATGTGACATACCACGCAAGCATGCTGAGCCATCACGTAATGTGCTGCACAAGTGCACATGCATGGTGTATCACAGTTGCCTCAATGACAGTAGTAGTACCAGTGCACAAGTGCTGGAGGTCACATGGGGGAATAAAGATGGCAGCACCCAGACACCATCTGCACTTGGGTGAGTGTCCAGATAAATGGGGGGAGGGATCATGTGTCCAGCATTTGCCAGTGTGGATGCTTAGTACATCTGTGAGCAAGTTTGCACTTTGCTTCCCACAGACTGGAAGCAAAGTGCAAACTTCTCCATCCTGTTAATGGTATAGTTCCTTTATGACCTGTGCTTAAGATGCCCAGTTAATACTGCTTAAAGGAGCTCTGTTAAAGGACAGTAATACTCACAAGAGTGCACATCTTGCTTGGCTCTTTCATTTTCCACCAGATCGCTGAGTCTTCCTAAATAGCCCCTTCTCTCTGCTGCTATTTAGACGGGGCAGTTGCTTTAGGTTGGAAATGCATTTTGAATACTCGTGTGTGTTCTTTTGCTGTCTTTGTATAAAAGCTTTTGATCTGGGAGCCTTGTCCTCAAAGAGGATAAAGCGGGGTTGAGTGAAGTGCAAATCTCCTTTGTCATCCTAAAGAACCTTGACACATGCATTACCGTGGCTGAATGTATTTGCTGTCTCCTTCTTTACTTCTGGTTTCTCCTTGCCTGATTGATACAGAGTTCTTCTAGCAAAGCCAGATATAGAGGCTGCAAGTTTTCTACATGGCCTATTGGAATTGAACAGAGGGGGGAACTATGGAATAGAACCTGGCCTCTGTCTTTGCCTAGGGGTTTGTTTGTTTGTTTGTTTGTTTGTTTGTTAAAATAATGAACATATGGAAAAGGTGGATTGAGAAAAAAAACTCTGTTGTGCAGCACTAGAACCAGGGAGCACTGTATGAAGCTGATGGGTGGAAAGGTTAGGATTGACAAGGGGAAGTATTTTTTTCACCTAGATGGTCATTGGTCTATGGAACTACCAGAAGAAGTAGAGTAGATTTTTGTACCTAAAAGGTTATTTTAGCATGCGCAGACACAAATGTCCACATCTGGAGGATGTCAGAAACAATTTGAGCTTAGAATAAAATATTGATGCACTAATAAGCTTGGAAATTATAGGTGGTTAAATATAGTTGCTGATATCCGTGGTGGATCAAAGGATGGGTCCATCTTCATGGATAAGAAAAGGCCACCTCTGTGGTGGGATCAGTGATCCTGCCACTGGAACTAGAAGCATGTCCAGGCTTTGAGGCTCAAGCAGAAGTTCTATAGCCTCCATGTTTTGTCCAGGCTTGATTAATCGCCAGACATGAAATAGCCATATTGAGGAAGACTAGGTTGCAGAATTTTGAGGAATGATATTGCTGGTCTGTGAAATAAGCACAAGGGTTTGATTAGGGATGTGCAACAATATTTGAAATATCCATTATTCAGTTGAATTTGGCCAAATTCATACATTCAAATTTGAATCAAATGTCCAGAAATTTGTTTTTTAATATTTGAATGAATATGAATATTATTGAATCATTCATTTGAATAATTCTCATGCAAAGTTAAAGCTTCTGTGCCTTTTTTCAAAGCTTTGTTACATTCAGAGTGGCTGCCCAGTCACCTCCAGAGTGGATTTGCATCAGATTCACAGACGTGGATGGTGGTGGCAGGGCTACTAGAGCAGATGCCTGAGTACACTTTTCAGGCTGGGTGGGCAAGCGGGATGCCTCTAAGGCCATTTGCTGGGATTTGAGAGCAGGAGAAGGTTTGCCCTTGTCTCTACTTGAAATGTCCATGGGCAATTGGTGGGCCATTGTGTGTGACAAAATGCTGGACTAGATGGGCTGTGGCCTCATCCAGCAGGGCTCCTCTTATGTTATGTTCTTCTCCTCAGTTCTTATAGACAAACTCATGGAGGACAGGTGTACTAATAGCTATTCAAATAGAAGTCCAGATACTGCTTCCAGGTTGGAGAGACAGACAGGATGCCTCTAAGTCCATTTGCTGGGATTTGAGAGCAGGAGAAAGTTTGTCCTTCTCTCTGCTTGAGATGCCCTATGGGCAATTGGTGGGCCACAGTGTGAGACAGGATGCTGGACTAGATGGGCTGTGGCATGATCCAGCAGGGTTCCTTTTATGTTCTCTTATGTTCTTATGGATTTGAAGCAAATTTGAATCCTACATTGGAAGTGGCTCCATTTGCACAAATGCAAATTTCTGTCCCATTGCTCTGAAGCAGAGCAAACAAGACAAAAAAAGTGTTCACATCCCTAGCATGAAGTATATCTCCATAAAAAAAAATAAGACAGATCCACTTGCTTCTGGGCCTTGGTCCTTTCTCCCAAAAAGAATGGCTTATTTTATAAGTAACTAAAAAAGTGACAATATCAGAAACCAGTAATTTGACTTTGATGATCTCCTCCAAGCACTAATAACTACATGCCAAACACTTATCAAGATGACTTTTCTTTCTTAAAATGAAGATGCCACTCACTCCTCAGCCCATTCAATTGAAAAATATTTCAGAAGCACTCAATAAGACTTTCTAAGAGCTTGGAAAAGGCTGGCTGTGTAAACAGGTTCATTGTAGGAATAATTAGCGTTTGTAGCACCATGAATCACACAAGTCAATAGGCAAATGCCAGACAGTCTAAATAACTTGGCCCATAGCTGATGGATGGCTCTTCTGAGGGATCCAACAAATTTTGGACAATCAGGATGATTGCACAGTTTAGCAGCTGGAGGCAATGTCCTTGGAAAATATCCAAACCGAGTGTAACTTTGCTGCTTTCACGATGTGATCTGAAGTGCTTCTTTTATCTATAATGAATGAATGTTGTGGGCGACTGTATTGTGTACTGTATATTTTCTTAAAAACAAATGAAAAATCAATATACACTGGGGAAAAGTTAGAAGCACTCATATGTCCACAAATAGGCAAGGAAGAAACAGAACTAATTAAAAACAAAACAAACAAAAGGATTTTTTTTGAAACATAAAGGAAGCTTTGAAATGTGATCCTAAACTACAGATGATCTCTAAAAACCTTGATTTTCCCAATTTAGTCTCTTGAAAAATGGGAGTTGTAGTTCAGGAACATTTGCTGGATACTAGTAAATACTGTGTTTAAATATAACCCATTAAATTCATAACGTGGCATTTAATTGAATGCATAAAAGAATTACAAGCTGATGTCGAAATGTCCTTTCAATGCTACCAATGGGAGGCTTAATTCGTGGTTTATCAATGACTTCTGGAATGGATGCCTAGGTACTGCCTCTGGGTTGGAGAGACAAACAGGATGCTTCTAAAGGACATTTGCAGGAGGTGGAAAGTAGGTGACGGTTTTGTCTTTGCCTTCTGCTTGAAAATGCCCAGAAGTAATTTATGGGCTGCTGTGTAAGACAGGATACTGGACTAGATAGGCTGTGGTCTGGTCCAGCAAAGCTCCTTTTATGTTCTCTTGTGAAATAAACTTTTCTGAGGTAGCACTTGCTATAAAGCCAAGCCATTGCAGAAAGCTCTGCAGCAAGATAATGGACTTGGTCGGATCTGGTGCACTTTTCATCAGTGAGCACAAGAAAACAGTCAACTTCTGAACTCATCCTCTGTGTTCTCCAAAAGGGCCCCAGGCAGAATACTGAACTGGGGAACATAATTCCTTGGTTCTGTGTTCCCCTTGCTCACAGCAGTGGCAGGAATGTGAACAGCAGGTTGGCACCATTGCAATAAATAGTGAGACCAACGGAGGTCAGATACTGTAAATTCATCACATCACATGGGGGTGCATTGGTATCGAATCAAAGGGAGGGAATTGACAATCTGATACTACCAAAATTCCTTACTGAGTTTTCTTGCACATTTGTCCAAGGCAAGGAAATTGGAACTTCCTAGAACTTTGTTACTTCCAGGGAGAGAGGAGAAGGCCCTATCTGTGACCAATGGAGTAATATTAAAGGAAGGCATGAAGGGTCCCCCCCCCTTTCTGTTGTTCCTATTTCTGCCATATAGATTCTGTCAGATCATGAAAAATAAATAAATTGCAAAAAATTGCTAGGGAAACAAAACAAAACAAAAACCTCATAATAGCAAAGAGAACGCTAGAACTTTCCTAACTTCATCCGTCACCCTCTCAAGAAATGATACTGACAGGTCCAGAAATTAGATGTAAGTTTGCAATTAGTCTCTGGTAAAATATCACTTTCCAGTCGATATGAGAAGGCTGACTTCTTGGGAGAAAAACAAAGTCCCCCTCCCTCCCTCCTCTTCATCTTGCCCCCCACTTACAAAAACAACTTGACATTTTTCGGTAATTCTTTTTAATGAGCATGGCTCTGAGCTACAATATAATGAAATTTGCTTAAAAGTAGCCCAGGCTGGTGATGCTTGGCAGCACAGAGTGGCATATGGTAAAACAGTTGTGATTTATTGGCATCGGCTCTTGTCAACCACCCCTTCCCCCTCCTGTGCCGCAGCCTGTCTCTCTTATTTTGGGAAGCTGGCGGCTTTTGCACAGACTACAGAATCTGGATTGTATAGATGGGAAAGGGAGGAACGCTCCCAAACCATTGCCTGGTTGCTGCTGCTGCTCCTCTTCCTCCTCATTATTGTTATTTTTTACTACTAATACTCCTATTATAATAGACCTCCTATTGCAAAGACTTCAATTTTTGTACAAAAAGGCAGAAGAGAAGCCCTTCTGGACCGGTCCACAGCACATCTAGTCCAGCATACAGTAGTCCATCGATTGCTTCTGGGCATCTGAAGCAGACAACAAGGGCAAAACCTTCACTTGCTCTCAACTCCCTGCAAATGACCTTGAGAGGTATCCTGTCTGTCTCTCCAACCTGGAGACGGTACCTAGTAGCACTTCTAGTAGCCATTGGTGCACCTGTTTTCCATGAATTAGGATAAAAGAACATAAGAAGGCTCCTGCTGGAACAGGTCACAGCCCATCTAGCCCAGCATCCTGTCTCCCATGGTGGCCCACCAACTGCTTCTGGGCATCTCAAGCAGAAGGCAAAGACAAAACCTTCACCTGCTTTTGATTCCCTGTCTCAGAGAACAAGTTAGTTGCTGAAATTTCACTTTGAAATGGCAGCCTGCCAGGATATCATCATGTGATCCCCATGCATTCAAAAAAACACATCATCAGCGCATGTCAGGGCTTCCTCACAAGCATCTACTTTTAGGGGCATAGATATTCAGTGATACTGGCTTCTTCCAGCCCACAAATTAAAGATGGACCCTTTTTACGTACTGGCTTATTTCCTATTAGGACCTAACATGGTTCTCTTCAGGGCCTTATTGGTCCCACACATTATTGTGGATCTATGAGGACCCACCCAACTTGGTAAACCTCCATCTGCATAAGAAACAGCATAGTCCACATCACGGGGCCCTTGATCTGGATCATTGTCAGACACAGAGGTATGTAAAAAGCACAGCCTCCATGTTCCTGACTACCAATGAGCCTGTTTTGCTGGTTTCCCAAAATGCACTGCTGAAATGGATTGCCCAGTGGCTCCAAGGCAATGAACCTTATATCACTTTCTGGGCCAGTACAAGCACTGGTCTGGATCAGTGCCATCATGCAGACATCACTGTTCCGGACCATGCTGTGCCATGCTCCATAGCAGCAAGCCTTGCCAGTCCAGACCCACTGGCTCAGAACAAATCACAGTAAGTGCAGAATGCCCCCTAGCTTTCTGGTCTGGTAGCCCAGCAATAGCAACGGCCATATCTACACCTGGCCCTGTGCCTACATGGCATCACTGTGTCCTTACCAACTTATCTGTAAGGAACCATATTGAAAATGAATGCTGGAAATTCTTACCAGACTCAACACCCATGGTCAGAGGGGTGTGACCTTTTCAAAAGCTTCCTAAAGCATTCCGAAGTACATTTTGCACACCCCTAGCATATAGGCTTCCCAGAACTGCCGACTTAGCCACTTTGAGAACAAGATGTTGGGCTCTAAGGGTGCTTCCGCATTTACCACTGGAAATCCAGATCTACTACATCCGGATTTAGTAAATCCATTTTAGAGTAGATCCGGATTTACTAAATCCGGATGCAGTGTAGATCCAGATTTCAGAAGGTAGATCCGTATCTATTAGATACGGATCTACCGCCACCTCTTCCGTCCGCACACGGGACAGAAGGATGATTTAGATCCGGATTTGAGGTGGGTGCTTTCAAGGCTAGCAGTGTGGGCTGATCTGTATCAGTGTTGCTAATACTAGTGGTGCTGGTCCCACCCATGCCTTCCTGTGGGTAAGGTCTGGCTATTTCACACCCACTGATCCCAACCAAGTGCAGATAAGTACAGAAAGATCCAGAGAGTAGAGGAGACAGGAAATTGGTGAACAGCGACCACCTCCAGGGTCCCAGTTCAAAATTTGTACAAATTAATCTGAATTCAGACATTTGAATTTGAAGATGGATATTCAAATAGAAATAGAATGTTGCAATACTTTATACAAAGCTTTGTTACGTTTGTGAACCTGGGGAGGTGGGAAAGTGGCTGCAGCAAATCCAGAGTGGCTTCAAAGCAGATTAAGAATAAATTAAAAGTGGATTGAGAGCAGATTTGATGAGTTCAGAGTGGATACATAGGAGATATGTAGGAGAGTTGTAAGGGATATGTAGGGATTCATTGGTGATTCACAGCAGGGATTGAACTGGATTCATATTGAAGAAGAGTTGGCTTTTCTACCCCGCTTTTCTCACCCATTTAAGGAGACTCAAAGTGGCTAGCAAACATTCTGTTCTTCTTCCCACAAAAGAGCACCCTGTGAGGTAGGTGGGGCTGTGAGAGCTCAGAAGAGAACTGTGACCAGCCCAAGGTCACCAAGCTGGCTTTGTGGAGGAGTGCGGAATCGAACCCGGTTGTTCACAGATAAGAGTCTGGCTCCTTAACTACTAGACTAAATTGAACATTCATATCAAATTCAAATTCGAAGGGGATCTATTTGAATGAATACATTTTTTTTGCATTTGATTCAATACAAATTGAACATAAACAAACAAACATTCATGCATATCCCTAGGTCCTAGTAATGGCTTCTGCCGTCTCCCCTATTGCAGCCCTGCTGTTTTCGCCTTTAAAATGTTTTATATATTTATTTGTTTTATATGTTTTTAACTGATTTGTAACCCACTGTAAGATCTTAGTGTACAGGGTGGATAAAAATGCAAATACACAAATAAACCAGGAGACAAACATAGAAACTTGTCTCCTTTCTTTTCATGTTCCCTGGCAACTAGTTATCGGGGGTTCTGTTGCTAAAGATATTAGAATGGAGGAAACATGCTTATTCCTATTTATATATTTTTTCCCTTTTTAAAAGATGAGAAAGAAACCAACTCAGGTAGCAATAATGATTTTAAGATGCTGCGCCGTTAAAAATGCCATTTTAAGGGGTTTTGTTTCATATTTGTGACCTGCTGAACAAAATTTGCTGGCTATAATTGCCAGTGTTTATGAAAATGGGGTATGTAGATTTAATCATATAAAGGGATGGCAGCTAATGGCATAAAATCATCTGAAAAGGCTTTCATCATCCGACATCATAATTACTAAAGATGAAATAACACTAAACAAGGGTGCAAAAAGACATAAGAAAACAGCGGTGGTTTCAGAAAACTTACATTTCCAACCTCATCTTTCGTGCCATTTGAGCTCTTACTCCTATGGCATGTTCGTTACAGAGTTCCCAAAGGAGGGTTCTTTTTGCACGTGAACTGAATGACTCGGGGCTTTTCTGCACCTTCTTTTGGCATGAAAACCAGTGAATAACTGGGATTGATTGGAACACCCAGTACATTGTTTTGTTTTTAACATGCTGGATTTTAAATGCTGTGTTGGTTTTTATTCTAATATATATTATTTTGTTTGATTTGGTGGATTTTAAGACCTTCGGATATAGGGCGGAATGGAAATATACAAATCAAATGGCCAGACGGGATGGGTACGGGGTAAAAACAGGATGCGTATGGATGCGTACAGATGTGTATGACATTCTTACCATTGGATACGTATTGAATATTTGGATGCGTACAGATGTGTATGACATTCTTATCATTGGATACGTATTGAATATATGATACGAATGTATTCATATTGGTTAGAATGTCCAGATGTTCATTTCTTTAATCATACAAATTTGGATACTCAAATATTCAATTCGAATCGAATTGACTGTCAAAAATTGCATTCATACACACCCCTAGTATAAACATCCTTGGGCTGTGCTAGGACAGCAAGTGTCAAGGTGATCAAGCTACTATGAGGCAGGGGAAGGAGGCAAGATTTCAACTGGAGGACTAATATAAAAACACAGGACTTCCTGTGGATAAACATCTGGTTGGGAAACAGGAAGCACATGGGGTGAAAGCAAATGGACATTGCTTGCAAAGAAAGGAAATTGACTCTGAAAAGGTTTTCAACTGAGGCTGATGATCTTGGACATTGACCCATATCTTTAACATTGACCCGTGTCTCCACTCCTGGAGAGGTTGCTCTGTTTTAAGCAGATGGCTCCCCATTCTATGACATCTTCCTCATCTCCATTTTGCAAGGAACTTCTATGGTGCCAGGACGCCCTGCTTCAGGGGTGTCTTTTTGAGTGGCAGTGCCACAAAATGGCATGCACAGTCAAGATGAAGGCACCCATAGCCACCGAAGATGGAGACAAACACATGCATGTTTTGATCTGAATCGAAATTGGGTTCGGCAAGAGTCATCCCCATGCACTTTTGATTTGGCCTGATTTCCACAGACCGAATCGCCTAAACCCATACCAGATTTGGTACTGGAAAAAACAAGTCTCATCAGAGTTTGGTGTCCCAGCACACATTGCTTTGCGAGCCAAGACTGCACATGGGGACAGTCCCAGGCTATTTGGGGAGGCGATTGGTGCTCACATCACTGGGAGGTGGGGTTTCATGTCCTGTGCTCACTGTTCCTGCCCTGTGCATTGGAGATCATAACCGCTGAGATTTTTTGGGAGTAAATGGCGTTAAAGCCGAAACGATGAGGGGGTCATATGGCCTTGGCTGCCACATGAGACTCTTTTATACAAGTATTCCATCCCCCTTCCACAATCGCCAAGGCGGGAATGATAATGGCTTGATTTTCCACTTGCCAGGTGTTCTCGCGGTTCCTGGGAAGAGCGGAGGGGTGCAAAACTGCTCAACTGCTCAACCACTCAGCTGCTGCCAAACCTCATAGTAGCTTTGCTCAAACATCTGTTTTTTTTTTTTAAATTATTATTATTGCCATTTAGTCCTGGCTTCTCTGTGCTGCTAAGTGGGGTGGTGGTGCAGCATTTGCAGCAGGCGACACAGGGGTGGGATGATGTCAATCCAGCTTCCAATGAGGAGAGAGGGGGTGGAGAGGAGATGGAGCTGCTCCCATGCCAGGGTTTGGCACAGTTTGCATGGGGACGGCTCTATCCACACCCAGCTCGCATCCAGACCACGTTGCCGGGAATGGCATGGGGACAGGCAACATTTGATCTTGGTCCCACACCCAGTCACATATGTGCCTAAGCCAAATGGCTTGCATGGGGATGTAGCCAAAGTAGCAATGGGAGCCTTCTTGAATACCCTCTAAAGGGAATTATTTTTGTTTATATTTCTATCCTGCGCTTTACCAATAAAATAATTGCAGGAAACATTGCCCGGGCCCTTTTGCATTGATTGGTTGCTGGAGAAATTGGGGGGAAAACCTGCCCAGGGACTTGGAGGCTTGATGGACAGGCGGGAGGAGTTTCCTTCAGTATCCAATAGCTACAGCCAATCAGGAGGCTAGGATCTGCTGGGTATAATAAGCAGAGGCCAGAGCTGTCTGGGTCTTTTCTCTGAGGGGGAATTGATCAGAGAGGTCTTTTCTCGAGGGCCAAGAGGTGAAGGAGACTGACCGTGGGGGGTCTTGCTCTGAGGAACACTTTGCTGAGAAACTGACCAGGGCTGGCTGGGGATTCAGTCAAGCAAGGACGGACTGGGCCTTGTGATCACCCAGGGCAATGTTGTAGCACACTGACTAGGCTTGAGCTGAGGCAGAGCTAGTCAGGGAGAAAGGCTTGAGTTTTAAAAGGCAAACTATTTTCCTTTGGGCTAGGAAAGCAGTTATTCTAGGAAGCTTGCAACTTCAAGAGACTTTTGAACTTGAACTGACAATACCTGAACTTTATATTCTTCTTTATTATTTTCCTATTGCTTGTTGGTAACAATAAACCTGTTTTGGTTTACTGTTTAATCACTTGCTACCAGTTTATTGCCTTAAAACTGTAGTACTCACTTGGCCTATTGCACGAGCCCAGCATCCTACAAGGGCCCAGCTACTCTTAGGAGGCCAGGCATTGACTGGACTGTTGGGAATTGTGACAGATACCATCTCAGTACTTCATCTTTCTTCTGTTAGATGGGGATGAAGGGGCATTGGTCACCTCTTGACTTTGGCTGCCGTTGTGTGAGTTGTCTGTGGGATGGCAGGAGCTGGGATATCTGTGCTTCTGTCAACCTCTATCATTCTCATACCATAAAACATCTAAACCCCTTGTCTCTAATACACGGAAGGAGGGTTCCTCTGGTCAAGTGATGTTGCCATTGGGGCTGGATTTTGTGGGAAACCTAGCCAGCAAGCCCATGGATTTGACTCCCTGATTTTGGAGAAGATGTCCAAATGTGATGGCTAGAAATCTCCCTTTAATTAATATTGATCTTTTTCTATGGAGGCTGAAGCTCCTTTATGCCCTAAGTGGGTTAAGTCACATTTCTGCGCCGAATTTGACAGAGAGGATGAGCCCTGTTCATGGTGGGTTTTAATTTGTCCTGGCAGGAGAGCGTGCAAATGATGGGGGCACTGTCTAATTGTTTCTTACATAACTAGCACAGAGAGCAGGAGGGTGGTGATCAGAGCCACAAGCATCTATTTGGCCACGGCATGTTGTTATCTAAGATGATGCTATCAAAATAAGCTAGGCTGGGGTTGTATAAGCCTTGGAACTCTGTCCTTCATGAGCTGTGTTCTGCATTTTTGCGGGGCAGAGTGCAAATCAGTGTTAATCTGCTGATGAACAATTACTTCTGAGAGCATGGCCTATTGTCCTGAAGGGAGAATATGGAATATAGGAGTATACAGAAGGGATTTATCCATCATCAGCTGGATAAACTCTAAACTCTACCAAGATTGCCTTAGCTCTTAGTTGCCTAGTTTTAAATTCCCCTGGGTCCTTTTGCAGACATTTCAATAAGGAGTCTCATATTAGTTTGAAACTCGGGTGGACATGTGGGTAGTTTAGATAGATAGATAGATAGATAGATAGATAGATAGATAGATAGATAGATAGATAGATAGATAGATAGATAGATAGATAGATAGATAGATAGATAGATAGATAGATAGATAGATAGAACATATCCAGGGTGGAGATGCACACAAACTAATTTGCATTCAAACATCTGGATATTTGAACAAATTGGACAATGCTCTCAGGTCATGAATATGAACATTTAATCAAATTTTTGCACTTTTGCAGTATTTTACTAGTGAAAATAAGCTTTTTCAATGGGGAAAAATGTCATGAAAATGCTTGGCTGTGAATGCAAAAAGTCCAAACATTTGACTATAGAATGATTTGATGAAGAAATGAATTTTTGAATGCGTGTTTCAATTGGGAATTGTGCGTGAATTTTTCATTCATGCAACATGCCTAATCCAGAGTAACCTCCACGATTTTCAAAGTTCATATACATTAAGATTATGTACATTTGCAGATTATAGCAATTTTTACATAATCTATTCCTTGCAGTCTTACAATTTTCATGTTTCTATGAATCTTGACTCCATTCACACATTACATCAGCTAGGACAGGCTTTTCCAAAATTGGAAAGTTATCCATTTGTCATGGTATCTACATAAAAGGATTCCATGTCCCCAGGAAACGGTCTCTGTTAAATTTCCCTTGAATTGCTTTTCTTAAAAGTCATGATCTATTCATCCAAGAGGATTTCTCGTAATTTATTATGCCATCCTTTCAAAGTAAGGTTTAAACCATATTTCCATTTCTGTGCTATTAATAACTGTGCTGCATGTACCATATTTATTATTAGGTATTCTTTTCATGTTTTAGTTTTCTGTTTCTACCAATAGACAGGCATGTTTTGACATGGCATGGAAAATCTATATTGTGGGTGAACAAGGACTGAATACGTGGTCCCATTGTTCTCACATTTGCATTATTACATGGACTCAAAATGAACTTGCTCATTCTCACTCTTCATTTTCCCATGGTCAGTATGGAAAAAAACATATCTTTCTCTCTCCTCCCCTCACCAAATACCCCTCCCTGTGCAGCCAGCGATTGGACACTATTCCATCCCTCAAATAATGACTTCAGTATGATGGGAAAATCAAACTCCAGCCCCTGGATTTCCCTGATGCTGCATTAGAACAGGGATTTTCTTGGCAGCATTACCGGACCTTCGCCATTTGTTCCTTCTCCCTCTCCAACCTGCATCCACCCAAGCACAACTTCAACTTCACATCCGCCATGCCGTAAAGGTTCTTTAAAGCCCAGTCTCCATTTCTTTTCCTTTGCTCTTGCAGTTTTGTGCAACTCTGCAATTTCAAAGGAGGCTTCCTCTCTGCTCAAGGCCAGCTGTGATTTTGTGGCAGTCTCCTACTCTGTCAAGATCACAGCTGATCTTGACACTGGGGGTGGGTGGGTGTTAAAAAACCTCATTATGAATTGAATGTCCCCCCCCAAAAAAAAACCCCCCACCCATTCCTGTACATCCCTAGTCTCAGACAATCCATGCTTTGTATAAGTTTTATGCAACATTGCAGGGCAAGGCAATGCATATGCTCCAAGAGTCTTCAAATGCTTTGCTTCAGGGAAATTAGGTGATCTTCCTCCAAAATTTGGATGGGGTCTTTCTATATGCATACGATTGCCAATCCCTTGATAAATGGAGACTACTTAAACAAATGTCGTGTGTGTGCTGTCATTGCTGTGTTAGCATCTAATGGACCTCGCTTATCCAATTCCAAAAGGTATGACTGATGTCCTTACAGAAGAAAACAATCTTAGCAAGATGTCAGGACTGCTGCTGATGACTGACAGTCATCACAATAGAATTCTTGTACACAGAGAAATTGCAGGATTTTGCAACCCTTGCTTAGACAGCTGCAGTTTCTATGCATCTATTATGCCACAAAGTAGGTCTTTTGTGCAAAATTCTTTTCATTTCTGAATAAATTAAATATTAAGCAGCTCTGCATTGTTTGGAAGAGGCCCAAAAGCTGTAATTCAAAACCAGTGTTATTTTAAAATATATTATTAGAAAGCACACAGTAATTTTGGTAGCTAGAACATATGCAGATCTGGTATTATTCTGAGGTCATTAGCACATTGGATTTCCCCCTCCCAATGTCATGAATAATATGTGAAAGAAAATGTAATATCAGGCTCATTGCTGACTAATAAAGGCTGCAGTCTCTCCAGTGCTGCTGTGTGCAGCTGTAAGCAGCTGCACTGTAATTATGTCTTCATGTCATTATAAATCTTCCCGTTCTAGGTCATCTTCAATAGTCTAAGGAAGGAATAGTGAACCTGAAGACAGTGATGATATGAACAACAGAAGCAGTACAGGTGTGGAAGGGGTGAGGATCTGATTGGGCTCTTGTCCCTGAGCTCTCTTTGCAATCAGATAGGGCTTTTTAAAATCGCCCCTTTTAAAAAATGTCTCTTCTACAGATGCACAAAAAAAGGCATTCAAACAGATAAACAAATAAGCCTACCTCTTGTTTCCACACATTGTTCTTCTTTCTCCTTGAAGTTTGCCAATGACTCTCTGAAGTAAGTGCTTACCACTGATTGCTGACAGCACTTATTCCCATGGTTGGCTAAAGCTCCCTGCCTAATGAGACTAAAAGAAAGAGTCACTCTCAGTGTCATTTTACCCTATCTGAAGAAAGGGCACCCATTGAAGCCTTCAGGCTGGGGTAAGGCAATCTTAGGAATTTTATACCCATCCTTACGGCCTCAAATTCATCAGAGTATGTCTGTTCACAGCCCATGTTGTGGCTTGTTGTGGATGAAGGATGCCTTTAATTCAGATCTGTTGTAGAATGATTTAATCATGTCTACATCAAAATCAAGGGCCCCTTTCCAGGTCATTAGAGGCATGCAGATGGCACACCTCCATGGTATGAAACTACCAAGGTTATTTTTAGTGTTGCACCATAGTGCGCTATCAACATACACAGACACACCGGCTCCAAAGTTAGGAATTGTCATTCTTAGCCTTCAGAGGCATTTGGGAGGTGGGTTGGGGGGCAGCTGCAGAAGTTGCACAAGCATTGCAGATGTGAAGGGCCATGGGCCAAACCCGCTGATCCAGATTACAAGACAGTAAGTGCAGAAAAGGCCTTTGTCATTTTTAAAACCTTTTTTTTTATTGCTATTTTATGGCTAAGTTATTCTAACTTTTCTTTGTAAACTGCCCTGATACTGTGGTATTGGGCAGTATATAAATGATCTAAATAAATAAATTAACATGGTGCATCTGTTATTGTCTTGCACGTAAAATTAACTTTAGCCATATAAATGAATTATTCAGATAATTTATGCAATTTATAACTGAGAAAGGAGGTTTTAAATTGGTGTATTTATCACCTGCGAGTTCTGTTAGCTGATTAAGTATGGGGGTTCAATTGTAATGGGAAGAACCCTGTTACTTAAAAAAACCAACAAAATCCCTATCTGGATTCCATTGTTTTGCCACATTAAGAATATTCAAAAACAAATTATATATATATGCCTTTTCTTATTGTCTTTAAAATATGTTATGTGCTATCTGAGGCATACCTTTTTTTGTCCCAGAAACAGGATGGCATTCATACAAACAAGTAATAAATTAATTAATTTGCAATCCAGCTCAATCCAGCCCAGCTACAAATTCTTTAATTACTTAACGGCTCTGATAATAATAGATTCTGTGGTGATAAAGGAAACTGTGGATAATGTGTCAATGCTTCATTAATATAATAAATAAGACAGTGACATACTAAATGGCACTATGCTGGTTCTCTAATTGCTTTTAAAATGCATTGGAGAGTGTTCCAATGATCCATCTGGCACTTTCGTTCTTTTTTAAAAAGGTAAACACAGATACACCTAACTGCCTAATGGTGGAGGGTCCTTAATTCACTTTATGGCAGTCAATCTAGAGCAAATGAGCTGTGGAGAATTGCTGTTTCTGCCACAAGTGTTCAACCAGTTTAAATATTTCCCCATCAGAGCAGCTTCTATCATTCAGTTGGTAAAGACACATGAAAGGAGGGTTTGAGGAATTACCAGGGAAATAGTGCCAAAGTGAATAGCAAATATGCCGTCCCAGCAGAGCAGCTGAGCAGGTTTCAAAAAGGGAGATTATAGAAAACTTTAACTCCCATTAGAGTTATCTCTGATCTAAACATTTCTGTAAGGCTAATGTGGGGACAGATGGGGAAAACTCCATCCTTAGGCTTTTCTGCACTTACCTTCTTAGTGCATCGCACACTAAGGCCAGTACACTCCAGGGACAAAAGGACCATTCACATTTTCCCAGAGGAGAGTCAAAGAGTCCCTTATGGGTCTGAAATGCAAATGGTCCTCACTTGTACCAGCTAGTGCTGCTGCATTGAAATCCAGAAGTCCCACCTCTTCTCCCTACCAGTGTTCAATAAAAGCTCCGTCGTCAATCGAACACCCCTCTTTCCACCCTATGCTTGATCACAGCTCAATGATCGATCATGGGATCAAGCACAACCGCCACTGCCATCGCGCCTGTGTGCCCACTGCCTCCCCCGCCCACCACGCTCAGGCAACCAGAAGAGTGAATGGTCACACCACCAGACACTTGCAGTAAGCCTTGGAAAAAGGCTGGGATAGGTGTGGAGCATGAAATCGTTCTCCACACCTAACCAGCAATTAGTACAGCTCTAGTGAGGGCGGGCACACCTCTAGGCTGTAGCAGCCTCATAGGTGTGTGCTTGCTCTTCACCAGAGCTGTACTAATTAATTCCCAGAAGCCTAAGTGTGAATTGGCCCCTTGTTAATTTGGTTCTGCTGCTGTTACCACCTTTGTTAAGTAGCACCTAGTGAATTCGTTCACCAAGAGGCACTGTGTTTTTGCCATTGTCTCAAGATTTCCCATGATTCCCAGATGAGGGCTGCCTCTAAACCTGTGCGCACACCCACAGGAGGCCTAGTTGGGCCTGGAGCACAGCACAATGGCAGCAGAGTCCATGACAGTGAAAGGTGTGGGAAAGAAGGTATGAGGGTTCCCTTCACATGCAAACGTTCAACAGATGTTTGCACGCAAAGCTGAACCCCCAACATTTGCATGGAGGTCTTTGCACGAAGCCAGATATTCCCCAAATATTGTACCGAATCAAAAGGGGGGGGGATGAACTTTGTGCACATCCCTGCCAGAAAGTGATAAACGACATCAGTGACAATATTTATTAGAGCTGAGGTGTCTTTTTTTAAAGCCATTAATAGCTTTTTTTTTACCTTCCAGAAAAAGTTGCCTGTCACTTTTGTAAAGCTTATAGCACTAATGATAACTTAATTTTTTTTGGGTGGGTGGGGGTGGAGGGCAAAAAATATATATGTATGTATGTTTGATGTGTGTGGATTAGGATCATGCATGAATATTCATCACATTTGATATCCATATGAATTCAGACATTCAAATTCAAAGCAAATGTTGGTAGGCTCGAAGATCGACATTTGGATGTGAATTGAATGTTTCTATACATTTGTATGAAGTTTCATTACATTCATGAACCTGGTGAGGTGGAAAAGTGGCTGCCCAGTCACATCTGAAGCAGATCCAGAGCGGATTCAAAGCAGATTCAGAGCGGATTCAAAGTGGATTCAGAGCAGATTTGATGTGTTCAGAGCAAATACGTAGGGGATTCCTAGGTGTGACCGCAGCAGGGGTTCGAATTGGATTTGTATCGAACATTCATATCAAACTCGAGTCCTACCACATTCGAAGGGTCTCTATTCAAATGAATATGAATTTTCTCACATTCAATTCAATATTATCAAACATGGGAAAAAAATGTCCGTGCACTTCCCTAAATGGATTCATATGCCATAACTCGGTAGCCACACTTCTTTTATGCCTGAAGAATGACATTATATGACTTTGGCTCCAAGAATTCTGAATAAAGTAGCCATGGAAAGTGAGAGGATTAAATGGGATTCAAAACTGTGGGGAAACTGTTCCTTTTCCCTAAAAAAGCAGATGAAAATTAATCTTTTCAGGAAACTAAAGGGAGAAGGCTTGCCTAAGGGTTTTTCCACACTAGCTGCGGAAACCGGTTTAACCCCCCCCCCCCCTTAAGTAAGATTTAAACCACTTACCTTAAACGGCTTCTGCACTGCAGACCTGACTGGAGACTCTTCACGGACGCTGCTTCCGCATTTCGGCATGCAAGACCAGTTTTTCAAACCGGTTTTGCCACCAAAATCCAGATTAAATGTGAGATCTGAAAAATCAGGTCTTACATCCATCTCTTCACCTGGATGTGTACAGAAGCAGGACACTTTTGCACGCGGCCAGGTGAAGGGACGGATGTTCCTCCGGCTGCCATGCTGGGAAGGGCAGAAGCAGTCCCATGGCTCCGTGGGTGGCGTTGGCGGCCTGCGAGCTGGAGGACTTTTGTAATGGGTGCTGATGCATCTGCACAGCACCCACTCCATCCGTTCTCCGGAATGTGGCCTCCCTGCACATGTGCAGATCCTTGGGGTGTGTGTGGATTGTTGAAAAAAGGATCTTTTTACATCCGTTTTTCAGCATCCAATGTGGAAGCACCCTAATATTCCTCTAAGTGGTTTTGCAGGAGATCCTAGTAAGTTAATATGTAGTAAAAAAGGGGGGGAGGAGTTTTTTCTTCCTCTCTTTGTTTTTTTTTTCCTATTATCATTGTCATTTGCTGAGAAAGATATGGTCCAGTTCAGAAAACAATTATACTCTTTTAGAAAGCAGTTATATCCCATGTAGGATAAGCATGTTAGAACACCTTCACAGTTTCTCGGAAATTTCCTATAAGAGAAATTGCCTTTAAAAATAAGTTAAGCACTTCGAATCATAGAGTTGGAAGGGACCTCTAGGGTCATAGAGTCCAAACCCCTGCTTAATGCAGGATTTCCTAAACCATCCCACACAGAGGCCTTTCCAGCCTCTGCTTGAAGACCTCCAGTGAAGGAGAACCCACTACCTCCCGTGGCAACTTATTCCACTGATCAATCTCACTTCCTTTCAGGAAGGTTTTTTTTTTTCTTCCTAATATCTAATCTGACACCTTTCTCTTCACACATTTCACAGCATTCAGCATATTGTGTATTTTAGCTCAGATTGTTCTCTTTGGTGTTATAATAAGCATATCTTTCCCTCTCAACATATCCAAAATAGCATCACTAATGAAACAATGGGCCTATTTCCAGACTATATCCTGGAACGGGGTGGCCTGGTGTTCACATGCGAGTGCAGCCTCTCTCAGTTTAAGCAGGCAGAAGCTGTGTGTTGCCCTCGTAGAGTGAAACCCTGTGACTTACAAGTACCTTCACCATCCCATCGACTGTGTTCAGACATAACAAAAGGGGAGCCTCAGAGGCACCTCAGAGAGACAGTGCTTTGGACCCTTTTTTTCGCAGGGGGAGGGAAGTCATGGTGTCTGTTCTATCATGCAATGCGTTTTGGGAGGTATGACTTGTACTGGGGCTCTATCCCCTTTTCTATGATATTCTTACTTTGACTGTAGGATTTTACATGGATGGACTGCCATCTGGGGTGAGGTGGGGGTAAAACTGAAGCAGGAACTGAGGCAGCCTTCAGATCACCTTTTCTTCACCTGTCGAAAGTGCTCGGGCACTAGCTACTGTGAAACACAATGTACAACATGCTTATCAGTGTTGATATGACCACTAATCCACCCAGCATGTGTAGGGCAGGCCGGTGCAGCTATCTTTGTGGCTTTGCTTAATCACACCAGCTGGCAATCTCTTTCTGCTTATTAAATATGTACTTTGATTCCAGCACTTTTCATCCACTTCTTTATTCCCACATGTCATCACACCTGTTGTGAAATAACGGAAGGGGTTTTCATGCCCTTCTCCCCTTCCCTCCCATCACTCTTCCCTCCCCTCCACAGTTCCTCCCCCCATGAACACAAGGATTTCCTGTTATGTCACAGTCATGGAAGGAAGGGAGGGAGGGAGGGAGGAATTTTGACAGCAAGAGATACTATTTTGGGAAACTGAAAAGATATATAAGATTGACCCCTGGAGAACCTTTGCTGGGAGGAACAATAAAAGCCTCCTATGGCTAGGCTTTGGAATTTGTCCCAGGTTGGACTGGACTGGAAGCAATCCTTGGTAGCCATTCCCCAGATGATACGTTACTGTAATTGACAGTGTCAAAAATATCTGAAAAAAGGAATTTCCACCCCACCAAAGGTCTTTCATCAGCCTTAGTGCTACGACAAGGCCTAGTGATGGTAGAGACATAGAGGAAGACATACCAACATTGTGCTTTTACTGAATTACCATGCACAGTAATTTAGTAAATTATTTTTCCTTGATTATTGATCCATAATTGCAGGTGACAGGTTTTATTTTCACATGAATATAATTAAATCAGCATCCTTACACAGGTATATTCCTGCGCCTGCATGGGAGTGGAGAGGCGTGCCAAAAATAAATGCATTTAAGTGGCTCAAGGAGAAGGCGGGTAGAGCAGCCATCTAAACTTGACACAAATAGAAATGTTGCTGTACAGAATAATTTGGCAAATAGCATTAGTAAATCATCTGGAATGAAACTGCAAAAATCAAAGCCTCCCTTTAAAGCAAGTTACACTGCCTTGGTTAATTTAAAAAGTCATGCATCAAAATTAGTCTATTTAGTGCATGAAACAGAGCCCCCCCCCCACGCCCCCCAGTAACACTTCAGAACAGTGCCTTGTTACAGAGCTGACACTCTGTAAATTGAAAGGTATGGTTGCGGAACATCTCATCAGATGAATGTTCATAATAAAATGCTTGTAGGTGCAAGCAATGAAATACCAAGCAATTTTGAAATTTCACATGTGGATGAGTTAATAGTTGGAGAAGAAATGGGGACTTTTTATACTTCCAAGATGTGCATATATTAGCGATTTTTGGAGGGTTTATTTTGTCTCCTTTAAGGCTATAGACTGGCTCTGTTTTCCATGCAGAAAACCCCACACCAGGAATGCCTAGCCATTAGGATCACATGTGATGGGGCACAATTCCTAGCATTTTAAGTATCGCTGAGTTGTCTGGGACTAGTGGATGTGGCAGTCCAACAACACAGGTGTACCAGACAAACAGCCAGTTCTTCTGCAAGTGTGTAGAAGGTACCTTATGAAGCTCATCTGCACATTACCTGTGAGCCAGTGGCATCCAGGGGTTTGAGCCACCCACCGCACGTGCGTGATGACTTACCTCAACAGGCCCAGGGTGCTCCTCGCGCAGCCTGGAGAGCAATGTGCCACGGTCACCTGACTTGTCAGCATTGGGACAGTCTACCAGAGTGCACGCCTGCACAGAGAGCAGCTGATTGCTCTCCGGGCCATCCGAGGAGTACCCCAGGCCCGGCAAGGTGAGTTAATTGTGCAGGCCTGCCATCTGTTGAGCTGTTTTTGGCCTGATAGTGGCAGCAAGGGGCGGGGCCCGCAGCTGTTCAGGAGGGAGAGTGTGAATGCTCTCCCTCCCGTACAGCTGTGGGATGGCCTGGGACATCCGGGAACGGGTGTAGAGCACGGTTTCATGGTCTACACCTGGAACGCAAGAACTGCCAGTCCAGCAGAGTGAATGCTCCATCCCAGGGTGTTCTACTCAAGTTCAAGAGGCCCTCGTGCGAATAGGCCTCTTATCTCCAGAAGGAACCCATCTCAAAGATGCAGATCTTGAAGATCCGAATCTTTGACTATGCATGGAAAAAGGCAGAACATCTACTAGAATCAAAGCCTGCACTGGCTTCAGATTGGAGAGACAGGCAGGAGGTCCCTATAGACCATTTGCAGGTAAAGATTTTGCCTTTGTCTTCTGCTTGAGAAGCCCAGAAGTAATTGGTGGGACACTGTGTGAGACAGGGAGCCTATTCGCACTTGGCATTTTTCTGGAGTATATCCCAGGATAGGGGTCTGTGTTCCAGATGCTAATGCAAACTCGAGCAGACTTCCCTTTGGGCCTGCTGAAGCCAGCACTAGCCTATGGACAGCCAGTCCCTATTCCAGGATATAGTCCAGAATAAAGCCCAGTGCGAATAGGCCCAGGATGTTGGACAGGATACTCTGAGGCCTGATCCAGAAGGGCTCCACTCATGCTCTCAAGTTATGTTCTAGTGAAATATAATCAATGCCCCATCATTAGTCTTTATGGCATGGCAGAGGAGATGAGACAACAAAGATATTTGGGCTTATATTCATGCAAAGGACTCAGTTCCAGGGTACGGGGAGATGGATAATAAGCAATTGTTTAAGGACAGCATTGCATGTACAGATTATAAACTAGCAAATCTCTCCACATTTTCTTATCTATGAACATTATTACTTGCAAACCTAATGAGACTGATTGCAAAATTAACTTTCTTCAGACGGTTCATAAAATAAACAGGAACAAAGTAATGTTAGACCGTTGAATTTTATTCAGTATGTTAGACTGTGTTAGGGGTGGCTTTGAACAGCCTGATTAGAATTTTAAACATGTTGGGGAGTTTAAAAGAAAGAAGAAATTATATTGAAGGGGGGGGGAGTGATTTACCATACAGCTTCCTACACAGAAGAGATGTTTTGACCTTGAGATGGTCATGTCAGCAAGCATAGAATAGAAAAGAAAATATCCCTGTTCATAGAATCTGCTAACATTGTGTTGTAACTTAAAAAGCCACAAATAATAAAAGGACAACTAAACTCAGAGAGGAAAAAGAGACAATGATTGTAAAAGCAAAGGATAAAATACTGTAATTAACATATAAGTCATATTTCCACAAAGGAGCACAGAACCATGTGCCACTTTGTTGCAATCCGGCTTTGCAACCTGAATCCTTGGCTCTGGGAAACCTTGGAGGAGGCAGCTTATGGCTACCTCGATCGTGGCTGCAGTCCTGAGAACCACAGCGATACTTGGTTACAACCCAAGGGCTGCAACGATAGTTACTGGGACAATCACCGGGTGTTGCGAAAGTAAATCCCTTATAAGCCACCGGCATGCGTATAAGAGATCACCATGTGCTCCTATGGTGAGTTAAAGGCAGAGAGCACTGGGGAAAGAAGTTAGGCGGGAAACAAGATGGGCCGGAAAGAGAGACTTTATTTCTCTGCAGAGCTTTTTATAGCCCCCACAAGAAGGCGGGGAAGGAAGTGACCTCAGGAGAAAATCCTGGGAGGTGATAGGTGGAGTGCATCAGCTGGGCAGGTCAGAAGTCCTTCTGATGTCACATCCTGTCGCAGGCAGGAAGAGGAAGGTTGTTGTCTGCGTGGGCCATGTGGCTGGGCAGCCATTCTGCCCCCAGGCTAAGAGTCTAGCACCCTGCTGGTGCTGAGTGTGTACTGCAAGCTTCTGGGACAGAAATTTAGTTGCTTTTTACTCTTGAGGCTTGAGAAATGGTTTGGAGGCTGGAAAGGAAACTTAGGGAAACTTGAGCGGCTTTTCGTGATTACAGCACCACTTTCTCCCTTTTTATCTTCACAATAACCCAATAAGGTTGAGAGGGCAGGAAGATTAATGAGAATCTGGAACTTGAGGCCGATTTGCACTGTGGCCCATAGTTTGCAATTAGGCAATATCTGGGCAGGTGCATCTACACTTACAGGAAGCTTATATCCTACAAGAGCCCCCTGCCAGCCCAGATGTTCCCTAATTGTAAACTAGTTGTGGTGCATGAAATCATGCACCACAGGCTATCCAACCCTGCCCAATCACACCTGGGAACTTACCTTATGCATCCAGCCAGTGTCTATCTGCATTCTGGCTGGGTGAGGAGGTGATCTGAGCTGTCGTGCAAGCAGGCTGGCAGCTCACATGACCCCCTGACATGACTGCGACTGCACAAAGCATCAGTGTTGCCATAGCTATGGTTCTGACCCCCCACGCAGTCGCACTCAAGATGGCGGTGCCCTGCGAAGGATTGGCCCAGCGACTGAACACAGGTAAATGATCGATCATGCATGCACTTGTCAACGTTAGTCTCTCACACACCACGGGATGGGAAAGGAAGTGCAAAATCACCTCAGGTCTGACAGCTTCCTTTGAATTCTCAGGCTGTTTCCCTTCAACAGACAAAATACAAGCATTAAAAAAGCAACTCAAAAGCAGTTTAGAACTGATAGCATGTGGCAACTAATGTTTTCATCAAACCACTGATCCACGTTAAAGCCTAGAAAATAGGGATGTGCACGAATATATGGGTGCAACCCCATGGGAACCACTTTTTGTGAGCCCGCATCTTTTTCTCCCCCCCCCCCCCGGCCCACTGGAGCAATGACAGGCTCGCTTCAGCTGTCAGAGCCAGCTCCCTGCATTCATGAGCTGTTTTAGTGCACAAGCAAACCAGTGATCTGCCCCTTTCTTTCACAGCAGAGGCTGCCTTATTAGGAGGGGGAGAGAGATTCCTTCCCTTCCTTTCTCTCAATTTTTTCCTCCATGGGTTTCCTCTTCTGTTCCTCCCCCTCCCCCCATAAGCTTCACTCCTGTGTGTGTGTCTCTTCACCTTCCTTCCCTTCCTGACAGCAGCTGTCAGGAAGGGATAGGGGCTGTTGCGCGCACGTACAGAGCTTCGCTAAAATGATTTAAAGTAGCTGCTTTCACAGCTCTTCTCACCATTTTAGTGGGGCAGCGTCCCCATGCTTCCAGGATAATCCGCAGTTTCCCCCTAAGTTGATGTAGTACTGTTTGAAAGGGTTTTTTTCTGCCGCAGATTTTCTCCTTTGTGCCTCATCTGGCCTGGAGTAAAGCTGCTCATGGGGTCGCTCTGGGGCAAAAGAAGCTTAACTTTGGAGTATTTTTGGCATGGAGATGCACTCTATGTAACATTCAAAATAAGTATATTTGGACGTTCAAATTCAAATTGAATGTTACAATATTCATATGCTAACATTCAAATTAATAGAAATGTTTCTGGACATTCATACGAATAGTGCGGACATTCTTTAAGCTGGGGAAATGTATCAGATATGTATCTATTTGTATCAGATACATATCTGTTGTTCATATCAGATACACATCTGTTCATATCAGATACGTTTTGAATGTCCGTATGAATATGTATGAATAGGCTCGTATCGAATAGAATTTTATCACATTCAAAGGCGATCTATTCGTACAGATACAGATTTTTGAACATTTGATTCAAATGTAGCTCCTGAATGGTATGGATGCAAGCTCCTCTGTGCTCATTAAAATATTAAACTAGTGACAGGTGGCAATCAGTTAGCATGGGTGGATGGCTAGTTTATGTTGCTATTTTTGTTAAAATTAATTAGTGTTTTTGTTGGGTGATGCGGGAAAGATGCTCATCTGCCTTTCAGGAAGATAAATATAAATTGTTGCATATGGCTCTTTCTGCTTTGGGTCTTATTCTGGAATATGGGCCTATCATCGACATGTTCATGCAGACTATATCTGTACCAATAAGCAGACAGCAGCTAACTATTCAAGGGGGAAAAAATCCAGAATAACTTCCAGTGCAGAAAGGGCCTATGATTTTAAATATTGCTCACTCTGAATCTCTGTAATCGTATAAGCATTTTCAATTTAATATTTTGAGTTGAGCAGGGCAACAGGTTAGAATATCTGCATAAATGTTGGTAACATAAGAGTATAAGAGAAGCCCTGCTGGATCAGGCCACAGCCCATCAAGTTCAGCATCCTGTAGCCACCAATTGCTTATGTGCATCTCAAGCCAAAGACGAGGGCTTCACCTGAGGCCTTTTCACACACGCCATTTTTGGACGTGTGGAAAACACTTGGGAATGTGGCATTCACATTGCCGGGGTTGGGTTTGTGTCCCAGCCCGTTCCGGAGTGTTTTCCACACATGCTTCCCTCCCTGACAACCGCGGGCACACACCCCACCACCACCATTGCCCAAAAATCAGCCGAACAGCTGACGAGGGGAACACTAATTACCTACCTTGCCAGGCTGGGGTGGTTATCGCACAGGCACGCTGACCCTGGTAGACAGCAGAGGGACCCACTGACTTGCAAGCCCTGTCTACCCGGAGTGCGCAACCGTGCGCGCTCTGGGTAGATAAGGCCTGCAAGTCGGTGGGTCCCTCTGCCGTCTACCAGGGTTGGGGCGCCTGCACGATTGCCACCCCACCCCACCCCAGCTCGGCAAGGTAGGTGATGGCCTCACGCGGGGGGAGGTGGGTCCCTCCCAGCCCCGGCAGCCCCATTGGGGCTGCCAGAGTTGGGGAGGCACCCAAATCGACTTCCCCTCGCCCCTTTCCAGGGTTGGAGGAGGCTGATCTTTGGCTGCCTCTTGGTGAGGGGCTTTGCAACCCCTTGGTAGACGAACCCACGTGGGTTCCATCTACCAAGGCTTCCCATCCCCCCCAATTCCACCCCTCTGCGGGGTGTAGGCACCTGGATCAATTTGACTACACTGTGCAGACAACCCCGCCACCCACCCACCTACCTCCTTGCTGCCTCAGTTTGGAATGACCCGGGGCCGCTGTGAGCATGCACCATGTGGGCACGCCGCAGCCCCTCATTGGACAAGCAGCTCACGATCGAACCCTATACAGCCGGAAGGAACCAGGGGAAGCAGCCTGACCCAATGGCAGGCACACTTGCGGGACGTGTCCCCGCCCCGGCCGGCCTTTCCCGGCTAACTCACTTCAGGACGCTTCGGCCTTTCACACACAGGCATGCAGGAACACATGTAAACATGTTCCTGCCTGCCTGTGTGTGCATGGGTGAAGTGTCCCGAAGTTACTTAGCCCACGTGCACTACAGCCGTTCCGGCTTAGTGTGAAAAGGCCTCAACTCTCAAATTCCAGCAAATGGCCTTTAGAAGAGTCCTGCTTGTCTACCCAGCCTGGAGGTAGTATCTAGTCATCCATTCTAGCTGCCATCAATACACTTGTTATCCATGAATTTGTCTAACCCTTCCTTAAAGTCATAATTAGGATTCTTTGCCCTGATGTGCATTACTTTGCACTTATTAAGATTAAAGCACATTTGCCATTTGGTTGCCCATTCACCCAATGCCAAGAGATCCCTCTGGAGTTATCTGCAATCTCCTTCAGTTTTTGCTATCCTGAATAATTTAGCATGATCAACAAACTTTGCTTCCTTACTATTTCCCCCTTCTTGTAGATAACTGATGAACAAATTAAAAAGCACCAGCCCCAATGCTGAACCTTGGTTTCCAGCTTCCTAAAATGTAATATTTTGGTGTGATGAGGTGAAAAAGACTCTACCTATCTGTAACTGTTTGGTTTAAGTGCTGAGCAGAAGAAAGACTTTGTTTGTTTCTATTTTCGATTTGCTTTCTTTCCTTAAAAAAGCAACTCCCAAGGGTAAAGGCAATTTCTTTAGTTTCAAAACTACTTCTTTCTACTTTAAGGAAACTATTGCAGGGATAAATGGTTTCATTTAGTCAATACTGAAGATTGTTTATAAAACACTATGAGGCTCCACAGTTTCTGGTTTGCACATTTTGCAATTACTTAAGCATTTGGAGACCCACAATGACAAATTTCAATTAAATAATCTCCACTACCGGCTCTCTTTCTGTCTTTGTTAAAATTTTACTTAATCCAAATGTTTGGCATGTGGTTTCTTCATGTGTGGTTTCTTCACATTGCTCTTTGCATGTTTCCCCCTTTTATTTATAAATTAAGTTGAATATTTGGTTAAAGGAAGCTCAGGCAAATTATAACAAATTACAACAGAGTGATACAGACAATATTGATTTGTAATGTGTCTTGCTTTTGCCAGGGAGAGGTTTGAGAAAGGAGGGGAGGGCAAGTATAACGTTGGGAATAAATGCACTTTGAATGTATTGTAAATATATCTTTTTCTTTGAAAAGATTATCAAAAGGGAAATAAATAAATGAAGGTGTATTATATATTTATCATCTATCCATCTATCTCTACAAGCATGGTTAAGCATCCAGCCTTTCTCTCTGCATAAGTATTCAGAGGCCCTTTCTAGTCTTTCACTGGATGTTACATCTAGAGATGTGCACAAATGTTCTAAACGTTTGAAATTTGATTGAATTTGATCAAATGTGGACATTTGAACTTGTACACATACGTATATGTATGCATTTCATATGTAGCTGTACGCATTTGCATACGAAATGGATACAGATACATATGACACATATGAATGTTGTTGACATCCGTATCTTCAAATATGAATGTTGTCAACATTTGTATCTTCAGATTCGAACCTAACATTTAAACTAATAGATTTGATTTGAATCAGATTTTGTTGCATTTGGATTCTAAACATAAGAACATAAGAACATAAGAGAAGCCTTGCTGGATCAGGCCACAGCCCATCTAGTCCAGCATCCTGTCGCACACAGTGGCCCACCAATTGCCCATGGGCATCTGAAGCAGAGACAAGGACAAACCTTCTCCTGCTCTCGAGTCCCAGCAGATGGCCTTAGAAGCGCCCCAGTTCCTCCCCCCCCTCAGCCTGAAGGATGCACCTAAGCATTCGTTCTAGTAGCCATTCAAACAGAATTGAATGTGTTGACATTAGATTTGAATAGAATTCAAATGCAAAACACCCCATTCCTGGGCATCCCTAGTTTGCAATTCATATAGATTTGTTCGAATTTGAACATTTGTGTTCAAACTGAATACTGGTTGTTTTCAAAATTGGCTTTCAAATGTGAAGCGAAGGCTTTTGTGCATCCGTTTGGAGCTTTGTTATATTCATGAAGGTGAGGAAGCGGCAGAATGGCTACCTAGTCACATCTGCAGCGGATTCAGGGTGAATTCAAAATGGATTGAAAGCAGATTCAGATCTGGAGGAGATTCAGAGGGGATTCAGAGGCACAACCAACATCAGAGATTCAAAGTGGCTGCAAAGAACATTCACAGAAGATGTGAATCCTACCACACCTCAAGTAGCTCTATTCACAAACACACATATCAGAATCATGCACATTCCTAGTTGTCTTAGACTTTACCTTCTCACTTTGGGTGTTTCCACATTGGCTGTGGAAACCGGTTTAAACAGACAATAAAGACACATATAAGACACATTAAAACTTACCTTCCACATTGCAGACCTCTTTAGGGATACTTCCGCATTTCGGTGTGCGAGATCTGTCTCTAAATTGGGTCTCACCACTGAAAACCAGATCTAAATGAAGACCTGAAAGGTTAGGTCTTCAATCTGTCCCTTCGCCTGGATCCATGTGGAAGCAGGACGCTTCCGCACATGGACAGGCAAAGAGGTGGATGTCCCTGCGGCCGCCATCTTGGGAGGGGTGGAAGCGGGATGACCTGCCTCAGAAGCCCTGCCCCGTGCACCATGCATTGCTGGAAACATACGGTGACTCGCAGCTGACTGCTCCAGTCCTGTGGCTCCGGGGGCAGGGGCAGCGGCGCGGGAATCTGGCTGACTTTTGGAATGGGTGCTGTGGCTTCCGCACAGCACCCAGACCATCTCTCCTGTCAGATCTAGCCTCCCCACGCGGGTGCGGATGCGCAAGGGCCCTTTGGATCCATCCCTATTTGGGACAGATCCTCGGGAGGTCGGATTGCCAAGAAACAGATCTTCTTTGATCCATTTCTCAGCAGCATGTGCGGAAACACCCTTTGAGTCCATCTAGAGATTTACAGACCTGTATTTTTGAGAAACTCAGGTGAGAACATCTTATCTAAACAATGGCCACAGTCTCATAACTTATTGGTCTGTTCCACCAAGAGACACTGAATTTCTACATGTCTGGCTTTTTGAAAGGTTTTGCTAGTGATAGTTCAAGATTAGACTACAATACAAATATATCATTGGGTGTTTTTCCAGTGTCACTAGATGTACCCATTAAGTACCCATTAATGGGTTCGTAATGGCATTTTTGTACCCATTAATGGGTACTTAATGGGTACTTCTAGTGACAATGGAAAAACACCCATTATTTCATAAAGGTATATTACCTCTATTTATGCTACCCAACTGATGGTTACTGGCTGAATACTTTACTTTGCCGATATTAACCACTCACTTATACTATTTTAGGAGTATTATTTCTTGAAAGTTTTTAATTTTGGTTACTCTAACAGTTAGTGGAATTAGTATTTATAAACACCTAACATCTTAATTTTCCGTGGATCTTTCTGCTTTTCTTATTGACTGCGTAGGATCTAAAGTTCAGAGACTGCAAAAGGTACAGAAGCCTTGGTCTGTAGCCTGATGTTATCTGCACCATTATATGGATGGCAGGTCCCTATTCTGGAATAGAATCTGAAAAGAAAAATTGTCCAGTGCAGAAAGGGACTTTGTCATGCATCTCATCTGACCTCTCTATTGACAGAGCCCATCTAAGAGCCTCCTGCTGTGGCTATTACAGGCTGCTGCAGTAGCAGCAGCCCTGCAGGCATCAAGACACTTGAGAAATGCAGCTTCCTCTGGTACAGAATTTCTCAAGCTTTAATTTCCTCTCCCTAAGCTTGCTGAAAGTGACAGGCTTCTGGTGACCTCCATTTCCAGTGTGGAAAATTATTCTCGGCCATGTAGTTATCAAACCTCTTTATGATCTTTACTTACATTTAAGCCAGCTTGGGTGTCTGAAAGATGTAAATTTGCATATGTCTTGGAAGCCTTTTAAAATGTCAGTTCATTCCTCTAGGTGTGTTTTCTCCTCATTTATATTGCTGCAGCTCAAGAAATTGTCCTGGGCTTCTCCCAGCCTTGCTTGCTGAATGCAGTCTACCCACTGTAGATATTTTACATTTGCACCTTCTTTCTTTCCAATACAAACAGAAATTTGAATACATTGACTTTCCAGACATGCACACGCTACTAGGAATGTGCACAAATGTATTTTTCACATTCGAAAATCCGATTCAGATCCAGATTATCAGGATCTGTACATTTGTATATTCGATTTTTATCCGGATATATGAATGTCAATAAGATTCGTATCCAAAATACGAATTTGCGCAAATTCGTATTCATCATGTATTCATTCCATAAGCAACCCATTTTCAATCCACATTAAATACAATAATATGTATAATTTTTGCACAGATTCATATACAATAGATACGAATCTACACATTCGAATCATTCAAAAATTTGTACCAGATTTTCGAAAATCCGAAATATGTTAGAATGTGTAAATTTGGATTTTCAAAAATCCAATTCAAGTTTGAATGTCGACATTCATCGGATTAAAATAGAATATTCGGACTTTTTAATATCTGTGCACGTTCCTACATACTACTGCTTGATAAGTATTAAGTTTCAAGTCATTATTCAGATCTCTATATGGATTCCCTTTTTTATCCATTCCTGTAGCCAACAGTAGGGACACGCAGGATTTTTTCTGGTGTTCACTTTGCACCAAGGCGAATGCGAAAGAAATCTGCATTTGTGCAAACGAGCCACTTCAAATGTCATAGGATTCGAATCCACTGCAAAAATTTGTTGAATGCCATTTGAATCTGCTTCAAATATCTGCTGCCAGTCGTGCCTCTGAATCCCCTCCTAATCTGCTTCAAATCCACCTTGAATCCACTTCGAATCCGCTCTGAATCTGCTGCCACCTCCCCACGTTTGCTAATATAACAAAGCATTGAAATGAATGCACAAAAGTATTGGTTTCACATTTGAATATCAATCTTCTAATGTAGCCAGCAATTGATTCAAATGCAAATGTATGGATTTGTATGGATTTGTGTGAATTTCAATTGTTGATAAATATTTGTGCACATCCCTAGCCAACAGACATCTTTGCACATTCCTTTCCAGAGTGATTGCAGACACTGCAGGGAAGGTCCATCTGCACATAAAGTCACCACTGCCATCATCATCCAGGAGCACCCAGGAGCTTCCTCCAACTGCCCTGATCTGGAATAGCTGTGGACAAGTGAAAACCTGTCCACAGCTTGACCAGGAACAGCTGATAAGCTCAGGGTCGGCAGCATTCACACCCTCTTCTAGATGCAAGTGGGCAAGATGGTGTGGCCGCAGCCGCAGCTGCACAGTTGCACACCATGCACAAATTGCTACGGCATGTTCCAGTGCAACTGCAGTAGGGGATTTCCTCAAATTTAATACCCACTGGGCATCAGAAACGGGTGTGATTGAAATCTGATTCCCAAATGTGTTTAAGTGACCTTGTATATGAACCTGAAATATCTGGCAAGATGTGATATGTTTTAGACACCAGGCCTTTATGGAAGAAGGAGAAGAGTTGGCTTTTCTACCCTGCTTTTCTCACCCATTTAAGGGGATTCAAAGCAGCTGACAAAGCTTTTCTATTCTTCTCCCCACAACAGACACCCTGTGAGGTAGGTGAGGCTGTGACTAGCCCAAAGTCACCCAGATGGCTTCATAGGGGAAGGAAGAATCAAGCCCAGTATTCCCAGATAAGACCATACTGGCTCACCTTTCTGAGGGTCCTAGCGGGGTTTTCAGAAGTTGATGGGGGCTTGTACCATTGATGTCTCATCGATCTTATTTTTGTCATAAAATTTCACACAACACCACTTTATAAATAAATAAATACCATAATATCCCTTTGTTCTAAACAGCCCATGATATTTTCACATATCTACTAGAAAGGCTCTGCATATTATTTGGATAAAAGTCATAACTTATGTTGGCAACTTGACCTTATTCGGGAGGAGTACAGAGCCCTATTATTATCCCCATTGACTCCAGATCTTAAAATAATGTCAAACATTGAAAAAGACTTGCATTCTATTTTTAATTACTAAAGAAAGAATTGATTGTGCCTGTTGAAAAAGTAGGACCACACTAGATCCTCTGGGGGGGAAAGGGAGAGCATTAATTTCTTCTATTTGACCCAAATGCTCTGGACAAACATCTATATATTCAAGTTCTAAAACAAAAACAAAAGCTGATACTTTATTTATGTATTTATTTATATCTCTCCCTTCACCAAATGGTCCCAGACTGGCTTACAATAATTAAAAATATCCCTCCCTCCCTCCTTCCCTCCCTCCCACATTCACCCCCCCCCCCACCCAACAGGACAGCATCTTGAGGAAGCTATTTAGATGGCAAAAGCCTGGTTGAAAAGATATGTTTTCATCAGGCACCGAAAAGTATACAATGTAGATGCCTGGTGAACCTCAAGAGGGAGGCAGTTCCAAAGTCTAGGGGCTACCACAGAGAAGGCCCTCTTGTATGTCCCTATGCCTTGTACCTCTGCAAAAGAAGGAACTACAGGAAGGCCCTCTCCTTGAGGTCTCAGTGTAGAGACAGGTCAATGGAAATGTATGTAGTAGTCTATACCTACTACAGATAATTTTTAAAGAATTTATTATTCTCTGAAGCAACAGAAATTGTGCGGTACTAACCCACATACCATTCAGACCAGTGTTTGTGGCGCCAAATATATTCCGAGAGAAAACGTTTGGAGCAGAGCAGAAAGTCACTCAACCCAATCGCCTGCACAATGACAGAGGCAGCTAAACACCAGGTTTCCATAAATCAAAGTGCAGAACCCAAACCAAAGCATGTCTTAAGGGAAACAGTGACATGGCATATTCGCAAAGTGACAGACGGTAGTGAGACCTGCTTCATATGTTACCACTGATGTGAAGGAACACTAGTGGGATAGTATATAAAGAATAGCATATTTTTGCCCTCCTCAAGCAGGTCAAATGTCTTCTTTTGTGTCCCATCTCTCCCTCATCCATGCAATGCAATATCTCACTGCTGTAGCAATATCTGGGATACCCGGGCAGTGAGTATGGCTCTTGGTATGGATGAGAGCCAAGAATGACAGATGTGGTGTGAAGCATCTGTGCGATTGTTTACTTCCACATCTGGATTCCAAACAAATTTAAAATGAAGAGAAATCATCACAAAGTTTGGACTGAAAGGAAAAACTGCTTCCAAATTGGTACATCAAATCATCCCTCGTACTAAAGTATAGGCGGTTATAAAGAGGTCATGCTGGGTTGTGCTATTGCACAATTGATTGAATGTGTCTTCCCTTTACAGTGTGCCTTTTTACGGCATGGTTTTTGCTTTTGCATGATGGGTAAGGTAATGACTTTCCTCATTTAATGCAATCCTGGGGCCTTTTAGAAATGTAATTTGACCTCACTCTGAAATGCCCCTGATTTACATTGGAGGATGAGGCCTCCACGCACTCACATACCCTCAAAACGCATCCTCTGTGGTTGCACAGAAGTCGGAATTTCTCAAGTTCAATCAGAACAGTCAATTTAGATCAGAGTGTAAAAGACAAGCCATCACGCCAAAACTTTTTGACATCCTACTTCAAGTTGAACTCTTCCTCAGCTCCGAGAAAGAGACCATCGTAAGCACAGCCGTATATTTAAAAGATGAAACAAGTCTACGTTATGAAGTTAATGAGGGAACAAATTATCCAGTTGAACTCTAGCACTTTAATTACCATGCTCAATCTTTATCGTATGCCTTTTTAATTCCCCCCCCTTTAGTTCAGTCTCCTTGCTTCTCCCTATATCTTCTCTTTGCTGAAAGTTATTCATTAAACTCTCTGAAATGTCTATTTCCTCATCCATCAAGAAAAAAAAGGACAAGTTTTAGCTAGTGATAAATGCACTTTGATTTTCTATGGAAACAAATATGTGCTTAATGTAGGACAAGATATACAGTTCTTTCAAACCACAATAGGCTTTTACTTTTAGTGATAGAAGGATTTTGTGATTGTACTCCCAGAACAGGGGCAACCTGTAGGCAGAAGCAGGACTCACATGCAAGATTCACATGGGATGCCTTATCCTTCAACATGCAAGTCTGATCTTGGGCCAGGATGAGCCACCAGGTCCAGGACTTGAGGGATGGCTGGTGGCTGGCCCAGGGCTATCTGTCCTACATATGGCCTCTCCTGATCCAGATTTGGAGGCAGGAAATGGAAGTTCTCAGCTTCCGAAGCCAGCAGCCGGAACTTTTTTAGCTGGCGCCTGGTTTAGCAGTGTGCTTCCAGCATTACTTCCAGAAGCCTGGCAAAAATGATGCTGGGCTCCTTGCACATGATGGACTGGCCCAGCCATAAGAACATAAGAGAAGTCCTGCTGGATGAGGCCACAGCCCATCTAGTCCAGCATCCTGTCACACACAGTGGCCCACCAAATGCTCATGGGCATCTCAAGCAAAGGTCATGCTGCCATCTGCATGCAGTGGATAATCCAGAGACCATTTTCATAATGTAGCCCAATCCAGCACCATGTCCAGGTAGAGGCAGTGGTCTAGTAAGCGGATTTTTTTTTCACTCATTGGTGTGTGGAATTTATTACCAGAAGAGGTGGTAACTGCAACCAGCTTGGATAGCTTTAAGAAAGGATTAGATAAATTCATGGAGGTCAGGTATATCAATGGCTACTAGAACTGATACCTAGGTACTGCCTCCAAGTTGGAGAGGTACTGCCTCCAAGTTGCCTCTGAAGGCCATCTGCAGAGCTTCGAGAGAAGGTGAAGATTTTGCCTCTGTCTTTTGCTTGAGAATGCCCAGAAGCAAGTGGTGGGCCACTGTGTGAGACAGGATGCTGGGCTAAATGGCCTATGGCCTGATACTGCATTCCTTGGGGATACTGCATTCTTTGGAGGGTGTTGACATGCAGACAAAGCCATGTAGACAAACCATAGACTAGGGATGTGCAAGAATGCAATTTTCGGGATTTGATTTTATTCGATTTGAAGCAAATATCCAAAAATTCAATTTGATTTGAATCTTTAAAATTCAAATTTACCCACATTCAATTCAAATTGAGTAAATTCAAATCTGTTCATTCAAATTTTCTATTTGAATTTGCGCATAGGAATGTTGACAATGTTCGTATGTGTCAGTACGCATCTGTACACATTCATACACATGTGTGTGCATCCCGTATGCATCTTGTTTTTATTTCATACAGATCCATACAAGTGCGTACAGATGTGGGAAAGATGCATACAGGCAAGTACGCATCATGTACATATCCGTACGCATACAAATGCCTGAATAATTCAAATGAATAGATCCAAAAATTCAAATTTCGTTTGAATGTTTAAATTCAAATTTATAGATATTCGATTGGAATTCAAATGTCCAAATTCAAACAAATGTGATTGAATTTTGAATGTTTCAAATATTTGTGCACATCCCTACCATAGACAGGGAAAGCTGGAATCAGAGTCTGTTTAGAAACCTTGCTTTGATCTTAACAAACAGTGTTCATTTGGTCCACCTTAACAGCCCATAGTCCTAGTCTGTTGCTGTTGTTGTTGTGATTTAGAGGCCTAGTAAAGGATGAGGAAAAACCTGTGATGTTATTATAGGGCCCAACACAGCACCAGTTGCCGTTGCTCTCCTTGTTATGGACCTCACCCTGGGAAAGGCAGCTCTGAAGGAGCAGCATGTTGAATACCCCTACCCGATAGTTATATATTATTTTAAATCTCTCCAATTGTAATCAATGGAAAATCTAAGTACTTAGTTTTGAATTACTGGTGCTACTGGCAGAGGATGGAAAAGAAGTAAAGGGAAGCTTATTGGATATTATGCGTCCACCCATTTCTAAAGAAATAAATATTTTATTCTTCCTGTCAATCAAGAGAATGAGATGGTTGCTTTGTTTCCACTTGACCCCATTCTCAGACACAGCAATCTGGGATGTAATGCTCATAATAAAATACATAGAGCTGATAAGAGGCGCTGAAGAGAGCTGCAGCATTCTGTAGCCTTCCTTTGTCTTCGCTGCACAAATTACAAATCTGATGCGTTGAAAAATGTAGTTCTCCTGAGAGAACAACTTCCCAGTACGAACGCATATTGTAACTAATCCCTTAACTATTCAGCTAAATTTACAACCAACAGTGATAAATGATCAGATGCGTATAATGTCTCGGTGAGCACCAAAAAACGATAGTGTTTCTCTCTGTATATGTGTGCGTGTGCGTTTGCTACAAGTGATACCATCTAATCTGATTTTTTGAATGCTATATGTAGAATTTCCCATTGGGTTGCCAGAGGATAATATGCAATGAATAATAATAATGAATAAAGAGTTCTGGCTTGCTTATCCTGCACAAGAACAGCATAGCCACACTGAGAAATACTTAAGATACACACATACCACACAAACACAGATTCCTCGACATTCAAGAGAAGTTCAGCAAGCAGTAATCTACGTATGTGTTCCTGTATGTTTATCCTCAGGCACCAACATTCTGTGGCTACAACAGTAACCAGCAGACTGTGACCTGAGAGTCACACTAGGACCTAAGACCTAGGACCTTGGGTTCAAATCTACTTGACTGTAGAAGGCAAGTGACCTTGGGCCAACCACTGGTTCTCAGTTCAACCTAGCTCACAAAGTTGTGAAGATGGCTGAAGTAGGGAAAAATAATGGTTTTTGGTGTTGGCAATTTTTTTTAAAAAAACCCTAAACTAAAAACAAAGCTATACATTAAAATCATATATTTAGGATGGATGGATGGATGGATGGATGGATGGAATTTAAAAATCAGAGAGACACTTGAATAGGGCCAGATTTTATGACGTGAACTTTTTTTTAAAAAAAATACTTGTGGTCCATCTAATTAATTCATTAGCAAGGATGGAGTAATTGTATGCCAAGCCTCTCTAAAAGGAATTAGACTTAAATTCCAAAAGGGTACTGCTAAACCATTCAGCAACAAAATCATTCTTTTAATCCCATCAAACTTTATGATTGGATAGATAGGGTTATATTCTAGATTCCAGATGGTTTCTTTATATTCAATATATGTTGGAGGAAATTTCAATAAACAAAGTTTTAAGTTAGGCAAGACCTGCTGCAATTCCCGCTCATTAAAGGCATAGAAATCTTAATGTAGCTTCCAAACACAGAGCAAATCCAAGTGTAGACAAATTGAAAAAGATGCATCACTAAGTACATCTGGTACCATAGTGAAGTACCACTAAAATGGTGAAATTTTGGACGCCAACAGGAACTAGGATTATACACATTAAAATGTCATGTTCATTTTGCTCTTAACTTGTTCCATTAAAAAACTGGTTTTTCACATTCATTTTTGAACTTTTTTTGCAAAGAAAAGTACATAAGAACATAAGAGAAACCCTGTTGGATCAGGCCACAGCCCATCTAGTCCAGCGTCCCATCACATATGGTGGCCCACCAAATGCCCATGGGCATCTGAAGCAGAGACAAGGACAAACCTTCTCCTGCTCTCGAATCCCAGCAAATGGCCTTAGAAACATCCTGATGATGATTCTATTGGAGTACCGTTTCTTCAATTGAAAAAAGTCCTTTTTATAACTAATACACACATGCCAGCAAAATACAAATGTTTAATCAAATTCTTCATTTTTGCAAGTAGGAGACTGGATCATTTTGATCAATGATTGAGATATGAAAAAAAAAAGGATTTTGTTTCAATGCAAATGTGTCTAAATACAAAATATTCAATTGAGTTTGTAAACACAAATTGAATTTTGCACATCCCTAGCAGTGATCATTCAATATCTTAGGTGGTGGCCCCTGAATTACAAATACTCATGATGTAGTAATGGCCCCTTTAACTGATATCCACCCTGTTTATGAGAGGTTGCAGGAATGATGAAGCTGATGGTGGTGGTGGTGGTGATGGTGATGGTGATGAAACAGCATCCCACATGTTATCTTATTTAGCAAACATGTTTTCTTTGCTTCTCTTTCTATCTTAGTAAAGAAAATCACGGTAAAATCTTATGTGGCAGTCTGCCTACAGATTTACATTAGTGTAGTCCCATCACAGTAAATTGAACAACTTCTGAGTAAGCAGTTTGATCATGGCAGTATGTTTGATTGGGGCTTACTTATTCTGCCATAGTAAAGCCAGGATCTAATGTGCCTTAGGAAAGATGAGTTTCCAAAATGGCTGGCGAGGCATTTCTACAAAATATGAATCACCTAGGTGAACATAATTCATCCCACCCATTCTTTCAATTGAAAGTGCATTGAAATGCACTCTCGCCTCTTTGCTGCATACGCAAAATTTTCCATATGGAAGGATAAACAGACACTCAGTACTCTAATCCCCCAGAGCAAACTTTGTATTTCAGCAAGCTGTGTGGGAAGCCAAATAAATAAAGCTAAATATGCATTTTCAAAATATTCATAAATTCTTGCATGACTCTAATGAAAATGTCTGTGTCTGTATCGTGGCATATAGGTAGTAAGAACATAGGAAGCAGTGCCTGCTTTTTGGTGAACTTGAGTTACTTCTCTCTGATGGCAAACTCTAACACTCTTTATAAGATCTGTGGTAACTTCTGCACCTAAAGCAATACTGTTATTAAAGCAATAACAGTATATATCCAAATTAGCTTGTGTGAGCTTTGCAGTTTCATGCCCATGCTTCCAAAGATTAGGAATGAATGTTCCTAGCATCAGGACTTATGGGGAGTGTGTTTCAGTGGTGTGCATGACACTAAACCCATGGGAGGCATCCTAATCAGAAATGGTCCCTTCAATGCAGGAGCTCACCCCATGTTGACTATATGTGGTGCAGGTTGAACCAGCACCATACTTAACTTTACCATAGAGATGTGCACAAAGCCAATTTCCCAATTTGATGCAAATAGAATGTGGGAATATTTGGCTTCATCTGAATCCTACCCCGAAATACGTGCAGAACTGAAAGGCATATTTTGATGCTGAAATAGGCCCAGAGACACCACAGCAGCCTCTATAATGGGTAAGGAAGTGCGCAGAGTGGAATGGGAGTGCAGTTGCATTTTCTGCTCTCATTTCAATGCTGTTCAGGTGCTGAAACAGCACTTCCAGGTCTGCATGTGCAGCTTCCCATCCAAGGATCCCATGATAGGGGTTGGAACTTTGTGGGCAGAATTGGAAGACCTACTTGGGCCTATGAAGAGAATGTGCAATGGTGACAATGTGACCAAAGGGTAGGGGTGGTGGGAGGCCTTTGGGGTGGGACAGGAGGCCATGGGAGGCAAAAGACCTTGGGGGGGGGGGATCTAACCTTGGCTGAAGCTGTGAATGAAGCTTCAATGAATGCCGAATAAATCAAATTCGCTGATGACTAGGGCCTGCAAGGCCTTATTTGATACATCCATGAATGTCATTGATCATACAGATTTGTATGAATAATAAATAACGTGAATATTCATGCACATCCGTAGCTTATGGAACACTGGAGTTGGCAAGATTCTGGTGGGCCCATTTGCACCTCTTCCTGTGTTGGAGGGGTACATGATGTCACCATGCATGCCTGCTGGTGACTGCACTAGGGATCCCAAGATGACAGGGTCCAGCCACCCATCTGTGGATGGTTTGGGGAAAGCTCAGAATGCACTAAACATCTGCAAATGGAGACTTTTCAAATTTGAATTTTCACATATTGTGAAATTCAATCCACTGGGCATTGCATTTGTATTTCTTCTGTTAACTGTAACCAGAACTAGGGAGGTACACAGATTATTTGTGAGGTTCACAATTTTTATGAATCCAGACATTAGCATTCAGATCAAATATTGGCTGCATTCAAAGATTGCCATTTAGATGTGAAGTGAATGCTTTTGTGCATTCGTGGAATGCTTCATGATGTTCACAGAGTTTTAAGCAGGTTTCCAATTATTTCTGCAGCAAATTCAGAGCAGATTCAAAGCGAATTCAGACCTGTGACCAATGGCAGATATTTCAAGCATTTGAAGAGCCTTTGGAGTGGATTTGAATCCTACCATATTCAAAGTGGCTCATGAATGCAAATTTCCTTCACATTTGCTTTGATGCAAAGTGAACATGGAAACAAATTTGTGCACATCTTTAGAACCCAGACTTTAGGTCTTACTGATCTCACTTAGGAATGTTATCCTGATACAGGATGGTCTGTGCTGTACTGGGATACACTATGTGTCCCAAGCTGAGACAGATTGCCTCTGGTGCAGAGTAGTAATGACTGTATTGCAATGACCTGTTCCATGCCAGCCCCTGTGCTCATTTAAAAGCTCACACCACCTTGGAGTCAATACAGGATGCCTCTGAGTGCTTCAAAGTCATGGTGTTTGAAGCTCTTGAGGTGTGGCTTTTTTGAACCACCAAAATGGACTGTTACTTGAAGATGCAATGCTTTGCTCCCTTCACTGCCACAATGTGAGCAAAATTATGCACCCTCTCACATGTTTGATCAGCTTTGTGGTGAATTGCACAACACCTGTTTTATCAGCCAAAGTCTTTCAGAAGACTCCACAGCATCAGAGAGGACACTCAAGGGCAATTATGTCAGTCCTTATAGTCCACAAAGACATTTACAGGATCACTGTCTCTTGTCTCTGGAATTTCCACCACAGCATTCATAAATCCATCAGATTTCATAAACCTTGGAGGGCAGGCTATCTTAATCCCAATCTTGCTGCTGGAGAATGCTTGCTTTAAACCAAGCTTCACTGTAATATCCAGGCTACCCTCTAACAATCCAATCCAAGACTAAACTAAACTAAACTGAGGATATGACCTGTCCCATGCAGTCTGGACTCAGTAAAGCAGTCTCCACATGTATGGTGAAGTCCTCCAGGATCAATTCCCCAGGGTTCTCCAACACCACACTGGAGACTGCAACACCAGAGACCAGCAGGGTTTTCCAGCAGCACACTAGAGACTGCAACACCCAGGGTTCTACAACACCACTCTAGTGACCACCAATGTTCTCTAACACCATACTAGAGACTGCAACACCAGAGACCAGCAGGGTTTTCCAACACTACAGTAGGACTCAAACATCCAGGGTTCTCCAGCACCACACTAGAAACCACTAGCATGATCAGTGAGGCTCTTGGTAGAAGAGTAAAACCACCCTCAAGCTGTGCTGATCACCCGAGAACAATTATGAATTACAGCATTGTAAAGCGATGATAACCTAAGTCTATCCTACCAGTCAATCTCATATGGGCATCACTCACTCTCCCCACCAACAATGAATTTTTATATACTGAAATGATAGCTGCATCATACCATATCAGAATTTGACACTATGCTTAAAACAAAATGCAGTAGAAGACTATAATTTCAAAAACTGTGTAAATTGCCCATATATTATGGGGTCAGATAATTTGCCAATGAATGCTTCAGTTGATCTCTATATGAAGATAGACTGATGCTTCAGGATTTGCCTTCAGTGACATATGATATGTTACATTGGCACTTACAGCAGTTTATTATTAAACCTTTGAACTCTTACAATGCGATCTGATGAGGATTCACACTATAGTACATACCATGGAGAGAGAAACTGGGCAAAGCAGCCTGAAATACTATAGCCAAACCTCACATACACTGAATCTTTCCAGACATGAGCAAATCAAACCAAACCCTTATGTAGGCTTTGAGACTTGAAAGATGGCATTTAAGTAGTGACCTGATAATAGTATATAAATCATACATGGTCTGGAAAAGATAACTAGAGAACAGGAGAACCAGGAGACAGGCATTCACATCAAGTTGGAAATCTGGATTTTTAAATGTCCAAAAATTTGATTGAAACAAACCTGCTATCATAAATGAAGAATTTGATTGAAAATTGTATCTTACTGTATTTCAATAAAAAAGGAACTTTTCTTTGCAAAAAAAGTTCAAAAATGAATGCCAAAATCCTTTTTTTATTTAACGATTTAACAATAAAATGAATTATCAGATTTTTGTTTTTGTTTCACTGTCAAACAAAAATCTGATATTTGTTTGACAGTGAAACAAATAGAAAAAAACCAAAACAAAAAAACATGCATAACCCAAATGAAGCTGATTCATTTATAGGGATGTGCACAAATTATTATTATTATTATTTGCATTCAAATTTGAGTCGAATTGAATGCCAAAACATTCGATTCAATTCAAGTGTTTAAAATCCGAATGCAGCAAAAATATTTGAATCTGAAACATTCAAATCTATTCATTTGAATGTTAGATACAAATTTGAAGATACGAATGTCAACAACATTTGTATGGGTTATACATATCTGTACACATTTCGTATGCATCCCGTTCTGTCCCATTTTGTTCCCATTTGCATCCCATTTTGTTCTGTATTATAAGCACAAATGCTTATAGTTACATATGATATTTGTACAGATACGTATTCAATTCATACATATCTGTACATTCAAATGATTTGAATCATTCAAATGAATGTTTTGGAATATTCAAAATTCATTTGAATGTTTAAATTCGAATGTGAAGACATTCTATTCAAATTCGAATGTCCACATTTGATTGAATTCAATCAAATTTCAAGTGTTTGGAACATTTGTCCACATCCCTATCCATTTAATGGATTGGTTAGAGTTTTCCCATCACAAGGTATTTACCTTCCTAGAGTGGGAGCAGCCTCCAGAAACAGGCTGGGTTTGTTGACTCTAATGGAAACCATCTCTTATTCGATGAAGACTGTCTTTATGTGAGTGTCTGTGCTCTGTGGCATATCAGCACACTGCCAAATGTGGTTCTTCAGATGAAGTAAATCATCCCCTCCAACTTTCGAAATATATACAGTAGGGATGTGCATGGATATTCAAAAATTCAAAAATCTGATTAGAATTTGACAAATATCAACGTTAAAATTCAACACTCAAATTCGAATTGGATTTTCAAAAATCCAAATTTCCAAATTTGGATCGAATTCGGATTTTTGAAAATCTGATACAGATTTTCAAATGATTCAACTGAATTCAACATTGTATGCCATATCTGAATATTGGGTCTATTTACGCATATAATATGAGAAGCAAACGGAACACAAATGCGAAAAAAATGAGATGTAAACAGATTAAAAAATTAGATATAAATGTTCCCGACATTTGTATCAGTCGATTCAAATCAGATTTTTGAAAATACGGACCCGAATAATCCGGATCCAAATTGGATTTTCAAAAATACGGATTTTTGAATTTCAGTTCAATTCAAATATTCAATTTGAATCAAATTTGAATGCAAAAAATACATTTGTGCACATTCCTAATATGCACCTAATGAAGCCCCCTGAATCTTGGTCAGCAGACAGGCAGACAACTGATGTGTTACTAAGCCATCTGTCCTGATAGAGACTCAATTATGGAAGATCCTTTCTTATTCTGCCAGAAGTCACTGATGTGAATACCAAGCTGTGGATATCTGTCTTGTGGGACTTCCTTTTCTCCCTGTTGCTATAGCAGCTGGGAAAAACCATAGCGGAAGCCTTTTAAAAAATGGATACATTTGTCTCTTGGTGTGAGGGGAAGTGAGTGGAAAGGAAAGAAAACAGATTGATGCTCATTTGGGCAAGAAAGTCATTTCCGTTTCCAGTAATCCTAAATTAGGATGGATTCCAAATGTTTCAGGTTTCCAAAAGAAATTGAAAGAGTAATTAGAGCAATTCCACTTTGGATGGTAAGTGATCAGTAAATGGACTATCAATCTATGAAATTTTCTTCCAGAAGAAGTGGTAATAGCAACCAGTTTAGAGAATTTTAAAAAAGGGTTAGACAAATTCATGGACAACAGGTGTATCAGTGGCTACTAGAATGGATGAGTAGATGCTGCCTCCAGGTTGGAGAGACAGCCCATTTGAGAGAATGGCCTCTAAAGGCCATTTGCTGGGATTTGAGAGCAGGTGAACGGGTTTTGCCTTTGTCTTCTGCTTGAGATGCCCATAAGCAATTGGGGGGGGGGGGCATTGTGTGAGACAAACACAAGTACTAAATGGTCTGTGGCCCAGTTCACAGGACTCTTATTATGTTCTTATGCACTAGAAGCTTCACTTTCTACATGCTGGTGCAGTCTAAGGGAGGACCCCCTCCCTTTTACCTTCCTTAGATTGCATCTGCAAATGGACCCCTTTCCTGGACCACTTGCTGGTCTGGTATATCGGCCAGCATGGACATTTTCCTAAGTTTCTCAGTTCCAAATCACAATGGCAACCTCTACACAATGAGGGTCCTTCGGCAGCAATACAAATGATTTTCCTATCCCACTCTGCACACAGAAACATTACCTATCATATCCAAAGTGGCCCACTTTCGGGACCATTTCTGGCACAGCAGTAAAGCCCCTCTGGACTCTTGTCAGAGCCAGGGAAAAAAAGCTCTACAGATTTGAAGGTAGCACTGTGTAATGTACATGACTGGTGGATGTCATGTGGCCCACCCCCTGGAACAGAAAGAACTCAGCATGTTCCCCTGCCATGGGGAGGCATACAGTGGGTTTTTTTGCTTTTATAATGAAGCATAATTTGGTGCATTGCTCTGAGGTGGAATAGCAGTATCTTCACGATGGTGTTAATTCAAACAAGTTCCCACACTGGCCCCAAAACTCATGTGAGTTTCAGAACTGGCCCACATAAGCTCTGAATGCCAGGAATGAAAATTTCTGACCTTGGGGACCCTGTAGGACCCAATTCAGGGTGAGCTTTGATGTGCCACCAGAATGGGGGCCCCAGTTGTCCTGAACAGGGAGGAACATCTTGTGCATACTGCCATGTACCAGAATAAACCCAACTACTCCACTGGTAGACCTCACCAGTGTTCCAGATCAGGGTCAATTAGTCTGGATTATGTTCTGTCCTTTGCAGATGGAGCATACCAGTAGTGGGTGGCATCTCCCATGTTTCATATTAACATGAAGAAGAGAGGGCAGTAGTTGAGTGGCCACTGTGGTGTGGGTAGCTGCTGCAATGTAGGCAGTAGTTGAGTGGCCACTGCAATGAGGGCAGCCACCAGATATCAGCTGTGATAGTGGAATAAGGATGCTGGAGGCGGGATCTGATGGCAAAGACCAGGAGTTTATTCTGGCAGGGCTTTTTATACAGCAATAGGAAGGGGCGTGGGGGAAATGGCATCGATGCAACATCAGGGGAGGTGATTGGAGGAAAGTATCCATCTTCCGGGTCAGAGGTCCTTCTGATGTCAGATCCTGTGGTAGAAGGCAGGGAAAATCCTCAAACAGGAAAATAAGAGTTGGCCTTTTTAAAGCCATGAGCTTTGCAGATGCCATAATTCCCAAAGACAACCGCATGGAGTGGAAAGAATTCAGCAACCTGGTGGTGCTGAGCATGTAGTGCAAGGCTATGGAAACAAGAAAATTGTTGTTCCTTTTACTCTCTGGACTTGTGAATTGGAGGGCTGAAGAAAAGGAAGCCATGGGAAAAGCTGTGCAGCTTTTGTGGTAACTACATATCTGTACCCACCTGCATGTACCTGTAGAGATATAAATGTCCAAATTATTCATACAAATACATACAAATGTATTTGTATCAAACTGAATGTCCAGACATTCATTTATTTGTTATGCGGATAGATTCAAATTTTTGAATATTTTATTTGTTACATATCAAATTCAAAATTTGCATTCGTGCACACCCCTACAATCAATTTTTGCTTCAACTTATATACATAAAAAATGACAAATGTTTTTCAAAGGGCCCAAAAGTAAAAACAAAACAAAACAAAAACACACACCATATTTATTTAGTCTACAAACAGTTTAGCTTTTTTTCAGAAGAGTGAAAACCTTAACAAGCTTCAGCTACTCACAGGCTTCAAATTCCCCAGTGCAAACGATGTTTCTTTTTTACATTAATTTATCTCATTGTCAGTAAATATATTAATAGAATTTCTTTGTTACTTTGTTTCCCTTAAGAACATAAAGATCCATATCTGGTCATTATAAAATTGCCTTTGTGATGAATATCAAGCTAGGAAGATAGTAAGCAATTAAAAAGTTTCATCAAAGATCGGAGCACAAGATGAGAATTGCTTTTCTTGGCTCATAGCAACCCCTTTGAACTTTTTACTGATGCATCTTAGCTTTATATTTTTCATTTCAACCTATCCCCTTATTTCCCCTGGGATGAAAGCTGAAACTGGTAAACAGGGAATCAAAAATGTTTTCTGACAAAAATAATATAGAAGAGAGAAGATGCCATTACAAGTTGGAAGTTTGGGAGTGCTGAAAAAGTCAGCTATAGAAAGAAGAAGAGTTGGCTTTTCTACCCTGCTTTTCTCACCCATTTAAGGGGACTCAAAGTGGCTGATAAAGCTTTCTGTTCTTCTCCCCAGAACAGAACATCCTGTTAAGTAGGTGGGGCTGTGAGAGCTCAGAAGAGAGCTGTGACTAGCCCAAGGTCACCCAGCTGGCTTCATGGGAGAGGGCAGAATTGAACCCGGTATTCCCAGATAAGAGTCCAGCTCTCTAACCACTAGACCAAAGTAGCCTTAGTTCTCCTTCCAATGCAGCATATACTCAGAGCTCTTTTAAAGGGATGTGCCTGGCCTTCTTACATAGCATGAAGGTTTTTCTACGGGTGTTTTCACACTTAACTGTGAAAGTATCTTGTGGCAATTAAGATTAGGGACGGTAGATGACATTTGCACTGTGAGCACTGGCCTGCCCCAAATGTCACCCAGACCTACTTGGATTTGGGTGAAGTGTGAATGGTACTCACTGTAGCAACAGCATGCATGCCATGTCATTGCTATGTTGATCAGTGATGCAATGCACAACTGTATGCCCAAAACTGTCCCACCCCCATACAGCCTTCACACAAGAAATAATGTGAAGGCTGTGTCCGGGGTTAACTAAGAGTACTTTAGTTGGTTAAGTTATGGAACATCTACTGCTCCACAGTTTGTGGCAATCAGAGCAGCTCCCAGCCTCTCTGTGATGGAGCATACACCACGGGGTGCACATGCTCTGTGTCAGAGCACATCAGGCCAAATTGAACTCTGCAGTGTGAACAGGCCCAACGTAGACCTCTTAAGCAAATCCAGACCTGGACCAGTACTTTGCTTCTAGCCATGTCTCTTAGCCTTTTTCAAATCTGGAGTAGATGGAGGTTCGTGTTGCTGCATCAGGGCATGTGATTATTGATATCACCAGTCACAGCTCGTTGCTTTAAGGGCATGTGGTGGAAAGCATGGACCAGGTGATGGCTGCCTGTGAAAACATATGCCACTCCCAGGAGGGGATTTGCATATGCATGCCATGGAAAATTGCAAGGCTCCATGGCCAGCGATCACCCAGCTTGTGTCTACAACAACCCATTCCTAAAATGCGTCCCCTTTGGGCTCTTCACAGGAGACTCCAAAGCTTGCACAAATTTCAGGGTGGCATGAGACCTGTTCTAGAGAACAGTCTGTCCAAGTGCAGCTGGCCTTGTTCCAGGACAGCTAGTCCACTCTAGTAGGGAACTGTTCCTCTTGTAACAGTTTCAGCTAGAGCAGTCTAGCCCCTACAAATGCAGAAACTAGGGATGTGCACAAATATTTGTAACATTTGAAATTTGGCCAAATTTGGCCATTGGAACTCGAATTGAATGTTACAATATTCATATGCTAAGATTCGCACAAATAAAAATCTTTCCAGGCATTCATATGAATAGTTCAGATATTCGTTAAGCTGTGGAAATGTATCAGATACATATCTATTCCTATTAGATACGTATCTGTTCACATAAGATATGTATTTATTTGTATCAGATACGTATCTGTTCGTATCAGATATGTATCTACTTGTATCAGACACATATCTGTTCGTATCAAATGTGTATCTGTTCTTATCAAATACATGTCTTTTCATATCAGATATGTAGCTGTACATATCAAATACAAATCAAATGTTCATACGAATACATATGAAGATCATATTGAATAGAATTTTATCACACTCTAATACAATCTATTCGTACGAATATGGATTTTCAAACATTCGATTCATTTTGAATCAAATGCCCCCCCCCCAAAAAAAAATTGTGCACATCTCTAGCGGAAACATCTTAACAGGTAGCATAGCAGATATCTTATCAGTGAACTTTAGAACAGTTGCCTCATGTTCATGTTAAAAGAAAGTTTATTTACTAAATTTCCTTCTGCCAGTTGGAACTTTTGCAGTATCTGCATCTGTCAACATTTTCTCTCCTCTGTTAGAAGTGATGGGAAACCTAGCAATCTCTGAAGAATCTGACCCTCTACTGCTATAATGCGCTTCCCAGACTTGAAAAATCTGTCAAAGACTGCCTGAATACTGGGTTTTGATTTAGTGACATTAATAGTTTCAAAGTTCTTTCAGATTTCGTTTGTGACATTTAGTATGTATATTTTAACTCATCCTAACGTAGCACTGCATAGATCCCTAGAATAATTGCCAAATGAAGTACTGAGGATAGATAACAAAAGAAATGAATTGTAAGTTTTCCCCTTAATACTGCATTTCAGAGTTTGGAACAAAGTGTAATGGAGCGAGGGGGGGGGTGAATGGGACAGCTGAGGAAGCAAAATAGTTGGCAGTTGCGGATGCAATGAATGAAACTTTCATCAGTCAAAGTTTTGAAAGATTAGGGCCTTTTCTGCACTAACCTCTCTTTCATTTGGATCAGTGCATCTGGAATAACTGGATCCACTCATCCAGAATCATAGAATTATAGAGTTGGAAGGGATCTCTAGGGTCATCACGTCCAACCCCCTGCTCAATGCAGGATTCCCTAAACCATCCCAGACAGATGTCTGTCCAGCCTCTGCTTGAAGACCTCCATTGGAGGAGAGCTCACTACCTCTCGTGGCAACCTTTTCCATTGACTAATTGCCCTTACTATCAGGATTTTTTTTTAATGTGGAGGCATGGGCTGCTGACAGTGATCCATCTACGTGTCCTCAGAGCTGCAAAGTTCACATGAGCTTCACAGCCACTCCCACTCTCCTACCCACACACACACTTGATGGGTAGGAATGGATGTTTCTAGCCTAGGGGTTTGGGGGTGTTTCCCGACAGTGTACTATGGAGCACCACTGAAAAGCAGCCCCCCATTGTTCCAGATCACAGAGGCATGCCATCTGTTAAGAATGGTTAAGAAATGGCCCTTTCAAGTGCAGACGCTCTGTCTGGGAGCTTCCCTAGCATGGACTACTGGGCCAAGTGCGAATTGGCCTTATATCCCAGATTAGGGAGCTGCCATTCACATGCTACTGCAGACAACAGCAGACCTCAAGCAAGAACTGCAGTTCCCTATTCCAGGATACAATCTGGAATAATGCCCAGTGCAGGAAGGACAATAAAGTAAGTATGACCAGACTCCAGGGCTACACCCACATGATCCATTTAGACCAACCCAATAGCATGTGGAGGATGGGGTGTCCACATGTCATCAGGTACCATGGGAGGCACATGACTCCTACACACCTGATACCACTCCTAAGTATGAAATCTAGACCCAGAAGTGCTCTACTGGGGGACCACTTAAAAGCTATTCTGGGATGCACCAGCTTAGGTCCCAGTTTCTTACACCATGCTGACAGGAATGACTCACAGCCCATTCCAGAGTCTGTTATCATTTCACTGAGCCTCAGAAATGACTGGGGCCCTGGTCACACAAGTCTAAGACAGAACAGCTAATTCACTAATTCAAACTGAGGTCATACCAGTGCTGGTCACACCTAGATTGTTATAGGTCATCCTCAGACCATCCTCGCTTTGGGCTGCATTGCTCACACTTTTCTCTGAGATTGACCTGATCCTCCTCTTGGCTCTCCACCCATTTTCCTGCATCAAATCTATCTCCTTTCTGATTGGATGCCATTCTGTCACTCAAGGGAGGTGAGGGTATGTGTTTGCAGTTCTTTTTAAAGCCTGCTCCCCCCTCTACCACACACCCCTTCCCTTTTTTATGTGCTTTTCTTCTCTGTGCAATTAATTTTTAAATAATAATAATAAATTTCTGGAAAAATGCTAGATAGAGGAATCATACACATAAACTGAGGAGAGAGGGGAGGTACTTCATGAACTTTGTGCATGTCACCCTCCCCTAGGCATTGGCCAAAAGGAAAGACTGGACCCACACAACATTTCAGTCTCCTTTAGACCAACCCCCCCCCCCCTCACAATGTGGAAGTGAAGATGGCCTGGCATGCCAGGATGGGCTGAGTCCTCTAAAAATGACAATCTAATGGGGGTAGGCCAGCTTAGAAACAGAATTAAATAAAAATAATGTGAGTAACACGACCTGAAGGCCTAAAATACTTGTGTGACCAGGGCCTGGGACATGAAATATGGGGGTGAAGACATTAGATTTGTCACATTTACTGATTGGCTGAAAATTCATAGAGAAATGTGTTTGTCAGAAAATGTTCACATAACACGGTGTTTATATGCCCATCTGTCAATATTTGCTAATCCCATATTTTTAAATTTACCTTTCTATTTCAGTGTCAAAATAACAGGACTCCTAATGTGGAATATTCAGATGAGATTATGTTGAAATATTGTTTATGTAAACTGGATACAGTTGACTTGTTAAATATTTGTAGAAGAAATTGTGCTGAAACAGCTTGTTTTTATTAACAAATCCATTGAATAGAATGTATGAATTAGCATAATAATTATGGTTTGGGTGCATTGCTTCTGGGTACTGAAAAAAAATCTTTATTTTAAAGATATAAAAAAATAAGGACAGATTTTATGACGGACAGGTTTAATTCTGCTAGTACAGTATTTTTTTAATCTTATTTACATGGTCTTAAGAGTTAGGATATGTTAAGGTCACTTATCCTCTTATGAATACTTTAAATAAAAGCAAAATGGCTTTAAAGAGTAAAAATACATCTGAGGAAATGATTAGATTCTTATTTGAACCAAAGTCATTAGTACTCCATGTGATATTGCCACAGCAAAGTACAAAATATATTTAATAAATAAAGGGTCCATAACACTGATATAATACAAAAATTGCTTGAACAAAATATACTCAATAAAAATCTGTAACAAAAGAAAATAATAACTGATCAAGACTGTTTTATGGCATAATAAACATCTATTTCATAGAATGTGTGTGTGTGACCATCAAGACCCAGATAAACTTCAAGAGAGGGATAACATTTAGTAATAGTTGCAAGAATGGTTGTTTTCTTTCTCTATGTTCCATTTTACTTCTTTGATTTACTATATGTTTATTTGAAGTTGTTTCCCAACGTTTATTGTACCATCTGGGAAGAGGCAGATTTTTCTGTTTTCCTCCAACTTTAAGAAATTGAAAGTTGGACTGTAGCTATTAAAAAAGAATGCAATAGTACTTTATGTCTGACAAACTTGTTAGAATATGAGAGGGAAAAAAATGAAAATATACTCTTAGTGAAATATGAGGGTTATTAGAATTATTATGTCTTAACTGAAGCAGCTTCATGAAACCTGTGTGAGAGATATTAAGAACTCATGTCCTTTTTTTAATGGACACTTAATCAGAGACCTTTTCACGCAAGGGGTTTTTGAACACGTCTAAGACACACCGAGACAGAGCATTCGCCCTTCCGGGGCGGCCAGATACATTCCGAGCTGCCCCAGCTGTCCCAACACATCATAGACACTTTACAAAGAGCGTGATCCAAATCAGGAAACCCTGATTAAGATCACCAGTAGTCACAATTAATTGTGATTACTGAGCAGACCAGTGACACCTAATCTTGAACAAGTAGGTGATTTCAACGGTGTGTCAAACTGTGCCCCAAAATGCTGTGCCCAGAGGCTCCCAAGTTCTGTGTCCAACATAAGAAGATAAGAACATAAGAGAAGCCTTGCTGGATCAGGCCACAGCCCATCTAGTCCAGCATCCTGTCGCACACAGTGGCCCACCAAATGCTCATGGGCATCTCAAGCAGAGACAAGGACAAACCTTCTCCTGCTCTCGAGTCCCAGCAGATGGCCTTAGAAGCGCCCCAATTCCTCCCCCCCCTCAGCCTGAAAGATGCACCTAGGCATTCATTCTAGTAGCCATTGATACATCTGTCATCCATAAATTTGTCTAACCCTACCTTAAAGCCATCCAGACTGGTAGCTGTCACCACCTCTTCCGGCAGCACATTCCATAAGCCATTGACCCTCTGGGTGAAGAAATACTTCCCCCTGTCAGACCTTATTCTCCGACCCATCAGCTTCATAGAGTGCCCCCTGGTTCTAGTGTTGTGCGATAGAGAAAAAATTGTTTCTCTATCCACCTTTTCTATACCATGCATAATTTTATATACTTCAATCAGGTCCCCTCTCAAACGCTGTCTCTCCAGACTGAAGAGGCCTAGACGTTGCAGCCTGATTTCATAAGGGAGGTGTTCCAGACCCTTAATCATTCTGGTTGCCCTTCTCTGCACCTTCTCTAGTTCCACAATATCCTTTTTGAGATGTGGTGACCAGAATTGTACCCAATATTCCAAATGTGGCCTCACTATAGATTTATAAAGGGGCAAAATGACACTTGCTGACTTATTTTCTATTCCCTTCCTAATTATTCCCAGCATTGAATTTGCTTTTTTTGCTGCATGCACACACATGCCTTCCCATGGTTGGGATGTTTGTTGGGCTGTTTTGGGCCACTGATGCCAATATACTTCAGCTAAGTGCAGAAAGGGCCTTTGGCCATTTTTGCTTGTCCTATGCCTTGCAAAATCTGAAGAAGGGACCTTCCCTTCTACATGTTAATGTGGAATAAGGGGAGCTCCACACCCTGCTAGTACACTCTGACTGCATGACACGGAGTATAATCTAGATCAGGAGGCTCCTGATTTGGATCGCTGATAGATTTCAATTCCAAATTTCAGGTCCATCTCTACTAAATGGGCCAGACTTCAAAATTTGAATGTGAATTCCTCACCCTTTCTCTAATATATCCACTACATACATACATACATACATAGATATATACATACATGCATACATACATGCATACATACATACATACATACATACATACATACATACATACATACATACATACATACATACATACATACATACATACATACATACATACATACATACATACATATGTTCATTTGGGTGCCAATTTGCAAAACAAACAAACAAAAAGCATTCATATACAGTATACATTCTGAAAAGGTATATCAATCAGTCATTATCTACTTGGCTTCTGAGCTACTATTCTTAGATACATGGAAGCAGTTGGGTACTGCATCCTTTTGGACAGAGCATTAGGATGAGGCTTCTGCTATTCTGCACCAGCATGGGGAAGGCAGCATCCTGGTACCTTCCGTGGTGTGGTGAACAGTTCCATTCTATGAGCAGTTTTGAAACCATGCTATCCCTAGGGTCCTGGCTATATAAGCTGTCAAAACAGGGGTTTTGCAAGGACACAGGAATATTCCTGTTTCATCTGTGAAATGTTGGCTGGTATTGTTGTGTCACATGCCTCTTGGTTCTTGTCTAAACTACTTGTCCTCATCTTGAGCTCTCAGTCTGTTACACCCAGTCTCTCTTCTTGCTGCTATAATAGGCAGACCATTGTACTTGGAGTTCTTCTTTTTTTTAAGATACTTTTGTTTGGAAATGTCAGTCCAGTACTGCAGATGATTCTGCTAAAGCCACAAACAAAGCAATGGCACAGTACACCAAGCTGATTGATTTGGGCTGAATTAAAAAGAAAGTGCCTTCAAGGTGGATATTCAGAAAGGTCCGGACTCTAAATTGATCTGACATCTGCCTCTAAAATTCAAGTTGCGCTGTTGTATATAAGAAAGCTAAGGTGGTGCTCATAAGAGGCGCATGGTTCTCTGGAAGTTCAGAATCAACAGTCCACTAGGTCAAGTGAATACTTTCCAGAATTTTGACTAGAATTTTCCTCATCACTTCTTGCCACTTGTTTTTGAGCTAGCTAAAAAATTCATGATGAAGAATGTTATCTTCCTTCATCACCAGGCATGGCATTTCTCTCTTCCTTCATGCTGCCTAATGGCTGTTCCTGGCCTAGATAGATACCTTGGAGGTAAGAGAAATTCCCAAGACCTAATCTTTTATTAGACTGCAATTGGGGGTGGGTGGGAAGGGTGGTGGTGCCTCTAAAGGCCATTTACAGAGAGTCAAGAGCAGATGAAGGTTTTGACTATTGAATAGTGACCAGATGTTGTTGGTGGACCACTGTGTGAGACTGGATACTGGACTAGATGCACTATGGTCCGACCCAGCAGGGCTTCTCTTATGTTCTTATAATTCATTTTCCTCTCTGCTCAGGAATTGCCACTTTGCATGCTTGTCTTGATATTCCACATTATGGGAAATCCCCTTGTTGGTGCAAGGCACGCATTAAGGTAGGACTCTAGGGCAATTTCTAGACCTCAGTGCACAGGTGACTAGGAAAGGAGCTGAAAGGGCACACTGACAGCCATCTCTACAAAAGCTGCCTATCTTCATGGCCTGGGGAACTTTTGATATATGAAGTTGCAGGTCAGGGAGAGTTCCGCAGTTTGCTGAGTATGGCCCTGGAAGTAGGGTGCTTCTGGATCCTGAAAAATTGTCACAAAGGTCCGCATACTGCATGGACCACTCCAGTGAGTGCAGTTTGTCTGCATGCCAGCTGGTGGAATGTAATCAAGCTCAGGAACACATGGACAACCACTTTTGTAACCAGGATGCGGTCAGATGAGAAGCCTATGTAGCCAACGTGCTGGCATGCAGAACCAGCGTTCCCTACTGCCAACTGGCAAAGTCTATAAAAGCTGCCAAAAATGTCTTTCCCTTTCATTCCATATTTCTCACAGGCAAACTGATTGTGAGAAGAGGAAAATGGGACTCACCATGCCAGGTGACTTAGAGGTATTCAGTTATGGGTTGTTTCCAGGCCTGCCTCTCTTAATTTGGATCAAGAAAATCTGGAACTTTGGGATCTGCTCCTTGCCAAATCAGGTTCACAGAGTTGTGGATCACCACGGAGACCCCATGCATCTGCACAGGATGTTTAGCACCTGATGGTAATGGGTACTAAAGAGAGCCGCCATGTGGCCACCACAGCATGCCTCCTGAGGCCCCGCTTAGGCCCAGAAGGAAATTCCACCTGGGTGCATGGTGTGATTGGTCCACATATGTGTCACTCAAGGGTCACTTCCGCTAGGCCCACTGCTGAACCCCATTCAGCCAGCAGGTGTGAGGAGGTGTGCTCTGTGATCTGATCCTTGAAGACACCATTAAAGAGGTCCTCCAGTAATCCAGATCTAAGGGCCTGAAGACCCCATTAGGAATGGAATCCAGAGGTGCTTGTGCAGACAACACATTCCTCATGAAGTCCTCATGGGGTCCTCATGGAGTCTTCCTTGTGGAAGGTAAGTGGCGGTTCCATTCCTAATGGGGTCTTCTCGGGTTCCTAATGGGGTCTTTGTAGCTTATGTGGAAATGGCCATGGCCTGTCAGATGTTCTTGAACTACAATTCAAAGAATGATGGGATCTATATTTCAACAATATCTGGAGGGCTGCAGTTGAACTATATGGTCTCTACTGCTATATTCCTGCTTAATGTGGCTTAGCCACTTCTTCTGCCTCTACAAGAATCAACCAAATCAAGAAATGTGATGCAGGAAAAATAATTTAAAAAATAAAATAAAAAGAGTGTCATCTCATTGAGTCATTCATGAAGCACCATCCCAAAAAGCCTGTGCAAAAAAAAAAAAAAAAAAATTACATGATCACAGGCTCTGAAAAGATGGGTAAGCAAGAGTTATGGATGTGCACATTTTTGTGTGTGCATTCACTTTGCATCGAAGTGAAGGCAAAGTAAATTCACATCTGGGTGACCAGAGCCACTTCAAATATGGTAAGATTCGAATCCACAACAAATGTTCTTTGAATGCTATTCAAATCCGATTTGAATATTGCCACCAGTCACATCTCTCAATCCCCTCTGAATATGTTCCGAGTCCAATTTGAATGTGGTCTAAACCCTCTGAATCCTCTCTGGATCTGCTCTGAATTCGCTTTGAATCTACTCTGAATCCCGTGCAAATGTGACTGGACAGCAGCTTTGCTGCCTCCCCACCTTCACAAATACGATGAAGCTTCGAACAAATGCACAAAAGCTTCAAGAGAAGATTGAACCGAGGCAGGGTCCATCTTCACCTGCAGGGAAAAGGTACAATGTATTTAGTTTGTGCTGATGTTTTCAGATCCAGTGGCCAAGCAGAGCTTTACTGAATGTGAGTGATGGTGGTAACTGGCCCATAAGAGTAATAAGGGGTTAGGGCTAGTCAACCAATGTTGACTAGCGTTCACACTTGGAGTGTTAGTCAACTTTGGGTCTTTCTTCCTCCCAGGATGGCATACTTATGTTATTCTATCTGAGGCCTGGTCCTCCTCTGGGAGACATCATTTTTGCTGTGGCACCCTCCACGACTGCACATGTATCAGTGTCGTTGCCTTGATGACACGGACACTCTGCACACATGCAGTCACATCTATGGTCATCAGAGGTGCCAGCATGCTTGCATGACACCTCAAGTGACCACAGAGCAGCAACAGAAGAGGAAAAGCTCCTCCCCCAGATTCTTGAGGTAAGTTTCTGGTAAATGTTGGCTAATGTATGGAGCATAACCGGGCCCCACCTAATCAACAATTAAGTGCACTTCTGGTGAAGGCAGGCATGTTTGGGGCTGTAACAGCCTACTCCGCATGCATAAGCTCTTCACCAGAGGTTCACTAATCATGCACTAGAGGTTGCAGTGCAAACAGGCCTCAGGATTACTCTCCCTTTCTCTTTTACTTACGTGTATATAGCTTATTATTACATAGTGTGTTTAGTTGTTATGTAGGTTTAAAAAGAACTGCAGCCTTAGCAATGTCTCATCTACCATGAGCACTACCTGTTCTGATCCGTGGTGCCAAATATTTTGTGGTACTGTCTGTCCCACAAGTTGCAATGATAAGCCTTTGCTAATCATGAGTAGGAAGAGCTCTATGATACTTATGTCTGTATTTGGGCTTCCCCAATGCTATTGGCTAGCATGAAAAAATAATGCTGGACTAGAGCAGTCATTGGTTCAAGGAAGGAGGACAGTATTTAAGATCATCCATTGGGCTTCCCAATCTGCTTGGTCATCTGCTTGCATAGATTCTAATTCCCACCACATCTCTCATTGGATTTCTGGATTATGATCCTGATCACAACTGTACTAGTGTATTGAGCTCCAGTAATGCCTTTAGTGGGACTCTGCTAAGGACTAGTTGGGTTCCTGTGGACTAATAATGACAGCAAATACTATAGGGTTAGAATAAAAAAGCTAATTGAGGTATTTACCATATCCTAGAAGAACAATACAGACAGCAATTAGACTAGACTTCATTGGCTGACACCCCACATTAATTCTCTTTTCTTTTTCAATGTTCAGAAAGGTCTGTCTTTATAAATCAAATAACTAGCCATGATGGTTTAATGATCCTGAAGTGCTCTGCTTGAAGAATACTTCACTCTTAATTAGGAGGTGTCCCAAGCAGTTGCCAAATGACTTCCAAAGTGTAATTAAGCAAGCAATGGGAAGAATCCAACAGATCGTGACAGTTTGTTAAAAATAATAATTATAGCTAGTAAACTAAATAGTAGGATAACTAGGAAACAAACGGAAGAGTATATTTTGAAATATACTGATATAGCACATAGCACATCCATTGAAATGGGGATATAGGGTGTTTTTCCACTGAGCTCCATTAATCTGGATCTAAGAAGATCCAGATCTAAGGAATGGGTAGTTCCCTTAATCTGGATCTAGTAGATCCAGATTAAGGGAAGTACCCAATGTGTTTCCATGGGTGGTCTAGCATCCAATATTATTATTATTATTAAAGTTTATTTCTTGAGTGCTATAAATTTACATAGCACTGTACATATGACAAATATTAAAAAAAGCAGTACAGTACAATAAAAGGATACAGATAAAGAAAAGTTAAAATTACTAGAATAGTAAAATTAAAATAATACATACTATAATCATAAACACATTAAAATAAAACAAGTGAAAAGGAAGTTCGATTATCAGGGCCAAAGACCATAGAGAATAAAAAAGTTTTAATTGGGATTTAAAAGCTTGCAAGGAGGTTAAAGAACGGATGTGGATGGGAATGGGTGCTAGCCTGCCTGCTGTGGAGACGCCAGAACACCCATGTGCAAGTCTACCCACGAGGGGCTTGCCTGTCACCCCAGGTGTTTTGTGGGACAGGGGGTGCAATCTCCATAGACACTCTGGAGAATCTTTGAAGATCCTCCAGAGCACTCCATAGAACCTCAGGAGTGATCTGACACTAACTTCAAAGATCCTCCAGAGCCTTTGACAGCAGCATTGCTCTCACAAGGGGTTCTCGTCAGAGCCTGTGCTAATCTCCGAAGGCAACTTCGGAGGGACTCTGGAGGGGTTTCGGGGGGACTTTGAAGTTTTGAGTTTGCACCCCCATGGGTGCCCCCCCGAGCCTCCTCTAGACCCCATTGTCCCACTGTAGTGGAAATAGGCTCCCTATAACCCAGATTTGATGGCTGAAGACCCCATTGTAGACCCCTTTAATGGGATCTAAAGGAAATCCAGATTATAGGTCCTGAAGGACCCATATGATCTGGATTTCCCTACCTCTGGTGGAAACAAATGTGGCACTAATGGGGTGTATAGTGGAAATGGGGTCATCCTGCTCTGAGCCTAATGGGTCCTTAATGGGTCCTTCAATGGGCACTTAGTGTTAGTGGAAAAACACCCATAGATAGCACTCACTGGATACAACTATTGCTGTACTGGGCCTCATGCTGTGGTTACACTGACCCAGCCATTCAGTGCCACCTGCACACAAGTGCCTGGGTTGGTTTACTGCCATGCAGGAGGCCACTTCAAAGCATTCTTCCATTGCAACAGGGTCTAGTGTTTCCTTGTTGGAACCAGAAGGCATTCCTTGGGAATCACTGGCCCAGGTCAGCAGCTTCTGTATTAGGTCAACAGGGGACTTTTGTTTTCCAGCCTCTGAGTTAATAAGAGGTGGGAAATGCACTCCTGGGCCAAAGCAAAGCACTATGGTTTAGTGCAAATAAAGCCGCTCCAAATATGGTAGTATTTGAATCTGCTGCAAATATTTTTCAAATGCTATTCAATTCTGATTCGAATCTCTGCCACCAGTCATGCCTCCAAATCTGTTCTGAATCCACTTTGAATCTGCTGCAGACTGGGCAGCTTTGCCATCTCCCCACCTTTGCAAATATTGCCATGTTCTATGTGCCATTAGAGAGCACACACTTGGGCTGTGTTCAAACATAACAAAATGGGTGCCACAGAGGCACTTCGGAGACTGCGTGTGGATCTGGTGTTCCCAAACCTTCTCTAATCCATCTTTTCTAGCATGGAATGTTCACGAGATGTGTGTGTGTGGGGGGGGGGAAGCTGGTATGTGAACAATCCCACCTGAAAACCATCTCAGAGGCATCTGATCACAGCCACAGCATGTGGCTCTTGTGTTCCCCAGGCTTCCCTAATTTACCTTTTCTACTAGAGAATGTTCATGAGAAGAGGGAGACACAGAGTTGGAGTGTCAAGAATCCCACCTCAAAGCTTTCTATGAAGTGTCTCAGGGTGTGTGTAGACTGAGGGATACTGCACATTCTGATGCTCAGTTGGTGCATGAGCATCACACCTGACACCCGATACTTTGTAGCGGTGGCGCATTATGCTGCCACTACTGTGGATTTACCTGCTGCAGAACAATCAACACTCACTCCGCAGTATCAGGTAAATTTGGGATGATGAGGAACAGCCAACAAGAGCTTAGCCTGCAGCTCAGCTCCCTCTGGTTGCCCCATCCCACGTGATGCGTGCCTCACTGTGCGCTACATGGAAGTCTCACAGCTGCGGAGGAGGAAGCTGCAGACCTCTGTTTCAAGTGGGGACAACGCATCACGACTTCACAGCCAGGTAAGCTGCAAATTTTTATATAACTGTGGATTTTTATCCACTAGTCAGGAAGGGACCAGAGATATGCTTTTTTGTTGATGTGTCTGATCATTGCCTTGGTTAAGTGAGTAGCAATCCAAAGAGAATAATATTTGTGTCAGTGGCCCGATGCAGTTACTGTGATCTCATAGGTTAATGTTATAACAATTCAGCTTTTAAAATTGTCCCTATTTTCTTCCATTACTATTTTCTTCCATTTTCTTCAGAGGACAGTGTTATGATCATGCATTGTTATTATTCACAAGCCTTTTATAGTAATAAGCTATATTTCTATGGGTATATGCCAGTCCGTCAGTCCTTCCTCTTCCTGATTAGTTCCGTGAGGTTATAGATCTCTTCTGCATGTTGTGTGTTTATGCATTTTTATAAAAAATAAATAAATCTAGCTTTCTTAACTTGATGGTGATTGTAGGGATGTGCACAAAAGTTCATCACATTAAAAATTCATATGGATTCGTCCAAATTCAGACATTTGAATTCGAATCAGTGTTGGATACGTTCAGACATTGGCATTGAAATACAAATCGAATGCTTTAATACATTCATTCGAAGCTTTGTTAGATTTGTGAACCTGGGGACGTGGGAAAGCAGCTGCCCCAGTCACATCTGCAATGGATCCAGAGTGGATCCAAAGGGGATTTAGAGAGGATTAAAAGTGGATTGAGAGCAGATTTGATGCATTCAGAGTGGATACATAGGGGATACGTAGCGGATTTGTAGGATATACCTATGGATGTACAGGAACTTTGTAGTGGGGATCTGAATCAGATTTGCATCAAACATTTCCATTTTTATTTATATACCACCTTTCCAACGTAAAATTTGCTCAAGGCGGTTTACAACAAATGGAAAAACAAAATACAATAAAAATTCAATTATTGCATCAAAGATGTACAGCAAAGAAGTATAATCAACAACTCAAATTGAAGACAATTTACGTTATATAGTAATAATAATAATTAGGGGGAAAAAACCCTATAAAGCATTCACATTGAATTTGACTCCTACCACATTTGAAGGGGATCTATTTGTGAGGAATGCTCTCAAGGACAGTGTGTCTGCAAAAACAAACTGATGAGCTTCAAAGATGTAACTGGTCTGAACCAGTCAGCCATTTGGACTTATCTCTATTGCGCATGTCAGAGAAATCTGATATTTATGTCTTTTCTGTACTTTCAAGGCGTTACGGGGAATATTGTAATTACTGGCCGGGGTTTAGGTATAAATTGTGTCCTGGAATGTGGGAGGTCCGAAGTTCATCTTGGTGGGGTTCTGGAAAGCGGACTTCCTATGCTGCAGCATACAAAAAGTAAAATGGATATTTTCTCTCTGACCCATCTACTTATTAAGAAACTAATATGAGTAACAATTGCTGATAGGGTGGCAATTTGTTTTCATAGTAGTATGGAATTTTCCTAACATATTTGAAGGAATACAATTTTTTTTTCATTCGATTCAATGTGAATCTAACACACACAAAATAAAAATTCTGCATATCCCTAGCTGATGGCTTGGCTAGTCATTAATATAGCAAACATGTCTGGACACACACAATTAATACTGAGAAGCTGATGGAGCAAAGAAAATCTTTTTCTCATTTCCCCAGGATAAAAAAATAAATAAAATAAGTTAGATGTCAAAATGCTTAACCAGGAGTCGCAAGAACAACTCTGAAAACAATGTGAACAACAACAACAAAATTCTAGTAAATACATTGTTTTAGAAATGCACTTTGTTTACATCAGTGTAATATCCTTGTAGTGATCCTAATGCAAATATAACTGTCACCATTTAATATGTTTATTTATGCACAGCAGGGTCCTCATAAAGAACCAGGAAATATATTATCCACAAAGAACCAGGAAATACTTTAAATAGTTTGACTTGTTTGCCTAAACTCAGAAACAGAAATGTGCACCAACATAAAAAATAGTGGTTAGGTCTGAACCAAAGTGAACTGAATTCAGGTTGAACAAGCTTGATTCAGTTTGAGTTTGCATATCAAACAGGTTCATGCTTGTTCATTTGTGTTTTTTTTAACACAATCTTTTAAAAAATTAAGTAATAATGTATGAATTGGTATATCTAGTGTGTATTTTCTTTGTTTTTATTATATATGTATGCATGTAGGTAAAATTTACTTTTAAAGACATTTTTAAAAGGGCCATTGAGTCAAACTCAGACCTGTTTGAATCAAACAGGGTTGTTTAACTGGATTTGAAAATATCCCCATGATTCAATTCAATTTGAGCTGGCCACCTTGAATGGGGGATTGTTTCATTTAATGTTCCAACTGGTTGAACTACCCTACCTGATTTTAACAGGTTCAAATCCAAACCACTTTGGCACTTCTCTGTTCAGAAATATTTTGGTGGCTTTTCCAGCTCTTCACCTCTTGTGGAGGCATGAGCCTTAACGTTTTATGTTTGCTCTGAGAATAAAATAGACTACCCTGTAGAAGCTGTGATTCTGTAGTTATGATTACTGCATTCAGATTAATGAATAAATTATTTGTCCTTGTCATCGTGATTGAATATATAGCAAGATAGGAAGAATTAGAAGCTCCACAAATTCTACTTCTCTTACTGGTGAAGATGCACCATCTCTTATGGGGTGTTTTTCCTTAATGGGTCCTTAATGGGTACTCTAGTGCTAAGTGGAAAAACATCCATGATCTCCATCTTTGCCCACCCAATCCCTTCTAGAATCTGAATACATAAAGTGGGAAGGAGGAAGAAATAATTAGTTTCCCACTAATACAATTTTAAACAACTTATCAGGCTTTAAACCAACTCATTTGCAGATCAACTCCCTACCAGATTATTTGAGTCTCTGATATGTTGCTTTATATTCAACCTCATGCCTTGAAAGAGACGTAGTATTCTTGTTTCCATATATTTGTATATAAATATAAATAAATAAATTGGAAACATTAAATTCTCTGGGATTTGTGTACATGTGACAGAAGAAGTGGTTGTAAGTCATACAAATACAAGAAAGTTCAAGTTATTTAGTGCCTTGTTTTGATTTTTAATGAATTGTAGTTGGGTGCGAGGGAGAAGTCAGAAAATGAAACCCTGCAACTGAGCGACCTTGATTAGAGATATTCTGAAAAATTAGTCTTGATCATATGTATTTTAAATTTTTATTGTTTTATTGCTTCTCATTATAAACCATCTATCTGTTTTTATGTATTATCTTTTGAGCATATAGACTGGTTTTTACTTTTTGATTTTATCAGTATGTTGTGATTTTAAATAATTTTTGACATGGCTTGTTATTTTAGTTCAGGTGGTAGTAAATCCAGGGACTTCCCTGAGAAGAGGTGGGGGGACCTCTAGTTTGGTTAACAAATGCAGCCTTCCCTATCATGGCTGGCTATTTGCTTTTGGACTTCAGTTCCCTTCTGGGGTGCATCTTCACCTGTGCACCATGGCATCTATGCATTCTGCCTCTTGGGGAGGAAGCTTGACTTCTACAGAAACACCCAGCTTTCACCCTTCTACTCTTTGAGACCTGGGGGAATTTTGAAGGCTGCAGAGATTTTGTTCCATAGACTTCAAATGTTCCGTTTGGCCATGTTAAAAGGAGGATGGGAAAGAGCTGCGGAAGTCAACCATTTTTTGACCAGCATCACCAGTGTGGAGAAGCCATACTCCTTCAGTGGGCACCATATTGTACCATGTCCATGGTAGGAGGAACCTGGAGTTGGATTCCCCCATAGAAGTGACCTCCCACACACATTTCCAGGTGCGTTCTTACACCCATGTCTGACAATTCAGATACCAGTTGGCTGTGTGGAGAGCTTGATTTCATACCTCCACATCCAAGTGTCTAGGATGAGCATTGTGCTCTTTGGTGGGTTTGTAATGTCACTGAAAACGAGAGGCAGGGTGCCCAAGACACTTGAGCCTGGACACACAAGGGGAAACATAGTGCCAACTAAAGAAGGCCCTACTTGGGACCTTCCATAGTTTGCATTAGTATGCTGACAGTGGGCATCTATTCTGGGATTTAATCTGGAATTAGGGAAATGCACAAATATTCATCACCTTCAAAATTTTTATGAGTTCATCCAAATTTGGACATTTGTATTCAAATTGAATGTTGGTACATTCATAGACTGACATTCGAATGCAGATCAAATGTTTCTATACATTTGTACAAAGCTTCATTACATTTGTGAACCTGGGAAGGTGGGCAAGTGGCTGCCCAGTCATATCTGCAGCAGATCTAGAGTGGATTTGATGTCTTCAGAGTGGATACGTAGGGGATTTGTAGGCTCACACAGGGATTAGAATTGGATTTGTATCGAACATTTGTATCGAATTTGAATTTGAAATTAGTACAAATTTCCTTGCATTCGATAGGAGTCAAACACACACAAAACCTTTGTGCACATCCACATCTGGAGTAAGACCAAGTGCAGAAAGAACCATGGTCAAAAAGAGCTAGCAAGTTTCATCTTGATAAAATCTGTCTTCCAATAATGCTAAGGAATGTTATGGAACATGATCTTTTAAACCACAAATCAAAGGCAAATTTCACAAAGCCCTAAGAAGGAGTTTAATGGCTGCATAACACAGCAAAACATCAAGGATTACATATGTTCTACGTTTTTAATTTTTTTAAAAAAATATTTTATTCAACTCACAGCAACAGATCTTTTGTATTTCCAGTGTTCCCCACTGATACCTATTTTTGAAAAAAAAAAATCTACATATACGCCTGAGAGTGTGATAAGGAGATATCCCACTGAGATATTACCCACTGCCTTTTAAAATAGGAATCTGTAAAAATGCTCTTTAAATGCAAGCAGATTAAGAATGCAGAACAATAATTGGGTTGTTCTGCCATAGTCACATTTCTCTGTAAGGACAATCACTATCACAACTAGGTCAAATTCTCTACTAGAGCAATCCCACCAAAGCCAATTATCCCAACAGAGAATGTAATAATCTACTAGTTAAGCCTTCCTGAAACTGACACCAGAAAACAGTTGGTTGATGACAGTGCAGCTTAAAAGCATTTCTCTGACTTTGGTGTGACTTTCGAGCCCCTGACTTAGGAGAATGACTTAGCAGCATGAAGTGAAACCACAAGCTGAGGTTCCAAGAATCTGCAGAGACCTTTGAATCAGAGTTCTTCATCATTTGATTAAGCGTGCAGCCATTTCATTAATGCGAATGCTTGAACATAAGGAGACAGGACTGCATCTACCAATACAGTGGCAGCCATGGTAAACAGCATCTAGATGTGACGGAAATGCTGAAGGCAGCTGAAAAACAAAGGGGAATTAGTGGAGAATTGGGTGGCCAGTTGGAAGGAGTAAAAAAAAAAAAAAATGCAAGTAGTTGGAGCTGCTGGAAACATGAGACTATTCTTGTGTATTTCTTCGGATGTACCCCAAATCGTTTTTTTTTTAAATCTTTTTAGTTTATTAAAGTTTAGAAAAATACAGGTGCATGAATAAACAAATTACAAAATAATATACATAATTCCCTATTACCCACCCTCCCCTTGCGATGCAATTAGATTAATATACAACATATTATACACTGTTGGCTTGCATAATTTAAGACTTGCTATAGCCATAAGATTTGTGTGGTGTCTTGCATGATAGAAATCATATCATAGAATGATAACCACAACTTCACCAAATTTCCCTTAATGCCTTATTCCATCATATTATTTTCTTGCACTTGAAGATTATCTAAGAACATTCATTTCCAAACTGTTTGGTACGAGGCTTCTTTCATTATATTCTCCAAATACTAGTTGTACTACGAATCTTGAGATGTGTGAGAAGACTGTATTCTTGGATGAAATGTGGAGAGTCGATGTTGATGATGATGATTGACAGAAACATAATGCAACACAACAACAAATTATATGTCAGCTTTGATAGAATCATAGAATTATACAGGTAGAAGAGACCTCTAGGGTCATCAAGTCCAACCCCTTGTTCAATGCAGGATTTCCTAAATCATTTCAGACAGATGTAGGTCCAGCCTGTGCTTGAAGACCTCTAGTGAAGGAGAGCTCACTACCTCCTGTGGCAACCTATTCCATTGACTGATCCCCTTATGATATTTCATAACATATCGGGATCTTCCCAAGTTCCTAGAATGACATTGTGTATTGGGGGATAACACATGCAGAGCCCAGTAGGGTGGCCTTTTGCAGTTGACAGATTGTGATCTTGTCAACACTGAGTTGTTTTAAGTGCTATCCAGAGTATTATTATTATTGCTCTTGTTTCATTTAAATTTTGAGGCCTCTTCACTCTGTGAGAATAAGTCTTCCATTTTCATGTTTGTTTTCTTATGGCCTTATAAGTACACCATCTCACACATTTTCAAGAGCTGTTCTCCTAGCATAACTGAACGTATGAATTATGAATGCCCTGACCATTAAGATGGGACGTAGTATATTGGACTACAGAGGTATGCAGACAGCTTGTGTTCATGGTCCATTATATCACAGGGGACCCATTTCAGTGGTGCAACAAGATCCACCACTGAACTGCCCCCCACCAGGAACTCCAAGACAAGTTCCAGAGCATTCTGAGATCCCTCACACAAGCTCCAAAGTTGGCAAGAGTTTAGAAGCAGGCGCGAGGGCTGGCATGGAATAAGCCAGCTCAATGTGGACAACTTCTGTGCTAAGAGCAATGTGTCCCAGCTTGGTTCAGATTGCTTATTCTGGTACCGGACAGTGCCCCCTGTACTGGAGCAGCAACATATGACTCAAGTATCTGCTGATGGACTCTTTGTAGACAACGGTCAGTACTGGCAACTTCTTCCTTGCACTGGGAGGGGGGAAAGCATCAGACTGGGGCTAAGCAGGATGTTGGGATTCAAGAGCAGGAGAAGGTTTGTTCTTGTCTTCTGCTTGAGATGCCCATGGGCAATTGGTGGGAAACTGTGTGAGACAGGATGCTGGACTAGATGGGCTGTGGCCTGATCCGGCAGGGCTCCTCTTAAGTTCTTATTTTCTTATGACTGCATGAAAATGCAAATGTTGTGGTAGGTAGACGGCATTCTGCTTCCTTCATCCTTTAAATGAAATGTGATGTACTTTGGTCCTTCCCTTCAGCAAAAGAAAAACAATAATAACTAACAATCCGCTCCAGTTCATAACTCAAATAAAGTGCTCCTAATAGCCTCCCTTTTGCTTTGCTCTTTGCCTCAAAGGTCGATCGTAATTACTCATCAATTGTTTAGACACACAGCCCCAGAGGCCAGTTAGGCCTTAGACCTTTACATTAGGAAAATTCCATAGTACAATAACTGGAGTGACAAAACCAGCCTGCATTCACAAATGGTTAGCGTTACACAAAGCCTGTGCAGGGCTGCAGATCCTAGCTTCTTGGTTCATCCTCTTTCACATTCCCTTGTACCTTCCTTTAGTATGTCCCTGTCTTAACTTGATTGAAAGAGTTTTCTTTAAAAAAAAAGCAAGCTATGTAACTTTATGGGTTTTGCCCTCTCTTGTTGGCACCTTCTCAGAAATTGGCACCTCCTATCTGGACATTAGTGGTGCTCTGTGAGTCAGCCAGAGGGTTCAGCAGACAAATACTAGTGTCACTGTTGGCCACCTGAGCCACTATAAGCCTTACTCAGGGGTAGCTTATTGAGAAGCTGGAAGAAAGATTTTCCAACACTGCTTCCTCTCTTGGCCATCATCCTAGGTTTTTGTATGATCACATCAGTGCCTAAGGGTGCTTCCGCACAGGGGCAAATAAAACCGAATCCCTTGCACCCGGATTTATTAAAACCGGCTCCCAGGTGAACCAGTTTTAATAACTTCGGATCCCCAGTAGATCCGGTTTAATGGGGTAGATCTGCGTCTAAGAGATGCGGATCTACCCCACGCCCCGTGCCTCCGCACACACGGCGAAGATCCGAATTGGAGGCGGTTGCTGTGCAGACGCACAGCACCCACTTCCCATCCGGGACAGAGGGCCCTCCCCCGGCCCGCCACGATTGGCTCGCCGGAGCCAAGCCTGGTGAGCTGGGGGACCTCGCCGCTGTGTCTTGCCCTCACCCCAGAAGCAGCGGATTGCCACTTTTGGATCCAGAGCGAGCTTCCCTATACCCCACCCTGGGGGGAGCACGGCGGTTCCCCTCCTTACCTCTTCAGCATCGCTCTGAAACTGAAATCAGGCACCCAGGATGCAGCACGCCTGCATCCTGCGCTCCTCCTGAGTGGCCAGGTCTGAGCCTGGCAGCCCCTGCCTTCAGGAGCCGTTCTGTGCAAGCGCGCTGCCCTGACTTGCGCCCCGGCCAATCGGGGCACGCAGGATGCAGGTGTGCTGCATCCTGGGTGCCTGCTTTCAGTTTTGGGGCGACACTGACGAGGTAAACAGGGGATCCGCCATGCTCTCCCCAGGGTGGGCTAGGGCGGGCTTTAGGGAAGCTTGCCTTGGCTCCAGAAGCGGCGATCCGCTGCTTCTGGGGCGAGGGCGAGCCAAAAGGTAGTAGACCCCCGGCTCGCCATGCTTGGCTCTGGGGAGCCAATCATTGCAGGCCAGGGGAGGACCATGGGTTTGCACACTTGCGCTGTGCGGACACATCCGAAATGGATGCGGATTCACAGTGCAAAACCACATGATATGTGGTGTGCAAGAAACACCCATTAAGCACGCATTAAGTCCAGATAGGTGCGGACGCACCCACCGGAAGTGTGCTATTTAGCCCCCGCTAATGCGGACGCTCTGGTGGCAATCTGGTTTTGCCGCCGAAATCCGCATTAAAAACGGACTCGCTGTGTGGACACCCCTCACCGGAAGTGTCCTAATTAGCGACCCGTGTGCGGAGCCGCATATTGGAATGTGTGCTTAATGGGAGTTAAAGGGCCTGTGTGGAAGCCCCCTAAGTGTCAGTTCCAGGTGCATTAATACAACGTGCATCAGGGTAGAAGGACATGTGCTGCAGCCATTTGTGCCTTGGAGTGGGAGACCAGCTGGTCCGGCAATCAGCCATAGGGTGGATCTGCTAGTGTGAGAAGTCATGCTGATCAGCTAATACAAGTCCTCGTGAGCCCACAGTCTGGAACTGACTGGACTCCTTATCCCTTCACTGGAAGGGCATTGAACCAGCTTCTTTGGAGGAGTCATCTTAATGGAGTCACACTTAGTTACAGCCATTGTCTTGGCACTTTTAAATCCATTTTATCACTGCCTTGCCACAAAATGTCAAGAAAGAACTATTGCTAGAAACATGGTGACATTTCACACGCACCTGACCGCTATAGTATAATAATACCATAGTAGTCAGGTAAGGTACTAACACTGTGGTGGCCATCTACCCTTCAAGTTCTGGAGAAGCCCCCTGTCAGGCCAGTGGTGCTTGAAGTGTGGACAGGCAGTGCATTTAAAGATGTAAGGAATTCAGGCTTAAGAAGAATTAAAGTGAGAGTGTAACCCCGTCCTAAGTGGTAAATGTGAACAGGGCCATGCATTTTTCTGTCAGCCCACATACTCATCTGCAGTTTCTATATCTTTTTCTGGGAAATACTGTTGACGGTTTCCCCAAGATGATGAGATTCTTAGCATTTACATAGAGAATAGCTGTTTCCACAGTTACCTTATTGGTTTGGTAGGATCAGCCCAGACTGAAGCCATTCCAGCCGCAGGAAGGGTTCCTAAGTACTGAGATAAGCCTTCTGCATCAAGAAGGCTGTCCTGGTACAGTACCCCATGGTGGCTCCAGAAATCACACAATCTTCAGAGCCACTGCTGAATTCTCTGAGCATTAGAAGGAACTGATGTCCTTAGTCTTGGATTGCCCTGGGGACACATTTTAGCTGTGCAATTTGGTACAGTTCTGAAATCAGTCCCTTAAGTGTGCACCTTTCTACATACCTTCCTGTGTCAGACTAGCTGCCCCTGAAATCCCTGGGGGGGGGGGGGACCACTTCTGCTAGTTCTCGTGTCACTCCAGTGCAAAGAAGCCTTAAGTCTCTCTCACTTGCCTGGCATGGGCTTAGTTGTTTGAAAGTTCATTAGAACCGAAGAAGGCCACAAATTGGTAGGACATTTGCTTGCATATCATTACTAAGCAAAAATATAATTGCTCACAGATGCAATCTACAGATGTTATGGTTCCCCGGTGCCAAGTTTTCCACAAAAAGAGCCTGCAGTACAACTTGCTAGACCAAAGACCTAATAAAACACTCCTTAGAGCAATTGTGTCAGGCTTGGTGACCTTGATGATTGCAAACCTTTTGGACTATCTAATAAAGCTAAAACAGAAAAGTGGCAATATCTTCCATTTCGTAGAAACCATGCATTTGAATTGTTGAGAAAGATTTGGAACATACTGGCATATGTTCTGGATCCTCAGGCCCCCTGGTTTTATTTTTATTATTTTATTTTTTTTACAGTTCCTCTTCCTGCCATTATCAGCGGCCTTTTCACACCATAGCCTCTAGTCAATAATTAGTGCACCTGTGGGGAAGAGCACAGACATGTCGAGTAGGCTGATACACCCTACAAACATGCCTTCTTTCCCCAGAAGTTCACTAATCATTGATGAGGTGCAGAGCACGAAACCTAACTAACATTTACCAGAGACTTAGCTCAGGCATCTGGGGCAGGAGGATTACTCTTCTGCTGCTGCTCTGGTGTCATTTGAGGTCCCACGCAAGCACGTTAGGGCTTTGGATGACCATAGACGTGACTGCCCAGAGTGTACAGAGTGTTCAAGTCATTGAGGCCGGCACAGTTGTGGAGGCGCTGTCGCAAGAATGGCAGTGCCCAGAGAAGGACCAGGCCCTGGGATCAAATAAAGTGAGGGAGTGGGTAAAGGGGGAGGGAGTGGGTAAGGTTGACTAGTGCTCAAGTGCGAGCACTACTTAACGTTGGGTCAGTGTGCTCCTTTGCTATACAGCAGATGGGAAGGGTAGTGCAGAAATGCCTCAGGGTGGACTAGCAAGATCACCTAATCCTATCTGCCAGATTTCTTATTTAAGAATTACTGAAATCATAAAATATCAAAAACAACCAACCAAATCAATAAAAATTCTACCCCTCTCTTTTGTTTTTTGACACTGCTAAGATTTCTTGAGAAAGTGGGAGGAATTTAATTAGTTCAGAACAAGAAGTAACAGCTGCAGGGATTTTGCAGGAACTTTTAACAGGTATTGTGAACCACCTGGTTGAGCAAGTAGTGCTTAGCAAACTGGAAATGCACACATGTTGGGGTACCATGACGCTGGCTGCTGTTGCTATTTGCATCAGGTCAGAAGTGGGTTCAGGGCAGAAGAGAAAGATCAAAAATACTGCAGCATCTCACACACTGTCATCTTGTCATCTGTGTTTCACTGGCCATTGCTGAACTGGGCCCTTTTCACACTGAAGTGGGCTACCAGTAGTCTCCCGCCATTGCAGTTTCTGGGAGAGTTTCTTTCAATGGTGTTGCACTTTTGGTGCCATTTCTGGTGGCACTTCCTGGAGCACTGCCAAAAAGGGTCCCCCTTCAAAGTCTGACCTATGAGGTGTGCAGTCTGTTTGTCCTCTGTTATCCAAAATATAGGGTCTGGCCTGAGTTTTAGGCCTGGGCATGAATATTTGTAACATTCAAAATCCGTATGAATTTGGCCGAATTTGGACATTCTAATTCAAATATAGTATCAACACTTTCAAAGACTGACATTCAAATTTGAACTGAATGTTTTTATACATTCGTATGAAGCTTTCTATGGGATTTGTATAGGATTTGTATGCATTTGTATGGGACTGAACATTTGTATTGAATATGAATCCTACCACATTTGAAGGGGATTTATTCGAGCAAATATGAGCTTTGTTACATTCAATTTGAAAGAAGTTTGGAAGAAGGAGGAAGAAAGGAAGAAAGAACATTGGCAGTGAAAAACTGAGACAAGTTTCCTCCCACTTTGGGATTTGGTCCAGACTCAACAGCAGCTGTGCAGTTCTTTCAAAGGAAAGATTGTCAGAAAATGTTCCTCCGTGTATCTATTGCAGTCGGACAATTTCAACCTTCTGTATTTTAGTTTGGATATATGTTAGGAAGGAGTATATATCTCATTTTTATTTAAAAAATTATCTGTTTTTTTTTTTTTTTTTGGTGAGGAGGAACTTCATCTTTTACCAGCTGCATAGCAAGTGGAGGGGATCAATTTATTCTATCAAAAAGAAGACTGAGAGGAGACATGATAGCTGTCTACAAATACCTCAAGGGTTGTCACAGGGCAGAGGAATCAGCCCTGTTCTCACTCTCTCAAGGAAGGACTAGAAACAATGGGGTGAAACTGCAGGGGAAAAGATTTAGTTTAGATGTTAGGAAAAAATTTCTAACAGTAAGAGTGATCAACCAGTGGAACAGGCTGCCACGGGAGGTGGTTGGTTCCCCTTCGATGGAGGTCTTCAAGCAGAGACTGGACAATCATCTGTCTGAGAAGGTTTAGGAGATCCTGCTTTGAGCGGGGGGTTGGACTCGATGACCCAGGAGGTCCCCTCCAACTCTACCATTCTATGATTCTATGATCATCTGCAGAAAAAAAAGAAAGGCAGCCCTTTAATGATACTTGAACAGATGTGGTGTTCTATTATACTTTGTTATATGCTGACGGAGAAATAAAACTAACATTTAAAAAAAAAGGATTACCAAAACAAGCTAGCTTCTGTTCCAATTTTTCATCGCTTTCATTGGAAGAGAGTCTTTTTGAAATAAAGTCCAGTATATCATTTTTATAAATATATAAACAGAACTAATTGTAATCCAATTGAAAACACATTGCGAGTCTAGCTCAGTGGTAGAGCAAAGAGTGAGGAAAACAGAGGGCCACTGGTTCAATCCCCAGCTTCTCCATGGAAGTAGAAAACTGCATAGAGGTGCACTAAGGAGGTGCCTATGCAGCCGACCAGGAGTCAACTGTGACTCAGGGGTGTCCAAAAAGAGCAACAACCATTTTTCTTATACCTGGTTTGGCTTTAAGGTTAAAGTGTTATTTATTTGGATCTTTTGTATGCTGTCTTTCTGCTCATAAAGTCTTGCAGAATGGCTCTCGATATGTATTTCCCTCACATCCTCAGTTCCCTCCTTCATGTGAATAATCAGGAAATGGCACAACACACAAAGAAAACGGGACTAGGATGGAAGAGAGAAACTTAATAGCAGGTGTCCCGAGAGCTGCTCATAGATCCAGGCCCACATTCAGAAGGAATAGGCATAAGCCACAGCCCCCAAGTCCAGGTGACAGGAATGGTCCTAGCACCAGCCAAGAAATTCAGACTCCAACCAGAGGCCTTTCTGCACTTGGCCTTATCCTGGAATTTATCCTGGAATAAATTCCAGGGTCTGCCATAGAATGCTAGCACATTCTTTAATAAGCATGGTGTCAGGGCAAATGACGGTCACCTCCATTCCAGCTAGGCTGCTGGCACTCCACTGGTTTGCTCTAGGCTCTGATGGTTAAGGTGCTGGGGCAGAAAGTCAGTGCACCTGGCACACTGGCATTTGTTCATTCCATACTAGCATTTGCTCATGCTCAGCCTTTTGTCCTTTATTAGATGAGAGCTTTGGAGTAAGGAATGGGAAAGTGAGGCCCTTTGTTTAGATCCAGATTAATGGATCCAGAATAACTGAATGCACTGATGTGGCCCATGCCCCCCTCCCAGCTCCAAAGCTTTTGTGATCTTCGCAGTTGCCCACACTACCAGGAACGTGGATTAAGGACCTGTTAATCTAAGTCCTGCTCCATCTAGTGGAGACGGAGCAGTACTAATGGGGATGGGACATCTTGACCCGTATTAATGAGCAGATGAAGAGGGCTAGAATCCAGACTAGAGGCTCTTCATACTGGATCACAGGTAAGTGCAGAAAGGACCTGGGTTCCAGTTCTTGTCAACAACTGTTAGATAACTCAGCTTTCTTGTCTGGATTTCTGCGGGGTGCAAATGCCCCCAATTCTGTCCTGATAATTTGTTATGAGTAAAAATGATTTGCACAAACCTTATACAGATATATTTTTTCTCCATGCCTGTACTTAGCAATGGCGTTTATACCAGTCAACTCTAAGGTTATAAGGCTTTGTTATAAGGATAGGAAAAAATGTGACAATTGTTCCTAAGCTAACACGGTGTTGTAACATATGATCTTATTTTAGAACCTTAAAGGAATGGAAATCTGTCAGAAACACCAAAGATATATTCTATTGAGCGCATAATCCATTGTGGTATTGATTGAAGGAGAAACTTTATGGCCAGAGAATAAGAATTCAGAGATTGCCTTCCTGTGATTTACTGATAGACGTCCGATGAGACACATATTAAATAGATGTTTGTCAGTACTGGCGTTGATCTGATCTTTTCAATGACAATGCCTGCTGCATTTTTTCTGCCGTAAAAGAAGTGCAGAGTTGCTGATTGAGCTTCTTATGTCCTTTCCTCAAGGAAAGTGCCAAGGAGTTAGAAATCTTCACCTTGTTTCTTTCCAGAAGGGCCTGACAGGAGGCACAAAAGGCGTTAAGCTTCTTGAAAGCTTCCAAGACCATTCTCGTTCCATAGTTGTTTACAACCTTTAGTTTCCTTCTTGTGCCCTTCAAGGGAACCACCATGAGGTAACCAAGTTATTGAAAGCACTAGGTGGGAGGCAGGCTAACACTGTCTCCTAGACAGACATCAGTCGTCGTTCATGATGTGCAGGAAGTATGGGTAGTAATAGTTCCACACTGGGCTTCAAGACCAGTGGGTCTAATTGATGCTGTGCAGTGAGTAGCTCCCAACTCCCAGCCAGCATGTTTGGTGGCAAAAAATAATGGGGGATGTAATAAAAAAGTAGGATGATACTGGATAGCTACCTATTCTACCTAAATTAACACTCCCAAGTTTTATTGGGATTGCTTTGATGCTCCAAGGACAGATGAATAGGCAGAGGAGAAGACAGATATCCCCGAGCTACCCCCAGAAAAGTACCTGCTCTTCCTGCACACGGCAGAATCCAGAGGCATTTTTGCACTACCCTTCCTGTCCACTGGACAAGAAAGGAGCACGACGACCCTTCCCCACCCCCCACCCCCGGGATAGGATACTCATCTTATTCAATCCCGGGGCCCAGTCCTCCTCTGGGCACCACCATTTTGGCAGTGGCGCCTCTGCGACTGCACATGTGTCAGAGCCATCACCTCGATGATGCTGACACTCTGCATCTATGGTCAATTGAGTCTGGATGCAGGCTACATTAATATCATCATATGCACCATTCAGGTGAAGCTTTGATCAAAGCTGCTGGGGAGTCATGATGAGTTACTGCTGCTGATGCAGTGAGGGAAAGAGACCCTTAACCATTAAGCATTAAAGCAGCTCTCCTTAACAACCAGGGACTGGAAATGACCATGAGGTTTAATTCACCATAGGGTGACGGCAATAAAGAGAAACCATCCCCATGCCAACCTCAGACACAGCCCTATACCAAGCATAATTTTGCCCCAAACTGGGTTCTGGAAATCCCCTATCCGATTCAAAGGTAACAACCTATTATAGGATCCAGCAGGCAGACCAGAAGAGAAAGGGTGATTTTGCACTCCCCATACCATACCATCCAATCCCATGGGGCAGGAATGGTGCACAATGAACCAAGGTTGAATACCGTTTATGCTTGTGGATACTAGTTGATGACAGCCCAGCCCACGCAACATTGAGCACTTACCTGTGTTCAATCGCAGGGCTGCTCCCCCACAGGATGCTGTCATTTTGAGTGCCCTGCATGGTTGCACAAGTGTTTGCTTCATTGCTATAGTGATGCTGAAGCTGTTCGCAGTGACAATCATGTCAGAGGATCATGTGAGCTGCCAGTGTACTTGTGCGGCAGCTCCAATGGTCTCCCCAGCTGGAAGAGGTGCAGATGGTCACCGGCTGGACACTGTCAGGTAAATTCCATTCACATGGACTAAGAGTTGGTGAGCTTGTGGTGCACAATGTCACGCACGACAGCTAGTTCACAACAGGTGAACATCTGGGAAGGCAGGGGGCACTTGTAAGCTGTAAGCGCCTCCTGCAAGTGCAGATGAAGTTGCCCAGATGTTCACCTATCATGAACTACAGGCCAAAGGGTGGATCAGCCTAAGGACTGGTTTTAGTGAGAGCCAGGCAGTGGCTCTCAGACCTGAGGCCTTTTCGCACACGCCATTTTAGAACGCACGGAAGACAGCTCCGGGCGCGGCATTTGCATTGCCGCGGCTGGGTTTGCGTCACGGCATGTCCGGAGCTGTCTTCTGCGCCTTCCAGATGCAGAGCACTTTAAAGTGCTCTGCATCCATTCCAGCGCGTACGAGGCGTCCAGATGCGTTCGGGGAGAGAAGCGTTCACGCACGCTTTTCTCCCTGACAGCCACGGCCACTCCTCCGCCATCAGCATGGGCCGAAAATCGGCCCAGGAGCTGATGGCGGTCGGGCTGATCTCCTTCATTGCCGGGCTGCGGGAGTGATCGTGCAGCGGCGGCGAGGCTGGTTGGCAGTGAGGGGGCCCACGATTCGAATTGTAGGACCCCTTGCCATCACCAGCCTCGCCACCGCTCTGCGACCACTCCCGCAGCCCGGCAACAAAGGAGATCGCCCTCTGCGGGGGGGGGAGCTAGGCCCTTCCCGGCCCCGGCGGCCCCACTGCGGCTGCTGGAGTCAGGGACCTGGGAGCATCGGCTTCCTGTAGCCCCTTTCCGAGGCGGCAGGAGGCCGATGCCTGGCTGGCTGGGGTCGAGGAACCCCTTGGGCGACCGGAGCACGTCACTCCGGTCACCCAAGGGTGCCCCCGCCCCCATCGCGATGGTCTGCGGGGCGCAAGTGCCTGGATCTAGGCGCGGGCACCCCGCAGATCAGTCCCCCACCCCCCCAGTCCCCGAAGCCCCCACCCCCAACCACCCTCCGAGCCCGATCTTGCCCATCTATGGGAAGGAGGCGCCTAGATGTAGGCGCTTCCATCCCACAGATGACACACCCCCCCCCCCAGTTTCAGGGCCCAGGGATGGGACGCGCGTGCGACGTAGGACCTACCTGCTCGCTGTCCGGCCTCTGAATGAGGGGAGCATGCCGGGAGCGCACAGCACACAACGCGCCGATGCCCCCTATTGTATGAGCAGTTCACGTCAACTGCTCATCCACTAGGGAGCCACTGCGCGTGCACGTGGACCGCGCGCCCACCTTCCGTCTCCCATTGGAAGCCCGGGAAGGTAGGTCCCCTGCGCCCGCCCACGGTGGGGAAGCCCGGGGGGGGGGGGGGTCCGGCGCACCTGTGTGTGAATGCTCAAAGCGTCCGGAAGTGTCTTAAGCTTCCCGCTCTACACGCGTTCCAAATGGAACGCGTGTAGTGCGAAAATGCCTCAGGTCACAGCTCTCTTTCTGAGCTCTCACAGCCCCACCTACCTCACAGGGTGCTTGTTGTACAGAGAAGAACAGAAGGTTTGTCAGCCACTTTGAGTTCCCTTAGAAGGTGAGAAAACCAGAATATAAAAGCCAACTCTTCTTCTTCTACATACAGCAAAATACATATCAAAAGTCCCTTACAGGTTGTTTCTACCTGGCTTTTATTGCAGTTTGAAAATGATTTGAATTTTCTTTGGACCCGTTACAGCTTGGGTTCCCGTATTTTCCGAGGAGTAAATTGCTAAAAACCACAATAAAAAACACCTGAACGAACAGCTCCCATTCCAATTTTTGCTGCTAAAATGCTTTATCTTTATTCCTTTGGGAACAGAACTGCAGTATTGGGGGAAGATGTGTCATGAAATGGGTGGGGTTTAACTCGGTAGGACAGCCCCTCCTTTGCAGAGGAGTTCAAAGTGTTCAAGTCTCCACCACCCCTTTCCCTCAGCAGGTCACTTCACGGCGGATAAAATGTTTCATTTTCACCCACTTCACACTGATAGTGAGTAAAAAGTTTCACTTTCACCCACTCCACTTCACACTGATATTTCCCACACACATTTCCCACCCATGCTGGTCTCCTCACTTTCTCCTTTTTTGGCTGGGGAAAGACGGCTTGGGTGGGTGGGAGAAAGGTGTGTTAAGGGAAAAAAGTGAGGTGAAGGCATGGGCGAGGAGGCTTAGGGTGGTGATTTTGCACAACATTGTAAGTGATCCCCGTGGTCGAGCTCGCTGAAGGTTTGGTTTTGCTGTGGGGAAGCAAATGGTGGCAGCAAAAGGAAGGGGAGCGGGAGCTAGGATTCTCCACCCTTGGCAATGAAATCGCGGGATTGAACCCAATCGAGAGAGAAGGGTGGGTATCCTGGCTGGCAAAGAGCGGAGAGGAAGAGATTCACTTTCCCCAATGCGTTTTTGAAGCATTTTCTGTGGGGACAGAATCAGGATTGACTACAATTTGACATGAAAAAAAAATGTGAATGGGCAGAATGCGCATTTGCATTGGGTTTAGCTTTGTTTCACTTTTAAAAACCCAATTGGGATTGCATCCTTAGAGAGAGTACTATTCTCATTCTATTATAATCAACCTTTCCTTCCTTAGAACTTCCCTATGAGTGGGGAGGGGCAGACTGGCACATGAGTGATCCTACCTTTAATTGGTCACTAAGCTGACAAGTCTGTTTTTACTGCATGTGAACACAGTCCAATTTATTCCATTAGTTTGTGAACTGGTCTCAGAGTGATGACTTCAGATTATCCTTCTGTTAATCACTCATCTGTTCACTGACATGAAATCTACATTTTCTGTACTATCTGGTGCCAAATTTCTTGTTTCCCCTGCTGTGGAGTGCTGCAAATTTTGGTATGGAATGCATTCAATAACTTTTTCTCCCCGTTTGGTTCAGGGGCCAGCATGAGCATCCAAAACTCTCATTTGTAATTTTTCCCCATTAGTCTGTACAGCTATTGCCGTTTGCAGTTGGGACATAAAGACTCTAAGAATATTTATTGCATAATGGGCTGTTATGAATGAGCTGCTCAGGAATAAATAAAAACGGTCTACGAGGAAGGGATAAAGAGACAACATTTGTTGGAACATTTATGTGGTTCTTTAATAAATTAAAGTTAAAAATCAGGAAAATTGCTTACGGGCCACCAAACTGCAATTTCTGGTACTGAAATAGTTAGTTTGAAATAATCACTTTGGAGATTTTTCTGAACATTGCAAAATACAAACAAATCATGTCCACGTGACTTAGAAATCATACATCAGTTTGCCTACTGCCTTTCTAAAGTAATAGGCTTAAGAAGGTTTACAGCAAAAGGCAGAAAACACGCCAATGCAATCTGAACATACAAATAAATGCATTATTAATTTAAATGGCTAACAAAATATAAACAAAAAGATGGTCATTTCATTAAAATCTGAAGACAATCTTTCACTGCAGCTCCCTTGCTCAGCCTGGCAACCCTAAATATAGATAGCAGCAGGCTACCTAAATAAGGAAGGGGTGGACTCAGGCAGGTAGCAGATACACTCACAGCTATATCCACTGAGCCATTCCAGACATCCAGTCCTTAGCTTGGCAGCTGTTAATAGAGGCAAGTTACCTGAAGAGGAGAGGAAGCAAGGAAAAAACTTAGGGTGTGATCTGACAGGGCTTCTTTTGGTCTCACCTTTACCAAGGATCAGCCCAAGGATCAGAAAAAAGTGTATCAAACAGTTAAATAGTTGAGCACCCAACAGCCTACCTAATTTGTCCATACTTTTCTTTTGCCTTCAAGTCCGGCAATGCCTTCCCTGATGATGGGTGTTAGTCCCTGATTGACCAGTTGTATGTCTGACTTCCCATGGTCTTGATTGGTTGCACACCTGTAATAGCCATCTCTAAGCAATGATTGGCTCAATTTCTTTCCTCTGGAGCCTCCATACTTCCCATCCAATCTGCTCAAAATAAGAGTCATCCTCAGTCTTATCATTTCCTGTATAAGAAAGGGGTGTCCATTTCTTAGCTTTGCCCTGGGATAAGACATATGCAGGGGTAAAATTTCTGACTTCCTGAACTTCAGTTCACCCAAAGGTGCCTCTTTAAGTGTGTCATATCACACTTAGGCAGGAATCAAGCAAATCCCATTATATCAACCGAGCCACTTCCAGATGACAATTACCACTTCCTGTAAATTATTTACTTAACGGTTCATTATTTACTTAACGGCCCATCCCCTCACTTCTTCATCTATAGGCTCAAATTTATGAGTTCAGGACTAATGTGATCATGCATTCATTGGTAACCTCAAGCACTGTTAAAATACTGTAATAAACTTTACAGGAGGCTGTTTTAGTGTATGTTAGTTAAAATGTGGAGGGCTACTGCTTACCATGAGCATGCTACACTGTTACTCAAGGAACTATATGTAGGAAGCATGTGGTCCTCTTGGACTGTGCTTGCAGGATTCTGTGTGCCTAGTGTTTGCTCAGCAATGCAAGTCAAAAGAGAAGCTACCCATTGCCCACTCCTGGAGCCAGGCCCACTCCTAGCTCACCTGCCTCTGATCTAGACCCAAGGGCTGAGTCAGTGCTCCAGTCTGTAAGTGTAGCCTGAGTCAGGATCATGAAGAAAGATCATGATGGCATGTAGCATGGGGCATACTGAACTTTGACATGGTCAAAGACTATCCAAAGACACAACTCTGTACCCCACAGAAGCAAAGGATGAGGATGGAGTGGACTTTGAAATGCTGAAGAATACCATCTCAAACATCAGAGTGAGGCTTCCAACTGGAATCACTCTTTCTCCATTGCCCTTGTGAAAATCTTCCATGAGCCTTTGTTGGTCATAATGATTATTTGGGTTGGAAGAAACTGGGAAAATGCAAATAAACAAGGAAAACATGCTGATTGCAGAATGTAGCCTGTGGTTCCACAGCCATGGTGGGATGCATCAGGGATGAGCGCCTTGATGGAAATGTCCTCTCTTTACATTGCAGGTCATTGCCTCTTCTCTATAGCCAGCACACCTGAGACTTTTCCGCACTGCAACGCGTTCCAAACGGAACGCGTTCAGGCGGAAAGCTTAAGACAGCTCCCGGCGCTTTCAGCGTTCACACACAGACGCGCCGGAACGCGTACCGGCGCGTCTGTGTGCGAAAGGTGAAAGCGCCGGGAGCTGTCTTAGCCGGCAAAGGCCGGCCAGGGGCGTGGAGACAGCCGCGGAGGCAGATCGGCAATCAGCTGATTGTCAAACAGCTGATTGCCAAACCTGCGCCGGCGTCGGAGGCAAGCCCGCAGCTGTTAGGGAGGGAGAAGCAGGCGCGAATGCTTCTCCTCCCGAACCCCTGCGGGCGGCTCGTCCGCGTTCGAATGCATGTAGAGCACTTTAAAGTGCTCTACATTTCGAACGCGCCGAAGACAGCTCCGGACACGTCGGAGCGCAAGCCCCGCTCGGGCAATGCGTATGCCGTGTCCGCAGCTGTCTCCCACGCGTACTGTTCAGCCCCGTGCGAAAACGTCTCCGGCTGTGCAAGGATGGGGCAGATGAAGTCATTGCCAAAAGAGCATGAAGTGGGTCCCTCATTCCCATCTCTTTGGCTAGCTGACATGGTCTTTTGTGAGCATGTTGTGCTGCTGAATCTGGATACCTTCCCAGACGCTTCATGGAGGCATCTCCAGAGAAACATGCAGATACATCCTTACCTCAAAGGGGCTCTTAGTTAACCAAGAATTTCATAGAGAAATGAAGAATGAAACATATTAGAGAATTAAAAAAAAAAAGAGGGGGAGGGAAAAATTCTAACTCAGAATTCTCAGGCTATAACACTACAGAGGGTTTCTAAATGCCAGGAGATGGTTTGCACCATATATTACATCTGGTATTTCTATCATGAAACTTTTCAAGGCAAGGGGCACATGCATTCTTCCTCATGAATGTCAATGCGAAAGAACTGAAACAGGAGGCCAGCTTTCTTCAGATCTTTGTGTATTTATACTTTTAAAAATATTGGGTACTTTTCTTATCCCCAAGGATTCGCAAAGTAGTGTTCAAAAATAATTTTTGTTTCATATTTAAGCCTATTTCATTTCCAAGTGTCATAAGATGCTCGCACTAGAAAATTGTCTGCTTTTTGTGAACTCTTTTTTCCCCCAAAAAAACCCCACTTAGTAAGCTATTTTCTCTCTCCTTATTTCTTTAGGAAAAGAAGAATATATTGCAACATTCAAAGGGTCAGAGTATTTCTGCTACGATTTATCCCAGAATCCTATACAGAGCAGCAGCGATGAAATCACTCTGTCCTTTAAAACTCTTCAGAGGAATGGACTGATGCTTCACACCGGGAAATCTGCCGATTACGTCAACCTTGCGCTGAAAAATGGAGCTGTCTCTTTGGTTATTAATTTGGGCTCAGGGGCCTTTGAAGCACTGGTGGAACCTGTGAATGGGAAATTTAATGACAATGCCTGGCATGATGTGAAGGTTACCAGGAACCTGCGTCAGGTAACAGTAAAATGGATACAGCAATAACTGACTATGTTTCTGCTACAGTGTTTGGTAATTTTGCAGTTAGAACGTTAGCCTCTGAAGGCCTAGAAGACCTCTTTAAGGTTGAATTGACATGTTACTAAGAGATGGGTCAGCTTCATCACCCATGAGCAGAGGCAGACCTAGAAAACACTTGTGGGCCAGAAGTTCTTGAAAGATTGAAGACCCAGGCTGCAACCACACACAGTAAAAAAAAAAAAAGAATTAAAAAAATTAAAAGGCTCAAAAACTGCTTATGAATGGCAATTTTCACAAGCTAGTACCTCTAGTCAACATTAAAGGCCAGAGAATGCATCCCCCAAGTGTCCTCTCTGGTCTTTAATGTGCATTAGAGTAGGCTCTGAACGGCTTTTTCTGAGCTCTTTTTTCCTCCTCGTCTCTCTACTATGTATGGATGCAATCTTGCGGTCATTTATTTAAAATCAAGCAAGTGGAGGAAAATGTTTGCTGTCTAACAAACCTATTATCTCAGCATTGACACCTCACCCAAGCAAGTGTTCCATACCTACATTTGCCCAAATGGGTATTTACCAGAGAAATGCAAAGCTTAGTTCATGATTGAAAATTCAGTCAAATAGTCTGCATATAAAGATGTTCACATCGAATGGAAGGTGCAGTGGTTGGCATATCCAGAAATTTGATTCAACTACACCAGTCTCCTGTTCATAAATATTAAGAATTCAGCCGATCGGTTTGTGTTTGCTGTGTTTTCATGCTTAAAAAGGGCTTTTTTTTTCCAATGAAAAACAACAAGTTTTCATATGAGTTTGAATTTGAATGTGAACAACCATTTTTTGATTGAACGCTTTGCCGTCAAACCAAAGAAATGGGTGTTTGGATCAATGATAAACCAAACATGAGATTTCATTCACAGTATTTCTTTCGCTGGGGAAAAAACACACACCCAACAAACTCTTTTTAAGATCTACTATAAAGATCCACAAAATGTATTTCAACAAAAACTCGGCTATTTAGGTAGGCAAGAACTGCAGTGAATTATGAAACAAATAGTGCATGCTTTCCTGATCATTATAAATATTAAAACATTAATTAATTTATTATATAGCTGTATGTACAAGCAAGACAAATAAATACCAGGCCTTTCCCTCTTCAGCTAGTGTCTAATGCATTTTATATCGCATTTTCAATTATGTCCAGGGAAAGCACTGGCATGCTGTTGTCCAAACAGTTTCAGACAGCGTCTCTGCAACCATCTGCTTTCATGTGAACATGCTGAAGGGCTGATTCTTACTTTCTCCATTTAATTATCTTGATACCCTCAGTGATTCCTGAGGCAGATATTCTGGCTATTAGATGGAATTTTTTCAGTCTCATGATCGAATACGCATATGGAAAAGAATGTTCTGGTCAAGTATTGTTTTAATATTGAATATGAAAAGAAATGTGAAGAAATTATGTATGTTAAAATATGTATCCATTTATTATGTCCTAAGACAGTAGGTTGGGCACACAGATTAATGCTACAAAAGAAGCCATTAAGCGAGCGACGCTATTGCACCTTAAATAATTTATCGTAAATAATATCTTTGATTTATTTCCTAAACCGTTTCAACTTTGGTTGACAATTTAAACGTTTTGCTTACCCCCTAGCATTCATCTCCAGATTTGCAGGAAACGTATTATAACTTTTTTTTCCCTGAAAGGAAACTTTGGCTTAGGTATCATGAGTTCCTAAAGGACACAATGAAAATTTATATTATGATACAAATATTTTTAATAGGATTTCAGTGCCATACTTGTCACTAAGCTATTCCGTTAGCTTGTTAGTATAGCACAGTGACTTTATGTGTCGGTCTCATTGTGCAAAGTAAATTTATATCTCTGCCTTGGTTTCTTCAGCTTAGGTTAGACCTCCATTTACCACAGCTGCAATTGTGGCTGTTGATACTGACCTGCAGATCAAAGGGCCTTTTCACATTTAACTGCAGTGGGATAGTTTCACCGGTACCAGCACCATCTCCAACTTAGCCAGTGGCCCTCAAAGTGTGGACAGTCCATCTCTGACCATCCACATTACTATAGCAACAGCCACAGCATCTGGGACTTTACCAGGATGCTCACAGTAGAGCAAGGAGATCAGGATGGCCTCACATCCTCTAGGCAGCTCTGGGACTAAGGCACAGTGTGCAATTATGGCATCCCTTAGTGCGCATGGCTGTCCCAAACGCCTAAGTGGGAAAAGACCCATCTGTAGCAAATTTCCAAGTCAAGGTGTATCACCTCAAAGTAGAGGTTGATACATAAGGCAGAAAGCCCCCACAAATACTTAACTGCTAACCGAGCGTAGTAACACAAACGCTCCTAATGATAATAACACAGTGAAAACCACCCTGTGTATAATTTTGTTTCCAATTTCAGGTGACTTTAAATCCTGAAGAATGTATATGCTACAAAAATATCTTAAGCCCTGTATTATTTTTCCTTAGGTAACCAATTGATTGATTTTACAATACTGCAAATGAGTTTGTGTGTGTGCATGTGAGTGTTTTTTAAAGCGAAAACAGAAGGCCCACTTTCTAGATTTGCCTTTGCTCATCTAAGCCTCATTAAGAAAACAATTAGCAAAAACCAACATATAAAAACAGCAAAATGGAAGCAAGAGGGACTGTAAATACCTATTCTAGCAGGTGCATGCCCAGAAAGGAAGGGAAGAAATCCATTCTACTCATTGTTACGTGTCAGGATATTTGCTTTGTTTCATTGCAGTAGACTGTGACCCTAAAGTCCATCAATAAGACCGACAGAAGTTTTGATGATGCAAAGAAGGCCTTGTGTGTTGAGTAAAAAAAAAAAGAAAGAAAAGAAATTGAGTACTAAGGGATTTCTTCTCATTTGCTGGGACGCGGATATGGGATGGATGGGTTTCAGGAAAAGGATTGGTCAGCTGATGAGTGGTAGATGTTCCACCCCTGAGCATCATTCTGAATGTCTGTCAGAACAAGCAGTTGGAGAAGACCAAAAGGAATGTGTTGGAATACCTATTTCTGCCTAGCGGGGAGCTTAAATAAGTTCTATAGTGTGTGTGTGTATCTATATCTTTATCTCCATATTGAACTATATAAAATATATTTTGAGGAAAATACAACTGCTGTTACCTCTGTGGAGGCGTATCTGTTAGTCTGCTTTTTTATTTTCCCTTGTAAAATTATTTTGCCCTTTTTTTCTGTGTTACTAACATGCTTAATAACTAACATGTCATTCATGGAATGTTTCATTCTACTAACCGTTACCTAAACCAAAAACAAACAAGCAAACAAAAATGTACTAACATTGGTAGAGACCATCATATTTTTTAAGTAAACGATCGTTATTCTGTTCACAAGTTTTTAATTTCCTTTCTCCCCCCTTCTCCACAAAGCACTCAGGCATTGGACACGCTATGGTAAACAAACTACATTGTTCGGTAGATATCATTCTAATTGTTTCTTATTTTGGGTTTGCCGTGTGTTTCCTTTCTTTCTTTTAACTGTAGACATCATTAACAAAAGAGGAACTGCGGTTGGTACTCTTTCTGCTTACTTTTTTAACCTCCCGTTCATCTGTTGTTGACCTTCCCTTTACTTTTACTTTATCTGTTCTCGTCCAATACTTCTTTTCTCTGTCTCTCTTTCTCTCTCTTTTTATTTTTTTCCCTTTCCAACTCACACCTAGAGGGGCATCGTTAACATTTTGCATCAAAAGCTGTGGTTAACTAACAAGGGATTAAGCTGGCCTAATGTGCCGCTGGCCTAGCCGGCATTCTAACCCATTCATGACGCATGGCATGCAGGCACGTGGAGAATGACCGACGTGACCCATCCACTCATCCTGACGCCATCCACAAGCGGTTTGGTTCTGTCTATTCCTTTTTCTCTTCCTTTCTTTTCCTTCTCTGAGGCTCGCTTTCTTGCATGCGCACATCAGCGTTGGCTGCTGCCACTTGGTTGTTACTTGTTGGGTTCCCCCTCAACCCACTTTCTGCCCTCCCTCCTGCTTTCGCATGGAATCCAGGTTCTCGCATGGGCAATCGCTGCTGTATATATGGTGCAAACAGTGGTGGTACGGCTGGCTTGTGCCTTTTTCTGTTTATTAAGGTGCACGCTCTTTTTATTAGTCAATGACAGACTTTACTGAACTTACTAATATGTAACACCAGCTAAACTAACCTAGGAAGCATTCTACTAACACCATTTTTGTGTCTGCTAATCAACCTTTTGAGTTGCAAGTAGGGACTGGTGACGCTTAGCTCAATAATAAGACAACTCTTTTAACTAGTTAGAGTTCCTAGGGATAGAATCCAAGACTAAACCTCAAAACAGACATGAAAATGGGCTCCGTCTTAGGTCTCAAAAATAATCATAAGAAAATAAAAATAAGAAAATAAAATAAGAATAATTTAAAAAACAAACAAAAAAAACAAAAAAAACCAGGCATATCCCAGGACGGCAGTATGTAGGTCTGAGTATAGCGTGTCCTTTCCCTGTGCTTTGTTATCTAGGTGACAATATCAGTGGATGGGATTTTGACCACGACGGGCTACACGCAAGAAGATTACACCATGCTGGGATCGGATGACTTTTTCTATGTCGGCGGCAGTCCTAGCACAGCAGACCTGCCTGGTTCACCAGTCAGTAACAACTTCATGGGCTGTCTGAAAGAGGTAAATAACGTTGCCTTCCATCATTCTCACCCCATTGTGAATTCTCCAGTCAGCACAGACTTCGGTTTATGATTTAAATGGGCCTTTTGACATATCTTTCTTTTATTTCAGCTTGAGTTCCCTTTCTATCAGCTCCTCCTGCCCATCTGTAAAATCATTGTGACCAATCTTTCATTTGACAAAATGTCCTGTCTATTGAAAAGACAACTGCATCCAGACATTGCTTATCTATTCTGCTATGTTTGGATCTTCTGAATAAAGCGTGGATACTCTGCAATCCATGCTTTATTCTGGAATAGCCAGATATAGCGGAACAAGTAACCAATGGCCGAATGAGGCCTACATTTAACAATACAACAGGTGAATGACTGGATCTTTGTTGTAGGGTGGGTGTTTATGTTGTTGTTTACTTCAAGGGAACACAAATGGAAAGAAGGATGTCCTCCACCACCAAGTTATGACTGGTGTTTTAATCTCATTGATGTACCTCAACTGTAACTCTTTAAATTGCAGTTGGGGAAGCTTCAGTTGATGGGCACAGTTAAAGGGGGGGATGTTTCTTTGAGTATCTACCTGTCACATCTAGACTGAATGGAAATAGCCAACACATTTTATCAACTCACTAAGAGTGATCTGTGATAATCTGGGTACAAGGGGTATAAAGGTTATTTTCTTTATGGCTATAGCAGTGTTTTGTTATAACAATATCATGCAACTGAAGTAAAACCAACTTGCACAGTGGTTTTATAAAGAAGAATTCTAGGGCTGCTTAGTTTATTAGTTGATTATCTTAAAGTCTGCCATTCCAGTGTGGTAAGTTCTTGCAAGTGTAGACTCCAGGTATACCAGCAGTGTGTGAGTGAAATTAACCGACCCAATGAAATTATTAGCAAGTGAATTAAGGCACTAGCATGTGGATGCTGCCACCTCTAAGCACAGATTCAACCAGTGTGTTTTTTGGTCAGTCTGGAAAATATGATTACATATAATATGATTACAACATTAGAGATATTGTAAAGATAAGAATCTTCATACTTCTAAGCCATTTTGTCTTCTAAGGCTATTTGCTTGGATTTGAGAGCAGGAGAAGGTTTGTCCTTGTCTTTGCTTGAGCATTTGGTGGGCCACTATGTGCAATGCAATGCTGGACTGGGCTGTGGCCTGATCAGCAGGGCTTCTCTTATGTTCTTATGTCTGTGACCTGTTAAATGACCTGTGATCCCAGATTTATCTCTTTTCCAGTGAGTACATACACAGAGTTGATCTCCATATTTTATTGAGGTTAATTTTGGCTCTATTTGGGTTTGATTCCATCATAAACATGTAGAACAGATAAGATTGAATAGACGGGGTAGAATACTGAGCCAGACAGTGCCAAGAAGAGACGAATTCTGCACTTACCTTAATGCCAGATTTCAAATTGATTCAAATTTTTTAATTTTCAATTTGTTAGGTTTTCTAACATCTGAAGAAGTAGATGTGTCTATGAAAGCTCATGCCACCAATGCTTAACCTGTTAGTCTCCAAGTGCTACTAACTACCTTGCTGGACTTTTTTAATTAGACTAACACAGCTATTTCTCTGATATACCCTAGAATTAAGGTTTTCAGAAGTTCAAGAACTGGAATGAACAATGGAAAAATTAGGCAGCACTGTCCAGTGCCTTTAACTATATTAGAAAGTTGGGGAAATGGCCCTTTAACAATCAACTTTTTGTTTTCTGTGTACATACTTTATATCCTACTTAAATATGCAGAACAAAAATAGAAGATTTTCAGCATTTGTAAAAGATACCGCCATTTCAGATTATCTAAGTCCTTCTCTGCATCTAATAATATCATCAAAGCTGGAAATTGCTTTTTATCTATAGTATCTATTACATTAATGACAATTTTCATATTATAGTGCCATGAACAAGTATTTGCCCCCTTCCTGATTTCCCCTATTTTTGCATATTTGTCACACATAATTGTTTCAGATCTTCAAACAGAATTTGATATGAGACAAAGGCAACCCAATTAAACAGAAAATACATTTTTCAAAATACATCTTATCATATTATTTGTTGAAGGAGAGATGTTATCCAACACCTCTGTTACTGATGCGGAACAGTGATTGTCCCTTTAAAATTAATACCTGGTTATTCCACCTTTAGCAGCAGTAATTGCAGCCATATGTTTCTGATAACTAGAGATTGATCATTCTCATCTCTGGGAAGAAATTTTGGTCCACTCTTTTGTAATTCAGCCACATTTGAGGACCTTTGAGCATAAACTTTGAGCATTTCAATGCAAGTCAAGACTTTGATTAGGCCACTCCAAATCCTTTTCTTCTTCTTTTGTGCTAGCCTGAGATGAACTTGCTCTTGTCCTTTGGATCCTTGGTCTTTTCTGCACTTATCCTAGACGCAGATTAAGGAGCCTCTTAAGCCAGGTCTTGGGCCTCTGTATCCACAAGTTAATGCTGATCACGTCAACTCCTGCCGCTGCTCTGATGCTTTCTTAGGTCTACCAGAGGACTAAGGACAGCACGCCTCCATGTCCAGGACTACTGAGGACTGCTTTTCCATGGTGCGCTATAACACATTGCCAAAAGGCACTCCCTCAAACTCTAAAGTTAGGACCTTTCCTTCCTAGTCATCAGTGATCTGGGGGGACAACCGTAATGCTCATGGGCAAGATCAGTGCAGATGGTGCTGATTCAACTCATGCCTCCCACAATTATCCATGCCCACTGACCCAGATCTAAAGCAGTTAAATGCAGGCCATTGGTTTGCTGCATAACTCTATTGTGCTTCAGATCATGGAGTGATGACTAGACATTGCCCTTCCTGTTTTTATAACAGAGAGAAGAATTCATGGTTCCTTCAACTGTGGCAAGATGCTCAGGCCCTGAAGCAGCAAAGCATCCCCATGTGTGGCTGTCGATATAATGTTCTTACTGTGGAATGTCAGATGCAATGAGAGTAGGGATGTGCACGAATATTCGTAGGCATTTGAAATTCGATTGAATGTGCCATATTTCAACATTTGAACCCGAATAGAATGTCCCAAAATCGAATGAAAACATTCAAATTGAATTTTGAATCTATTTGTTTGAATTATCTGGAGATTCGTATGTGTATGAGTTTGTACATGATGCGTACTTGAAGATCTGCATCTTTCCCGCATCCATATGGATTTGTACAGATCCGTACAGAATGAAAACGGGTTGCAAACTGGATAACTATGGGATGCATACAGATGTGTATGGATGTGGGGAAGATGCGTACAGGCACATACAAATGTTGTTGACATTCGTATGTGCAGATTTGAATCAAAGGGCCTTTCTGCACACGCCGCCGGAAAACGGATCTATGAGATCCATTTTCTGGCGGACCATTTTAAAAAAGAATCTGACCCAAATAGGGTCAGATTCTTGGAGGCCCTGTGCATACGCACATGCATGGGGCGGGGGCGGCAGGGCCAGACGGGGAAACAGATTGGGGTGGGTGCTGTGCGGATGCAACAGCACCCATCCAAAACCAGCCCTGATGGCACATGTCCAGCTGTCAGACGGAGAGCGCATGCTCTCCGTTTGACAGCTGGGGCTGCCCACTGGCCTGCACCATTGGCTTCCTCGAAGCCTGAATGGTGAGACCAGCAGCCGGCTTCACCTTTGCAAGAGAAGGGGTGATGGCCCCTTCTCTTGTCAGGGGAAGCTGCAGCTGCCACCCCGCACCCTGCCTGTGGCTGCGTGCTCAACTTTGGGGTGCTTACCTGGTCACTCGTGGGGCGATTCTGAGAGCAGCAGGGCTGGTGTCCATCATGCCCCTTCCCATTGGCCAGCCACCCTCATGAGGGTTGCTGGGAAATGTAGACTGCAGCACATGTAGGCACGATGAATGCCGGCCCTGCTGCTCAACAGCGGCCAGGTAAGCACCCTGAAAGCGAGTGCGCGGCCATGGGCGGAGGGGGGGGTAGGCTTTGGCTTCCCTTGGCAAGAGAAGAGGCCATGGCCCCTTCTCTTGTGAGGGGAAGGCCAGGGAAGGGGGCAGCCGCCTGCGCCATGTCCGAGGCTGGTGGGCAGGGCTAGCTGTCAAACAGGGAGCATGCACTCTCCCTGTGTGACAGCTGGGCATACCCCGGCAATCTGGCTTTTCCCCCCTCCACTTCAGAAGCGTTTTCTTCCGAAATGGTTTAAGGGGAAAAGCCAGATGTAAGACCTGATTTTTTCAGGTCTTACATCTGGGTAGGATTTGGCGGAAAAACCGGTTTAAGCAACCGGTTTTGTGTGCCGACATGTGGATGTGGCATCTTCAAAGGGCCCCTAATTGGGTTCCCTATGCCGAAGCCACATTCTAATCCTTCCCGCATCTGGCTCTAAATCCATTTTTAGAGCCTGTGCAGAAAGGTCCAAAAAATTCAAATGAATAGATTTGAATTTCGTAAAAATGAATTGAATCTTGTTAAATTAGAATGTAACAGATATGAATTGAATCAAATTTTCAGGTATTTGGTTTGAATAGAATGCCAAACCCTAAATGGGAGCAAAGAGCAAGGTAAGGCTTCAGTGTAATAAGGTGTTTAATGTACATGCAGATGCAATCTATGTTTTGCTAAAGTTGCATAACTTTAAATATCTTTAGTAGCATGATTCATAGATTCATGGCTATGTCTCCATTTGCCCCTCCAGTGTGCTCTTGGGTGTTTTTCCACTGTCACTAGATTGTACCCGTTAATGGTTACTTAATGGGTACTTCTAGCGACAGTGGAAAAACACCCCTTGTCTTCTTAAGAAGATATCTGCTGCTGTTCTTTTTGGTGGAAGTGGGTGCCTGGCAGAGGTTACCAGTGGAGGTACCATTTGTACAGGATGTTTTCCCATGTTCCCCAAGTTCTGAAGTGAAACTTCAGAGGACACTGCAGATAAGGGGTGTCTCCCACACCCACCTGAAACAGCGCTTCCTCAGTGGGAAGTAGAGACCCAGCCGCCACTGGATAGAATTGTTCAGAATACCTTTGAAGTTGATTTACAATCTGTTGAACCCAAGTTGCATTTTTCTCTCTCCATCCCATAATTTATACACCCTTCTTTTCTTGATTCTTTTTTGTAATTGAACAGCCAGCAGTTTTCTGCACAATAACACCCATCAAACTCAAGACAGCAAGGTCCATGCAGAAGGAGCTTGCAGTTCAAGAGTATCTGGAAGACCTTGTGTAGGCTACCTACCCTGATCAAATATTGCTTCCTGCTGTGGCACAGTATCAAAACACCTTTTTTGAGGAATTTTACGTTATTATAGTACCTAGAAAGCAACAGAAAGGTTTAAAAACCGATGGAGGTTGAAAGAAGAGCACCACAGGTATGCAGAGCCATGGAAACAATGTCCAATGAAGAGTGTCTTAAACCCTTTCTGCACTCCCCCATTCCATGCTTTGTCATGGAACAAGTAACCCACACCATGCTGGGTTGGGTTGCTGCTAGAGTGGGAAAGGACTGTCCACATTCAGATGGCCCATTCCACTTCAGCTGGCCACTGGCTCCAAAGAGCTCTTGAAGGCCATATTGTAGCTTCAAAAGCTGGGAACAAACTACAATTGGTTCCATCAAGCCCAGTAAAAGCTATATTCCTTGGATTTACTACTACTACTGTTGGTACTAGTACTACTACTACTACTATGAGAAGGCCAGTTACCTACTGGATACTAGATTCCATCCATCAGGACAGCCCTTTAAGGTTTGTGTGTGTGTGTGTGTGTGTGAGAGAGAGAGAGAGATGCTATGAGAATAAAAGGTTTCAGTTTTAGCCCTCAATTTGAACTTGTGAATAGGCTGTCCTGTGTTAGACTCATCTGACCAGGGCTTGGAGGTACAAATATGGTTGTTGTTGTTGTTTGAAAACCATGCTGAGACTCTTGTGAAAGCCAGTTTATATAAGAATCCCAGCCTTGTTATCAAGAAACAATAATAAAGGATTAATACAAACATTCCTTTTTTTGTTGTTGCTTTTGTATGCTCAAAACTGATGATTTTTGAGGATTTGAGTGTGAGGGTTTCACAGCTATAATTGTAGGACTGGTGCGGACAAACAGCTGTTTTTTTTAAGGGCTTGATATATTAAGGATGGTTAAAATATGCTGTTTACCAGTTCTCTTAAAAACCGTGTTTTGGATCCTCCTCATTTTCCTACATTTGCGAATAATGAGGGGCAGTTATAAAAACATTTTTTTAATATAAAATGGAATGAGTAATTGGAATGAGTAATTAAAGTTACATTTGAATTCCCAGTACTTTTGAGAAGAAATGGAGTCCAGCCCACAGGGGTTGTCTGTTTTTCTTAATCCATCTGGAACTATATATGCACTGAAAACATCTGTTGCTTACTTTGTGCAGTATTGTCTAAATTGTGTTTTGCTTTGGGCCAAGGCCTGTTGGAAGGAAGATTTTGCGTTTGCAATGATCATTGGACTTAGCACTGTTTACCCTGTTCTGATTTAGATTTGGTGATGATTGTGCAATTTCTGTATGTCTCTTAAGGCAAGCGAAGGAAGATGGTGCCATCTTCAGCTGATTTTGCTTAATGAATAATTGAAGATGTCTCTATGTTTGGGTAAAGGTACTGTTTATTATTTTGCAGTAGGTCATGTGCAAAAACTAAGTGATGGGTAGAAAATAGAATATAATGAATTCAAGGCAAGGAAAAACATCTTTAAAAAATTAGGACAGAATTTGTGCTGCTATTGCAGTTTGGAGTGGTGAACAGTGTCTCATATAAGTCAATGTTGCAAGAGGGAATTGATTAAAATTTGTTGCACGGTCCCTCCACTGAGAAGGAACCATTTCCCCTGCATTGTGCTTGTGGCAATAACACTAGATGTTCATACACTGGACAGCCACCACAGCAGAATGGTAGAGTGTTGGAATACTAGGAGTCTTTGGGCTAAGGGTGTGCATGAATGCCTTTCTTTTTTTCTTTTTTCTTTTGTATTTGATTTGTATCAAATCAAATGCAAGAAAATTCATATTTATTCAAATAGATCCCCTTCAAATGTGGTAGGATTCATATTTGATGGGAATGTTCAGTTCTGTACATATCCCATATGAGTGCATACTGATAGCATATGGATCCTATATCTGAATGCATACAAGTAGCATATGGAACCTATATACAAAAGCATACAAATAGCATATGGATCCTATATCTGAATGCATACAAGTAGCATGTGGAACCTATATACAAAAGCATACGAATAGCATACGGATCCTATATATGAATGCATACGAATAGCATACAGATCCTATATATGAATGCATACGAATAGCATACGGATCCTATATGTGAATGCATACATATATCATATGGATCCTATATACAAATGCATACGGATAGCATAAGGTTCCCATACAATTAAATGCATACAAATAACATATGGATCCTATATCTGAATGCATACAAGTAGCATATGGAACCTATATACAAAAGCATACGAATAGCATACGGATCCTATATGTGAATGCATACATATATCATATGGATCCTATATACAAATGCATACGGATAGCATAAGGTTCCCATACAATTAAATGCATACAAATAACATATGGATCCTATATCTGAATGCATACAAGTAGCATATGGAACCTATATACAAAAGCATACGAATAGCATACGGATCCTATATGTGAATGCATACATATATCATATGGATCCTATATACAAATGCATACGGATAGCATAAGGTTCCCATACAATTAAATGCATACAAATAACATATGGATCCTATATGTGAATGCATATAAATGCCATATGGATCCCGTACAAGTGAAATAAATAGTATACAAATCCCACACAAATCTCATACAAAGCTTCATTTGAATGTATCAAAACATTTTGTTCAAATTTGAATGTCCGAATTCTCCCAAATTTTTAATTTTATGAATATTCGTACTCTGGACTAAAATCTCCACTTGCCTATGGAGTCCCAGTGACTGACTATGGGGTAGTCATTGCCTCTCAGCTGGCCCACTTTACAGGGTTGTTGTGACTATATTATGGTGGAGAGTTACATGCAACACTTTGAGATACTGGGGTGGGGGGAGAGGCAACAGTATTCCTAAAATCATGGCCACTTTTTAAATTTTTAATTATTATTATTTTCTTTTATATATGTTTTATTGTTATTGTAAGCTGCCCTGGGAACATTTGGTGAAGGGCGGGATATACATTTATTAAATAAATAAACAGGTACATCCTCCATGTTGGAGAGACAGGCAGGATGCCTCTAAAGGCCATTTGCAGGGAGTCAAGAGCAGATGAAGGTTTTGCCTTTGTCTTCTGCTTGAGATGCCCCAAAGCAGTTCGTGGGTGCTGTGTGAGATAGGATGCTGGGTTAGATGGGCTTGGCCTTAATCCAGCAAGGCTTCATTTTATTAACACATTGAATAATGTGTAGCAGTCAATTACCAATGTGATGTGCTCCCAAACAGACACATTTCTCCATAGTTGAGCCAACAAATTTGTATTAATTCCAGCTTCTAATCTGTCCTCAATGGAAGTGCCAACTACAACACATTATAGTAGTCTAATTATCAGGTTATCAAGGCATGAGTCACTTTAGCCAGGTTCTCCCTATCCAGGAAAGGCCACAGCTGGTGAACTGGCTGGAGATAGAGTGAAGCACCTCTGGCTACTGCTGCCACTTTCAAATCAAGTAGTACAGATGCACTTGTTTTTTCCAGGGAGGAATCATGCCATCCAGGACAGGATGTGTTTGCACCTGCCTGATATGAGATCCCTTCATACAATGAAAGTCTGTCTGTGTCCGCACTGGTCCAGCACACCAGCCCATCAGGACCTGTTGAAGAAGTCTACCAGGTGGCCAGATTCTTAGCAGGAAGAATGGAAAACATCTAAAGAGACCAGGGTGGATAAACCTAGAACTTAAAAACTTGATAAAAAAGAAAAAAGAAATGTTTAAGAAATGGAAGGAGGGATACATATCTAAGGAGGAATATAATGAAATCAGTACAATCTGCAGGGCAAGTATCAGAAAAGCTAAAGCTAAAAATGAACTGAGGCTTGCAAGAGAGACTAAAAACAATAATAAAAAAGGTTTTTGGGGATATGTCAACAGCAAAAGAAAAGTCAAAGAGGTTTTGGGAAGTCTGCAGGGAGAGAATGGAGAAGTGATCGAAAGTGATCTTGAGAAGGCAGAGATTCTGAACTCCTATTTTGCATCTGTTTTTTCCAAGAGGGATAATGTACATGCAACAGTCCTTCACTGTACTGATGAAGGACTAGGAGAATCAAGACACAAAATCAACACAGAGAGTAAGGGAACGCTTAGCTAACTTAAACGAATTTAAGTCCCCGGGTCCAGATGGATTACATCCTAGGGTACTGAAGGAATTAGCAGAGGTAATTGCTGAACCACTTGCTGTAATCTTTGAGAAGTCATGGAGAACAGGAGAAGTCCCAGACGATTGGAGAAGGGCAAACGTTGTTCCTATCTTCAAAAAAGGGAAGAAGGTAGACCCAGGGAACTACAGGCCTGTTAGCCTGACTTCAATACCAGGAAAGATTCTCGAACAAATTATTAAACAATACATATGTCAGCATTTGGATAGGAATTCAATAATTAACAGTAGTCAACATGGGTTTGTATCAAACAAGTCGTGTCAGACTAACTTGATTTCATTTTATGACAAAATCACTGAATGGGTTGATCAAGGAAATGCAGTAGACATAGTATTTCTTGATTTCAGCAAAGCATTTGACAAAGTATCTCATGCGATCCTCATTGAAAAATTGATCAAATATGGGTTTGACAAGGCAACTATAAGGTGGGTTCAAAACTGGCTTAGTAATCGTACTCAAAGAGTGGCTTTAAATGGCTGCACATCCAAATGGAAGGAAGTGTCAAGTGGAGTACCACAAGGTTCTGTCCTGGGCCCAGTTATGTTTAATGTTTTTATAAACGATCTGGACGAGGGAGTTGAAGGGAAACTGATCAAATTTGCTGATGACACAAAGCTAGGGGGGATTGCAAACACCAGAGAAGAGAGAGAGAGGATTCAAAAAGATTTAGAGGAACTCGAACAATGGGCCGCAACTAATAAAATGGTATTTAACAAAGAAAAATGCAAGGTTCTGCACCTGGGCAAGAAAAATGAAAAAAGCACATATACAATGGGAGGAATTCGGCTGAGCAGCAGCACATGTGAAAAAGACTTGGGTGTCCTGGTAGATCATCAACTGAACATGAGTCAACAGTGCGAGGCAGCTGCAAAAAAGGCAAACACAATCCTGGGGTGTATTAGGAGAAGCATAGAGTCCAGATCACGTGAAGTTATTATCCCCCTCTACTCTACCTTGGTCAGACCTCATCTGGAGTACTGTGTCCAGTTCTGGTCACCCCAGTTTAAAAAAGACACTGACAAGCTGGAGCAGGTTCAAAGGAGAGCTACCAAGATGGTGAACGGTCTGCAAACCATGTCCTATGAGGAACGGCTTAAGGAACTAGGAATGTTTAGTCTAACAAAAAGAAGACTGAGAGGAGACATGATAGCTGTCTACAAATACCTCAAGGGTTGTCACAAGGCAGAGGGATCAGCCCTGTTCTCACTCTCTCAAGGAAGGACTAGAAACAATGGGGTGAAACTGCAGGGGAAAAGATTTAGTTTAGATGTTAGGAAAAAATTTCTAACAGTAAGAGTGATCAACCAGTGGAACAGGCTGCCACGGGAGGTGGTTGGTTCCCCTTCGATGGAGGTCTTCAAGCAGAGACTGGACAGCCATCTGTCTGAGATGGTTTAGGAGATCCTGCCTTGAGCAGGGGGTTGGACTCGATGACCCAGGAGGTCCCCTCCAACTCTACCATTCTATGATTCTATGATTCATTTCATCTGCACTGGCCAAGTTCTTGGGGAAAATGCACTGTAGCCCACTCCAAGCACGGAGTACTTACAAGCAGCCTACAGGGTTTTCTACCATGATATAAAGAACCAGGGCCCAAATAGACCAAGCCTGGGACCATTTCACTGGGCACCACCCAGAAGTGGTATCCAGGTCCACAACTCTAGCTGACAGCTTTGGAGCCCAAAGACTTTCATTCCTGGCCTCTGAAGTTGGACCAGGCTGGGCTTCCTGCAATGCAAATGGCTGTTAGTACAAGCTCTAGGTAACCTGGCTAGGGCTCTGCATGAATATTCAAAACATTTGAAATTTGATTGAATTCATTTGAATTTGAATCAAATGTCTATAAATTGGAGTTTAAACATTGGAATGAATTTTGAATTTTCAAATCTATTCATTCGAATCATTCAGAAATTTGTATGTGTATGGATGTGTACACGATGTGTACTCATCCAGCACACATCTTTCCCGCATCCTTGCACATTTGTATGGATTCATACAGGATGAAAATGGGATGCATACGGATCTGTACAGATTCACAGATGTGATTGGGCACATATGAATGTTGTCAACATTCCTATGTGCAAATTCAAGTAGAAAATTCAAACGAATAGATTTGAATGTACTCAGTTAGAATTGAATGTGGATAAATTCAAATTTTAAAGAATCAAATCTTAAAATTTGAATTTTAAGGATTCAAATCACCCCTAAACCTGGCCCATCATGAGGCAGGATATCTAAAGCAGGCTCGTGTGGTGCAGCAGCACACAACATGTGTAAATGGCCTCTATATTGACTGAGATCAGTCTCAGCTTATGGGTACTCAGCCTATTCCCTGCAGCCTTCAGACACTGATCAAGCACTTGATCCACGTCTTTTAGGCTGTAAGGGATAGCAAAACAGAGTTGAGTGTTATCTGGTGCTCAGTACACCTCACTCCACAATCTCCTGGCGATCCTTCCTTTTAGCAAGGGGGACTGGATTGACCCCCCATGTGTGCTAATCTTTGAAAATCACCTTGCATTTCTAAGAAATGATTAATATATTTTAATAAAAGCAAGCAGAGTCCCTTTTAACTATACATTTATTAATTCCCTCCCTGTACAGCAGCAGTAATAACAGTATTAAATGAATAATGATATTGAGTTAGTAACAATAACTTTGACACAGCGTAATTGCAAAATCAATAAAGCTGCAGGCACAACTAATGAGTTTCTAAAAGCAGTTTCAACGTGTAATGTGAACCAGAAGTATAGTAGCAGCATGAATTAAAAAAAAATATTCTTTGCTGAAACCAGGGTGAGATCTACATGGCACCATAAATGCTACATTAAGAATGCTAGGTGTGCTGATCAACCATTCTCCCTCTTGGCACAGCTGATGAACTGGATGGGCATGGGTGTCCTTGAACCCACATGCAACCAGCCACCATGCTAATTTAAGTGCTATTTAGAGCACTATAAATGTCAACCACTTACTCATCAGTTGCATTTGACTCTTTCAGAAGTCAGATCCGCTGAAGATGGATATGGTAGCTATATCCAAAAGCTCAGAGGCCTTTTCACACTTGGGTTGGTAGTGCATGATTAGGGAACTTCTGGGGAAGGGCGTCTGCACTTGGAGGAGGCTGATACAAACTCCAAGCGCCACTGCCTTCAAAGAAGTTCCCTAATCATGCAGTACCTGTGGAGCATGCTCCACACCCTCCACACCCTTCCCCAATTGTGCTCCACACCCTCCTCAACTTTCACCAGTCGCTTACCTGTTGTGTCCAGCCGGGGAGCATTTGCTGGATGAGGAGCTCAATGGGGCTGCGCACTGGCAGCCCTGTGGCCCTCTTGATGTTACTGCCACTGCGCAGTGTATCAGTGTCATCATGGCAATGGTGCTGACATACATGCAGTCACACAGGGCACTGCAGCCAAAATGGCGGTGTCCTGAAGAGGACCAGCCCCACAATCGAATCAAGATTAACATTCAATCATGGGGGGAGGGATGGCTAACGTTGACTGGTGAGCACTAGGCAACATTGGTTCATTGCGCTCCTTTCCCATCCAGGGGACGGGAAGGGAAGTATGAAATCGTCCCAGGTTCACAGAAGAACTATAGGACATAGTCGAACAATCCAAAAACTGGAACAAGTGAGATTGCAACCAACCGTGAAAGCCTATATCTTATCACAGCAGTTACTCCAAGTTTTCAGTTCCACCACAACACCTTTTTTAAAATAATATTTTATTATTTTCTCAAAAGAACTTAAAACACACACTGTTAAGATTAAAATTATACAATTATTCGTCTCTACACTGTGTTGTTTCATTCTATCTGTAATGCTCTGCTTCCCAAAAGTTTTTTCTCTTCCTCCTCTTCTACTTTGTCTAGTTTTTTTAGTTAGTTCTTGAAACTTGAAATTAATATATCATTTTCTTGCCACTGCAAGTAATCAATAATGGTTGCTAATTTTTTGTTATTTTTTCCACGTACAAAAACTTAAGAGATTAGTTAATTTGTACATTTCTGCAAATTCCATCAGTTCATCTAAGGTTTTGGTTTCTTAAAAAATTAAACCTAGTAGAAACATCTCACATTTTACTCTTAAGAATACTTTCATTCCTTTATGTATCTGGGAACAGGATCCACACCATACCACACCATACCACACACCACACCATTCTTGTTGACCCAGTCCATTGAATGTTTTCTGCGTATGCAGAAAATGAGTCACTTCCAAGGACATGTCTTAAAACAATCCTGGGCCATTTTGGCCATGTCCCCATGCAAGTTTGGTGCGGTTCCAAGTGCGGAATCCGCAAGGTTTGTTCCCATGTGTTTTGGATTTGGTCCACAAAAAGCACACTCGTAGGTGGGGCTTTGAGAGCTCAGAAGAGAGCTGTAACTAGCCCAAGGTCACGGAGCTGGGTAGAATCAAACCTGGTACTCCCAGATAAGAGTTGAGTTCCTTAGCCAGTATACCCAGGTAAGACCTGCCATAGTCTGTACTAGCATGCAGACAGCAGACCCCTATCCTGAGGTATATTCCAGAGAAAGGCCAAGTCCCGGAAAAAGCCCTTGTATGGCTATTGCTTATGAGTGGATAGGATCATGGGAGCAAGCACCAGACCAGTAAGGGGCCAGGCTTGCCCCACAGTTTTGCACTGCCAGCTGGCAGGGATGGTGAGAGCCAATCCAGGCACTAAAAAAGAACCTATATTTTCCTCTCACCTACTGGAGGCAGCCTAACTAATTATTTGCTGATCACCTTTGAAGTCCAGAAGCAATTGGTGGGCTACTGTATGAGATAGGTCGCTGGACTAGATGAGCTGTGGCTAGAGATGTGTGCAAATATTAAAAACATTCAAAATTTGATAGAATTCGGACATTTCAATTCCAAGTGAATGTGTCTAAATTCAAATTTAACATTCAAACGAATTTTCAAACCTTTTGAACTATTCGTATGAATTATTCAGACATTTGTATGAGTATGAGTACATATGCATTACATACGTATCCATATGCATCTTATTCATATCCATATGCATTTGTACAGATACGTACAGGACGAAAACGGGATAAAAACGGGATGTGTATGGATGCATATGGACACATTCAAATATTGTTGACATTTGTATCTTCAAATACGAATTGAAAATTTGTACTGATAGATATGAATGTATTTGATTCAAATCAAATGTGAATACATTTGAATTTTAAACATTTGAACTGATTCAAAACTTTGGATATTACTCTTATTTGTTGATTTGTTTGCATTTTTATCCTGGCCTGTATCCAAAGGTCTCAGGACTGGTAATAACATTTATGCTCTTATGTTCTTAACTCCCTTGATCCTAGCACTGTGTACTATGAACTAAGCCCCATATCTGACTGATCAATGGAAGGCTTTTCTTCATTTCCTTGTTCCACCTCTGCTGCACCTTTGGTTTTGCTCTTTGAGTTGCTAATGTAAAAATAGCATTCTTGAGAGAAAATATCTGTTTTTGCTAATATAGCCTAATTGCAGTTGTTACATGACATACCTACAACTGACACAAATGTTAGCAAACTATACCTGAAACTAGCCAAGATTATAATATGTTTGTTTGTAAATTGTAGTTCATAAACTGTAGTTTCAGGATTCTGAGAAATGTCAGCCAGGAATATGTAGGGCCATGCCATAATTTCTGCCTGAAACTAGGTATTTGATAAAAGCTGTAAATCACAGGTTTATGGATTATGCTATTCTAGAAAGCACAGCAACTCCAAAATTGATGGTCATGGAAGTGCAAATTCTACACTTTTGTCCCAAAGATATGTACCATGGGTGTGAAAAGCTGGTAAGCAATATTTTAATTCCACACTTCATCCTGTGGCTAAGCCACTATCGTGAGTGCTTTTTGGGCTGGATTCATACTTCCCTTCCAGTCTGGGCGATGGAAAAGCCCAGGTTCCACATGTGTGCACCAGCATACAACAAAGGCAAGGTAAAGGACCATTGAATGTGAGGTAAATTGAGCAGTGGATGCAGTTGCTCCTCACTCTGTTATCACAGAGACATAGTGCTAGGCAGAATGGGATCACCATGCAATGCAAGCCCAATGTGGCCCTGCAACCAACACACCTGTGTGATGACATCACATGCAAGCCCAACATGGGCCTGCTCACTGCTGGCTATGCATCTACCTTGGAAAGAGACTGAGGAGCACATGTGTTTACCTTGCACTCAGTGGGCCCTAGCCTGCCCCTCACCCAGCCTTTGTTGTCAAAGTGGGCTGGGACCATAATGTTGTTGGGTACTTCCTCTGCATGATCGGCCAGTCACACAGTGGGCTGCTTGTAAGGTGCCAAAGTGAGTAACTCAAGAATGAGTGTGTTTTCTCTTAGCATCATAGTGGACTTTGCTGCCAGTGAGAAGCAGCAGGAAGGAATGTGAGCTGACGATCCTGAACAAGTGAACTTGGAGGTAGAACGGATGGGGCAGGTTACACGGAAAGTAATTCTCAAGGCAGTAATGTCACTGTGTTGCTGTGTTACCTGCTAAAACACAGAATAGCTACCTAACATCTGGACAGAGTATAACAATACCTGGAGTATGTATGTATGTATGTATGTATGTATGTATGTATGTATGTATGTATGTATGTATGTATGTATGTATGTATGTATGCATGTATGCATGTATGCATGTATGCATGTATGCATGTATGCATGTATGTATGTGAATTTTTATCCCAACCTGTACCCAAAGGTCTCAGGGGCATTTACAACATATAAAATGAACACCTTAAAACCAATAACTTATTAAATATATTAAAACCATGGCATTGCCTGTACGTGAGGAGGAAAAGACTGTTCCGTTACTTAGCCAAAGGCCAGGGTAAGGTACATCTTCCCAGCTCGTCTAAACACATAGAGTGAAGGTGCCTGACACACCTCAGGAGGGAGACTATTCCACAGTCTGGGAGCCACCACTGGAAAAGTTCTTATTGATATTTTTTTCAGAATATCATAAAAGTAGCCGAATAAGTAAAGGATGTCTGGAGGCAACCTAGATGTGCTTAGTTTCAACAAAAGGAGATGTGATCATTTTCATTAAATATATGAGGGGATGTCAGAGAGTTCGAAAGATTTTGACCATTTTTCTAACATCTGGTCCATGAGCTGCTGCTCCCTTGTTGCCACTTTGGGGCCACGTTTCCCCCACCTGATGAAACAAACACCAATTCACTTTAGCCAGTGTCACAACAGCATTCAAGCTGTCACAAGATTTTATTTACCTATTTAATTTTTGCCATAGCATGTGGAGATACATTTTGCCAAACTACCATTCAGAGTGAGGAGGAGATACCCAGCCGTGAAGCTTGCAGTTGGCTTTAGATCTCCTTGTACAGATGCTGTGTCAGAATCCACAGTGTAAAGCTGCTCAATTCCCTTAGGACAGATCAAATATTTGGGCTCTGATACTGAGGTATTGTATATGTCATGTTAGAAAATGAGCATTTGGGATTCAGGAGACAAACAAAAAATAAACATCAAGAGAAACACATTTGCATAGCAAAGAACAACTTTCCTCTCGCCATTAAAGTGAGATGAAACCCTCTTTCATGTACGTGTGGATATGATGGGTTGAACATTTAGTCCCATTCTCCCCACAAGAAAAAGCAAAATCTTGCGTCATTTGATGTTGAATTGTTGTGACTGCAAAGTGATCCTCCACCAGGCTTGGATCTATTAAAATATCTAGTTATCTGCTTAGCTCATTATGGACTTTATGGCTACAGTCCTCTAAAAAGATTCTATTCAATATAAGACATTTCTGTTTAACAGCCACTGAACATAACCCATTCCACTTCATTTTACCATGACTTTGCAATGTACAGTTTATTACTTGCTGCTTCACTGAAGGTTTTGAAGCCAGTTTGGTCTGTTTATTTATTTACTTATTATTTGTATTTCTGTCCCACCCTATACCCAAAGGTCTCAGAGCGGGTATATATTAAAACAGTAACAGTGTCTGTAAGGGGGGAAAGACAGTGTATTCCCATTTAAACAAAGGCCCAGGCAAAGAGGTGCAACTTCACTGTTTTCCTAAACATATGCAGTGAAGGAGCCTGACGCACATCAAGGAGGATACTATTCCACAGCCTGGGGGCCATCATTGAGCAGGCTCTCTCCCGGGTGCCCACCCCTTTACTACTGAGGTTGGTGGAACAACCAGGAGGGCCTCCTCTCCAGATCTGCAGGCATGAGCAGGTTGATATGGAAGAAGGCGTTCCTTTAGAAATTTAGGGCCCAAGTCATTTAGGGCCTTATAAGTTAATGTTAAAACCTTGAATTGGGCTTAGTAGCAAATCGGCAGCCAATGCAATTATTTTAATATGGGAATGATGTGCATCCGGCCAGTTGTTCCAGTTAGCAGTCTAGCAGCTGCATTAGCAGCATTTATATGTGCCAGATGTTGCAACAGCTGTTTCCATGGTGATCCAGCCAAGCCAAGCCGTCTGCACTTCAAGTACTGGTGGCCTGGTTCAGGACTGCACCAGCACTTGAATTGCAGAGGGCTTCCTCTGCACTTGATCTTCCCCTCACTAAAATGGTATTATGCTATTCCAGTGAGGAGAGAACTGAAACAGATCTGGAAGTCAGGACTTCTGTCCTGATATTCTGGGTCTTTTATTACTATTGTAACCCACTCTGGGACCTTTTGGTGAAAGGTGGAATATAAATTTCTTATATAAATAGGGTCAATATAAGGGTCAAGACAACTGGCAAACAGTCATTGCCATGCCCATCTGCCCATCAGGACATCATTTGAGTGCTGCCAGGGCAGTTAATTCTGCTTTAACAAATAGGTCACCCTGGTACCTCCTAGTGGAAAGTGATGAGGGTTTGGGCCATCTGGTTGCCCCACCCTATTGGAGCTGTAGAGATGCTGCCACAGACATGCCTATTCTTGCTGTAAAGCAGGGGTGCCCAAATTATTGTCATCATTATGTTGCTGAATTAGAACCCCCATGAGTCTCAGCCAGTCTGGTCAATGGTAAGGAAGACCAGAGTGTGGCTAGTCCCCCCCTAGCGTGATGACGAAACCAAAGCAGAGGCCCTTTCTGCACTTGTTAATCCTTGTCAAGGAGCTGCTTGGTACATGTTGTCTGCACAGAATTAATGTTATTCCAGATCAGATTTGTGTTATAAGCACACTAATCTGGATTGATGGTAGACTTGATGGTAGGTCCACATCCATGCTAGTGCCAACTAATCCAGATCAAGAAAAGGGTGTACACACATAGAATGGAACAAGGAAGAATGTGGGCATGGATTTGAGTGACATGTGTGACTAAGATGTGCTGCTATTGATCCACATCTGGCTAATCCAGATTCAGTGATTTGGACTAACTGAGGTAAGTGAAGAAAAGGGCCATTTATCACTCTGCAAACAGAAACACTTTTTAGGGGTTGAGATTTCAGGGATCTCCAACCTGTGGCAGATGGGCCACACGTGACCCAGGATGGCTATGAATATGGCCCAACACAAAATCTTAAATCTACTTAAACATTATGAAATTATGACCTTTCTTTTGCTCATCAGTTTTCATTAGTGTTTATATACTTAACTTCTCTTCTTCCAGTGTGGTCCAGAGACGCCAAAAAGTTGGACACCCCTGCTCCAAGTCATAATAGGCTGGAATATAGACCGTTACTGTCTTTTATATAAGTTAGGTGGCACATTTGCCTAAAGATGCGCATGTTATTAAAGTAAATAAGAAATTTTGGGAAGGTAATAATAAATAAGATAGAGCAGTCGGCCTGAGGAAGAGAGGCACATAGTGGTGACTAGGGATATGGTGAAAGACTTTATTGAGAAATTAAATACTAATGAATCACTGGATCCAGATGGCATCCACATGAATGTTATTAAGGAAGTCAAAGTGAAATTGCTAATCTTCTAGCAAAAATATAACTTGTTGCTAAGCTTGGCTTACCCACTCGAGGATTGGAAATGTAATGTAACACCAATTTTTAAAGAGATGATCCAGGGGGAACCTAAGAAATTATAGGCATTTTAACTTAACATCTGTTTCGAGAAACTGATGGAAAATCTGATTAAAAACATGAATTTCTAAGCACAAAATAAGAAGGGTCTCTCTAAAGTACTGCCATCTTTTGTGGCGCTTCCATGCAGGGTGAGAAGAAACACCCTGTATACAAAGCATCTCAGAGGGATTTTGCAGCAAGGTGTCCATTGGTGGTGGAAATAGTGATGGGGCAGCAGCAGTCGCCTCCTTCAGATGACAGGTGTGCTTCTGACGTATAAGTGGAGATACAGCTTGAAACTGTGTCTCCATCACACAGCGAAGGAATCTTAATGAGATTCTCAGGGCAGATGGTTTCTACAGGGAATAATGGAAACCAACCATATTTCAGGTGCCTTTGATGCTTAAAAGAGATGCAACTTGAAACATCTGGAACTCATCTATTAGGCAATAATTCTTATCACCTTACGGAGCACTATGAGTAAGCTACATTTTTTTCTCCCCTCCCCACCCAGTTTTTAGATGTAACTCTCCTAACTAGAGATCTGCACGAATATTTGAAAACTTGAAATTCGATCGAATTCAGACATTAGAATTTGAATCGAATGTCTATACGTTCAAATTGAACATTCAAACGAATTTTTGAATCTTTTGAATCATTCGTACTAATTATTCAGATATTTGTATGTGTACGGATACATATGCATTACATACGTATCCGTACACATCTTATTTGTATCCGTACACATTTGTACGGATACACACAGGATGAAAACGGGATGCATACGGGATAAAAACAGGATGCGTACAAATGCGTAAGGCTTGCATACAGATGCATAGAGATGCATACAGACACACTGTCGAATCTTCCAATACAAATCAAATATTCATACGAATAGATGCAAATGTATTCTATTCTAATCGAATGTGAATACATTCAAATTTTAAATATTAGAATCTATTCAAATCTTTGGATCATGCACACCCCTACTCCTAATTCCTATTGTCTCATCTTTACAATGATTTAATCATTTCAAACTTGAAATTCATGAATAATGAAAAACTGCTGTCATTCATAAATTATCTAGAGCAATTGTTCTATGGCCCTCCAGATACTCCTGAACAGCGTCTTGCAGCATTCTGCACCCAGCATGGAACATTTAGAATTGTTGTTCAGAAACATCTGGAGAGCCACAGTTTGAGAACTATGGCTCTAGAGTTGGAATTAATAGTGAAATGCTCAGTTTTCTCTAACACCAAGTTGCTCATTGTAGTAAAAACAAAACAAAACAAAAAGTCTTGTGAAATGCACCAAAATGAACTTTCCAAACTTGGGGAATAGGTGTCAAAATAACGCAGTTCAGTGTGAGTTCCTCAGAGCAGAAGTCATAATTATATATGTACTCTGACGAGACTTTAGTGTGGACATGAGAAAGGTCTTGAAGCCATGGATGATATCTCTCAACAAAAATGATTACCCATTGTGTGACATCTGGGAGATGGTTGAGTTCCATCTTAGATGTAAGTAGGAACAGAACAGACAATGATATAGTATCATTTTCACTCCATAAGAATGTGTGTCTCTCTATGCATGCATAGGCAATATTTATCCTTAGAATGAATGAATATCCTTAGAATACATTAATGGTTTTGAGTGTGAAATATTCAGAAAATGTAGAATCCTTAATATCTCTGCCTAATGATTGGGGACCCATTGTAGACTTCCTGTGCAAAAAGGCAAATGTGGCACTGGTGGGATCTGAAGAGTAGGGGGGTTTGTATTTTAAAAAAGTGAAGTTTAGTATTACTTAGAGCGAGTTATAAAGTGAAAATACTTTCAATTATTCAGGGTGAGATCAGAGGTCACTTTTATACTTTTTAGTTTGCTTTTAGTTTCTGTCCGCTTTGTTCATGTTTTTTTCTGGTTTTTCTTAATATTTTGTTTATTGTGCTTCATGTGGTTTCATGACTTTTTGAAAACTCCAACAAAATCCTATTACAAAAAAAGATAAAAATTCAGAAAAGGACAAGTAAAATTATTAGGGGTGCTAAGAAGGAATGATGATACTGTGCAAATGTTGGAAAACGTGTAGGCCTTATTGCAGGATATATCCCAGAATATGGCCTAGTGCCAAAATGGCCTCAGAGTCTGTAACTGATTCAAGAAAGATGATTCCATTCTAACAGTCATAAATAGGAACATACTCCTAAATATCTTTTATCAGGGCCTGAAACTTTGTAGTGATGCCATCAGATAGCTTTTCATCATACTGAAACTTAATGTACTGAAGAAAGGAACAGTGATAAAACAATTGAATCAAAGGAAATAAATGCATACCCAGTGCTAAAAATACCTTCCTGTCTCTTCTCCTAAACATGCAGGGAGCTGGCACACTCTTAAACTCTTTTGGTGATGCATACTGTGTATCTCTGTGGAAAATGATAGATTGGTACAACAGTGCTGTGTGGTCACTGATGTGCAGGTGTTAAAGGATTAGGAGACAGACTTTGGACTTAATACCACACAGGCACTTAGAGTTTTAGCTGTAATATTAGGGAGGTTCTTCATGACAGGAGAACCTGTGTCCTAAACAAAGAGCACTCTATGTTCTTTGAGGTACTGTCACTCCTAGTAGTCTATTGGTGTTTTTCCACTGTCACTAGAAGTACCCATTAAGTACCCATTAATGGGTATGTAATAGCATTTTTGTACCCATTAATGGGTACTTAATGGGTACTTCTCGTGACAGTGGAAAAACACCCTCTGTGTGCTGTTCACATGCCTGCCACTACTTTGGGGAAAGGGAACACTGAAATTTTGTTCCTTGGTTCAGGGTTTCTGCCTGGGGTCCTATTAGAGAAAACAGGTAGTAACTGTGGAAGCCAGCCTTTTTCCTGTGCTCTTTGATTAGGGCTTCACCATACTGCACAGGTCCAGGTAGTATAGTGCTAGTAAATGACTCTGGAGTGCTGTCAGAGTTAAATCCCGTTCCAGCAACAGGTAGAAAATCTCAGTTTCTGATTTGTACTTAGGCTAGGACATGTGGGGACGCTTTCCCCATTCACACACAGGCAGGTAAGATAATGTGTCTCCACGCATTCCTACCTGCCTATGTGCAAATGGGGAAAGTGTCCCCACATGTCCTAGCCTGAAAAGACCAGCACAGGGGTGGGACCCCACTCCCAGGCCTGTCTGCCATTGGGTCGAATGGGCCTGCAGCTGTCGGAGACGGAGTGTGTGCACTATTAAGGGCTCTACACCCTGAATGCGTGTGGGCACTCTGGGACAGGCTGGAGTGGTTCCAAATGGAACCGCCCACCCAGAGGAGCAAACGCTCCATCCCAGGGCGTCCTTCACACGTTCCAACAGCCCTCGTGGAATAGGCCTCTGGTTTTATATTTGTGCTCTGTCCTTCTTCAGAGATAATTCATTCCATCTCCTGAACAGAGGTTAAAGTTCTAGACTGGAATTGATTCAAGGACCTGTTTATACCTGAAGCACAGACGGAGCCATCTGCACTTTAAGTGCTAGTGAAATCCCATCCAGGACCACCAGCTCTTGAAGTGTGGATGGCCAGGCCCTGGCAGCCTGGATCTCCATGGCAACCTCTGTGGCAACTCCAGCATGCAGGCAGAGATAGCTGTGATGAGGAGGACATGGCACACAGCTGCACAGCTGCAAACACTACACCCACTTGCAGCATCACACCCAGAAGAGGGTGCGAACACTGTTGACCAAGATGCAGAGAAAGTTTTAGTTCTCCACAGCTATCTTAGACCAGAGCAGGCCTAGTGAACTCTTGGATGGGTGTGGCAGTGTGCAGATGGGCCTCAGCAAGGAGTGGACGGAACTGCTCTTCCTGGTAAATGGAAACAGGCCCTACATTCCTGCCTGGTTATGGCAGCTAACTGGGTTACTTTATTCACTTATTGCCTCTTGGTCTAATCTACTTTTAATGGATTATATGAGAGCAAAATGTAGGGAAGGGAAAATTTTTCACAGCCTCAAACTCTCTGTTAGAAAGGTACAGTGTGAGCCAGTTTGGTCTGAGTTGGACTCTTATCTGGGAATACTAGGTTTTGTGAGGAATGCTCTCAAGGACAGTGTGTTTGCCAAGGGACATGATAAGAAGTCTTCAAAGACTTTGTTTCTACTGCGCATGTCAGAGAAATCTTATATGTATTTCCTTTCCTACTTGGAAGGCGTTACCGGGAATATTGTAATTACCGGCTGGGTTTAGGTATATAGATTGTGTGCTGGAAGTGGAAGGTTCGAAGTTCGTCTTGATGGGGTTGTGAAAAGTGGACTTCCTATGCTTCCACATATAAAAGTAAAAGGAATCTTTTCTCTCTGACCCATCTGCTTATTAGGAAACTAATATGAATAGCATTTGCTGTTAGGGTGGCAATTTGTTTTCATAGTGGTTCTGGAATTTTCCTAACAGTTTGATTCCACCTTCCTCCATGAAGCCAGCTGGGTGACCTTGGGCTAGTCACAGCTCCCTCCTGAGCTTTCACAGTCCCACTTACCTCACAGGGTGCTCTGTTGTGGGGAGAAGAATAGAAAGCTTTGTCAGCCACTCTGAGTCCCCTTAAATGGGTGAGAAAAACAGGGTAGAAAAGTCAACTCCTCCTCCTCCTCCCTGTATTGGACTTACACAACGAGGTAGAATTCAGGAAGTTCCCAAAACAGTGAAACTGCATTGCTATATTCTTAATATTAAGTCTTCCATCTCTTACAAGATAAGGGCATTTTCCCCAACCACTGTGAAGTCTGATAATCTTCCTCAAAAGCCTTTATTTTCAATGAAGTAATTTACTGACATCATTTGAAATGGCTCCAGAGGCAGCTTCTGCATCAAAAAATTCTTTGATTTCATTTATTGTCCTTAAATGCTCGTTTTTAAATCTTGTTCTTTGTTAATCTGGGTGCCCTGGTGTTTTAAATCTCTCAAGAATTTTTTTTCCTGGTTTGAACCATTCCTGTGTTGGGCTGATAATATCACACTTAATTATCAGAAACACCTAACTCCAAGTAATGTAGATAAAAAAGTATGTGTGCTCCTACCATTTGTGATGGGAGATGTTTAACATTCCTTCCTTACATTATATCATCTCTCCTTGTACTCACATTAACTTTTAATTTCCTTTCTTCCAATTTATGTTTAGACCAGGGGCGTTTTCACACTTCCTGTCTGCTGGATGGGAAAGGAGCACAATTAACCAATGTTGACTAGTGCTAGCACTTGGACGCTAGTCATCTTTGGCCATTCCCTTCCCCGGGGTCAGATACTCACCTAATTCAATGCAGGGCCCATTCCTCTGCTGGCTGCTGCCATTTTGGCAGCGGCACCCTCTGCGACTGCATGTGTGTCAGCGCCGTTGCCTTGATGATGCTGGTGCTCTGTGGTCAACCACATGCTTGCATGGCATCACAACCAACTCTGGAGTAGCAGCAAAAGTGAATGGTCATGCTGCTGGATGCTTCAAGTAAATGCCTGGTTAACATTGGTTAACATGTGGAGCATGATTTCATGTTTGACACCTAATCAGTGATTAGTGAACTTCTGGGGAGGGTGGGCACATTTGAAGGCTATGACAGTCTGCTTTGCCCAGGAGTTCACTAATTATGCATAAGAGGCCTTAGTGTAAATAGGTTGTAGTGTAAATAGTGCTTTCCTCACCTGTAGATTCCAGGACTGATCAGCCTCAGCTCCTATGTCCATTGGATGAGTTTGCTGACAGTTGCAATCTAAGGCTTTTCCGCACTGCAACGCGTTCCAAACAGAACGCGTTCAGGCGGGAAGCTTAAGACAGCTCCGGGCGCTTTCACCGTTCACACACAGGCGCGCCGGAACGCGTTCCGGCGCGCCTGTGTGTGAACGGTAAAAGCGCCCGGAACTGTCTTGGCCGGCAAAGGATGGCCAGGGGCGCGGAGACAGCTGCGGAGGCAGATCGGCAATCAGCTGATTGTCAAACAGCTGATTGCCAAACCTGCGCCGGCGGGGGAGGCGGGCCCACGGCTGTTCGGGAGCAAGAAGCAAGCGCGAATCCTTCTCCTCCCGAACGCCTGAGGGCAGTTTGTCCGCGCCCGAACGCATGTAGAGCACTTCAAAGTGTTCTACATTTGGAACGCGCGAGAGACAGCTCCGGATACGTCGGATCGCAAGCCCCGCGGCGGCAATGCGTTTGCCGCGTTCCGGGCTGTCTCCCGCGCGTTCCAAACACCCCCATGCGAAAACGTCTCTAGCCTCATCTGAAAGGAGTATACTGCTCTCTCATTAAAGTTGGAGAAAAAAAATAAGATACAAACAGAAAGTTCATTAATTAAGTTGGTTACATGTAAAATTGTGTGTATTTACTTTCTGCATGCAGCCCTAGCATGGTATAGGAAAGAGCCCAGGGAACCCCTTTATGCATGTTCTGCCCTTTTCTGGCATGGTTTTCCTCACGGGATGGAATGTAATCCAGGATAGGAGATCCAAGATAACATCCTAGTGCAGTTCACTGGTAGACCCCAATGTCAAAGTCTTCTAATGTACTTGGGGTGGTTTACTAGACCATAGAGGTATGGTTTCGTATTCCATGGGGAACCCACTTCAGTGGTACAGCAAAGTGTGGTACCAAAATTAGCCTACTGGGACTCTGAAGACCAGAGGCCTATTCACACTATAGCCCCTAGTAAAGAAGTAATGACCCTCTGGTGAACAGCATCCACACGTGTTGGAGGCTGTAACAGACTGTGAGGCTGTGCCCACCCTCACCAGAAGTTCACTACTCAATGATTAGGTGTTTACCAGACACGTTACCTGAAGTGTCTGGGGCAGGAACATTCATTCTTCTTCTGGCACTCCAGGGTCATTTGAGGTGACATGTGAGCCCATTGGCACCTCAGATGACCACAGATGGTGCTGAAGCATGGACAGTCACAGAAGGTACTGCAGCCAAAATGGTGGCGTCCAGAGGGGGGCTGGGCCCCAGATTGAATAAGGTAAGTACTCAATCGCAGGGGGAGGGAACAGCAAAAGTTGACTAGCACTCCTAGCATGAGCATTAGTCAACATTGGTTAATTGCACTCCTTTCCCGACCAGCGGACAGGAAGGGAAGCATGAAAGTGCTCTTGGTTTCGTATTTCATGTGGCACCAAAATGAGCCCACTGGGACTCTGAAGACCAGGTCCCCACCACACTCTGTCCACAGGCCAGGGGAGAAACTCTGAAGGCTGGGAACAAAAGCTGCTGGATCAGGACACAGCCTACCAAGTCCAGCATGCTGTCTCGCACCAATTTTAGCCATCTCATGCGAAAGACGAAGGCAATATCTTGACTTGCTCTCCATCCCCTGCAATAATAACAGTTTTATATCCCAGAGTTTTCAGCTTGACACAACTGTGGATTCTCTCAGTTTCATCTATATCTACTTCCCCTTCCTTCTCTTCCTTTTGCACAGAACACTAATTTGAAAATATGTTTGGGTAATTTCTTCTCCCTTCAAAATTGTTTATAGGAGCTATCAGTCTGGAGACGCCCACACACTTCGGCTGCATGTCAGGTTTTGCCATCAAGTCTCATTACTAATATTTAGTTTATTAATTTCTAATGTTTGAGATTGTCAGATTTATATTTTTGAAGGCTACGTTCTGTTCCCATACCGGATTGCTTCTAAATCTTGCTGCCTTTCCATTCATGGCCCTGGCAAATTAGTTATGTCAGTTCAGCTTATAAGGAGGCAATCTATTTATTTAAAACATTTTCTTATCTTGTCTTAAAAGTTGTAAAAAGATGCAGGAGCAAAAGTATCTTGTCATATCTTATTTTCTACTCAAGAGATTCCATGTACACTTTAAATACTAGTTAATTAATTCAGGCATAATGTTCTATCTGGTTCAGTCTAACAAAATCACAGGAACAGCTGCAAAGAAGGGTGCTATATAGGCTGTGGCATTACAACAGGAACTAAGGTACTGTTTCTGCACAGTCTTTGAGGATCTTGCATCTGTTGCTGTGATATATAGACCTCTGTACTGGGGCTTATTTTGAATTATATCCTGGAATAGGGACCTGCCACTTGCCTGTTAGTGAAGATTATGGCAGATCCTTTTTCCAGGATATAATCTGGAATAAAGCCTAGTGCAGAAAACACCATAGTGTCTGTTACCAGAGCAGGCTCTGGGAGGTGTAAGGAGTGAGGGAGTCCAGTGCCTTTGCAAAGACTGATAAGAATATCTGCAAATTTTGTAGCTTAAAAGGAGAGTGACGAGCCTGTGATGGTCACTGAAAACAGTGTTTAAACTATTCTTGCTTTACCTTTACTGCACATGCCAAAAGGTAAATCTCATATGTATTTCTTCTCCTTACTGTGAATAAGTTAGATGCAAATTAACTTTGGAGGGTTGGAAGAGGCATTATTGAGAAGATTGTAAACTTCCAAGCTGGATAGGGGATAAAAGGCAGAATGTAGTGTGAAAGAGTTGGAACTTGTCCTGATGGGATATCTGAAAGGCAGCTTACTGTATTGCAGTACAGATAAAAGAAATTTCTTTGTCTCTAGCTTATTTCACTAAAATCCACATAGATGGAAGAAAGCTGATAGAGCAGCATTTTTTCCTAAAAGAGCCACAGCCACTTAGGGAACATTCTGACTGGAAGATGCCAGAGGCTGGCCCATTCCCCAGCACCAAAATGGCACCAGGCTAGCATGCTAATGGGAGAACACTTGAAAGAGGTCTACCAAGCATTCCATGTAGTTCTAACAGAAGATACAGATGATGCAGGTGCTGGGAAAAATATTCCTTCCTTCCTTCCTTCCTTCCTGTTACAAGTGGGACATTGTCAGCCAGTATAAGTGCAGAAAGGGTCCTAGAAGCACCCTTTGGCTCATAACCAGTAGCTTTTTTTAAAAAAAAAATCTGCAGCCTGTTTTCTTAATCAGCCTCCGGGACAGTGTCTCCATTACACAACGAAGGCATCTTAAGTGGGGCCAGTCTCCAGTTCTTCAAGTGGAGGCCAGCTGCCCTGAGGGCCTGACTAAACTAAACAATAAAGACTCAGTGAGCCAGTTTAGTCTAGTGGTTAAGGAGCTGGACTCTTATCTGGGAATACCGGGTTCAATTCTGCCCTCCCCCATGAAGCCAGCAGATGACCTTGGGCTAATCACAGCTCTCTTCTGAGCTCTCACAGCCCCACCCACCTCACAGGGTGTCTGTTGTGGGGAGAAGAACAGAAGCTTTGTCAGCCGCTTTGAGTCCACTTAAATGGGTGAGAAAAGCGGGTTGGAAAAGCCAACTCTTCTTCTTCAGGCCTTGTCTGCACATGGGGCTCAAAATGTCTTTTTTTGGGGAGGGAGGTTTGCAATCCAGCCACCTCCACACCTTGAGGGTTCATGGAGGGACTTCAGTCACCCTCCAACACACATACAGTTCAGTGCACGAAAAACATCTCTGAAGCTGTTTCTGGTACACACAGCTGTGCCCTGTCCATGGTAGAATGGGTCCCATTTCCATACAGGCCTCCCTTGAGCTTCGGGTTGCCACTTCGGTCCCCAGCCTCTCCCTGGAAGTTGGCATAAGGGCTGAGAGCCCCTCCGAATGCAGTCATGAAGACTTCAAAATGGCTGCCTCAGGAACAGCGGTGTTGTTTCAAAGATTTCAAGATTCTGGCCTGATGGTGGTGGGATTAGAGAATCCTACCGTAATGATGCCCCTTTTCTCAGCCATCAAGATATGGCCTCAGTTCTTGACAGTAGGTTGCTGTTGGTTAAGGCTAGCAGAGGCATTTGCTGTTTGAGTCACGATTTGACTGAAAAGAACGGATAAGTTTAAGAAAATTGCCATCCTGAGGATATCCGTGAAACACCTCTTTACTGAAACTGCTGCTGAAGACAATCCTGCTGCAGGCTGTTAGGAAGTATCTAGGGTAATGTCAGACATCTGATTAATATGGTAGCTTGCTGTTCTAAAATAATAAGCAGAAGTCATAGCAGCAATGCAAGCAGCAGTATTTGAATCAAATAATTCCAGAACATCGGCAGAATACAGCTTTAAATTGGCATGGCTGGCTGAAGCATTAAACTTAATAGAGCCTAAATTTCTAGTGGAGCGGCTGAAGTTTAGTGGTTAGAATAAACTATCTGAAAAGCAGAGGGGTGGCTGTTCAATCCCTAGCTGCTTCCTGAAAGTAGGGAATGACAACCCACTTCTGTAGTGGTGCCTACTGAGGGCCCCAGGAGTTGCTCACGACTCTGTGGTACCCACCATCAGCAGCATCAACAACTTTTTTTTAATGTTTTCTTTTAGAATTTCTGCAAACTGTTAAAAAGAAATGTTTGTTAAAAGTTTACTAGTAAAAATGCTTAATTGAGTAGTACGGCCGTTAAAAGTATAAAATATCACACTGGGCTATAATGAGATCAAAGATTAATGTATCAACTGTGTTTTTTCATGCTAGGTGTGCGTGTGGGGTGGGGGTCGTTGACCTACGTAAGGCCTCTTAGGCTGCATCCAAACACCCCCTATAAGGAGTGAGTTTCAGGACATAGTGGCTATACCCCAGGGGTATGGATACCCTCTGAAGTTGATGCATCATCTCCCTTGCCTCAGGGGTGAATTCAGGGTCACAGATTGGAAGTAAAGCTAATGACCCACCCTGAGTTCTTCTCTTCCTGGATCTAAAAATATCCTCCATGGACATGGCTACTCTGCTATTATTTCTTTGCACCTTGACAACATGGCCACAGTGCTGTCCTTGTGTGTCTTGGTGATGCATGATCTGAACAATTCAACCACCATTAAATTCCCAGATGGACTTGCCTCCAACTTCATGCATGAGTAGTTGACTGTTTCAGCCTCCATGCTTGCATATTTAAAACTAAATGTCCTCCCCCCCCCCGAAAAAAAGGTCTAAAAAGTGCTACAGCTGGAAAACCCAAGACCCATGCTGGGTTTTCCAACAACAATTAAAAGTGCTTTTTAGGGGCAAAAAACCCGGTCCATGGTGGGGTTGCCTATGATACACGAAATGACCCCATCACGGCAGGACTGTAATGGTGCTATAGAGATCCCATCTGGATGCAGCTTGGCACAGAAGGCACCTACAGGCACATCTCTGACTGCCATGAAAAGTTTACCTCCCCAGTGAATAGTGTGATTGCTGTTACAGGGACCTTGATATTCAGAATATAGTTTCCTGCCTTCAGCAAAAATGCCTTGATTCTCATGTTTTTGGGCACCTCGACACTCCAAAATGGGAATAGTTGATGTAGTATTGAGTTGCTACACATCAGGCATGTTATACATACATTTCCCAGCATATGAAAATAAACAGTTCAGTGTAGCCTAAAGTTGAGCTTCCTTTACAAACATGAGATGGCTTTGACTAGAGTATATGTTCGTTTTTCTTTCCATTAAATGTTTCTTGTTGCTTCCTGTAGTTCCTGATTGGGGTTGGGGAAGCCTTGAGGGAGGGTTAGCTCTTCATGGGGTTGAACTGAAGATGATCATAAAGCTCTTGAAAATGGGGTCATATATTCTGTCCATCTGCTTTCTCAATCTTCAAAGGTAGAAAATCAATTATTCTGTTAGAAAGAGAAGATTCTGCTGGAATCTATTACAATGTTGGCTACATATTTTAGCATTATCAGTAAATAACATTATCAATGATGTTAAAAGATCAAAGAATAGAGGACTTAAAAACTTTTTCTGTGAGTTTGCATTTGATTTGTTCTATGTCTGCTCACATTTTCTGCTTTGAGGTCAAGTATACATTTTGTATTCAAAGATTTGGTGGAATCTACAGATATTCCTACCAGTTAATGGTATACAGTACTTACTGGATTTGGGTTTTTTAAGTATGCCTATTTCCACTTTTTTTTAAAAAAAGTAACAAACAACATATCTCTGTATTCAAAACAAAGCCTAATGAAATGTATTGTGGAATTTTCTGGAAATATGGACACAAGAAAGCTGCAGACAAGAGGAGAGACAGTTTATAGGAGAACATTAGAGTGATTTGCACATGTAAGCAATCTAGGGAGTCAATGTGTTTATTTCTGCTGCATTCTGGGAGGAAGCATGGAGCTGCTGCACTGATTGGTGGATAATGGTGAACCGCATGCCTAATAGCATGCAAATTTGTAAGTTTGAATTTACCACTTGAAGAGCATTGGAAGGATTTTGGGTTATTTTATTAATTTCAGAAGAGGATATCAACTAGATTCTAGGCAACATGGAAGAGGAAAGGAACTCTATAGTCATTTGCACTGGATGTACTCCTGCCAAAAGAGAATCTAATCTATACCTGTCAGAAATCCAAGTTTGTGTCCCTGCTGGAAGAAAAAGTATCTACTTCGAAGCTCATCAGGGAACAGGAGATCTTCCTTGATCAAATGGATAAACTTCTTCAGAATGGCCAAATAAAAAATCCCAGAGAATCAGCAGAAACAGAGGAATGGAAACATGTTGCTCAAAGAAGCAGAAGATCAGGAGATGATCAGCATCTGTACAGCTCAAGAGAAGATACCAGGTTCCCATGCAGAAGAACAATGAGGAGGTATATAAAGGTGTGGCAGTCCTGTCCATAGAGAATAGTTTGGTAAACACCCAGATACCTCTTGAATGGAGAAAATGAAGAGTTGCCTTGAAGAAGAATAGGAGACTGATGGTTGTAGGAGACTACTTATTGAGAGGAATAGGGGTGACTCTGTTCAGATCTGACATGACCTCATGAGAGGTATATTGTCTTCTTGGTGCACAAATAAAATATGTGACTAATAGGCTTCCAAGACTCTTCACTCCTACAGACTACTATCCATTCCTAATAATACATGTAGGGACAAATGATACAAGAAGGAATTTTGCAACAATCCACAGAGACTTCAAGGGCCTTGGCAGGAAAGTGAAGGAACTGGGAGCACAGGCTTTCTTCTATCTTTCCTCTCAGTAGACGGTCATGGAACAAGAAGGTGGAATGGGATTCTAGATAAAAACAACTGTCAACCTCAATTGTGCTATCAGCAAGGATTTCAATTTCTAGACATGAAGTGAGTTACTTATATGAAGGACACCTTGCAAGAGATGAACTGCATCTTACAAAGAAAGGACATTTTTGGTGAGAGCTTTAAAGTAGAACAAATGAGGAAGGGAAGTAAAAGGCCAGAGAAAAACAAACAACTGATGAATACAAATGATGGCTTCATACTACCAGAAGCAGAAGGAAAGAACAGAGACAAAGACAAAAAGATTGGAAGGAGACTACAGGAATCAAGCTGGTCAGGAGTACCTGTCACAGGCTAAGATGCTTCTATATCACCTTAGTTTCTGACAGGCTTCAGAGTCATAGGCCTCACTGAACCTTGGTGGCATGATACACACAATGGAAACACAGAGCTCAAAGTCTGACCAAGGTCTAACTAAGTAAAGTGAGAAAAAGATGTGATAAAAGTATGAAACAGAAGTCTGATAGAACTCATTTGCCATATAAATAATTTTTTCCACACTCATTGTTCCATGCTAGGGGCCTCCCCTCCACACACTGGTGTGGGATAGGAGAAGCGCTTCTCCCTCTTAGTGTGCTCTGTTCACACAGTAGGGAGAATAAACCAAGTTAGAGAACTAAAAATGGCACCTTGTCCAGTTTACCAGTAGACTTGACAACATCTACTGGTACTCAGCTAGTCCGGGAACAACAGACCATGTTCCTGGCCTTCAGAGGTTCTGGTGCTGGCTCCAAAATTGGTGCAGCCTTTAGAGCTGGCAGTGGAGGCCGATGTGGAATGGGCCCATGAACCACGCCAACAGCATCCTGTCCTGGAATACTTAAAGTAAGTGCAGGAAAGGGGGAAGCGTATGTATTTCTTTCTAATATGTCTAAGATGGGTGAACTGATGAAATTTTGCTTCTCACCAATACAGGTTATCCATTTTTACATCAGCTTTTTTTTTCAAATCAATTTAAACCCTTCTTAAATATGCATTGTTTATAGCAAAAATTCCCTAATCTACATATTTATGGAAATGGTATTTGGTGTAGGTTCACGTTTATCTGTTCGCCTCTTTCTACATATCTGAAAATATATTTAGTATAGATAATTGCATCTCAAAACACTATGATTTCCCAATCGATTTGTGTTTTGCCAGTTTTGTACAGTCATATTTTAAAGCAAATTGCCACCCCATTAAGATCCTTCAAAACAAGCCAGAATATAACTTGCTCTCACAAAGAGCTGTTTTTCCAGGAACTATCAGTGCTAACTTCATGGTGTACAACTGAAATAAGCAATGGATCAATGAACAAAATATACTACACTGACCCATGAAAACAGTGTTGAGCTGTGGGGTTTGGACAGCAGCTAATATAGTCTGTTTCACTCCACAATGTTTTGAAAGAACAAAATGCGGTAATAGGCTTTGATGTTGATTCCTTTGCGTGGAGAAGTTTCCTTTCTAATTTGCATACATCCTTATCCATAACTAAATAGGTCCAAGCCTTTTGGGCTAATCAGGTTAAGCTTTACTTGCAAGTACTCAGTGAATTTGCACAAGATCCAGAGACTTAAACATCCTTGGAGCAGGGTTAGATGATTTGCAGGAAAGCGATTTCAGCCTGATGAGTATGCAAAGACATCTCCTTAATTGGGGTGCCACTGGCATACATGCCACTAATAACGAGTTCAGGCAGTGGCACAAGGCTAAATAGCATTTAACTAGGTGTGAAATAGGAGAGAAGCTTTAATCTGAGACCATTTTTGAAAGGAAGTGCGCCTGCATAGTATAGCAAAAATCATGAATAAAAGAAGAGATACAGGAAACAAAGGCACCTAATGGATCTTGAATCATGCATGCCTACATTGACTATATGACAGAATTCTTAGCAGCAATTAAGCAAAGAGGAAAATCAGGTGAAATAATTCTTTATGAGGTTTTGCTGAATTAAACGTTGGTTTTAAAGTGGAAATAATTCAGAACATGGAAGCCATCCCTGCTTACAGAAACGAATGGTTTCCAAGATTCAAGACACTTAAGTTATTTTTGGTAGGAGGGGAGAACCAATTATGTTTGTGCTGGATTGCAGTAGGCTGCAAATCAGCAGAGACTGAATTACCTTGGTCATACGGCTGAATTCAATGTAGACTAGCATTTGCTCTTGCCTGGTTGGGTGGGGAAGGGTCATGCTGACAGTGGATGGGAGGGAGTTGTCTATCTTTATCACCATCCCAATATTATTTATTTTAAATATCTTTTCCTACTTCTGGGTCAACAAATTGGGGCCTTTGAAGACCAGGAAAAATGATGTAATGGCATGTTATTAAGCTTGTCCTATAGACCGCTACTTTTCATGGTTTCCTTGCTTGAAGCCTTTTTTAAATTAAGAAAGGATACAGACTTTGGGTACATCCACACAGGGACAGAAGCAGCGAAGGGACTTTGCTGCTTCCATCATCCATAATATTCTACCCCAGAAGTCGCTGCGGCATCCCATCACAGCAAGAGCATGTCTGGAAGCACACTTTGTTGTGATTGCCTTGGAAAAGAAACAATGGTCTGATCTGCCTCTTGGGTATCAGCCACCACTGTGTGTCATGAGTGCATATGGAATTATGGTCTTGGAGTATTAGGATGATTCTGCATTAGCTGGTATACCAGACCAACCACCATACTAGAAGCGTTCCTTCTACATGCTGGTGTGGACTAATGGAGGTGGAAGGGAGTAGGGACTTTATTTCTATTTACATTTCTATCCTGCCCTATACCCTAAGGTCGCAGGGTGGGTAAAAGCATTTAAAAACAGACATGTTAAAATAGAGCCATATGTATAAAACAGTATTTCTGTGCATGATGTACACTTAAAATTCTTATGAATTCAGACATTCAAATTCAAATAGAATGTTAGCACATTCGAAGACTGATTTTCAGATTCAAATAAAATGTTTTGATACATCCATATGAAGCCTCATGTGGGATTTGTATGCTATTCATATGCATTTGTATGGGATTTGTATTGGATTGAACATCTGTACCAAATGCGAATCCTGCCACATTAAAAGGGGATCTGTTCAAATGACTATTAATTTTCTTGCATTCGATACAATACAAATCGAATGCAGAAAAAAACATCCACACCCCTAGAAGGGAGGTGTAATGACCCTGGGGAAGGAGGTAAGTAGTTAGTTGTAGTTAGTGGTGTTTTTGTTAGTTGTGTGACTCCTGGTGGGTTGCTGGAAGGGGATACTGAGGGGGCGTGGCTTAGCAGCAGACCCAAGGGTGGGAGCCAATCACTCCTTATTTTGACCAATGAGATTCCGCCAGCAGCCAGGCTGGAAGGCTATTTAAGCCAATAGGCAGTGAGTTAAGGGTTCTTGCCTGGGGAAAATAACTGATTGTGGTTAGGCCAGGGAGAAATGGGCTGCTCAAAACTGTTGCCAGGGAGAGCAAAGTTAGAGAAAGCTCTGTGATAGCTAGAGTGACAGATATTATAGGACTCATAAGCTGGAAGAGAACTAATGTGCTTAAGTTCATAACATTGTTTAAAAGTAAACCTACCTCTGAGAGAGTGTTCACATTCAAAGACCTTTCCTATACTGATCTATGTTGTAATAAAATCATTCTGCTGCTGTTCAGTGAGAGTCCATGATTAACAAAGTAATGCTGGTCAGGCAGTCTGGGAAGTGAACAGAAAGTCAGCGAGCTTTGCTACATTATAGCTTCACTCAGCCAGGGGAAGAAAAGAGAGGTCTTTGGGACCTTTTTGCTGGTGTCAGTTGAGGAAGAAGGGGGTGTGCATGGAAATCACTGCCAGGACTTAGACAAGAGGAATCTCTTTTTGGGGCCACAGTGGTCCAGATGAGGAGCCAGAAGAGCATTGGAGTAGAAGATCCACACAGGAAGCTTTTATTATGCCTGCAGGTCCAGCATGTCAGCCAGTGCAGACATACGCCTCAAGCTGTGATCATATACAGAAAAAAAAAAGCATCTTTGAGGCCCCTCTGAAGTTCTTCGAGATGGGATTGTTCAAATTCCACTCTGCCCCTCCTTCTCCTGAACATTCTGGGCTAGAAAAGGGGGATTAGAGAAGGCTTGGGGACATGATGGCCACACGCTGTGAGGTGCCTCTGGGACGCCCCTTTTGTTATGTCTGAACACAGCCTTAATTCCTTGAGTTGCTGTCCCAAGAAGCTCTGGCTGGCTATTGTGTTAACCTCCTAATTAAATAGATATTTTTCTTCATGGGAATTAGATGTCCTTCATTCTTGAGATGCTTGACAACTGTTCTAAAACAGAACTGCAAAAGGCATTTCCTATTGCAAATCAGGATAACACAGCCGAAAGAGATCAAAAAGCAAGAGCTTACTGTTCTCTCCACAAAGCAGTACCCTGAAGATATCAGTTGCCCAGAAAATATTTGTTATAAACCAAAGCAGATTCTGAGGTTGCAATCCCCAATGTATATATTAGGAAGGAAGTGAACCTTATTAAACACAGTAGGGATTTCTTTTGAGTAAACATGCACAAAACTGCACTGTGAGACAGCGGCAACAATAAAAGTCTCACACAGCTGACTTCTTCAGGCACTTTGCAAAACTTGAGTCTCCAGCTTCAGAAGAGGCAGAGAGTGTCAGAATCCTCAACCAGGTAGTATCTCAGTGTATTTGATCAAGAACAGAGATGTGCACAAACAAATCCACATTTGAAAATTCAACTGAATTTTCGGATGTGCAGATTTTCACATCAAAATGAAAGTATGGACATTTGAATGTCTGGACTTTGAATGGAACAAGCAAAAAACCACAAAAATATGTAGCCACAAATGCGAAAATATGAACATTTGAATGAATGATTCTATGATGATATGAATTGAACGAATGATTCTATGATGATACAATAGATCTTTGACAATGCTTGCAGTTCAGAATCTCCTAGGAGACCAAACTTGTTTCAATAGCGAAACGAACATGATTTCCCCCCCACTTGTGCACATCTGCTCCAGTCATTTACATTTTCTCCTGCTTTCCTTGACTGTATTGTCACTGAGGCTGGATTAAGATGGGGAGGACATAGCAACCCCACAATAGCTCCACTGTCTCCCCATGGAAATGCCTAAAAGCTACAGCTGGAAAACCCAGCGCTGGTTTTCCAGCAGTAGCGCTTTTTTAGGCCATATATATGCATGGAGGCCAAAACAGGCATCCACATTTGTGGAGGTGACTGCAAGCACATCCAGGCATTCTGGATGTCCAGTTGCACACATAAAATAAATATGTGTGTAGCTAGCAAGGGGCTCAATATCCCCCATTATCCCTTGCTAGTGGGTTATTTGTCCAGCATCTGGAGGCAGCCCAAAGTTTAAGCAAATGACTGCACCTATTTCCCCCGAAGCATTCTGGGAGAAAAACACAATAAATGCCCTGAATCGTTTTTTTAATTATTGGAAGAGTGAAGAAAACAAGAATAAGCAGATGAATAGATGTGAGATAGTGGATTTTTGGATGAATAAAACATAAAGGAAAGATGGATGGAGTTAATGATATTCCGCTAATGGCTGAAAGACCAAATTGTTGTTGTTTTCAGTTTTTTTATTTTTTTAAAAAATCACCCCTTTAGTTTGCAAAAGAAATGTGTTTAATTAGGATGGGAATATCCTTTTCTTACAAAGCTCTGGTGAGATACTCTTGAAATTGGGTATGAAGTACAAGCTGGCTGGGATGTAATGAATCTGAGGTCATGCACTAATAAATGTAGTCAGTTTTTATGGAAAGAGCAGCAGAGTTCCAGAGGGAATAATGAGAAACCTAGGAAAAATCGGTAGAATATAGATCTTCAATAGCCATTAACCACAGTATAATCTGGTGACGTAGCAACAAATATCAATTCAGGGTTGACCTGGACAGACTTGGCTGCCCAAGGCAGAAGGATTGATTACAATTTTGAATGAATTCCAAAGATTCAAGAGTAGCACACAGCCAAACCTTGTTTGAAAGCTTTTAGCAAACATTCTCCGCCGGAAAAATTTCATTACAGCAATTGAAAATGAGGGCATGATCACATATACCATTGGCAGTACCATATAAATATAAATAAATAAATAATTGCAGTGGCATGATTGTTGATTATTCTCAAGGCAACAAAGATGCTGCCTTGCCACTATAACTGGTAAACTACTGTACATTCTGGGATGTACTGATGGGAGCTGAGATTTCTGTGACAGATCCTGAAAAGGATCTTGGGGTTCTGGTGGACAGATCATTGAATGTGTCAACCGAGTGCACAGAAGCAATGAAAAAGGCAAATTCAATGCTAGGGGTAAGTGGAAAAGGAATAGAAAATAAGCATTATTTTGCTTCTTTATAAATCTATTGGGAATATCATTCACAATTCTGGTTACTTTACCTCAGAAAAAAAAGATATCCTATGGAATTGGGAAAAGGGAAACCAAAATGAACAAGGGGCTGTCTTTACAAGACCAGACTGCAACATCTAGGCCTATGGAATTTACTATCTATCTATCTATCTATCTATCTATCTATCTATCTATCTATCTATCTATCTATCTATCTATCTATCTATCTATCTATCTATCTATCTATCTATCTATCTATCTATCTATCTATCTATCTATCTATCTATCCCACCCTATACCAGAAAGTCTCAGGGTGGGTAACAATCTTTAAAACAACACATTACAAACCAATATATATTAAAAACAATAATATACCAAAAAACACTTAAAAGATTTAGCATATTTAAAACAATTTCCCAAATATTAAAATAATAGTTTCTGCAGTGAGGTGAAAGTATAATCACATCAGCCAAAGGCCAGCACAAAGAGATGCATCTTCACTGCCTTCGTGAATATATACAGAGGAGCACCACACTTCAAAAAGGATATTGTGGAACTAGAGAAGGTGCAGAGAAGGGCAACCAGAATGATTAAGGGTCTGGAACACCTCCTTTACGAAACCAGGCTGCAACGTCTAGGCCTCTTCAGTCTGGAGAGACGTCGTTTAAGAGGGGACATGATTGAAGTATATAATATTATGCACAGTATAGAAAAGGTGGATAGAGAAAATTTATTTTCTATATCACACAACACTAGAACCAGAGGGCACTCTATGAAGCTGATGGGTAGGAGAATAAGGTCTGACAGAGGGTCATTGGCTTATGGAATGTGCTGCCGGAAGAGGTGGTGACAGCTACCAGTCTAGATGGCTTTAAGGTAGGGTTAGACAAATTTATGGACGACAGATGTATCAATGGCTACTAGAACGAATGCCTAGATGGATCTTTCAGGCTGGGGGGGGGAGGAACTGGGGCGCTTCTATGGCCATCTGCTTGGACTCGAGAGCAGGAGAAGGTTTGTCCTTGTCTCTGCTTGAGATGCCCATGAGCATTTGGTGGGCCACTGTGTGGGACAGGATGCTGGACTAGATGGGCTGTGGCCTGATCCAGGAAGGCTTCTCTTATGTTCTCTTATGTTCTTAGGAGCACGACACACCTCAAGGGGGAGACTACTCCAAAACCTGGGGGTCATCACTGAAAAGGCCCTTTCCGTACCAGGAGAAGTGATGACAGCAATCAGCCTGCTTAGCTTTGAAACAGACAAATTAGTGGAGGACTGTTGTATCAATGGCTACTAGAATTGTTGCCTAAATGCTGCTTCCTGGTTGGAGACAGGGAGGTTACCTCTAAAGGCAGTTTGTAGAAAGTTGAGGGCAAGCAAAGGTTTTGTTTTGTCTTCTGTCTTGAAAATGCCCAGAAGCAATTGCTGGCCCACTGTGCAAAGTAGATGGGTTGTCATCTGATCCAGCAGGGTTTTTTGTATATTCTCATGTGAACTTTTGAACTACCTCCTTCCACTATTTTCCAAAACTAAAACCACAAAACAGACATTTATGGCTTTCCCATTTATTAATGCTATGTGGCAATGTTCTTCTGAGGGTCCAATGGTGGAAGGCAGGCTTCAGAGTTGAGTCTTATGCTACAGTCATCTGTAAAAGGTGCTCTGGAAATTCTCCCTTTCAGGCAGTTTCCACACACATATTTTCAAGAGAAACAATCATGGACATGCACTTCTCTATAAGGGTGTGCACGAATGCAATTTTTGACATTCAATTTGAGTAGAATATTTGAATGACCGAATTTGTATGAATAGAGAAAAAAAATGCATGTATTAAAATGTGAACCAATTTGAATACATTCATATCTATTTGTATGAATATTTGAAGTGAATTTCAACAACGTGTATGTATCCGTAAGCATCCATACACATCCGTTTTTATCCTGTACACATCCCATTTTATCCCCTATGTATTTATACAGATGCGTATGGATACGAATAAGATGCGTATGGATACATATATAATTCATACGTATTAATACGCATATAACAGTCTGAATTTTTCAAGTAAATATTTTGAAATATTCGTATTCATTTGAATATTAAAAAATGAATGTCTGGATATTTGATTCGAAATGGAATGTCTGAATTTGTCCTAATTCGATCGAATAAATAATATTTTGAATATTCTTGCACATCTCTACTTGGCTATCATACAAATATTTTCAAGATGAACAAACAGGGAAGCATTTAATAGGACGTCCTGTCTTATATAGGTGTGACTGGGGCCATTAAAAGGCTTCATGCTGATCAGGAAGATTAGGCCACAAAGAAGCTTTACTGTCTGATTTCCAGGTGGACATTTGGTCCACCTCTGGCAGATGTTCTGGCTAGCCTGGAGCTTTGTCTTAGACCTCTACACATTTGGAGGTAGACCTCCCACCTCTGGGGCAAGGAGACTCCATCCATCCGTAAGGAGAGGCACATGTGGATGGAGTCTAGGACGTCAAAAACAATATGAGGAAATGAGTAATTTTTTCTTCACTTGGCACTGAAAGGATGCAACTGATATGATTCAGGTTGACTGTAGGGGTCAGCAATAAGAAAGAAGTATAGGGTGTTTTGCCACTGAGCTCCTTTAATCTGGATCTAAGAAGATCCAGATCTTAGGAATGGGTACTTCCCTTAATCCGGATCTAGTAGATCTAGATTAAGGGAAGTACCCAATTTGTTTTCATGGGTGGTCTAGCACCCAATAGCAATGGGTGCTAGCCTGCCTGCTGTGGAAACACCAGAGCACCCATTTGCAAATCCAGATCTACTTCCTGTCACCCCAGGTGTTTTGGGTGACAGGGGGTGCAATCTCTGAAGTTGCCTTTGAAAATTAGCAAAGGCTCTGCAGAAAACCCCTTGTGAGAGCAATGCCACTGTCAAGCATTCCGGAGGATCTTTGAAGTTAGTGGCAGATTGCTCTGGAGCCGGCTCTCGCAAGGGTTTTTTCTGCGGATCCTGTGCTAATCTCCGAAGGCAATTTTGGAGGGATTTCAGAGCTGTCTTCGGAGGGACTCCAAAGTCTTGAGTTTGGGGCACCCCCCCATGGGTCCCTGCCCCCCCCAAGCCTCCTCTAGACCTCATTGCCAAACTGTAGTGGAAACAGACTCCCTACATTCTAGATTTGATGGCTGAAGACCCCATTGTAGACCCCTTTAATGAGGTCTACACGAAATCTGGATTATAGGTCCTGAAGGACCCATATGATCTGGATTTCCCTAGCTGTGGTGGAAATTAATGGGGTCTGTAGTGGAAATGGGGTCATCTGGCTCTCAGCCAAATGGGTCCTTAATGGGTGTTTCAATGGGTGCTTAGTGTTAGTGGAAAAACTCTCATAAATTCATGCAGTTGTTTCCTTAATGGAGTAGTAAAATGACCCTCACAAAACCACTTCAAAAATTAGACTAATCTGGAGATGTTTAAAATATATCAAGGGAGCAATGCTGCTCATGGGATATGGATTAGAAGCATAATTCTAATTTCTACACAAATTTTAGATGTGCATTTTCCCTTCTAAGTGGGAAGCACTAGAAACCTATTGGGCTTCCTTCGTGGTCTTCTTCAGTCCTTAAATAGCAAGTGGGCTGCTACAGGGAATTAACACAGCTCAGCTTCAAATATTTCCAAATGCATTAGGCATGGATCTTAGAAAGATCTTTGACAATGCTTGCAGTTCAGAGTCTCCTAGGAGACCAAACTTTTAGTGAAAATTCAGCAACTGCACAGTTAAACTTGTCAAATATAAAATATGTCAATCGTCAGAACTAAGCATGGTGAAATGTAAAGAAAGAAAAATACATCTGTAGTGCCAAATTGTTTTTTATGCTCAAAAACATCATTCCACATTCATTTACATTTTCATTCAGCAATCATCATTCCCAGGCCCCACCTTGGTTTTTTTCTTCTTTTTTAAAGGAAATATAGGCTACCGTGTTCTCCTATTAACACACGTTTTTGAAGTGTCAAGTGGAGTACCACAAGGTTCTGTCCTGGGCCCAGTTATGTTTAATGTTTTTATAAACGATCTGGACGAGGGAGTTGAAGGGAAACTGATCAAATTTGCTGATGACACAAAGCTAGGGGGAATTGCAAACACCAGAGAAGAGAGAGAGAGGATTCAAAAAGATTTAGAGAAACTCGAACAATGGGCTGCAACTAATAAAATGGTATTTAACAAAGAAAAATGCAAGGTTCTGCACCTGGGCAAGAAAAATGAAAAAAGCACATATACAATGGGAGGAATTCGGCTGAGCAGCAGCACATGTGAAAAAGACTTGGGTGTCCTGGTAGATCATCAACTGAACATGAGTCAACAGTGCGAGGCAGCTGCAAAAAAGGCAAACGCAATCCTGGGGTGTATTAGGAGAAGCATAGAGTCCAGATCACGTGAAGTTATTATCCCCCTCTACTCTACCTTGGTCAGACCTCATCTGGAGTACTGTGTCCAGTTCTGGTCACCCCAGTTTAAAAAAGACGCTGACAAGCTGGAGCAGGTTCAAAGGAGAGCTACCAAGATGGTGAACGGTCTGCAAACCATGTCCTATGAGGAACGGCTTAAGGAACTAGGAATGTTTAGTCTAACAAAAAGAAGACTGAGAGGAGACATGATAGCTGTCTACAAATACCTCAAGGGTTGTCACAAGGCAGAGGGATCAGCCCTGTTCTCACTCTCTCAAGGAAGGACTAGAAACAATGGGGTGAAACTGCAGGGGAAAAGATTTAGTTTAGATGTTAGGAAAAAATTTCTAACAGTAAGAGTGATCAACCAGTGGAACAGGCTGCCACGGGAGGTGGTTGGTTCCCTTTCGATGGAGGTCTTCAAGCAGAGACTGGACAGCCATCTGTCTGAGATGGTTTAGGAGATCCTGCCTTGAGCAGGGGGTTGGACTCGATGACCCAGGAGGTCCCCTCCAACTCTACCATTCTATGATTCTATGATTCTATGTGTTTTTTTTTATAAAATGCACTTTAATGTAGAGAAGTGATATTTTGATGTAAATGGCACGCTTCCCTGTATAAAATGCATGTTCTGCATACATTAGAAATTCTACATGAAATGTGTGCTTTTTGGTGAACAGATTTAAAGGGAAGAAAAAAGTTTAATCAATCAAAAGTGCAATCAACCACACATTTACACCATTAAATCACACAAGGTGGCATCCACATGTGGACCCCTAGGGCTGCCCCCCCAAATGACCCTGGAGTAGGGTATCCAAACATCTGGATGCCCCAGCACAGAGCATTTACATGGACCTGTCCCTCTCTGGCCTCTGGGTCACAATATCCCAGAGGTTGACTTATCTGGCATAAGGTTTGAATGACTCTCATGCGGTGAATTCCCATTACAAGCTTAAAACGGTTTTGAAATGGTTTCGGTCCTTGTAGTCCCCACGTCAGGTTGGCTTAACACACTTTCTGCATGTTAAATCACCCCAAAGCATTGTAAATGTTAATACTCATTTCAACAGGTCTCACTCTGGTTTGTGCATTTGAAACATTTTACATGTCTTACTGTGGGAATTGTACCGTTTTAGTGGGATGAGAATGCATGTTTTGGGTTTCCCTCCCCCAATAGCTTGCTTCCAAAGATAGTGATTTTACTGTAAAAACCCACCCCTTACAACAGCCGCTACGCTGTAGCAATCCACCCACTTCACACCTGATAACAATGTTGCAATTCTGCGCAATTCTGAAAGTTCTGACCTTTAGAAAGGGAAAAGAAAGAAAAGCAACTGCAGGTTCTGGGAGATGTGTGAATGTTTTTAAGGCTGTGGAGGTGAGCGGGCGAAGGGGACTTGAGTTGCCACTGCTGCTGTGTGCCCTGGGCAATGGGGAGCGGAGGGGAAAGAATCGCTGGCTGCCCAGTGCTGTTTTTCCTCCATCCAGGCAAGCAGCAGCCACCCAGCTAGGCTCCCTGAAGGGGTCCCTTATGGGTGGCGCGTTCATGCCAGGAGAAAGAGGGCAGGGCAGCCCCGAAAAGTGGCTTTTAGAAAGTAGCCACTTGAGTCCTCCACTTGAGTCACGTATGCCACGTACCATCCTCAGAATCCAGATCGAACGTGATTGAGTTGAAAGTAATGGGATCAGGCAAATTCACATTTGCATCCGGTTCTATTATTTCAGTTTAATGGGAATGTGGCCATGGTGGCATGTACCAGCTGATTTATTCCCCCTTCCCCGTACAGAAAGAAGAGCAAGGAAGTAAATGATTTACCAGTATAATTTCCATTTGGGTAACTTTTGCAGTGAACCAAAAATGGTCAACTTCCAGAGCCATTCCTGATGTGGCACGAAAACAGTCCAGCTTTACTTCTTTTACACTCCCTCTCACTTCTTTGAGAGGAGTTCTCTGTAGCATCAAGGATTTGTGGATTAGAACCCTCCCTGAATCACATCCATTTTCTCATCCTCTTCTGAACTCAAGATTGCACTTAGAGGCACCTGTGCCTAAATCTGGAGGGAGCGAGGAAGCAAGGGAGTGAGGACCACTTTTGCAATGAACCAAAAATGGTCGACTTTCAGAGCCATTCCTGATGTGACACAAAATCAATCCAGCTTTAAACCTCACTTCTTTGAGATGGGTTCTCTGTAGCATCTAGGATTTGGGGATCAGAGCCCTCTCTGAATCACACCCATTTTCCCATCCTCTGATAAACTCAAGAATGCACTTAGAGGTACCTGTTTCTAAATCTGGATGGATGGAAGGAAAGAAGGGAGGGAAGGGAAGGGAAGGGAGAGAGAGAGAGAGAGAGGTACCTCTAAGTGCCTTCTTGAATTCAGCAGAATTGTTTTTAGAGGCAAATGGAGATTACAGTTCCATTACACAGAAATCCACTCTTCTACCCAAAGTTATTTTTGTTTAGATAAATAGAGGGTTACTTTTGTTTGCTATTTCCATTGTTGAACAGAGGTCCCCTACCCAAACCCCTGGTAATTTGCTCCTCTCTATTATATGAAACACTGTCTTGATAATTACTCCATGAAGACAATTGCAATCCAAAGATCATGATGCTTCTCAGAAGTAGCTAGACCATTACTCTAAGCATGACCTCTGTCGTTATTCGTAGTTGCCAAAGCCGAATCCATTCAGGAGTGAGTTTCCTCTCTTCTGGTCTAAGGATAAGGCAGACAACATCTGAGTGTCACCCAAGAATCCATTCAAAACTTTGGATCAGGTTGATTTTATTATACTATTTATTTGTTGCATTGGTACACCATCTTTCCTCATAGTACATTAGGCATGGCACCATTTTGTCTGCACAAAATCTTTGGCCCTTTCTGCATTTACCTGGTAACCCAGAATAAGGAGCTCTGTAGTCCACACGATCTGCAGGGGCCTCGTGGTAATCTGAATCAGATCTGGATTAAGGGTGCAATAGTCCAGATTAGTGGAGCATCGTATTAATGGTAGACTACAACCACACTAGCGTTGTCTGATACAGACCAATTGATAGGGCATCCATATGTAGAACGTAACAAGGAAGGTTGTAGGTGTGACATCAGGGAACATGCACTGTGATACCTTCACAGTCCTTTTGGAATAATGGCCATGGAATAATGGTGATGGAGTCTTCGCATTGCCTACAAAGACACCTCCCCCCCACTACTTGGATGTAGCATTTGACTGATGGGAATGTGGACCACTTGCACTGGGGTTTTGGAGGTGCTGTTGGCAGTAGTGCACTCCCACTACTATAGAACAGTCCTTACGCTTCTGTATTGCATCCCTCCTCATAGCACATCTGACACGATCCACCCAACTTCATGCTGCGGTTGATCCAGATCTAGCTAACCCAGAGTCAGTAATGTGGAGGAAGCACGGTAAAGATAAAAAAGACCTCTGAAAGGGTGAAAAAACAGGGTCTGATCCAGAGCTTCCATGGGCAAGGGAGAAGTCCAACCCAGGGAATCCTGAGTACTATGGCAACATTTTGCCACTGCTGAACCGGTCCAATGCATAGAACACAAGTACAACATGGAAGCAGTGCTTGTGTCAGTCTTCCTCTGTGCCTAATAATAGTTTGTAGTTACTGCCTCAAGAGAATCAGCTGGGAAGTGAGAGAACGAGAGGCAAATTCGGGAGCTTTTCATGAACTGTGACCATCTAAGCAGAGCAGCTATAAATAAATCCAGTATGCGTCAGCAATTTTTACATATGAGAAAATTGATGCTATTGCTATTAGGTAGCACATGAATGCATGTATTTTCTGTCCTGGAACCTTCAAATGGGCCAGCTGAGCCTTCCAGAGTGCCTAGGCACAAATCTGAAGCCAATTAAATGAACAGGCCAATTGAAGGAGTAATTTTCTGCGCTCCAAGCTCAGAAGCGGTTTCCCTCATTCTCTGCTCGAAATGTAAACAGTCCCACTGACCCTCTGACTAGTTACCCTTCATTTCCTTCTCAAAGCAAGCCAAAGACCAGGGGGTAATTTTGACGGAGTTTTTCTATTCCTCGCATGTCCCCAGGGTTACCACAGTGGTCTTTTAAGAATTCCACATGTACTGATGAGGTTGGGTAGAAAGTAATGTGGATTCCTGTCATGAGAACAGCCGCTTTGTCATCTCAGAGATGAAGCAAAGTGTCTGTCCAAAAGCGCATGGAGAAAGGATGATATAAAAGGTAGATCAACTATTTTTCACCTTTGAGTAGCATTAAGAAAGGAAGGGGAGGGAGATAGGCAAAGGCTGCCAGGATGTTTACATTTGGTGCAGGAGCCAAGTGGAAAGATATATCTCTGCAAAATCTCTAAAGGCATGAGCAGAACTATATGGTAGAGCACATTACAGCCAAAAATCCTGTAGCAAGATGTGTAGAACTTTTACGTTGCTGCTGTACATACCAGAAACTAGGGGTGTGCATGAATACATTTTTTTGCATTCGAATTCAAGTTGATTCAAATATTCAATTTCATTCAAACGTCGAAAATCTGGATTTTCAAAAATCTGATTCGAATGTGGATTATCCGTATCCATATTTTTGAAAATTCAATTCAAACTCAAAATACGAATGTCGGGAACATTTGAATCCGATATTTGAATTCATGTGCATCCTGTTTTTGTCACATTTATGTCCTGCTTACATCCCTTTCACATCCCGTATAATAAACACAAATAAACCAGATATTCTAATGCGATATATGGCATCAAATTCAGTCAAATTTTTCAAAAAATCCATATTGGATTTTCAAAAATCCGAAATCTGTCCGAATTCAAAAATTTGGATGTTCAAAAATCCGATTAGAATTTGAATATCAATATTCATCAAATTTGAATCAGATTTCTGAATTTTCAAAGATCCATGCACATCCCTACCAGAAACAGGCATCTGTTGTGAATAAGTATCCTCTATTTATTTACAATGCATTCCCATGCAGTGGCTTCAAGAGGTTTCAAGGTGGGATTGTTCACACAGCAACCTGCTCCTCACCCTCCTCTGAACATGCTGCTCTAGAGAAGGTGGATTGGAAAGGGATGGGAACATGAGGATCGCACACTGTCTCTCTGAGGTGCCCTTTGGTGTAGTGAGAGCCAGTTTGCTGTAGTGGTTAGGGAGCTGGACTCTTATCTGGGAATACCATGTTCGATTCCACCCTCTCCCATGAAGCCAGCTGGGTGACCTCGGGCTAGGCACAGAGCTCTCACAGCCCGAACTACCTCACTGGTAGGTCAAATAGAAAAGCTTTGTCAGCTGCTTTGAGTCCCCTTAAATGGGTGAGAAAAGAGGAGTAGAAAAGCCAACTCTTCTTCTTCTTCTTCTTCTTCTTCTTCTTCTTCTTCTTCTTCTTCTTCTTCTTCTTCTTCTTCTTCTTCTTCTTCTTCTTGTGTCTGACCATGGTGCATTTTAGAGGTAGCTAGACCATTAGACTAAGCATCATCTCTGTGGTTGACCATAGTAGTTGTCGAAGCTGAAGCCATTTAGGGATGAGTCTCTTCACTTCTGGTCCAAGGACTCTGCTGACAATGTCTGAGCATCACCCAAGTGTTCATTCAAAACTTTGGATCAGACTCATTTTGTTTCATTTTATTTATTTGTGGCATTGGCACACCATCTTGATAGTTACCATTTGCAACAATGTGTCATGTTCCTAAGAGCACTTCTCCCACCTGGGCAGATAAAATCTCACCTTTCTGACATGCCAAGGAACACTGGCCTGGGGCTAATTCCAAGAAAAGGAATTACTTCATAGTACTTTTTCTTGGACCTAGAGATGGAAACAGGGAACAAACAGAACACTCCTGCTTGCCATTGGTAGTGTCAGGAAGTAGCCTGTCATACTTCATAAGCTTGAGGAAAGCCTTCTGATACCAGAAGCCTCCTGTTTTCTTTGGCCATAGAGTGGGGAGGAGCATGAATAATGTGCTCTTCCGCCCACACGGCTCAACAATAAAAGAACACTTTCAGAAATTCAGATTTTGTGAGAAAAGTATTTAAATACAAAATCTGTGCAGTTTTAAATGCTAATTGAAATTGTTCTAGACTTGTAAATTTATGCACAGATGGGATGAGAAGTACTTAGTGAGCATAACACAGGCGAGCAACTATGTCACTTTTGAGACTGCATAGTTAGTGAGAGTAATTTATATATGCTGATAATATGCTGAAAGCATGGATGCTAGAGGTTTAGTTGAAAATGTAGGGAGGGGAAGATTCTCTTTAGGCAACAACATACTTCCTGATAACCTGCCATTTAGACACTGGGCCCCTTTCTGAACTGGCTCTGGATTATATCCTGGAATAGGAGCCTGCTGTCCACATTCCTTAATCCAGAATAAGACCCAGTGTGTTGTGTCTCTAGCTGACAAGGGAGCAAACACATGCACTTGCACAGAAGAGCAGTGACAACCACGGTCAGCAACTGTATCAGCAAAAGTCCAAGTAAAAAGTATCTTGGGGGCTTAAGAGTTAATCTGTAGTCAAACAGTTCCAGGGTAAAAAATACCAGAGGGAGTCAGCGGGGTAATAAATCAAGGAGCAAGGTCACAGGAGGTCCAGGAGTTACAGCTTTGAGAGTCTTTATCAGCAACACAGCTTAGCAGCATGTGCTGCCTTTAGTCTATCAAAAAGAAGACTGAGAGGAGACATGATAGCTGTCTACAAATACCTCAAGGGTTGTCACAGGGCAGAGGGATCAGCCCTGTTCTCACTCTCTCAAGGAAGGACTAGAAACAATGGGGTGAAACTGCAGGGGAAAAGATTTAGTTTAGATGTTAGGAAAAAATTTCTAACAGTAAGAGTGATCAACCAGTGGAACAGGCTGCCACGGGAGGTGGTGGGTTCCCCTTTGATGGAGGTCTTCAAGCAGAGACTGGACGGCCATCTGTCTGAGATGGTTTAGGAGATCCTGCCTTGAGCAGGGGGTTGGACTCGATGACCCAGGAGGTCCCCTCCAACTCTATCATTCTATCTATAAGTAGAGGAATCCAAATCACGCCTCCTTCACCACAGGTGACGGGCGTGGAGTCTTGTAGACCTTCGCACCTTCTGGTGCTCATGTCTCAAACTTCTTGGTGAAGGGCGTTGCCTGGCATCTTCCGACTGTGAGCTACTGTTGGCTTGAGATATGGGCTGATCCTCTGTACCAGGCATCTGTGTTGGGCATTATTTGTTCTGCTCAGCTGGGTAGCCTGCCTGAGCCTGGCTAGGCTTCTCAACTGCCTCTTCATCCTTGGAAGAAGGGGCACTGACAACAGGGGGCATGCCACAGTGCACAGAGAGGGCTATAGATATTGCTGCCTTAAACTCACCCACCACAAACCTTGAATTAGAAGTACTAGATGGCTCCTACTTCCTTTCAGTGGCCAACACTCCAGTAAGCATGCAGCACCTCCCTGCCATCACTTGGAGAGGGTGAGGCAGCTATTATGGGGTAAAGAGAGCTGAGGAAAGTTGGTGGTTCATTTCTGGGAGAATTGCTGGATAGTGCAGAGGGCCCTTAGGTGGCTCAAGTCATGGTCCAATAGACATGGTGGGATGGAAGCATCTTTCCCCCACAAAGCCAAGTGTATCCTGGGACCTATTCACACTACAGCCTGTAGTGCATAATTAGGGAACTTCTAGAGAAGAGCATCCACATGTTGAGGAGGCTGTTACAGCCTCCAGGCACCCCCTGCTTTCTCAGAAGTTCCCCAATTATGCACTAGGTATAGAGCACGATTTCTTGCTCCACACCTTTACTAACCTTAGCCTATTTCTTACCTGGAGCATCCAGTGGCAACCATCCACATCTTTTCCGGTGCTCCAGGGTTGTCTGAGGTGCCATGCATGCATGCTGGCACCTCAGATGACCATAGATGGCCATTCACAGAGTGTCAGCATCATCATAGTGATGGCGTTGACACATGTGCACTTGTGCAAGGTGCCACAAACAAAATGGCAGCACCTAGAGGAGGACGGGTGGTGCAATTGATCACAGGTGAGTGTTCAATCTCGCGTGGTCTGGGCTGTAGTTAAATAGTGCTAGTTAACGATGGGTGATTACACTCCTTTCCCATCCAGTGGATGTGAAGGGAAGTGCAAAATTGCCCCAGTCTGCATGCTCATTAGTGTGAATGCCTCGTAAAGTTGCAGGCAAGGCACTTGAACGATTTTGAGTCCTCAACCCCTGGTACCTCAGGTGGGTATGGAGCTCACTGGTGGGCATGCCATGCTGCTGAACATGGAGATATATCCTTAAGACCCTCTTCCCAGTCATCTCCACAAGTCCATGTTAGAGACACACCCTCATATTCTTGCCAATCATTCCAGAGTCTCATAATACCACAACTGCCTGAAAACTATATCTGAAGATCCCTTCATCAACACTGAAGACTTCATTCCAGATGTCTAGATGCTGATTGCAACTTTCCCCGCTTTTTCCACATACAGTCAAAGATCTGGATCTTCAAGATCTGGATCTTTGAGATGAGGTCATCCTGGAGATCCAGATCTTGAAGATTACTGAAGACCCCATTGTGGACACCTTTAATCAGGTCCACACAAAATCTGGATTTAAGGGCCTGAATGACCCATTAAATATGGATTTCTCCTGCCCTTGTGGGGACAGGGCCTTGCAGATGGGGCCTCCAATGGGGTCCAGGTGGAGACAGGGCCTTCCCAATTGATACCAATCAGGTACCAATTGAGTTCCTAATGGGGTCTTAGAAGGATTCTAAGCCCTAGTGGGAAAAGGCCCAGAATTAACACACTTGCTACATTGAACCGCTAAACCACTTTTGAGCTATAGTTTTTCCTGCTCATGGACGCAGGATGAAATCTTAGAGGCTGTTATTCCAGGCCAAGGAGAAAATGGGGCAAAGTGAAATGCACCAGAAGTCACCTACACTGCTGTGGTCTCATCCTAGCCCTTTGGAGGCCAGTGAATAAAAGCACCCCAGACTGCAAAGTTGCAGGCTGTGGGGGATTTCAGTGACATGCTGCAAATGGCCCACTTCTGGGCTGCTTCCAGTTCCAACCAAATAGCACTACAGGCCAAATGACACCTTAAGTAGTTGTGATTGCCAGCTAACTTGTAGAATGGTTTGGGCATCCACACTTTGCAACACCCGAACCATTCTACCCTTAGCCAGCACTTCTCCAAGCACCAGCTAAGTGTACTTACCTATATACTAGAGTAGTGCGCAATGGCACCAATAGCCATGCATCATGGCGTTACCACAGTGACCAGGTGGCACGGTGTACAACCATGTTTGCGCTGCCCAAGAAGTGCAACTGGAGTGTGCCTGGCTGTTCCAATCTGGCTGCTAATATAGCAGTACAGCGGTAAAAACTGCTCTACTTCTTTCTGCATGGGGATCACTCCATGTGTGATCTTTCTGCATGTGTGAGCCAGTTTGTTCTAGTGGTTAAGGAGCTGGACTCTTATCTGGGAATACCAGGTTTGATTCCACCCTCCTCCATGAAGCCAGCTGGGTGACCTTGAGCTAGTCACAGCTCCTTCCTAAACTTTCACAGTTGTGGGGAGAAGAATAGAAAAGCTTTGACAGCTGCTTTGAGTCCCCTTAAATGGGTGAGAAAAGAGCGGTAGAAGAGCCAACTCTTCTCTCCTCCTCCTCCTCCTCCTCCTCCTCCTCCTCCTTCTGGTATAGACGTGGCTCTGCACAGTGTGAATGTTCCTTGTGGGAGTGTCCCTCATTTTCACCTATTCACCTAGTGTTTTGCACACTGCATGGTTCACTCCAGTCATCTGCATGGCAGAAAGCTCAAGTGGCCCATGGCCTGGGAATATCTGGGAGAACATTTTAGAGTAGTCTTTTCACTGTCACACTCCCCAATGCTGTTCCCATGTTGCAGAGTGTTCCAGCTGCTGCTGTCATGTGGCCAGCACACTGGTCATGCCTCTCTGGGCCTCCTCTGGTGAGCAGATCCCACAATCCATGGGGGCACCCTGTACAATCTGTAGGTAATCTGTGGAAGCTGCCACGGTATTCCACCTACCTTTAGGTCAACATATTCCAAAGCTTGTTGCTTTCATCAACCGCAATGGGCATCACTCACCATGCACTGCACATCCCCACCCACACCCACACCCTTCTATTTTTAGAAGCTTGGTGTTTTCATTCATTTACAGTTCTATTTCGGCAATGTATCTAATTTACTCTAAAGTAATTGTGCCTTGTATAAAGAAACACTTCATTTTTATTGAGTGACCTTTAGCTTTAAGAGAGAGAGAGAAAATAATAGCTTTTCTTTCTACTCCTTCTACTCTTTCTGCTATTCATATATATATAAGCTGCTTCTTTGTCACCTCTGTTTCCTTGCAAAACAGCCAGAAATGCTTTGACTATTCCTTCGAGGAGAAATCTGGTCTCCCAGTTGGACACATATGCTTTTTTATTGTTTCGTCCTTTTATTGCAAGTCAAGTTTCCACCAGTCAAATGTTTTCTGATATGCAAATCAGCAGGTGACATAATACTCATCCCATTATATAAAAAGACCCAAGATTAATAAGATGTGCTCTGAATCTGAATACTATAAACCTATGTTCCTTGACACTTCCATTTAAAAACCTCTTTGCACAGTGAATAATGCTCATCTCTCTGAAATAAAGCAGCGTGTGTCAGGGGGGGGCGCGCGGGCGGGCGGGTGGAGGAAGAGCAAGAAAATGGAGATAATTTAATACAGAACTAGAGAAAGTCTTTGGAAGATGCCCCTGGCATCCATTTCCACATCAAGCAATAATGTATCCTACAAGCGACAGCACTTTGATGACATATTACGGTAATACATTATAGCAAGTTTGCTCCCAGAACGTATTAGGAAAACGTATCATGAAAGGCTATAGCTATGCAATAAAGAGAAGGACTCAGGATGAGACTGGCATACAAGGAGAGAACGGTGGAACACCTTTACCCTCCAATGACAAGGAGGGGAACTCTTCTTCTCCTTTTGTATTTTTATAAGGGATGATTATGCTTGCAAATAGAAAACTGATGGGGAATAATAAAAGCCAACCAGTTAGTTTCCTCACATAATTGTACTGAGAAATTTTGCTTCTGGGATGTTTTCCATTAACTTGGGCAGGCATATCACTGACTGAATGGCATATGGAAATTGACTAATCTGAAGACTAAAATCCATTCTAGCAATGCATAATGCTCATTCTGAAGTGCGTATAATTCTCTACAAAGTGGACTTGTTATACAGTACACACATTACGACTAGAGATGTGCAAGAATGGTGTTTTTTTTGACCTTTGATTCATAGCAAATCAAATGTAAGAAAATCTGCATTTGTTCAAATATGTCCCCTTAAATGTGGCAGGATTCTATTCTGTACAAATGTGTATGAATTCGTATGAATATCTGATATGTATCCGATACGAATGAACACATATCCAGCACGAACGGACATGTATCCGATACATAACCCATAACATATTTGCACTTTGAAAGCATCAAATCTAAACTGGATCGTCTTTTAATCCACTCTAAATCCATGTCGAACACAATCTGGATCCATTGGTGATTTGAATGGCGCAGGGGCTTTCCCACCTCCCCAGTTTAACCAATGTCCAAACTGTTTGTACGAAAGTCTGAACTATTCGTATGAATATTAATGTACAAATGTTATAGCATTCGATTCATGTATAAATGTTCAAATTCCGATGAATTTGCCTGAATAACGAAGGTTACAAATATTCATGCACATCCCTAACTGTGACATCATCTTTTGACATTCTTTTGCAAACTAGCAAACGATGGATATGTGCTGAAAAAGATTTGATGTAAAGATGTGCCGAACTTTCCCACCTCTGCCGTCTTTAAAAATAAAAATAATAACACGTCTTGTTTTTATCCACCTCTATCCTGTCCTCCTCAAAGTTCATTTCTGATCTCAAAGAAAGTGTGAATAGTGTAACCTTTCCTTAGACACTCCTTTTATCTGCCTGTTTCTGATCTCTTTCAGATTATATCCTGGCAGCTGGATAACCTTCCCTCTTATCAGCTATTTATCTACCTACATACCTACCCATATTAGCCATGTTACTAATATTGTCCCTTGAGGCCTTCATCTGAGAACCTCATGTTTCCTTGTGGTTGGGTACTAGTTCAATGCATGAGCACCTCCACAACCACTTCTATGCAGTTTTCTTGTTAAAAAGTAAAAAATGTGGTTTGCTGTTCCATAGCTTTTGTAATCTATGAAGCTGATGGGCAGGAGAGTTTGACAAGGGGTGGGTGGGTGTTTTTTCACCCAGAGGGCCATTCGGTCTTTGGAATTTACTACCAGAAGAGGTGGTGACAGCAGCCAGTCTGAACAGCTTTAAGAAAAATTAGATAAAGTCATGGAGGGCAGGCGTATCAACTATGGGTGTGCACGAATGCAATTTTTGACATTCGATTTGATTCAAATTGAATATTTGAATGTTCAAATTTGTACGAATAGAGAAAAAACGAATGTATTAAAATTTGAACTGATTTGAATACATTCGTATCTATTTGTGCGAATATTTGATATGTATTTGACATCCCATACGTATCCGTACAAACGTGTATGGATACGAACAAGATGCGTTCGGACATGTATGTAATGTGTACATATCCATACACGGATGTCCAAATTATTCATACAAATGATTCAAAATATTTGTATTCATTCGAATATTAAAAAAATAATGTCTGGCCATTTGATTTGAATTCAAATGTCTGAATTCGGCCAAATTGAATCGAATAACAAATATTTTGAATATTCAAAATCCCTAGTATCAATGGCTACTAGAATGGATGCTTAGGAACTGTCTCCAGGTTGGAGAGACAGGCAAGATGCTTCTAAGGGCCATTTTCAGGGAGCAGGTGAAGGTTTTGCCTTTGTGTTCTGCTTGAAACGGACGGAACAGTTGATGGGCCACTTTGTGAGACAGGATGCTTGATTAGATGGGCTGTGGCCTGATCCAGTAGGACTCCTCTTATGTTCTTATACTGTATTCATTGCCTACTTCCAGAGAGAGGTTGGGGATTGAACTTGTGACCCTCTGCTTTCCGGGCAGTTTGCTGTTCTAGAGGTACAGGATGTAGATAATACATGTGCATTTTAAGTATAAATAACAGAAAGCTTGTTTGGGTGAAAACCGTGGCATCTTTATGGGGTAGAATGAATAGATACTACTTTCTGTACTTGTTTTTAATGCACCATTTCAGGTGATTTAAAATGAATACAGCTGCCCAAACAATATGTCTAAGGGTGGTTCTGTGCTGGATTTCCGAAATACGCATCTATTAGATCCGTATTTCAGAAATCCGTGTTAAGTAGATCCGTACCTACTAGATACGGATCTACTACCACCCCTTCTGTCCGCACCCGCAAGGATAGGATGGAATTAGAGACAGATTTGAGGTGGGTGCTGTGCGGAAGCCTGCACAGGGGGCCTCCTGAAGCCAGGTGCGGCCCTGGCCAATAGGGAGGCGCACTGCACACACGCGCAAGGCTTGGCGGGCCCCAGCAGCCAGAATTGGCCTGGCTGCCTGAATGTAAAGAGGGGATCGTGCGTGCTCCCCCCAGGATGGGATAGGGTGGGTGTAGGTGAAGCCCCCCCTGGCTCTAGAAGATGTGATCTGCGACTTCTGGGCTGAGGGGGAGCCCCGAGATAGGAGACCCCCGGCTTGCCATGCTTTGCTCCGGAGCAGCCAATCATGGCGGGTGGGGGAGGGCCCACTTAAGGACACTTCTGCAGTGCGGACACATCCTAAATGGATGTGAACTGCTGAATTACCCATTAAGTACCCATTAAGACTACCTCCAAGGTAGTCTTCTCTTAATCCAGATTAAGGGGCTCTTAACACCCATTAGAGACACATCACACGAGAGCCAATGCAGAAGCATGTGTCTCTAATGGGTGTTGTGTGCAGATGTGGTTTTAGAAACCCATCCTTAATGGGTACTTAATGGGTGTTAAGTGTCCAATGCAGCACCCTAATCGTCTTTGCATCACGAAAGTCTGTAATATTATAAGAAAATATGAATTGCATTCTGTCTAATGCTCAATTTGCTTTAACTTAACTCTAATCCCAACCTTTTAAAAACTCTGTTCTTGTCAGAAAACTTCTTTCCCCTATCCACAGTGTTTTCTAATCAGGATTTTTCAATATAATTAGATTAGGAATGTGCACAAATATTTTTTGGGCATTTGATTAAAAATGAATCAGAACGAGTCAAATATTTGACAGTACATATTCATACACATAGATAGCATTCGAATGTGGTAAAATTCTATTCAATATGAATCTATCTGTACGTATTCGTACGAACATTCGAAACATATCTGATATGAACAGATACGTATCTGATACGAATAGATATATTTCAGAATAAGGCCAAGTGCAGAAAGGGCCCGTGACTCCTTCACGTATCCTTCCAAAGTGCCTTCATCATCTAAAAAAGGCCTTTGCTGCCGCCACGTCTCCATTCCCTACAGCAGTGGGTGCCTCATGACAATCGTGGCAGCTCTTTCCGCACCACTACCTGTGACCAAGGTACCTTCTGTGCAAGGTAGTATTTTGCACCCTGCACAAATGTGTCACCAAAACTGGCTCCTTCGTGTTCCAAAATGGAGTCAAAGCTTGGGATGCCTCCCGAGCCACCCAGAAAGGAGCTACCTCTAATAGGAAGTGCAGGTACAGCTTGAAGTCCATCATTTTCTAATCAAGTGGGTATCTATCCTCATCCTGGATGTCTGTTGTTCCTGGGAATAAGTCCATTCTATGACTGATCACCTTGATACTAATTCCAGGCGCATACATCTTAATTATAGTCGTTGATGACCCTTGCAAAGCCGTCAGCTGCCATAGAAAACTAACCTCCTTTTTGCCAACAAAGGCTCCTGGGAAGAACAAAATGCAACACAAGAAGTTAAACCTGCTGATTGTAAGCAAAATCCGCCAGCGTCTCAGACTGCTTTTTCTTTAGGAAAAGCGGGTGAGACACCGATCACTCAGGTTTGTGAAATAGCAGAGTACCAAACAGTATTTTTCTTTAAAAAAAAACATGGTTATTGATGCACTGTCTATTTTCCTGAACTAGGATTTATTTCCACCAAGGCTGCCTTGAGGCAGCAGCTCAATATACCACTAGAAAGCAATAGTGCATAGTATTGCTTCCTGCTATTCTTGCATTCTATCCTGACAGCGCAGATTGCAGTGTTGTCTTTCCATGTTTTGGTAATGTGCAGTCTGGGTAATTTGGTTGCCTTGAATTCCGGGATGTGTACATGACCACCTCAATGCATGAATGGTTGGCTGTTTCAGCCTCCCTGCATGCACGTTGATGGAGCTCTGATCGCTAGGGTGTGTGCACAAAGCCAATTTCCCACATTTGATTCAAATCAAATGTGGGAATATTTTCCTTTGGCCGGATTCACCCCGAATGTGGAGGGTTTCATATCTGTTCATGAATATTCATACAAATATTTGTGTGCAAAACAAAGCAAACCCCCACATTTCTCCCTTCCTGCCCTCCTTACCTTTGGTCATGCCACCTGCCACACACTTTCCTCCTAAGCTCTTCTGGGTCTCTGCATGCGCCGCTCCCACCACATCCTGTGACCCCTAGATGGGGAGCTGTGCGCACAAACCCGGAAGAGTGTTTTCAGCCTCCCAAGAGTGCCGAAATAGCCATGGGGATGCCACCGTGACCTCCTGTTCCATTCTGGAACTCTCCATTACATTTAGGGAGGCAGTGGTGGTGTCCCCAGGTCCATGTCTGCACTCTTTGGAGGCCAAAAAAGCACTTCCTAATTTATGTGCACAACTCTCCATCTGGGGATCATGATTCCCAGGTGGGGAGCTGCGTGCGCAGAACACCTGGAAGGCTTATTCATGCACATCCCTACTGGTTGCTGCTCCCTCCAGAAAGGTATTGCTGGAAAACATGCTACCAGTGCTGAGTCTTCCAGCAATAGTGTTTAGCACCTTTTAGGAATGAAAAAGCAGGGCTAAGATGAGGTTGCCTATGATACACGAGGCAATCCCACTATAGAAGTGCCATAATCACACTATTTTTATCCAGTCTGATTGCACAGCAGCTCTTTTCTTAATTTTAATAGTTTAATGTGCAAACAGTACCAGATAATATTTATCTCCTTGTGATTTTTTAAAAAGACATCCTGTTGTCAACTCCTGCATTCAAACTTGTTGTTTATGTTAAAAACACCTTCAATTTTTTCTCTAGAAAGTTTGCAATTGCAGTATAACTGGTACTTGGTGTTCTTCTGTGTTATTGCAGCACCAAAACTTCCTTAAAAAGGAGAAAGGAAAAAAAAACACATTCTGATGTTTGTTAATGAAAAGAAGGACCTGGATATTTGTGCGCAGGATGGAAATAGGGAGGGAGGAGGTGGAGAATTGGCATTTCCACCCCGCTTTTCTCACCCGTAAGGGACTCAAAGCGGCTGACAAAGCTTTCTGGTCTTCTCACAACAAACACCCAGTGAGGTAAGTGGGGCTGTGAGAGCTCAGAAGAGAGCTGTGACTAGCTCACGGTCACCTAGCTGGCTTTGTGGAAGAATGCAGAATCAAACTCGCTGAGCATGAGATATGAGACTGGCAGTCTAACCACAACACCGACCTGGCTGATCAGAGTTCTAAGGCTACCCTCCTGAAATCCCTGTCTGGAATCCATAGGCCTTTCCATGTAACACAGGCCACCTTCTGTGCTAGCCAGAAACAGACAACCTGTTCTGTGGTGTCCCGGACTGCCGTGGGTGTGTGCCAAGGGCCATTCACATTACAGGAGGCCCATCATGGCCTGGTACTGAAGGCTGCAAATGAAAATTCAAAGACCTTGAAATTGCTGGCCAGAGCAATTTATGCTAGATCTCCAGAAGCAGCCCACTTCCAGAACCACTTCTGGATGCTTGGAAAAATGGCACCAAAAAGACAAAAAAATAAAAATAATAATAATAGAGATGTGTACAAATGTTTTTTTGACACTCTATTCAAATCAAATTGAACACCTGAAAATCCAATTCCGTTCGAATATTTTAAATTCAAACTAACAAGATTTTATTAGAATTTATCAAATTCGAATCTATTCATTCATTTTTAATTCGAATCTGCACATATGAATATCGACAACATTCGCATGTGCATGTACACATCTCCCCACATCTGTACACATCTGCACATATGCATACACATCTGTATGCATCCCACAGTTATCCCATATGCAACCCATTTTTGTCCCGTACGAATCCGTACAAATGCGTACAGATGTGGGAAAGATGCAGATCTTTAAGTACGCATCGTGTATGAACCCATACGCATACAAATGTCCGGATTTGAAAGAATAGATCCAAAATTTGAAATTCGATTTAAATGTTTACATTCAAATTTCTGGACATTCAATTCAAGTTCAAATGTTGACATTTGGGACATTCCATTGGATTTTGAATGCCTATGAATATTCGTGCACATTCCTAACAAAAAACCCTCTACCTTAAACAGCAGCTCAGCTACACTAGATCTAGGTATGCAAAATTGCGCACAGATATTTTGAAAATCTGGCTGCATCCACCTGCAGTTTAAAAAGTTGCATCTTAAAAGCCTATTAGAAGTGGTAGCTGCCACACTACACCTCTAACCCACGTCTCAGGCCAAGAGAATGCAGTTTCATAGACACATTTGAGCCCTTTCTAATGCACGTGGATCCAGCAATAGATTTGATTCTTGAAATGAACCGTGAAATTATTTTGAGAGGGGAGGGCATGGCAAGCGAAGGATTTTACCTCCATTATTTTTTTCACCCCTTTAAGCTACTCTTCAGCCCCATCCCTTGTGAACGGTTTTCTTAAAAACAAAGCCTCATCAGCCGAGCTGCAGTATTCACTTTTATTCTTCCAATCTAAATTGCTTTATTCAAGCCCATGTTTTCAGAACTCGGCTTTTCAAAGAGAAATGCAATCTTAACAGGAGAGGGCTCAAATCCATATCGCCTTCATAATTACAAGAGAAACCAAAGTATTCTGGAAGTGGGTGCATGGAAGCAAGCGGCAAAGATATTTGGACGACTTATGAAGCTCATTCCAAAGATGATTTCCCGCACTGAATTTTAGCAGTCCGCACAGAAACTATAGCAGAAAGACAGGAGCCATTTATTTGATTTTTGTGCCTCCACGTCAGTGATTTTCATGATTGAAGCCACTGGGAAAAGGAGGTGGCATGTGACAATGGGTGAAAGTGTCCATCCAAGTGACTCATTCATGCCAGCTCAACATACCAAGGGAGGAGGAAGAGGGGGAGGAGGAGGAGGAGAGTTGGCTTTTATCCACCACTTCCCTTCCCATCTAAGGGGACTCAAAGTGGCTGACAAAGCTTCTATTCTTCTTCCCACAACAGAACACCTTATGAGGTAGGTGGGGCTGTGAGAGCTCAGAAAGAGCTGTGACTAGCCCAAGGTCACCCAGCTGGCTGTGCATAGGAGTAAGAATGTACATGAATGTTTTTTTTAATGGATTCATATCGAATTGAATGCAGGAAAATTCACAGTCATTTGAATAAATCCCTTCAAATGTCATAGGATTCAGATTCAATATGAATTTCCATACAAATTGGATACAAATGTTAGACATGAATCCCATACAAATCCCATATGAAAATCCCAAATGAATCCATAACAAAGCTTCATGTGAATGTATTGAAACATTTTACTTGAATTTTGAAGTCAGTCTTCAAATGTGCCAACATTCGATTTGAATTTGAATGTCTGAATGCAGCCAAATTTGTACAAATTTTGAATGTTATGAACGTTTGTGCACATCGCTACATAGGAGTGCAGAATCTAATCAGGAAACTATCAGATAAGAGTCTGGTATCCTAACCACAAAACCAAACTGACTCACCACACTGGATGTGCATATGGCAACATCAAAAAGTATTGTTGAATTAACAGTTGTATCCCCAACTGTGGCACAAAAGAAAAATTTGGGTGGGGAAAAGAGAATGAGAGTAGGGTATAAGAAAAATATGCTAGTTGCCATGTTGGTTTTGTCTTAGTCACTAAATGGCAGCCTTCTATTTTTCTGGACTACAGCTCCCAACATTCCATTCCCAGCATTGGGTGCCAGCCTCAGGGGTGGAATTCTGGGAGCTGCAGTTCAGGAACATCTGGTGGGCCATAGTTTGAGGTCCCTCTAAGCTCATCACACTCATTTTGGGCAGAAGAGGATGAGATGGTGATAGCAATAAGGAACCCCAGTGAGGAATATTGTGGCCAAAGCATATATCATACTATGCATTACTCATAACATATCCTTAGGATTAAATGCTGCAAATTCACATGCACCAGCTCCATCAGTACTGTGAGCCATCTGAGATGTAGTGGATAAAACCAATGATCATTACTATTATCAGAAGCCTTATGTTCATTAAGTTGGCATTCCAAAGTGATGACCCCCAACCCTGAATGGAATACACATTTAATAGAGACACTGTAAAGGATTTTGCCATCGTAGTTTACTTTCCCCACTACTGGGGAAATAGAGCACATGTAAACAATCTGGACTGTTCATTTTGACATTTTTGACATTTATTCAGGATTGTGGTTGGTGCAATGGATGAAAATGCAATCTCCTACTTTTTTTTTTTAATTCACAAGGGAGAAAGCTTCTTTTTTTTTTCAAGGAAGGAAGACCACATGCTAATAATCTGTGGACAGGGCCCAAGTCCTTTGTGATTGTCCTTCCTGTTTCCTAGAAAACCAGTCAATTGGTGTACTTTCTAAGAAGCCACACTAGGAAGTTGCAGATCAAAGTGTATAATGAGTTATTTTAACGTCTAATGGGCTCTTCAGGTTTTAGGCCTCTGCTGCACTTACCTTTAGAAAGATATGGCACAACGCCCAGCCCACCTCTGGGTCTCTCTCTTCTTCATTCTGGAGTAGAAGAGAAAGCCCACCCAGCCCTCATAGGCTGTCCCTCAATGTAGCCTGTGGGGTTTTTCGCATTTCCCTTCCTGTCCACTGGATGTGAAAGGAGCATGATTAACCAACATTGACTAGCGCTTGCACTTGAGCACTAGTCAGCTTTGGCCGATTCCTCCCCCTTCCCCCCCCCCCCGAGATCAGATACTTACCTTATTCAGTCCCAGGGCCTGTGCTCTGCTGAACACTGCCACTTTGCTGGTGGTGCCCTCTGCGACGGCACATGAATCAGCACCGTCACTTTGATGACGCAGATGCTCTGTGCATGTGCAGTCGCAGTCATGTCTATGGTCGTCTGAGGTGCTAGCATGCTTGAGCAGCACTGCAAACGACCCCAGAGCAGCAGCAGAAGAGCAAATGCTCCTGCCCCGAAAGCTTAAGATAAGTTCTGGTAAATGTTGGTTGACATGAGGAGCTGGCCTGGAACAGGCTGCCCAAGTGCATACAGTGATGTTGCAGGCCAGCTGTACCACTCCAGTCCCCATAAATGTGGAAACAGCTTTCATCAGGTTTTAGTCCAAGAGACATACCCAGAAGTCTCAAGTAACTGCATCAATGAAAACGTATAGGTACTAATAGTTCTGAGAAGATAGCTGAAGTTGGTAAATTAGAGCCTACATATTATTTATTTATTTATTATTTTTATTTCTATCCCGCCCCATGCCTGAGCATCTCAGAGCAAGTAACAACATTTAAAATCAGACATATATTAAAGCAACTGTATATATTAAAACAATAACAGTGTCTGTAAGGTGGGAAGAGACAGTAGATTCCCATTCAGCCAAAGGCCAGGGCAAAGAGGTACGTCTTCACTGTCCCCCTAAACATTTTGTGGTTCAGCAACACCACATCCAAAGGCCACATTATTCACTTAAATGACAGATTCATGTACCATATTTTCTGGCGTATAAGATGACTGGGCATATAAGACGACCCCCAACTTTCAAGTTAAAATATAGCGTTTGAGGTATACTCGCCGTATAAGAAGACAACACCCGGCGTATAAGACGACCCCCGACTTTTGAGAAGATTTTCCTGGGTTAAAAAGTAGTCTTATATGCCAGAAAATACAGTAATTGACACACTTTGCAAGTATCACTGATGCATTAAATAACAACGAGGGAGACCTTTGCCTTTGATCCACTGATTCTGAACCCAGGATCAATCTGAGGGAACACAGTAAGGAGGTCTAATTGTGGATCAATGACACATCCTATTTGCTTATGGTTTTTTCTGGCATGAAGATGAAGAACCAGCCACAGGAAAAAGCCAGCAAAGTAATGAGCTGCCGGCTAAAGATGTGCACAGATATTCGCCACATTTGAAATTCCATCAAATTCCATCAAATTAGGAGATTCAGATTTGAATCAAATGTTGACCACATTCGAAAATTGACATTCAAAGGTAAATTGAATGCTTCTGTACATTCGTTCCAAGCTTTGTTATATTCATGAACCTGGGGAGGTGGGAGAGAGGCTGCCCAGGCACATCAGCAGTGGATCCAGAGCAGATTCAAAGCGCATTTAGAGGATTTTATATGCTCAGAGGGGATTCATAGAGGATTTGTAGGCACGACCAGCAGCAGGGATTTGAACCAGATTTGGATAGCATTCAAAGAACACTCATATTGAATTTGAATCCTACCACATTTGAAGGGAATCATGGGCCTATTCGCACTTGGCCTTTTCCTGGAGTATATCTCAGGAGAGGGGGCTGTGGTCCACATGCTAATGCAGACTCTAGCAGACCTCACTTTGGGCCTGCTGAAACCTGCACTAGCATATGTACAGCAAATCTCTATTCCAGGATATATTCCAGAATAAAGCCAAGTGCGAATAGGCCCCTATTCAAACAAGTGAGAATTTCCTTGCATTTGATTTGAATTGAACATACCAAAAATTTGTGCATATCCTTACTGCTGGCCTCTCAGTAGATTTTGTTGCTGTGAGCTATGTGCACAGTTGCAAACCTTAAAGGAAAAACTGATTGAGCCTTAGGGTGAAAGGGGAGGTCCAAGGCTTTCCAATCATGAGTTCACTTTAACCTCACTCAACTAGGGATGTGAACAGGTATTTGAAACATTCGAAATTCAATCAAATTCATTCAAATTTGGACGTTTGAATTGAAACATTTGAATGAATTTTGAATTTTCAAATCTGTTTCTTTGAATTATTCAGACATTCGTATGTGTACGGATATGTACACAATGCATATTTGCCCGTACGCATCTTTCCTCCATCCATACACATTTGTATGGAACCATATGGAATGAAAACAAGGTGCATACAGGATGCATACGGATGCCTACAGGCACATACGAATGTCGTCGACATTTGTATGTGCAAATTCAAATTAAAAAATTGAACGAATGTATTCAATTCAAATCGAATGTGAGTACATTTGAATTATAAAGATTTGAATTGGTTAGAATTTTCAGATATTCAATTCGAATCGAATCCCAAAAATTGCATTTGTGCACACCCCTACCCTCAGCCATTCTTTGATCTGGCTGAAGTGTGACTTGGATAGATTAAAATGAGGATTGAAGTAAGATCTTCAGTCCTCCTTTGCTGCTTTGAAACTCTGCTCTGTGGTTCTACACCTTTTGGAAACCTTGTTTTGCATAATTATTAAAGAGGTAATTATCTTTTCTTCTTTTGTGCATGGTGATCTCAGCTGAGTTTCACCTGATATGTGTATTTACCCTCTTCTGAGATACTTTGCATGCCAAGGAAAAAAGAATGCTCTGGTGTTCTCTTTCCCTTTGAACATCCTGTCCTTTGGGCGGGCATTTCTGTAGGATTGTTTGCAACTTCTGACCATCTAAGAGTGTACAAAGCCAGCAGGTGTTTTGTAGATTGCTTTAAGATGCTGAGTGCAAATAGATATGGATGGCATTCCGCACCCTTTTGCTCTGAGATACTTTGTCAACTAATTGTGTTTGGGTTTGGTTCATTACTTCTCATGGGAAATAATTAATAAACAGATGACACGTTCTAAGAGGGCAATAATTTATCCTTATTATTGATGATAAGAGCAATTTAAGGAGGATGCATTGAGAGAAAACATTATCTTTAAATAGCACTGTAACTCATTAGCACACAGATGCCCCTTTGATTATCTAAGGACTCTGCTGCTTTGAATGCATATATTATTGCCAGCATGATATAGAGGGTATTGTAAATTTAGAGAGCTCTTCCGGGCTAAAATACTATTAAGATGTAGGGATTTATCCTGCAGGCTGAATCATCTTGTTCTGGGAGCTGCTGCAGTCTCCAGGCTCTCCAAAGTTCTCTGGTGGTCTTGTGTGGCTGTCGTCGTGGCCTTGCTGCCTTCTCAATGTCTCTTGCTAAAAATGGTGGGATGCCTGGGGCTGATGGAGTTTGTCGAAAAGAAACAGAAGATTACAGATAGGCAAAAACTGCTATATAGTGTTAGGCCATGCTTGAGATAAGAATACTGGACTCTCAGTCTTTGCAATTTTGATAGAGATGTGCATAAATTTTATTTTGACATTCTATTTGAATGAATCGAATCCCCCAAAATCCAATATGATTCAAATCTTTTTAATTCAAATTTAACAAGATTCGATTTGCATTTACCAAATTCGAATCTGCACATAGGAATGTCAACAACATTCGTATGTGTAGGTATGCATCATCCCCACATCCGTACACGTCTGTACGCGTCCGTACGCATCTGTATGCATCCCGTAGTTATCCTGTATGCAACCCATTTTCATCCCGTACAGATCCATACAAATGCATACGGATGTGGGAAAGATGCAGGTCTTCAAGTACACATCACATATGAACCCATACACATATGAATGTCCGGATAATCTGAACAAATAGATCCAAAGTTTGAAATTTGATTCAAATGTTTACATTCAACTTTTGGGATATTCTATTTGAGTTTGAATATCAAAATTCAGCACATTTGGTTGGATTTCAAATGCCTATGAATATTTGTCCACGTCCCTAGTTCTGAATGCTGCTACAAGGACTCAACTTTTCTTCTAGACTTTCTCTTAATACTGGGCTGAGCACAATAGAGGAAGCACAACTTATAAATGAGCGAATAAATGTAATATGTCTTGCATGAGTTTTCAGACTTACCATTCTGAAGCAATGTTGACAGTCAGCAATGTTTGCTTCTTCCAAATGTGAAGCTTTGAGTGGGCAATTAACTGGTTTGAACTGGTTTGTTGCCAAGTTAAGTTTGTGTACCTCCCTAGTTTCAGTGCATTTAAAAAGAAGCCTAGACCAGAGTAAGGCCCATTGAATTATTCTGTCCCCCTCTGCCATCCTGTCTGATGGGGTCATTCAACCAGCTTAATCAGTAAGGCCCTTTCCGCACTCGGCCTTATTCTGGAATATATTTCAGGATAGGGGTCTGTCGTCTGCTGGCTAATGCAGGGTATGGTAGGTCTTGCCTGGGGCCTGCCATAGTCTACACTAGCAGTCAGTCAGCAAGGTCCTGTTCCGGGATATATTCCAGAATAAGGCCTAGTGTGGAAAAGCCCTAAGTCACTTTGGGTGATTGATGGGGCAGCTCAGGGTGATGGATGAGGAAGCCATAGGCCTGGGCATCCAACTATAGATATTCAGCTTCTGCATCATCTGAGAAGATGCTCTACATACCCATGTAGATGCTGCCTGTGTCTCTTAGCAGACCATTATTTTTTTTTCTCCCTTTGATGCTGGCACCATAAACCAAACCAGAGGCCTTTCTGCACTTACCTTATTAGGCTACTTTGCACTAGGGCTGGTCAGCGTCGGTTACAGGAGGGCCTTTCACACTTGCTGAAAGGGACACTTCCCCAAAGCATCTCTTGCTGGCCAGAAATGTGAATGTTCCTGCCGTTGACCATCCCATGCTCCCTCCTCAAGTGCCAGAAGTCCCGCCTCCTCATGGCTACGATTGGCCACCACCAGCTGTGTCACACATTACGTGACATGGCTGCAGGCTGATGCAGAAGGGCAGAATCAATCCCAGCAATGTGTTGGGGTGGCATGCTCCAACGCCATGTGGATCAGTTCCCAGCCAGCCTGCCATGTGGACTGGTCTCCAGCCAGCCTCCTGCAGAGACCTCCCCGATCACAGCAGTGGCTGGCAATTGGCCAGAACTGGCAATGCAGGTGCACTTGCGCAGACAACGTGCTCCCTGCCCACCACACACAGCAAGCCAGAAGATGTGCAAATGGTCATGCTGCCAGTAAGCCTTGGGTAAAGTTTGCATCTCTAGTGAGGGCAGGCACACTTCTAAGCTGTAGCAGCCTAGTGGACATGTAAGAACATAAGAGAAGCCTTGCTGGATCAGGCCAAAGCTCATCTAGTCCAGAATCCTGTTGCACACAGTGGCCCACCAAATGCTCATGGGCATTTCAAGCAGACACAGGGACAAACCTTCTGCTCTCGAGTCCCAGCAGATGGCCTTAGAAGCACCCCAGTTCCTCCCCCCTCCCCAGCCTGAAAGATGCACCTAGGCATTCATTCTAGTAGCCATTGATACATCTGTCATCCATAAATTTGTCTAATCCTACCTTAAAGCCATCTAGACTGGTAGCTGTCACCACCTCTTCCGGCAGCACATTCCATAAGCCGATGACCCTCTGGGTAAAGAAATGCTTCCCCCTGTCAGACCTTACTCTCCTATCCATCAGCTTCATAGAGTGCCCCCTGGTTCTAGTATTGTGGGATAGAGAAAATAAATTTTCTCTATCCACCTTTTCTATACCGTGCATAATTTTATATACTTCAATCAGGTCCCCTCTTAAACGCCGTCTCGCCAGACTGAAGAGGCCTAGATGTTGCATTCTGATGTCGTAAGGGAGGTGTTCCAGACCCTTAATCATTCTGGTTGCCCTTCTCTGCATTTTCTCTAGTTCCACATATGTGTATGCTCTTCACCAGAGCTGGACCAGTTCTTGACTGGAGGCCTAAGTGCAAATTGGCCTCAGCACAATACTGTAAAAATCATTAAAACTAGTCTTCAACCTACTACACTAGACCCAAATTATCTAAGCAAAATAGTTCAATAAAAAATGAAGTTCCCAGTAAAATTTGGTATCCTCAAGTGTTCCACAGCCCAAACTACATAGGTGGCATTTCAGAACCTTTGCTTTACAGTCAACGCTTCACCTGTGAAAGAAATGTTTGATTTTCTGTGCAAGTGTATTTGCAAGTGAATGAAATGCTGTGTTCTCCATGCTGTGCATATGTACCCAGAAGTTTTAAATCCAAGAGAGCTGTTTTACTTAACAGCCCTGCATTTACTACTTTGGAATATGGAAGCAGGAAAGAATAAAAACCGAGAAGTAGCCATCCCGGTTTGTCATATTACCGCACTATGGGAAATTCATGATGGAATATCAAGATAAGAAACATACTTTTGTATGCCGTACACACAGCATGGATTGGAAGCCTTGCTAACAGCTAGCTAAGAAGGCAGGATCAGAGATGTGTAAAGTTCAGTTCATCTTCAAAAATTCAAACAAACAGTTTGTGGGGGCAGATGTTTGCACCAAACCGAACATGTGGTTTTCAGGGGCCACTGCGTGTACACCAGTGCTGTTGCTACGGCAACACTGATGCTCTGCACAAGTGCAGTCACATCAGGGGGCCATCTGAGGTGCCAGCATGCTTGCATGGCAGCTCAGGCAGCCCCCTGACCAGAAACTTGCTGCTGGCTGCTTCCAGGTAGGTTTCCAGTTGCATTAGGTAAAGGTTAGTGTGCTTGTGGTTCTAGTAGGCAATTAGACGACCTCTGGGCAGGCAGAGGACATTTGTAGTCTGTAAACACCTCCTGAAAGTGCAAGGTGCACCTGTCCTGGTGTTGACTAATTGCATATTATGGGTCAAAATGTGAATTTACCTCAGTTCTTGATATTAAATCAAATTGAACTATTCTCCTGCTTGATTGAACTGTTCATGGTCACTGTGCTTTTGCTCTCAGAAGGGGTTTTATTTCAGTGGGGGAAAGGTATTTCTTTTTCTTTTTGGACAAGTTCAAAATCAAACACAGACAAGCATTTGTTTGATTAAATGGGGCTTAGTTAGACAGCAAACTGAACACCCATTTGTCATTAGTGTACATCTCTAGGAAGTGCGTAAAATAGCCTAGAAGCACATTGTTCTGCCTGTAGAGTTCCCTGAATGTCTGTTGGACCCCAAGTTTGTACGGTAGGCTGCTGCACCGTCTAGGCACGAATCCCAGCTACTGCTCTTTGCTAGGAAAGATGCCTGCCTGGAAGAAAAAGGAGGAGACCCTGACCAAAAGAGAACCAGCGCACACGTCAACAAGAGAGATTAACTGAAGCCCTGGTACTGTGCTGTTTGCCTGGAAAACAAACACATGAAGTCAATTAGTGGATGTGTGTATAAGGAAGGGTTTCCAGAAATTCCTCCAGCCAACAGTTAGCAGGGAGCAGGCAGTCGGAAGGAAGAGACAAGAGTGTGCTGTCAGGCCATGATTATTCTGAAGTAATGGGATAGGCTTTGCTATCATCTGGCACCGAGCTCTATACTGGAGGGAGATGTCAGAAGACAGAAAGCAAGAGAGGAGAGACATCTATAAAAGCAGCCTCTTACACTCAAGGGTAGGAACCCAGGGAAAAAAAAATCGAGGCTATATGCCTCTGTTCACATCAACTGGCACACATTCTTCCTGCTTCAATGTGTAGTCCCAGCCATTCTTAATTGCCCTTGAAACCAGTGAAGCGGGAGATGGTGTATAAAAATATAAAAGCCAAGGGCACCATCACCACAGGGCTCTGCATTCAATCTCCTCTTGTCTTGCCAACTCCTTTTGGCATGTTCGCCGTGGAGGACACCAGCCCCTGCCTGGAACAGGAAACTGGCTGTTTTCCCCCATTCTGTCAGTGGGCTTTCTGCTTCTCCATCCAGCCTTCATTTTCTGCTCAAGCCATCAGCCAAGAATGTAACCAGCCTTGAAGCTCAAAGCAAAATTGAGGCCAGCTTTTGGTAGGAAAGAGTAGTCGAAGATGAGTCAGATTTCCTGTCTAAGGGGGTAGTTAGCTCACAGAGGTATGTCTGCCAAGTGGGAAGCAAAGAAGGGAAACCTATGGGACTACACGGTGACTCAGATACCTGCTCATGCCAACCCCATTTGGCCTGCTCAGTCACCTTTCTGATGTTGCTGAAATACAACTTCCTTCGTTTCATGGCCACGTTGGCTGGGGCCGATAAAAGCCAACATTCAGCTCTCTATGTAGAGCATTCTTCAGGCAATCCACCCCTACAACATCTCTTCAGTGTCTGTACTGGCAAACATGTGAACAAGGAACATATGATGCCATTTACAAATAAGTACCAATTTGGAGCCTTCCAGGCTCTGAGCGTGATAGGCCATACTGTCCTGACAAGCCAAGCACCGCCCTGCTGTTGGCTGACTTAGTTTTGGGTTGTGTTTTTTTTTTCCCCTTCTGGGTTGCCCTGATATCTCATGTCATACTTGTGTAATGTAATACCACACAGCCTCTTTTTTCACAATTAGCTTTCAGCATCTGCAAGTGCATTCATGCTCTGGCATTTGGTTTTAGGCTGAAATGCCAGCACAATTCGGTAGCTAAGAAAAAAGAGAGAAAGAAAGCGTAATTTCAGCCTTGAATTAATGAGCTGTTTGCCCAGCGGAACAGCAGGGTGGTTTCAAACCATAAACCAGCCAACGGACCGGAACAGCACAAAATGGAAGGCAGGCATTTGTCTGCGATTTGGGTTGATCAGGCATTTTACTGAACTGATACAACGGCAGATTTTTTTAGAGAGGCTAGTAGGTGATTTTAAGGTTGCAGGTTTTAACTGGCAGATTAATCATCGATAGCTGTAAGTTTTGGGTAGTTTTGGAAGGCATTCAATCTGCACGTGGTGACCGGCACTTCCATGCTCCAATCCTACGGCACCAGGGTGTCGTCACTGGTACATGAGCCAGAGGACTTTTGGAATGGATGCTGATACGTCCGCACAGCACCCACTCCATCTGTCCTTCAGAATCTGTCCTCCCCGCGCATGTGCAAGGGCCCTTCGGATCCATCACTATTTGTGATGGATCAGGAGGAGGACAGATCACTGAAAAATTGATTTTTTAGATCCGTTTTTTGACGGCCAATGCAGAAGCACCCTTTGATAACTCAGAGACAGGAGAGGAAATAGGCTACACGGACAGGAATAAAGGCTAAGGGGAGGGGGCATAGAAATCTATTGAATTATTAGTAAATGAATTCTGTGCATAGCTGGAAGTCAAATAGATAATTTTAAAAAGAAGTTAGATCTTGGTAAATGCATGCGTTCTTATTTCTTAATTTATTGTTTACATATTTATATTTCTATTCCCACCCTATATTTAAAGATCTCAAGGTGGGTCACACAATAAAATCAGTGTAAAAAGGGATAAAATAAGGGTGCCTCCAAACCTGCTCCCTGCTCCCCCTTGAATGCAAAGCTCCTTCCAGTCCTCCAAAGTGTGTCACCAGCAGCAGGAGCACAGGAAAGGTAGGTAAGCCTGTAGTAAAAAGATGCTAGTAATCCAGCATCTTTTTGCTTTGTGGGGCGGGGATGGGGGAATGCCACGCTCCTACTACATGGGACAGAAGCACTGAACTTGCTTCGCTGCTTCCGTCCCAGCCTGGAGGAAGTTAGTTGGCCTGTATTGGGAGGGGATGCAGTTCCCTCAGCTAAAGATGAAGGTAAAGAGGTGTGTCTTCACCTGTCATATAAACACATATAAAATAGGTGCTTTCTGGGCACAGACAATAGGATGATGATGATATACAGAAACTTCTTCTTCTTCTTCTTCTTCTTCTTCTTCTTCTTCCTCTTCTTCCTCTTCTTCAGCTGCTGGGAAGCTGCAGGCACAGGATGCTGTGTCTTCACCGCCTGCTGGTGGGCTTCCTTTTGCATCCGGCCGGTCAGTGCAGAATCAGACTGATGAACTACATGGGCCATGAATCCAATCCAGTGGGGCGCTCTTTATGCTCTTATTCCACTTTTTTCTCCCTTCAACCTCCCAGTTCAGCAGTTTTACTTTCAATGGCTGAGGATTTTACGCAGCTGGGGAAAAATAAAAGATGGGGAGGATTCCTTGTTCCTTATCTGGCAGCAATGCTCTGCTTTGCTTTCTGATTCCAATGATGCTGCCAGCAAAATCCTCAGTCTTTCTGCCACGGGGAATTTACATATATTTAACGTACATCAGTAGTACACAGACTTGTTCTCTTTCCCCTTCATTCCTTTTAAACAGTAAACATAGCAACTACAGACAATCGCAGCATCTAAAAAAGAGTTGCAAGTTAAACAGCAAGTCTTCCAGGAAGACATAATACCATGATCAAGGGTTTTGTGTATGTGTTTGTGTGTGTGAGTTTTAAATGGTTCATTAAAGCCATCATACCCACAGCAGGGTGAAACACACTCCAGCATATCCCACTATCAAAGCCATTATTAAAAACATTGATTTTCAAAATCTAACTACTGTAATACATTATAAGAATATGCCGTTTCATAGCTGCCCCACAGGAAGCAAAACAAAAGACTATTCTTTAGTGTCTTAAGATGTCAGCCCAGACAGCTTGAGGGGGCCACGCACAATAAAGAGGCAATAAGAAAGCACATTTTAAAATGCTGGCTTTGTTAATTGCAGTAGGAATAGCTCACCCCCGTCCTAGCCCAAAAAAGGACCTATACGCTTAGTAAATGTCTTAGGCACCCTCCAGATGTCATAGCAAGCTAGCTTTTATCCTCTCTCTGACCTTCCAGAAATGCATTGGGCTCCTCAGCATGTAAGCCACTTACCAGATGCCTCAGAAAGGGTAATAAAGTCATTTGCCATTGCATTGGAAAGGTCTCCCAGGACCTCCAGCCCATCCAGGTGGGTCCACAGTGTGCTTCAGGAAGCTGCATCCAACATTATGCTGAATAATGTTGGCTTCATCCAGACATGTTGTAAAACCTGAGATTATTCTAGGATGCCACATGTTTCTGTGGCAATACCACCATAGCCTTATGATATTGGGATGATATCCCATCCCGCAATCACCTTATTTCAGGATAATTTCACTTCCAATCCAGGTTTATGTAAATAGGCAAAAGAACTTACTGCGCCTGGATGCCTGCACCCATGATCCACCAACTACTGTGCATGTGTGGGGCGAAACCAAACATAAAATGGTGGGTGTGCATGCACATGGGACAGCAGTTGCACACTTCTGGTTATTTTGCATTATGTTATTGTCAGAGCAGTGTCCAGGCAGGTAAATCAGCCAGTTTGGTCTAGGAATATCTAGGCCAGGTCTAGGTATTATCTGGTTTGATTCCACACTCCTGCATGAAGCCAGCTGGTTGACCTTGGGCAAGTCACAGCTTTCTTCTGAGCACTTAGCCCCACCTACCACACAGGGTGTTCTGTTGTGGGGAGGAGAACAAAAGGTTTTGTCAGCCCTTAAATGGGTAAGAAAAGCAAGGTAAAAAAGTCAGCTCTTCTTATTCTTCCTCCACGTAGATAGCTGGGTGTCCTTATGCTAGTTTCCCTTCCCATTATTGCTTCCTGCCTAGACATCTTTGTGTGTTTTAGTGATGAATAATCTGGGCATTTCAGCCACCACAAATTCCCAGATATGCATATCAGCATCTCTATACATGTGTGATTAAAGTTTCCATCTCCATGCTCATGCTGGCCGGAACTACAAGCATCCATTTTGTGTGTGTGTGTGTGTGTTAGATTCATATCAAACTGAATGCAAGAAAATTAGTATTTGTTTAAATAGATCCACTTTGGACGTGGTAGGATTTGAATTTGATATGAATGTTTGATACAAATCTGATTGGAATCCATGCTACAAATTGCTTACAAATCCCTTACGTATCCCCTATGTATCCACTCTGAATGTGTCAAATCTGCTCTCAATCCACTTTGAATCCACTCTGAATCTGCTTTGAATCCACTTTGGATCCTGAGATTGCACCAGAGGAGTGCATACAAATGTAATCCAAAACCCTTTGGCCAGTTTGGTCTAGAGGTTAGGGAGCCAGACTCTTATCTGGGAATACCGGGTTTGATTCCACCCTCCCCCATGAAGCCAGCTGGGTGACCTTGGGCTAGTCACAGCTCTTTTCTGAGCTCTCACAGCCCCACCTACCCCACAGGGTGTTCTGTTGTGGGGAAAAGAATAGAAAGCTTTGTCAGCTGCTTTGAGTCCACTTAAATGGATGAGAAAAGTGGGCTAGAAAAGCCAACTCTTCTTCTCTGAGTCAAAGGAACCCAGGTTGCACTTCTGCTGCCTGTCACATGCTCTTCCTGTGCCTCTTCCAAGCATGAAGAGGTGCAAATGGTGTGCCCAGAGCCTTATGGACGCTGGCACTAGTATAGGTGTGTAGAACACCTTAACATGCTCCACACCTATCCAGCCTGCATGGAGCTCCAGCATGCGCAGAATCATTTCTGGTGGTGATGGAATGGCTGTGTGAGGTGTGGATGCACCATCTCAGAGCTCCCTCTACTGTGACCAATCAGTCAAGTGTGGAAATGCCCTAAGGACAGAGCAGAAAGGCCCAGTAAGAACTTCTTTATAAGTAGGAATCCAACCAAGAAAGCAGCGGGAACATTAGATGACAAAGGGATCATTAAAGAGGACACAGAAATTGCAGAGCAGCTAAATGAATTCTGAGCCTGTGTTTTCAGGGAGGGACTCAGAAGAATTAAATTGGATAGAGGTGACTATTTTTTTTTAAAAAAAAATCTCTGGGACCAGATGGCATTCACCTGCGAGTTCTGAAAAACATCAAATGTGAAATTGCTAATCTTCTAGCCAAAATATATAATCTTTCCCTAAGAACAGGCTCTGTGCCTGGAGACTGGAAGGTATCAAATATAACACAAATCTTTAAAAAAAAAAGGACACAGAGGTGATTCAGGAAATTACAGGCCAGGTAAAGTGATGGGTATCGTCATTAAGGATAGAATTAGTATGCACATAGAAGAGCAAGAACTGCTAAAGGAAATTTAGCATGCCTTTTGCCTTACCAACTTGCTAGACTGCCAACAGGCAAGCTGATATAGTTGATCCAGTTGACATTGTCTGTCTGGACGTTCTGAAGGCTTTTGACAAAGTTCTATATCAGAGGCTCCTGATTAAAAATCAGCCCCGGAATAAGAAGTCAGGTGCTGTCCTGGACTGGTAATTTGCTAAAGGACAGAAAACATGGGACAAGACATTTTGTTGGATGCCCCAGTAGATCTTACATCAAAGGTAGTGCTCAGGATGATATGAACGTGAGATATCATCAGAGTTCCTTGCAAATACTTACTATGAAACTAATACAGGATTTAACAGGACAGGATTGCAGCATAATTTGTTATTACTCAGAAAAAGCTCTGCTGACTATATAGATGCAGTGGAGGTTCCAAAATATGTCATCCCATAGGCACAACTACACAACACACAAGCTCTAATGTATCCTGGGCAGTTTCATCATCTGAAATTCCCTCAAAACCAAAAGGGATGTTTGGGTTCTACATAGCCAAAGAGCATTTCTAAAAGCAATGACTCCTTGGGTCTTGATATATCATAACTCTATAAGAATCCTCATAGCTATATTCTCTAAAAATTGCCCCGGTGCAGTTGGTGGGTTATATTTTAATTATTTTTAAACTATATTGGAAAGTATGAAAAGAACGAAGATGTAGCAACGTAAGTGTTTCCGCACAGGCCGTTAAGACCCCATTAAGCACCTGATAAGGACACATATAGCACACATCTGCAAGTTACCTTCTGCACAGCAGGACAGATTAGGGCCACTTAAAGGATGGCGCTTCCGCTCTGGCTCACACGAGATCTGTCTCTAATGGGGTCTAGAGGCCGTGAATCCTGCTTTCGGGAAGACCTGAAAAATTAGGTCTTCAAACCATTCCTGCCTGCAAATTTTGGATCAAAGGACAACGCTTCTGCACAGGGACAGGAGAGGGAAGACACGTGAGCAGGAGTGGAAGTCGCCATGTTGAGCACGGCTGCAGGATCTCAGGCATGCCACTGATTGGTGGGCAGTCTATCCCTGACACGCCCATGCATAGTAGAAATGAGGGATGACTGATGGCTGAGTACTCCAATCACACAGCACCTTGGCAGCAGGGCCGCAGAGAGGCCTGATCCTTCTGGATATCAATGCTCCGGCGGCCGCACAGCAAACACATGATGCATTCCTTGCTATGCATGCTTCACACATGAGTGCAGACGTGTCAGGCCTCACTGGGATCCATCCCTATTTCAGACGAATCTTCCAAGGGACGGATTTCAGAAATCCAGATTTCCTTAATCTGGATTCAAGCACTAAGTGCAGAAACACCCATAAAATCTGAGCTCTATACCCAGGGAGGAGATAACGATCTTTTGCACTTATCTGTTGCTTCCTCTCTACTTGGTATAGAGCACCATCCTAGTCTGGTCAGGTTTTCAGCATTTCCTGAAGAGCTGTCCATGATCAGAACCAACATCTCCAGTAGACGAATCAAGATGGTCTCTCTGGCAGTAGAAGTTGAGGAAAGAATAGCTGGACAAGCTCTTAAGCCTCCTCCATTCTGTTGAATGGACAGAGTGAGATTAAAACTGAATCCACAACAGAGAAAAGTACACAACTATGTGATGGATGGATTTCCCTAGAAGATTAGGCAAAATTATGGAAGACAGGGCTATCAATAGCACAAGTCATAATCAGAGATGTGCACAAACTCAATTTTATTGGTCTAGTTTGAATCAAACTGAACCTTGTTGAGTTTTGCTTGACTGGTTCAAGATCAAACATGAAACAGTTTGCACACTGTTCCAACATTAAATATATATATATTAGAATAATTTTTTTAAAAAAAAATATTTAAAGAGCCAGATCGTCATTCTCAATGTTTTCAAATCAAGCCATTCAGTTTGACCCAGTTCAAATGAACTCCACTGGTTTGCTTCAAATTGAACCAGTCCTTTCAAAAGGTGGGTGATTTGACTGGGGTCAAACTAAGGCAAGCCATTTGGTTCAATTCAAACTAATCAAACACAAACTGAATTTGCACACCTCTAGTCACGGTAGCTCATTTGTTTTCAAAGACAATAGGCTGGGAAATAGTTATCACAATACTTACCCTGCCTGAGGACTTTGAAATAACCATCTGGTGAGAAGTGGGACAGATTTCTAATGACACTTTGTTTTCCTCATTTTGCCTAAATAATTATGTTCCTGTAGAGAGTGGAAGTTTCTGCCAACCCCACTACTTAAAAATCGCATTGAACTGCTCAATTGATTGAGGGAGAAGGGACTGTCTTCTGTTTCATATCAAACAGTTGTCCTCTCAGAGCAACCCTGAAGGTGATGAACTTCTCCAACAGCCTTCTGAAAGCACGCTCCTAGACAGTTAAGCAGGAGTTAACAGAATGAGGTTTGTAGGCTTTCGCAGCTGGATTCAATCTCATTTGTAACAGTGTTTGGGCTGTTATACCGTTTTCCAGGTTTCTTCTTCTGAAAACCTAAGCTTTCAAATATAGCTGCAATATCCCAACTTCAGAGGTCTTTGCTCTTGGATGAGTCAAGGGTGACTGGTGTCTTACTAAATCTTGTTTCCCTTCTTATAGACGTCTGCTGTTTGTTTGTCAGCTCTTCCTTTGTTTGAGTTGCTAATGAATCATTGGTCTTTCCCTGGCTGCACCCTGTTGGCATTGTTTCCTTGAGTGGAAGTGTTAATGGTGGGTCTTTGAGGCTAACTTGTTTACTATATATTGGTGTAATCCCTATAGGAACAAGCGAAACAGAGATTCACGCCTGAGTTCTGCAAACACAGAAGCCATTAGTCACTAACCCCCAGGAATTGCACCAATATGAAGTAAACAAGTTAGCCTTCATGGAGGAATACCTGGTATTCCCAGATAAGAACTGACAAACAAGCTGACAAACAGCTGGAGTGGTCAAGGCCCTGCAAGTGCAAAAATGACCTACAGTGCTACAAGGGATATTTAAACTAGTCACTGTGCAACTTAATAAAGGCATGTTTAAAAAGTGTTCTAGTATATCCAGGTTTGATGACCTCCTAAGAAATTGCATGGATCTTATCAAGTGTCTCAGCCTTCTAATACAGATGAATAAATCATCAATCTCTTCTATGTCTTTTCCATCTCTTCTGTCTGACATCTACTTCCTTTCAAAGGCACCAGGCACATTGTGAATGCAAATTATGTGTTCTGTGTCAGAGTTGAAAATTGAAGGAATCCATTCATTTTGCCTAAAAATCCAAATTTTAATAAGGTAGAGTGCTCCCAAGGTGAAAGGTCATGCATATCATGTGCCCTAAGAGCATTCCTATAATGCAACAGGGCTACACAAATGTGTGGCCAATAGAACTTCAGATTGATCCTTCCTACCCAAAAGGCCCCATACAAATATTGCCAAAGAAAACAAGAACAAATAGGTAGGAAAACAGGTGTGCTGCTGAAGTGTGTTCCCCTGTGAAACCAAAAAATGTTGCAATTTGTTATACTGTCACTTTGGTCTGCAGTTTGGTATACACGTCTCTCTGTTTTGTTCTAGACTTTAAAAAACACTCTAGCTGTATGCCAGTCTGCAGGCCAATTTGTGCTTGGCCTGATAGTCCATGTGGGGTGAGCTCCCAGACACATCATCTGCACTAGGAAGAGCCATTTCTTAACCAGAAATATCTCTTTCTGTCCAGGAGCTCACCCTGCATATACTACCGGTGGTGCGGGTTTAACTGTGCCATGCTTACACCTACTTTTCCATAGTGCTGGAGGCAGTAAGGTTCTGGCTGGCCCATTCACACCTCTTCCGGTGCTGGAGGGTCATGTGATGAACTGTGCAACTGTATTGACACAGTGTATCATGGGGTTACCCTGGTGACAGTGCCACACATGCGCACTGGTGACGGCACTGGGGTCTAGACACGCCTGCCATCTGGGCAGCCATTCACATTGATGGTAAATGTTGGGGAGAGTTGGGGAGGTTTGGGTATATACCGAACATCTGCAAATGCTTAGTGCATACTTGGGCCATTTAGACCTTTGCTTCCCAGGGACAGCAAGCAACGTGTGAAAAGGCCGTAGGCTGCCTTAATTAGTGAGAGGTCCATTTGGCCGTTCCATATATTTAAGCAAAATAAATACATACAGAATTGAAGGACGCTTAACAGTTTTATTACAGAAATGTATTTCATGAACAAAGCTGGGCTTCTCTGCCATTCCCACGGCAAGACAAAGAAGCCCTGTATTAGAGCATACACAGAGTAATATAGCTTCTCCTGACTTCTTGTTGTGAAAGCTACAACAGGATGTGCCAACTACAAAACCACAACATCACATCTCTAGACAAGAACACTTTCCGGGGTCAGAACATCCTATTGATGCATTGAAAACACAGAATATGTACTATAATACTGAGCATTACAGAACATTAAGGAGGGACTCAGGGGCAAATGGTGAACAGTATGCTCTTCTATCAGAAGTATACATTTTCCATTTAATGATCTCTCACTGATACTGATAATTCATCTACTAACACAGTCAGGGCGACAGGGCCTAAAATGGCATCAGTTATGTCAAGCCACACGGGCCTCTTCCTGGGTCTTTCTTCATTAAAATGTAAATAGGTAGGTAGGTAGGTAGGTAGATGTTTCTCCCTTGCAGAAGTACACTATACTTTTCAGCACTGTACTGATTAATTACAAAAGTAAAATAGCGAAGGTTAGTCAACATGCCTCTTTCACTAGGCTGTAATCCATCCAATGTAGATGGAATGTGCTAGCTTGGCAGAATGGCTTCCCATGTACTGCTGGACCCTTGCTGAAGTGATACATTGATTGGTTAGTGTCTAAAGGCCCTCTGAATTTCAATAGCTCAGCAGTGTGATCAAGAACATTGCTGCTGTCCTCCTGTCCTGAGGCCTATTCACACTACAGCCCATAGTGTATGATTAGGGAACATCTGGGGAAGAGCATGTGCACCTTGAGGAGGCTGTTATACTGTAGCTTCCAGTTGACCCCTGCCTTCCCAGAAGTTCCCTAATCGTGCACTAGGTGTGGAGCATGAAATCGTGGTCCACATCTTTACTAACCTTAACTAATTACTTACCTGGCACATCCAGCAGCAAGCATCTACACCCTTCCAATTCTCCAGGGTTGCCTGAGGTTCTGCACAAGTGTGTTGGCATCTCAGACAGCCATAGAGCATCAGTGTCATCAGTTTCAGAGGGTACCTCAAACAAAACAGTGGTACCCTGAAGAGCGCTGGCCCCAGGATCAGTCACCAGTAAGTGACTGATTGTGCGGGGCTAAGGCTGTAAGTTGCTAGGGCTTGCAAGTGTGAGCGCTAGTCAGTGTTGGGTGATTGCACATCCTTTCCCATCCAGTGGGAAATCACCCCTGTTTATGAACTTCCTGTAAGTATCTGATTAGCCACTGTGTTAACAAACTCATAGGCCATGTCCCCATGCAAGCCATTTGGCTCTGATTGGGCACGCATGTGACAGGGTGTGGGACCAAGATCGGATGTTGTCTGTCCCCATGCCATTCCCAGCAACATGGGCTGGATGCAGGCTGGGTGCGGATACAGCCATCCCATGCAAACCACACCAATCCCCGGCATGATGGAGCAGCGCCATCTCCTCTTTGCCCCCTCTCTCCTCATTGGAAGCCAGATTGACATCACCCCACCCCTGTGCCACCCACTGCAAATGCCACATCCCTGCCCCTTAGTGGCACAGAAAAGCCAGGGCTGAACAGCAAAAATAATAATGAAAAAACCAGCTGTTTGAGCAAAGCCGCTATGAGGTTTGGCAGCAGTTGAGCAATTTTGCAGTTTTGCACACCTCCGCTCTTCCTGGGAAACGCAACAACCCAGCAAGTGGGAAATCAAGCCATTATCATGCCCGCCTTGGCAATCGGGGAAGGGGGGTGGAATACTTGTATAAAAGAATCTCGTGGGGCAGTGCAGCCCATTTGACCCCCTCATCATTTCGGCTTTAACACCATTTACTCCCCCCAAATCAATGCACAGGGCAGAAATGGCAAGCACAGGACATGAAACCCCACCTGTCAATGATGTGAAGGCCAGTCTCCTCCCCAAATAGCCTGGGACCGTACCCATGTGCAGGCTTGGCTCACAAAGCAATGCATGCCAGGACACCAAATCATGATGAGATTTGATTTTTCCAGTACCAAATTTGGTACGGGTTTGGGCAATTTGGCCCACGGAAATTGGACCAAATCAAAAGTGCATGGGGATGACCCTTGCCGAACCTGATTTCGATTTGGACCAAAACATGCATAGGGACATGCCCTTAGATTGCATAGACTATTAGGCTGATCCAGAAGGTCATTTTTTTGTATCTTAAGATTTCTTTTTTCTGGGGTCAGAGTCATTTGCAAGTTTGCACACTTAGGAAACGTTATAGCAAGGCACGGTGGGGGTGATTTCCAGTGAAGATGTGAACGCCAGAATTCTAATATGAACTTGGAATTTCACATCCATATTATTTTATGCTTGACCTTTATCTTACTTATTAAAATTGAGCAAGTCTGCATAATTTATCATATTTTGCATGATTGATTATGCGGGGTCTTTCCACTCTCCCATATCCTGCATAATTGTAGTTTAACTAATCTTTGAAAGGCATAAGGACACTGATACATTGCTTCCCAGTCCCTGGAAAACTTATTCTGCCTCTCTTTCATTTCTGAGATTACAGCAGCCATTTGCCCTCTACATATCCAAGGATGATTCTAAAGCTATATTTAATATTTATTTGAAAGCATATCACACTTTAAAAAAAACAACTCCAAGATAGCTCACAATAATACGCAATGGACAGATTCTCTTTTAAGCCAACAACAAGGAATGTAGGCCTTTGGGAGATAACCATGCAAGAGACTTTTCGCATTTACCTGCAGAAGACCAGACTGAGTAGACCAGGTTCCAGTGGGATAGATGGCTCCTGAACCTACATAGGGACAGTTGTTCCTCCTGCCTCCCTGCCCCACAGTTCTGAAGCTCATGCCGGCTTTGAATATGGTACAAGGGGCCTCCAAAATCGATGAAGGACCAGGGGAACCATTGTGGCAGTGAACCTTGTTGCATCAGCATAGTCGATCTCATGGTAAACCAGATCTCATGGTAAACTATAGAGGCATGCTAGCTGCACACCTCTGTGGTCTGGTATACTACTTCCTAGTACACCAGTAGACCTCAAAAAAGTGTTCTACTGGTACAGCAGACTGAGCTGCCATTCTGGGCTTCCTGGTGTGGTCTGTCCTGTCCTGTGCAGATGGAGCACACTAGCAGCAGGTAGGGCCTCCCTTAGCCACACCGGCATAAGGAAAGGAGGCTTCTGGTACATTTGTTGGTCCGGTGTGCCATCCAGTGCAGAATCAGCCCAAAGTTGTTGTTCTTGATGATGATGGTGGTTGTATAGTTCACTATATCTGATTACTGGAGTTTCAGCCCATCATTAATTCAAATCCTAACCAACAATTTAAGAATCAGTGGCTATTTCCTCATCTAAGGCAGCTGAACCGCCCCAGCTAGAACCAGTCCAAAGACGTTTTCGCACGGGGCTGAACGGTACGTGTGGGAGACAGCTGCGGACACGGCATACGCATTGCCCGAGCGGGGCTTGCGCTCCAACGTGTCCGGAGCTGTCTTCGGCGCGTTCTAAATGTAGAGCACTTTAAAGTGCTCTACATGCATTCGAACGCGGACGAGCCGCCCGCAGGCATTCGGGAGGAGAAGCATTCGCGCCTGCTTCTCCCTCCCTAACAGCTGCGGGCTTGCCTCCGACGCCGGCGCAGGTTTGGCAATCAGCTGTTTGACAATCAGCTGATTGCCGATCTGCCTCCGCGGCTGTCTCCACGCCCCTGGCTGGCCTTTGCCGGCCAAGACAGCTCCCGGCGCTTTCACCTTTCGCACACAGATGCGCCGGTACGCTTTCTGGCGCGTCTGTGTGTGAACGGTGAAAGCGCCGGGAGCTGTCTTAAGCTTTCCGCCTGAACGCGTTCCATTTGGAACGCGTTGCAGTGCGGAAAAGCCTCTAATGGAGCAGTTCCCATTGGATCTGTCCAGCTGGCCTGGAACAAAGACATCCACATTTGGATGAGCTATTCCAGAAAAGGCATTGTGCTGCACTTCTCTGAAGCTCACATGATGTCAGGGCTCTGGCAACCAGAAATGAAAGTTCCTGCCTCAGAGCCAATTTTGGTGATGCAATTTAAAGTGCTACCAAAATGGATCCACACGCTAAACCTGAACAGGGAAGTGTGGCTTGCTAGCAAAGGGTGTGGCCTCTCTTTTTCACTCCGGAGAGTGTGGAAAGGCCCAGTGAAGTATCTTGGCAGAACAGGGTACTGCTGCTTTTTGCAGATTGTGAAGTTGCTATCTATGTATCTAGATATCTTCCAAGTTACTAGCAGGGGATTCCAGCCATTGGCTTCAAAGTTTACATCATGCCAATGGAGAAAATATCCTAGTCAACTCAAACTACAGTAAACGAAGTTGAATAATTTTTGTTTCTATTAAACAAGATACTTGCATTAGGCAGATGTCCCTTAGTTTCCAAAGAGTTCTGGCAAAAACAAACAAACAAACAAACAAACAAAAACCTCTGGGGGTGTTGACAATATATCATTGGTATCCTCAGGCCCTCACAGGATTTCAAATTTAATAAATGATAAATATTGTTGTCCATAGCATTACGCAAGGCATGCATGGAGTGTTTAGGTTAACACACAGGAAGCTATCACACAAAACCAGGGGGCACTCTATGAAACTGATGGGTAGGAGAGTGGATCAGACAAGGGGAAGTATTTCTTCACCCACAGGGTTATCGGTTTATGGAATTTACTGCCGGAAGAGGTGGTAAAAGCTACCAACCTAGATGGCCTTAAGGAAGGGTTGGACAAGTTTATGGACGACAGATGTATCAGTGGCTACTAGAATGGATGCCTAAGTACATCTTTCAGGCTGGGGGGGGGAGCAGGATGCTTCTAAGGCCATTTGCTGGGATTCAAGAGCAGGAGAAGGTTTACCCTTGTTCCTGCTTGAGATGCCCATGGGCCACTGTGTGGATTGGAATGCTGGACTAGATGGGGTGTGGCCTGATCCAACAGGGCTCCTCTTATGTTCTCTTAGGTTAGAATATAGCTAACCCACTGATCCAGATTACCTGGAGATGTGGGCTGAACCAGCTCTATCTGCATTGATGGTGCTGATCTGGCTCATGTCTCTCCCCGTGGCTCTGAAGCTCATGAGAGCTTTCCAGCTGCTCCCACGTATGTCTAAAGGCTAGAAATTACAACTCCTAGCCTCAAAGGGAGTTTTTTGGAGGCACACCATCGTGATCCAGAATAAGGCCCTTGGTCCAGATGCAGACTTGATTAAACAGGTCTACAACAGAGTCAGATTAAAGTCCTCCTTAATCTGGATCTATGATAATAAACTTCTGTTGATTAGTCCAATAGATCACATCAAAATGCAGAGGTACAATACACAACACAGGAACTTAAAATCTAATAAAAAAATCTGCAAGGATTTTCATAGCCATCAGGATAAAAAGTGCAACTTTTAAAACAGACTGCCTATCAGAGCCCCTAAGCAGTTCCTGCATTGTGTATTGTACCTCTGTATCTTGATATGGTCTATTGGACTAATCGATAAATGTTTATTATCGTAATCTGGATCTATCTGTTTCATATAGATATAGTGGGGCAACAGGAGTCAAGGCTTCATAGATCCACATTAATTTGAGGATCTATGTGCCCAGAAGTGTTATTCACAGACCCCTAATCCATGCAGAAAAAGCCCACAATCATGTTGTACAGGTCAGGCCCTGTCCCCAAAAGACTTATTAGCCCCTCTCGGCTTCCTCTGCCGTCACTCTGTTATAGCTGACTTTAAAAGTCCCCTCCACTTCTGGAATAAGCACCCCCATGGTAGCCGCGATCTAAACGGACTTTCCATCCCCATGGTAGCCATCTTCTCTTTCCGGGCATCTTTTCCCCCCCGCCCCCTCTCTTGTTAAAAGGAAAAATAGCCAGATCTCCGTCTCCTGAAACGGCTTCCCGCCCCTAGCAAAGGCAGATGATCGCTCATTCATTCACTTTCAGCACTTACTTTCACTCAGTTCTCTGTTAGAAAAGGCTTTCTGCCCCGGCAAAGTCAGCGGCTGCAGGCATCGGCAGCACGATCCTTCACTCATTCTCTTTTAAGGCTTTCACAGATCACTTGATAACAATGTTGCAATTCTGAGCAATTCTGGCTCTTTTTACAAAGGAAAGGAAGCGAACCTGCTGCATTTCTCAGATGTGTGAATGCTTTTTGGCTGTGTGTGCAGGCAAGCAATCCCCGCCCCTTTTGCCACGGAGCGTCCTCAAGGCAGATATGGCGAGCAAAACCCGCGAATCGCCGAAAGAGCGCTGGAACTCTTCTTTAAAGTGCACGTATTTTATCACGGGTGTCTCACTTTCCTAAGCTCCCTAAGCGCCTTGAAAAGCCTGGAATGGGGCCGCTCAGAGGCAAAAGAAGAGTTCCAGCAGACTTTCAATTGCATGGGGACAGGGCCTCATTGCCAGCATTGGAAAACCAGCAGTAAAGGAGAGATTGCAATCTTCAGCATCCTCTAACCTGATTTACACAGTGTAATGATTTCTGTGACTGGAACTACTGCCTTACACAAGGGTCAACATGTATGCTGTTTAGAATTTCAGAATTATGGCATGTTTAAGTATCCCATATCTCGTTCTGATGTTTCATACCGCTCTCAAAAAGAGGAAAGGAAAAGAAAGTGTGGAGAAAGCAGAAATATGCTTGCAGAACTGCCAATTCTTATTCCATGGAATACTACTTTCCAGTAATACTCATGCCCCTTGAAGGCTGTGCAATACCTTCATGTTGCTGAATTTATTTTGCAGCTGCCTGTTGGTGACTTTGCTTGCATTCCAAGTTACCTTAGAAAGCAAAAGACACCATCAAAATAATCAGATTTTATTTCCCAGGCTTCCCACATTCACTATCAACTGATGGACACTACTTGATTTTTTGGATTGATGTCTACTAAGGCCAATGTTTTGCAGGCAGAAAGTCCATGGTTTAGTTCTGGACTCCCTGGTGTACTGCAGCAACAGAAGCCCTTGTCGTAAACATTGTCAATCAAAACAAGTGATGGTTTGCATTCAGCTTGAAGCTGCTTTGTATAGTGTTGCTGACATGTGGGCAGATTGTAGATCTGCAAAACATTTATCACCTGCGAAATATGTGTGTCAAGTTTCCTGAAAAGGCGGGAGGAAAATGAATGTATGTTTTTGAGTATGAACACTTGTAAGGCTGGCTGATTAAATCTTTATCAAACTGTGCCTTTCAATTTTATCAGAATAATCTTTGGTCGGTCTTTGAAGTTGGAAAGAATTAAGCAGACTGATTTGCATTCAGTTAATTTATCTCTGGCTTTTTCACCATCTTGATAGCAGTTGTCTTGACTTCCCAATAGCATAACTACATTAGCAACAAGGCTGATGTTAAGTCCAATTTCAAGGACAACAAGGCTACCATGTAGGATCAGGCCTTTGTTGGTTTTATAGAGTCACAATGATGATCTGTTTAGAGAAGAAAGGAAACTTTTTTGTTAATTCAGCAAAAAAGCTCTATGTACTGTATAATAAAGTTTGGTCTACCGGTTAGGGAGCCAGACTCTTATCTGGGAATACCAGGTGATTCCACATTCCTTCACGAAGCCATCTGGGTGACCTTGGGCTAGTCACAGCTTTCTTCTGAGTTCTCACAGCCCTACCTACTTCACAGCTGTTCTGTTGTTGGGAGAAGAACAGAAAGCTTTGGCAGTCCCTTTAAATGAGAAAAACAGGGTAGAAAAGCCTATTCTTCTTCTTCCTCTTCCTCTTCTTCCACTTCCTCTTCTTCAGTAACTTGTCCATATTTTAATTCTGAAATGATCAGTCTCCAACCTGATTACTGGATTTTTTGTTTAAAAAAAGGAAAAAAGCACTTGTAATTAAATGAGGAAATTAACCCAAGCACCCATAATTAAGTGGGTGAATAACATAATGATCTTTGCTCTGTACCAACTGAAGTTTATCTAGACTGGTAAGCAGTGTGTGGAGGGATGGAGAAATCCTGTTTTTGCTTTAAATTACCATTTCTTTTCTTCCTCCTTTTCCTATTATCTGATCCACTAGTGGAGCCATTGCTTTGAGCTCAGCCTGCTTTCTCAAGCATGATCTGGCTTTTTGTTGTTAAAAGGCACATAGCTTCCTGGCCCAGATGGTAGATTTCCCTTTTAAGCCTGGAGAGACAGCTGCCTCATTGGTCACCTCTTTGGTGATGGCCAGGTGGCCAGACTTTTGGGAGATGGGCAGGGCTTATTTATTTATTTATTATTTACATTTCTATCCCACCCCATACCTGAAGGTCTCTGGGCGGGTTACAACCTTAAAACAACAGATTAAAACAGAATATACATTAAAAGACTTTAGAAATTCAACACTCTAAAACAATACACATTATGCTTAAAATGGTAGCGTCTGACCTGGATGGGAAATATCAGTTCAGCCAAAGGCCAGGGAGAAGAGGTGCATCTTCACCGCCTTCCTAAATATATATAAGGAAGGGGCAAAACGCATCTCGAGGGGGAAGCTATTCCATAGTCTAGGGGCCATGACAGAAATGGCTCTCTACTGGGTGCCCACCAGCCTTACTACTGAAGGTGGTGGGACAACCAGGAGGGCCTCACCACTTGATCTTAAGGCATGGGCAGGTCTATATGGGAGAAGGCTTGGAAGCAGAAAGACAAGTTAACTGATCTTGAATGAATAGTCCCTATTCAGACTTTACACTGTGGTTCCACAGAAGCTGTCAAGAGTGCCTGGGGGGAGGCGTGTCTGTTGTAGTGAAATCACCACGGTCAGCCAAGGTGCCTCCATAACTCCATTGCAGAGTCTCTAAGCATTCATAGCGGCTCCTTGAGTTGCAGCAACCCGTTTGATGAGCTACAATGAGACTTTGAACTTTGTTGAAGCTCAGTGTGGTGGCCTGAAGATCATCCATCATGCCCTGATCTTAAGATCTTAAGATGCTATTAATGGGCCTCCAGGTTTCTCCCAGACACTTTCGCATGTGGGAATAGTGGAGACTGGCCCTTCTTGGGGACTGCATAACATGGCCTTTTTCTTTTTTCTTTTGCCTAATGGAGACATAACCTCTGTGTTGTCTAAACACTCTGACTTCTCCAAATTTTTACACTATTCATTTAATAGAAATCACAATTTAAAAACACCATTCTTGTTTTTTAGATCCAATTACAGAGTTTGACTGAACAAATGCATTTAAAATGGTTGTTTAAGGGCCTTCCCATACTTGCTGAAACAAAGGATGGATGGCTCCTGGCAATGAACAAGGACATCAGCATTATGATGTCCTGCTCTGTTCTGTTCTGGTCCCTCCCTCCACATGATCTGGATCAGCATAGTGTAGGAAGGACCTTAGAGAAGAGTTCATTGTATTACTTGAATAACACTTAGATGGGTTGGGACAGGCAACCAACCAGATATTGTTGATCCTCAAAGAAACAGGTTTGGAGAAGAGGGAAAAGAAAATGAGTTTTTAAAAAATGCTGGAAAGAATGTGAGTGACATCAAAGTTTTTGAGGGAGGGAGGAAAGTGAGTATGACTGAGTATCTGGTTTGGGGGGGGGGGGTCAGAAACTCTCATTTACTAAGTAGAGGCCAGTATTACTGGAGGGAGACTTGAGTGGGGAAAGTCAATGTGGGCAGTGGACTAGTCACAGTTGAGACCCAAAGAAATTGATCCAGAGGAAATGGGAAAGGGAACAAGGTACAGAAGTGAAAAGAGAGCAGTGTGTGGAAGGCATGAAGCAGCATGCAGGCACTCTGTCCAGGGACCTGGTCAGACAAGTAGTTTAGGGCAACCTCAGGTCATCCTCAGGTCTTGTTACATTATTTTTATTTACTTCATTTTCCAAGCCGGCCTGCCCCCATTAGATCTTCTTAAATGTAGTCCTCATTTTTACAGGACTGAGGAGAACTTTTAATCGCACGGAGAAGGAAGGCACGTAAAAAGGAAGGGGGCACAGAGGTGGTGGAACAGGCTTTAAAAAGAACCACAAACACACATCATCACCTCCCTTGAGTGACAGAGCAGCATCCAATCAGAAAGGAGATACATTTGATGCAGGAAAAGGGGGTGGAGAGTCAAGAGGAAGCTCAGGTCTATTTTGAAAAAAAGAGTGACTAATACGTCCCAAGAACAACATATATTGATCCATGTGTGACCAGCACTGGTACAGACTGAATTAAATAGTAGGCTATCCTGTCTTAGACTTGTGTGACCAGGGCCCAGGTGGGTGGGTGGGTGGGTGGGTGGGTGGGTGGGTGGAAGGAAGGAAGGAAGGAAGGAAGGAAGGAAGGAAGGAAGGAAGGAAGGAAGGAAGTTAAACAAAGTTGTGGTTGGAGAAAAGGAATGTAGCCTTAGGGTTTTTTCCCAGTAGCACTAAGTACCCATTAAGTACCCATTAGGGACCCATTAAGAACCCATTAGGCTCAGAACAGGAAGACCCCGTTTCCACTGCAGACCCCATTAGAGACACATTTGTTTCCACCTGTTCTATGGAAATCTGGATTAAATGGATCCTTCAGGACCTATAATCCAGATTTCTTGTAGACTCCATTAAAGGGGTCTACAATGGGGTCTTCAGGCATCAAATCCAGATTATACGGAGTGTGTTTTCACCACAATCTGGCAATGGGGTCTAGGGGTGGGCACCCATGGTGTCTGTGTTTGCCCAGAAACCCGAAGCTCTGAATCCTATGCATAATCTCCGAAGATGTCTCCAAAGGAAACTCCCCCATGGCACCCCCCAAAAGACATGGGGTGGGCGGGCCCCATGTGGATCCATGTGGGTGCTTCGGGGTTTCCACTGCAAGCACGCTAGCTACATTGCCCATGGAGACACATTGGGTACCTCCTTAGATCCAGATCTACTAAATCCAGATTAGTAAATCAGGTTTAGTTGAAGGACCCATTCCTTAGTTCTGGATCATCTTAGATCTGGATTAAGGGAGGTAAGTGAAAAAATACCAATTTAGTTACCAATTTACACTGGGTGAACTAAATTCATTGAAGGTCTATAAAATATACACTGGAGTTTCCCTATTAGGATATCACACAACCATGACTCAAATGTTAATGCAGGAACTAAGCCATCTAATAGTTGCCCGTAAACTGGAATAGAAATGCTGAACAGAGGGAAGAGAGTAGGCTTATGACATTTCTCCATCAAATGCTCAGAGGGTACTTCTTCATCCCACCTTCCCACACACAAGCTTCTAAAGTATGAGGAGGAAAGGGTGGATTTTAATTCAAATAAATTTCATCTCACAGTTACACGCAATATTTGTAGGCTGCTTTGAACAAAATTCAGCCTGATCACAAATGGAAGTTGCATTTCAGGCTTAAATTCCTCAGTTTTCCTTCCTTCCTTCCTTCCTTCCTTCAGCATCAGGTACAACATCTTTATCTGACAGAAAACAGCACTGTTAAGTGCAGATGTGGATGTTATTTTTCTTTAGCTGTGCTAATAGGCTTCAAACATTGAAACATCAAAATCTCATGCACTGGTCAAAGGCAAGCAATACAAAGATAGAAGTGGATGTGTTGTCTTTGGTTTAGCGAAATTAATGAAAATCCTCATACATCACAGACTTAAGAAAAAAACACTGTCCTTCACATCAAACTGGCTGACAAATATGCTTGTGGATGTTGTCATGAAAGCATATTTTATTTAATTTCACAATGGTAATAGGGGAGAGAAATAACGTATCTCTGCCATTTTAACTCTTGGGTGGAATTCCCAGAAGTCTAAAACATGTTTGGTAGGGAAATATTTTGGTTGAGTGATGGCTGAAGGGATAGGAGACTGAAATAATTATCTATCTATCTATCTATCTATCTATCTATCTATCTATCTATCTATCTATCTATCTATCTATCTATCTATCTATCTATCTATCTCAACTTCTCTCCTGTAAAACACTCTATCACGCCTCAGCTGGCCAGATTTAGTAAGGCCATTCACTACTCTAAAGAGCTCTGCTGGACGGCTACTCAAGGACGCAATGGCAGTGGAGAAAAAACTGCTTTTCGCCGCTGTCACCGCCACGTGGTAGGCACGATAGTGTGCTCTAACTCGTGTTCGGTCAGATTCGCAGCCAGATTTACGCCACTTGCGCTCTAGCCGTCGACCTTCCTGTTTCATGGCCCGAAGCTCCATGGAATACCAAGGAGCTTTCTGGGCTCTACAGGCAGGCCGAGGGCACTTGGGAGCGATCGTGTTGATAGCCCTGGTCATCTCCTGATTCCATAGAGAGGCCAGAGCTTCTACAGGAGCACCAGACATGCCAACTGGAAAATCCCCCAGGGCATTCAGGAATCATTGAGATTCCATAAGTCTCCGGGGGCGGACCATCTGAATAGGTCCTCTGTCCCCACAGAGGGGGATTGGCACTGTGAGTCCAAACCTCACCAGCGAGTGATCCGTCCATGACAATGGGCTAACAGTCAGCCCTCCTATCAACGGATAATCATCAATTCGCTCTGAGGCAAAAACCAAGTCCAGGGTGTGGCCTGCCATATGCGTCGGACCAGAGACAAACTGAGACAGCCCCATGGTTGTCATGGAGGCCATAAAGAACTGAGCTGGTCCACTGAGCGTGGCCTCAGCGTGAATGTTGAAATCCCCCAACACCACCGTGGTGGGGGCTTCCAACACCACCTCCGAGACCACCTCAGCCAGCTCAGATAGGGAGGATACTGGACAGTGGGGTGAGCGGTACACCAGTAGCATCCCTATTCTGTCTCTCTGGCCCAGCAATAAAAACAGGCCCTCAACCCCGTTAACAGAGCGAATTGGCCGCCTGGTGAGGGAGATGGAAGTCTGATGGACCACAGCGACACCCCCTCCCCTCCCCCCTACTCTAGAACAGTGTTGCACTGAGTAACCTGGAGGACACAACTGGGTGAGGCCAGGTCCGCCCAGTTCGTCCATCCAGGTCTCAGTTATGCACGCCAGGTCAGCCCTTTCCTTAATAATTAAATCATGGATAACTGATGTTTTATTCCGGACCGACCTGGCGTTTAAAAGCAACACTGCCAGAGTAGTGGGTTTTTGGTTGGCAGGTCTTCCCAGATGCCTTTGGCTGGAAGGCGGAACAGAAGGGGTGACAGCTTCAAGGTATCTAACACCCCTTCTCCTTGATCGTCTCTTCCGTCTCCCATCGTCATTTCTCCCCCTGCCGATAATGGTGGTGACCCTTAATTCTCCCCCTCTTTGGCCTTGGCACATAGTCCCTTCACAGCACAACAACAACCTCCCACAACAACCACACCCACCAACCAAAGACTAATATAAAACTACCACCCTCACACACGACAAACACACATGCACCACCCACCCCCACACCACAAATTTTACACCAATATTAAACAATGAAAGAAAAAAAAAAGTGGTGTGTAAAATGATATGTTCTTGTGAACAGAGCCTTCCCCACTCAAAGATGCAAGAGCATTCGCTCTTCAGCACACACCCATTTGTAACCTGGACGTGGGTGTGGGAAGGAAACGCTTAGGGGCAGGCGCAGACCGGAGTCCACAGGCAGGCGCTTAGATGGACTTCTGAGGCCCTTTCTGCACAGTTCTTTAATCCATATCAAGGGCTCATGTAGTAACCATCTGCGTCTGTAGATCTGCACATTACTGTGGCATTATTATGGCCTTGTACCTCAATGGTATAGCTCCATCTGCTTTAGACATAGTGTAATCCCAATCAGAGAAGTGCTGATCAGGATTACTGGTAGACCCATTTAATTGAGTCTACCAGTGCACCAGTGGCCTGAGCCCATTGCAATGCATCCACCAGAGGGGATAAGGCTAGGTACCATTGTTCCTAACCCTCACAGGTGTTGAAGTCCAGCTGAGAAGCTTGCATGAGCTTTAAGACAGGGCCATAGGTTCATCTGGTTAGGGCTGGTTCTTTCCACTCTTTCCAATGGCTGGAATCAGTGGTGCTGGCTGTTCAGGATCTACTGATTCAGAACGTGAGGAGGTGAGTGCAGAAGGAGCCTGTTATCTCCCTGGGTGTTTTATTAAGGGAGGTATACAAATATAATGGAATGAAAGCTTTGCTGGAGTTTGACAGCAACTTGCAAGGTCAAGACAGGAGAGATGAAAAGAAATACTTCAGCTACATGAATGTAGGATTAGCACAGCATGAGAATGTCATTCTAGGGAAGCTCAAGCAGCAAAGGGATCACACATCCCCACATGCTTTGAGCCACTATCCTTCTGTAGAAAGACAGAAAACAACATCTGAGTTGTTTATCTTGCAGAATAGGAAAAACTACTTTGAGGGCACTTGCCACACTTCTGCTTTCAAGCTATCATTGCAAACAGATGATGATGGTTCTTCCAATCTGTCCATTACATGATGTCCACAGTCTTATGTTAGAAGACTTGGAAAGTGGTTAACCTGCAGTTGCCTCTTCCTGTGCCTACCAAAATAGGGCGAGGCAGCCAGTTTGAAGCCAAGGAGCAAAGCAGTGGGAGTATGGGAACAGCACACCTCCCACCTCCAGGGCCACAACAAGTGAGCCAGTTTGCTCTTGTGGTTAGGGAATAATGGGTTTGATTCCACACTCCTGCATGAAGCCAGCTGGGTGACCTTGGGCTAGTCACAGCTCTCTTCTGAGCTCTACAGCCCCACCCACCTCACAGGGTGCTCTGTTGTGGGAAGAAGAACAGAAAGGTTTGTCAGCCACTTTGATTCCCCTTAAATGGGTGAGAAAAGCTGGGCTAAAGAATCTGCCTCAAATGATTTTTTAAACAGAGTTTCTTTTCTTTCTTTCTTTCTTTCTTTCTTTCTTTTTCTTTTTCTTTCTTTCTTTCTTTTTTTGTCAATTGGGCACTTCAAATTTGCCTCTGATTCCTGTAGAACCACGTGGTTGATTGCCAAGGCAGTTGGCCCACTACTGACACCACCCAAATTAAGGAAGCTTGCTGGTTAGTTACAAAAAGCTTCCATGGGTACTAATGGAAGTTTCCTTGAAGCACAAGGCTCCACTCACTCATTAAGAATGAGGTTCTGCGGAATCTCTGGAATCAGCAATACATCATCTTTCTATAGGGAGGCCATGAGAAGGTCCTGAGCCTGCTTTGCTATCTGCTCTGGCACCTTAGCTGCAATGGTTAAGTTCAAGGTTGCCACAGTTAACTTAATTAAGTGGGGTACTTGGTCATAGGCTACTAACCTTGGTGTTAGTTGACCACCAAAAGTCAAGTCATCTTCTTCTTCTCAAAGAGCGGAATGCAATGCCACACACAGCTTGCAAAATTACTGCAAATCCTAGTATAGGAGTTGGCAACTGTGGAAAAGGGCTGTTTTTGTCTTTTTTGAAGATTCATCCACACAAAAAACAATGTATACAGCATTACCTTCCTTACCAGTTTTAATTGTTAATGCTAAAATTTCATTTTGTGTCTCTGTTACTCAAGTCCACTCTAACAATTATTGTTCTTTGGTTTCAGGTCGTGTACAAAAACAACGATGTACGGCTGGAATTGTCCCGACTCGCCAAACAAGGTGATCCAAAGATGAAGATCCATGGTGTTGTAGCATTTAAATGTGAGAACGTGGCAACCTTGGATCCAATCACTTTTGAAACACCAGAATCTTTCATCTCTTTGCCAAAATGGAATGCCAAGAAAACAGGCTCCATATCATTTGACTTCCGCACCACTGAGCCAAACGGATTGATCCTTTTCAGCCATGGCAAACCACGACATCAGAAAGATGCCAAGCACCCGCAGATGGTCAAAGTTGACTTTTTTGCTATTGAGATGCTGGATGGCCACCTCTATCTATTATTGGACATGGGATCTGGTACAATTAAAATAAAAGCTTTGCAAAAGAAAGTGAATGACGGAGAATGGTACCATGTTGACTTTCAAAGGGATGGTCGTTCAGGTAAGTTTTGGCATCTGCTTATAAATGTGAGGTGAAAATGCTGAATTTATTGCTCAGTTGGCTTGGAAAATAAACATTCTCAGACACTTTGGGAAACTAATACATGCATGGATATGGATAAAATCTCCCATAAACCAACTGTAGACTAGAACTGATAGGATTTGTGCTTGAAATTATGTACACAGCAGGTTGCTAAAGGTTGTTCTAGACAGGTGGTAGGAGGTGAAAAACAAAGATTTACCAGGATCACCCAACAACAGTTAGTAGGAAGGACACAAACAAATAATAGATGTGAAAAAGTCCACCTTGCTCTCACATGAGAAACGGAAGCATTTGGAATGCTCTGGTTCTTTTAAAGGTAAAAATGCTGATAACTGCTTTAGTTCCTTGACATTATTAATGGATTCCTATTATTCTGCTTATGAGGTGCACGTTTGCAGCATTCACAGGCCCCTTTTCCTTCTTTTCTGAAGAGCTCAAGGCAGAAAATATTTTTCCTCTCCCCTTCTTTTCAAAGTTGAAGTCCGGCGATCTTTCATGGCCAATTAAGAATTTAACCCAGTTCCCAAGCTAGTACTACTGTCTGTGATTAGGAGACAGCAGAAGCAGGAAATGTCAGGCAAAATTAAAGGTTTACTTGATCAGAAACTAAAGAGTCACAATGAGTCAGCAACTCATGACTCAGAGTCTTAAGATTCAAAGGGTGTTTCGCATTAGCTGTGGAAACTGGATTAACACACACACACACACACACACACACACACAAGTAAGATTAAACACACCTTAAACGGCTTCTGCACTGAAGTCCTCTTCTGTGACCCTTTGCAGAGGCCGCTTCTGCATTTCGGCGGGCAAGACCAGTTTTGCCACCAAAATCCGGATTAAATTGAAGACCTGAAAAACCAGGTCTTCAATCCGTCACTTCATTTGGATGTGTGCAGAAGCAGGATGCTTCCGCACATGGCCAGGTGAAGGGATGGATTCCCTCCGGCCGCCATGTTGGGAAGGGCGGAAGCAGGACTGCCTGCTTCCAAAGCCCTTCCCCCGTGCGCCATGCCCTGCCAGAAACACACAGTGACAGGCAGCTCCATGCTCCAGTCCTGTGGTTCCAGAGGTGTTGGTGTTAAGAGTGCAAGCCAGATGACTCCATCTGTCTTCCTGAATCCATCCTCCCAACGTGTGTGTGGATGCACAGGGGTCCCTCAGATCCATCACTATTTGTGACGGATCTTCGGGAGGACAGATTGCTGAAAAGCGGATCTTTTTAGATCTGCTTTTCAGCAGCAAATGCGGAAACATGCAAAGTCTCGTGCTGTTGCAGTAATTAGATGACATCATTCTAAAACCTCATGATGACTTACAGGTTGTGGGTTATATAAGTATCTCTGCTATGTAAAACTGTTACTGGCTTCTTGTTTAAGAGAGAGGGCTCTCTCTCAGAAAGGGACTCTGAAATAAAGCTGCTGATCCTTGCAGTGAGGAAAGAAATACTTTGCCTCTGGATTTATTTGACTGAATGACAGTCCAGCTATTCTCTGAGACTGAGTAGTGATCTGACCCCAGTACACAGCCTGACAGGAAACTAATATGGTGGCTGGCCTGAAACGGACTGAAATGCACTTTTAGCAAAGTAAATGTGCAAAGACAATGGCAGTCCCTGTGCTGTTGAGCAAACAAGCAATAATTCTGGAAGGGCTATACTTCAGAATATTGGTTGTAAGCAAGATATTTTGGCTGGCATCTGGAGCTGGCCTAAATCAAAGCTGTGTTATGAAGGGATGACTATACATCTGGAGACTTCGTCTCAATGTTCAGATAATAATAAATCTTTTCAGCATTTTCAGTCTCAGCAGCCTCCATTACTTGCTAAACTGCACAGGTGGGAAAGTTAGTTACTTTCTGCATCTCAATGTAATTCTTAAAAGGAAAGAGTTCTTTTTGTGCCATCAATATTATCTTAATCTATCCTTCTAACCAAACAGAATTCTTGAAACCACAATACTAGGAGATATATTTAAAAATAGGGCTTTCCTCTCATGGTAATAACTTGGTTTCCATATTGATCTGTGATGAAAAACAGAGACTGGAACTTAAAGACAAGGGAGTCATGGCCAGTGTTTTACAAATAGTTTAGAACTTTGATCCCCTATGCAGGGAGTCTGCTGTTGGTATTCTTAGGTGTCCATAGAATTGAATTGGCATTCTATGCAACAAATGATCTCCTGCCTATGGATTTGCCCATTAGAGAGGTGCACAAACTGGAATTAATTGATTTAGAACAGTTAAAATTGATCCAAACTAAGCCTCAATTAGTTCAGTTTGATCTAGAACCTGGTTGAACAAGCTCAAACCTAGATCAAACCTAGAGCCATTTGTGAATGGTTTATATAAAATATCTCTGCCTTTCTCCTTCCCCTGTTTTGTCTCCATCTTTAATATGCAATTGCGCAAATCTACAACTTCTCAAGTTTTGCCGTCTCCTGACTTTCACATTTGTATTACTATACCATACCAGGCTGGCAAGTGTGAACAGGCTCCATGTTTCAATTTTGATGTATACAGAAATATATCTTTCATGCAAAGTATGCTTTTTGTTACAGAAAGCATTTACAGTGGTACCTCGACATACAAGTGCCCTGACATACAAGTGTTTTGAGATACAAGCCGCCGAGCGAGTGATATTTTGCTTTGAGATGAGAGCAAGATTTGAGATACGAGTATGTAAATACAGTACAGTACATAACAAAAACAACTGAGGTAGTGTTTTGGGAGCTGGAATGGATTAATGGGAAAATTGCTTTGAGATACGAGTGATTTGACATAAGAGCAAGGTTACGGAACGAATTAAACTCGTATGTCAAGGTACCACTGTACTTTAATTGACAATATCTTACATTTACTTAAGAAATCTTCCTCTAAATCTTAGTCAAATCCAGTCCATTTTGTAGTGTTTCATGAAATGCCACTTCTTAAAGATTTTTTATCATTCTTTTATCCATAGTGTTGCTAATTTTTTTTAAGTTACCATCCAAATTCTGATGCATTATAGTAACACTTCAGTATGCCTTTAATTTTTGCATGTACTGTTTATGGAATTTTTAATGTAATATTTCTTATTTAAGGTTAGTATTTAGTTTTGGTTATCTAATAGCATAATACATTTCTTTCTTTTTAAGCCTTAGATAGTGATAGAGTGGACTAAGCAATAAATGCTGGTAAAATGTAAATAAAACAGAATTAGCTGTTTCATCCATTATGAATGTCCAATCTGTTTTCTGCTGATCCATGTTCTTTGTGCTTTGCAACATTTTATTCTGATGTAAGTCTAGCTATTTATTTATTTATTTATTGTATTTCTGGCTGGCTTGCAAATCCACTACAGAGTGGTGACCAAAGATAAGCAATTGCTGTGACACAACTAAATATGATTTTTAAAATTTCCTTAACTCTCAGATGCTAGGTCAGCAGGCATGTTGATTTGTTACCCCTCCCCTATGGCTCTCTTCCTCGTGGATTTTCCAGCCTATTTTCCTAGTTCTCTAAGTTGCAGTATCTGTGCTTGTTCTGTGTTTGCCAAATGCATAGCTGCCAAAAGCTCACTGATGGATTTCAGTCGTGCAGGAAATGAGTGCTCAGCAGCATGTTCTTAATGTGCATTTTGTTGTCATATCATGATAGATATTGCAAGATGGGTTACTCCAAAATTACTGCGGTAAGGCCAGAGGCCCCAGCTCCACTATTTTGGCTGTATCTACACTCAAAAGCAGCTCAGTGGTGGTAGCGTGCATATGTTATTATTCCCAACCATAACAGGGAATACGTAGCAGGGCTAAAGGTCAGATGGGTTCCTTTAAAAGCATCCATTCCATAGACAGACATTCAAACAGTTAAAATAATAAACCTACCTCCTTCCTCCAGACATTGCTCTTTGACTTCCTTCAAGTCTGGCAATGCCTTCCTGGTAATGAGTTCTCACCATTGACTTGCTACTTGTCTGCTCCACTTTCCAATCCATGCACTGCTTGGTTGTTCACTGGAATCATTTGTTCCCATGTTGTGATTGGCTACATTTCCACCCTCTGTGCTTTAGTAACTCCCTGCTCAATTTGACTGAAAGAGTCACTCTCAATGTTATTAAACTGAGTATGAGGACAGGGTGTTCATTCCCAGACCTCAGAATAGGGCAAGATGATTTTAGGAATTTTATGTCTGTCCTTACAACCTCAAATTTGCCAAGAGGGCACCTTATTAAACATGCCTGATCATGACTTAAACTAATTCAAGTTTCCAGGCCCACATGAATTTATACCCTAAGACTTTGAAGGAACTAGCAGAGGTAATTGTGGAACTACTTCCAGTAGCAATCTTTGAGAATTCCTAGAAAATGAGGGAGGTCCCAGAATATTGGAGAATCATAATGTCCCTATCTTCAAAAAAGAAATAAGAAATGAGGAAATTACTAGACAAGGTCCTCACACAGGTCATCCAGCAGCATGTTTATGAGCACTTGAATAGAAAATCAATCAACAGGAACCAGCATGGTTTTATGACAGAGATTTTTCCCCTTTAGCTTTGCATTGAAGCGAATGAGAACTTCACATTCATGTGAATGGAGCCACTTTGAATGTGCTAGGCTTCAAATTTGCTTCAAATCCCCTTTGAATACTCTCTGAGTCCCCTTCAGATCCCCTCTGAATCCCCTTTGCTCCAAATCCCCTTTAAATCCCCTTACCTGAGACTTACCTGAAGTGTCAGCATTGTCAAGATGATGGCACTGATGCACACCCAGTCATGGAGGGCACAGCAGCCAAAATGGTGATGCCCAGAAGAGGACAGGCCCTGGTGAAGGCGTCAGGTGACCCCAGAAGGGTCCCCAATAATGGTGCATGAGACCGGATTGTTCCAGGAAAGAATCAGCAATATTTATTACATTGTTTTACCTGCAGGGACGCACACCTAAAGGTGATGCGTGCCCCTCATTTCAGCCAACAGTCTTTTATACAAAATTACAAATAGGTGTGTCTCTCCTTCATCATCAGATAAAAACACTCAAATTAATATAGTTCTTAATGCACAGTACCTGGGTGGGGACTGAGAAGGACAGGCTGCAGCTTCTGCCCTGCCCAGTCTCCTGTACTCTGTAAAACATAAGTTTCAAGAGATAAGGAACTTCTGACGTAAGAGAGCAAGAGAGGGATAGTTTAAAACAACTTTTATCCCTTCTTATTAGTTTTGCTTATGATCAATACATTGCAAGCATTTATATTATAATTCTTGCTCAAAGAAAAATACCTTTTCTGTCCCGTTAGTCTTGCTCCTAATTTGGACAGACTCCCTTCTGTCCCTCTGCTAGCTTTGAGTTTCTTGAAGCTAACGTACCAAACATTTTACACCTCAGTAACAATTAGCGCCTAGTCTTTGTCTGTGTTTAAAGATAAGGCACTTAAGAGGCATTTTAGCTGTTTGGTAGGCATATCCTACAAGACAGCAAAAGGGAGTTGCAAACATCTTTTCTAGCTGTTAGATTATTCCCTATTAATGGTAAAGAATACCATTATATTTATATCTTCACTCTGATATTAAAGTTCTAACTTAACGCAAGCAGAGTATTACAGAAGCAAATTTGCATTAATTAAAGTTCCTTGTATCATCTTAATTCTTCTCCTAACCACACCCTGTTGCTACCTAATTTTGTAAGTGTAAATTCTCTTCTCCTTTTGCCTCCTATGCCTGCCATCTGTGGTCAAAAGATAAGATAAAGAACACAGGCTGGCAGGCGTTAACTTGGAGGGGAGAATTCAGACTTTTAGCCTGGTAATGTCAAGCATCTTGCTGTATTCATTCAAACAGAAGTTTTACCTTTAATAATAAGTGCAATTAAAAGTGTAATTAAAAGTATAATTAATTTATTCAGTTCCTACACTGGAATCGGATAAAGTAAGTATTCGACAATGGGAGGAGGGAATGGCTGAAGCTGACTAGCGCTCCAAGTACGAGCACTAGTCAATGTTGGTTAATCATGCTCCTTTCCCATCCAGTGGACAGGAAAGGAAGTGCAAAAATGTCCCAGTATACTCACAAGTAGGACAGCAGTAGACTTTTAAACAGTGGTCTAGTTTGTTCCACTTTAGGTGGTCATTTTGGTACACACTATGTCCAGTGTGGATGGAGCCTGCTAGCGGGGGGGGGGGGCACTCGCTGATCTGCACCAGAGCGTAAAAGAGAGGGCTTAAAAGGGGTTTAGGCCTTGCTCTCTACTGGATTATGAATAAGTGTGGAAAGGAGCCACGACTCTTACACTTCAGCTGATGGAACTTGAGGATGGGCACTTAAAACTATTTAGGAGTCATGAAAACAATTGCAGCTTTTAGCTCTGCCTGTGTTCTGAGGGAGGGGAATATTTACCATCTCACAATTAAGGACACACTGAGGGAGAATGCTGAGGAGGTTTCCTAGCACCTTCTGTTGACCACCTCTCATGCATGAAGGGCTATGCATCTGAATGTATCTTTTTAAATAATTCAGCACAAATAGATGACATCTAGGGATGTGCACAAATTTTATTTATTTATTGGATTCATATTGAATTAAATGCAATAAAATTTGTATTCGTTCAAATAAATCCCTTTGAATGTGGTAGGATTCAAACTCGATACGAATGTTCCATACGGACTCAATATGACTGTTAGATATGAATCCCATACAAATCGCATAAGAATCCTATACAAATCTGTAACGAAGCATCGTATGAACGTATTGTAACATACGATTAAAATTGTAATGTCAGTCTTTGAATGTGCCAACATTCTATTCAAATTTGAATGTCTGAGTTCGTATGAATTTTGGATGTTATGAATATTCATGCATATCCCTGAAGAGATCCATATGCAGGTGGTACAGCATCTTCAAGTTAGGATTATATCCAAGAATAGGGGCCTGGTGTCCGCATGATTATGAAGGCTATGGTAGGCACCAAGTGAGGTCTACCCTAGCCTGCATTAGCATATGGACAACAGACCCCTATCCCAAGATATATTCCAGAATAAGGCCAAGTGCAGAAATGCCCAGAGTTTCCCCTAGAACCCTGGTTTACATTGCAGTCAATTGTTCAGTCAACAGATTTTCCATTTACATGCCATTTTTCCCCAAAAGACCCTCCCCCCATGTTAAATTGAGTGAAGATCATATACAGAGTTAGCACCTGTTGTGTTTTTCTCCTCTCTCCCTCTTATGGCCACTCAAGTCTTATGAGGATTAGCTTATGTTTTATTACTTGAGAGGACATCGAGGCTTATCCTTAAGAAATTCCCATAGAAACGCTCTGGGTCTTTGTTCAAACAGGAATTAACATGATTTATTTTAAAGCTAACATTTGCCTGTTTCTTTCTCAAAGCAATTAAACAGGTACTTTATGTGTGATTCAGTTGCAAACAAAATAGACGCTGACTGCAAACTCTGAAGCTTAGATTCTCTCTCTTCTTGCTTCAAAAGATGCAGATTCCTTTATGACTCTCTGTGTTTGCTTGATAGTTCTTGCTATTGTCTTGTTATTGTTTTGATAGTGCCTTGCTATTGCTTTGCTGCTGCCTTACAAAAGGAAAAATTAATAGGGATGGCCTAAATGCTGTGTTTTACTCTGAAAACACAAGCCTTTCTTTTTCCCTCTCTCTGTAAACTTTCTGTATAGGGGGTTGGAATGTACCAAAAACATATCCAGCTATAGGGGTGTTCTCACAGCTCCACCCAGTCAGGACTAATACATTTGAAACTACACTGAGGGTTTTTCCCTTTTAGAACTCCTGGCTTTGAACAGCAAATTGGGGCAGAGCAGCGGAGCCAGTTTTAATAGACTAGAACGGACAAAGCAAGGTTTAGAAACATATCCAAGCATGCATGTCTTACCTTTTAGCAAGCAGGACTCGAAACTATAGTGCTGAGGTAGAGAATATGATTGAAGAGGCTCATTAGCACATGCCTATGGGAAATGTTTTACTGTTGTGCTGTTATACTAACTTTGCAGTTCAAGCAAAGGGAAGGCAGTAGAGGTGGGAGGTTGGAAATCTCACAAGGAAACTAGAAAGGTCTTAGCTCTCTGTGGGATTTGCAACATGCCGGGGCTGCGTTAATGACTGTGCTGTGAGAATGCAAGTATCATTTGAATGTTTTGTTAATTTCTTGGGTGTGTTCGATGTCCCCTCACCCAGCTGCCATTTGCAGATTTCAAAAACAATCATTATGCATCGGAATCAGAGAGGAAGCTTATTATTCTTGTCAAACTCCAGTTGTGCGCAGCGGTTGTAAACCGGATTGTACCAGCAGTTTTTCACAGCTAAGGCAGCATTTAAGGGCTAAGGAGTCATTGAGAATTTGAATTAAAGTCAGAGTTTCAATTTAAACGCTAGAAATTACAGGGGAAGAAAAAAGCACTTGGCCATCTCCAGGGTATAGAGGTTTAGAGTAATCACCCTTTAGTTTGGAAAAGCACTTTCCAGATATCTATTCCAAACCGCAGGCAGCATACTGTATTTCCCCCCTCCCATATGTTAGGCTATCTAGGAGCTGCTATACTTGTGTTCACTGCAGTCTTAAATAACAGAGGGCTTTATACAGATTGCCCTTGCTTTCTAGGGATAAAAGGCATATCTACCCGTAAGTCTTAAAGGAACAGACTCTGCTTTGGAGTCAAAAGCTTACTGTCTGTTTAGTCTAGGGATGTACATGAATTCAAATCGAATCGAACATCCAAACATTCAATTCGAATGTTTAGAATCTGAATGCAACAAAATCCAATTCGAATCGAATACATTCAAATCTATTTGTTCAAATATTAGATTCGAATCTGAAGATACGAATGTCAGCAACATTTGTATGGGTTATGCATATCTGTATGCATTTTGTTACATATTATATAGATATGTAAAACATACATATCTGTACATTCGTATCTGTACATACATATCTGCACATTCGAATGTTTTGAATATTTGTTTTTCTGGACTATTTTTAAAAGGCATTTCTTTGTGATTTGGAGATTTTTACTTATTCTTGGGGATCAGTTTGGGCTTCCAAAAGGAGAAAGGTTTGGCTGAGACTAGAGGCCTCTTTGCACTACAGCTGGAACGGATGTGGCGAAGAAGGCTAGGACAGGCGGGAACACTTTCTCCATTCACACAGAGGGAGGCAGGAACATGTCTACACATGGTCCTTGCTTCCCTCCGTGCAAATGGAGAAAGTGTTCTCGCCTGCCCTAGCCTGGAAAGGCTGGGAAGTGGGCAGGATGCTCCTCCCCTGGCCTCCCCCCCACCCATTGGCTGCTGTGGAGCCAGGGGTAGGAGGCCTGTTGGGTGCCTTCCCTGGGCTCCTGCTTGCCCCAGGGGCCCACACCCTACACCCCTGACCCACCCCGGGGGCACACGCAAACGCTCCTTACCTGCTCACTGCCGGGTTGCAACTGAGGTGATTGGGCCGGCTGAGCTCTGTGTGTGCACAGGGGACAATCCCTGATTGGTCAAGTACCCTCCTGGCTTCAACTGGCCATCTGTGCAGCTGCAGGTGCTCGACCAATCAGGGACCGCCCTACAGGCATGCGCAGAGCTCAGCCAGCCCGATTGCCTCAGTTGTGACCCAGCAGCAAGCAAGTAAGGAGCGTCCATGCACGCATGCCCCTGGTGTGGGCTGGGGGTGTAGGGTGTGGGTCCCACTGGCCCTAAGAGCCTGATCTGGGCTCCTGGAGTGAGCGGGAACTGAGGGAAAGGAGCTGTCTGGGCTCTCCACCCCTGGCTCCACAGGAGCCCAGGGGAGGGGCCCAGCTGTCACGGAGGGAGAGTGTGTGAACGCTTTCTCTCTGAAACAGCTGGGAACTTGCCACGATGTGCCGAATGCACCCGGATGTGGATGGTGCTCTGGGACAGGCTGAGGCGGTTCTGAACGGAGGAGCGAATGCTCCGTTCCCATGTGTCTTGCATGCGTTCCGGAACCCCTCGTGTGAAAAGGCCTTGGAAGAATTTGCTTATTTTTAAAGTCATTCCTTTTTATTTGAAGAACTTGAAATTCTTTTTAAGAAAGTCATTTTTTTTTCCTGAAAAGGATATGGTTTTGCTGAAATCATACATCTGTGTAGTTTATTTCTTTGGACTATTGGGAGATTTAAAGACATCCTAAAGAAGACATTTTAAAGGGTACATTGTTGTTGAGAGGAAGGTTCCTTCCTCCATTCACTCCTCCCTATTTTTCCTTAAAAATTTTGGGCTAGGTTTAGGCAATTTTTCTAGTATTAGGGCAATTTTTCTATTTCTGGTTTTTATATCTTTCTTTAAAGTTTGAAATTGTCCTTATGGGAACTTTACTCGTATTTTCATGTTTTTACCCATAAAAGGCAATTTTATGGTGCTTTGGGAATTTTTGCTCCATAGTTACAAACTAGTTGTCTCAATAAAGTGGGATGAACTCAGTTTAATGGATAAAGACTCCTCAATATATAATGCTCATTTATTTAGCAATGCTTGGAGGTTTGCATGTTTATCTTTGTTTTTTTAATGTTTAAATGAGGTATGTCTCTCATGTTAACTTTTCTTCTGTATTTCTAATGTTTTAATAAGAAATACTGGCTTTTCGTGTCTGAAATGAGTTCCTGTCTCTATGGTATTTTTTGTTATGTAAAAACCCATGTAAATGATCTGATCTAGGAGTTTAAATCTGGTGTATTTTGGGGGTTCCAAATTATCCAAAATTCTACTCCACATTTGGTAACAATGGTAACCTTGTCAATCTTAAGCTGTTTTAAGCTGATCACCACTGGGACCACCACTGCTGGCTTGTTCCAGAGTCTTTGAGCTTCGATCTTTAAGTCCTTGTATTTCATAATTTTCTCTGTTTGTTTCACGTCAGTCATGCTGCCTCCTTTTATAGCGACATCAACAATTACTACTATTACTACTACTACTACTACTTCGTCTATTACTACTACTACACCTTGCATTTTTTTTCTGCCCTTCAGCGTGCAAGAGAAGCCTAGAAAAATATAATTTCAGACGTGTCTCTGTCCTCTGCTTGCAAATTAAAAGTCACAGTTACTGAAAGCTGGAGTGAGGAGGAATGACCACTATAAGTATGGAAACTCTGGCCATTTCCTGGTTTGTGAGGTTGGCTCGAAGTCCACACAGCACCAACAGCTCTTCCTCTGATCCAACCCATCTGCAGGTGCTGCATGGACTTCAGATGATGTGGAGCATGGTGAGGGCAGGACCTTCAGTTCACACTGGCTGCCACCTGGAGTTCAAAATGATTTTACATAGCACTTCATCAAAGTATTTTATTACAGTCCTAGACCAAAATAACTTCGATAAATAAAACCGTAGTGACCACAGGTTTGATAAAACAGATACACCTACAGTCATGCAAACTCTGAGCAAGCGGAGATTAAAAGCTAATATTAAAATGCATTTGAGAGGTTACGGCTATAAGGGTGGAATAAAAATCCAAACACATACATACATACATACACGCACACATACATACACGCACACATACATACATGCACACATACATACATGCACACATACATACATGCACACATTCATACATACACGCACACATACACGCACACATACACGCACACATACATACACGCACACATGCACACATGCACACATGCATACATACATACATACATACATACATACATACATACATACATACATACATACATACATACATACATACATACATACATACATACATACATACATACATACATACATACATACAAAGTTGGCAGAGTAACACCAGCAGATGCAGTGAGAGTCCAGCTAAGGGGGTATTAGAATGGCCAGACAATTGGCTAAAGTAGTTTGGAGAAGCTCATTGAGGACCTGTCTACAAATAAGACCATCTGCACACAACAGCCAAATAGCCCACAAGCAAGGAATAATGCAGAATAATGCATCAGCAGCAGTGACAGTCCCACCAGTAGACCTTGGAGCCAGGAACTGCAGCAGCAACAGACAGAAGTTCTACCGGCCAGGCCCCAATCTCTTACTCTGGGTTTAATTGGGAGCAGATTATCTTTCTTCAGCAGTGAGGGATTCTGGAAAATATGTGAAATGACAAACATCTTCCTTCTTTCCTTTAATACCTCTGTCTTTTATTCCTAAACAGGCACTATTTCTGTCAACACCATGCGCACGCCTTACACTGCACCAGGGGAGAGCGAGATCTTGGACCTGGATGACGATTTGTATCTTGGAGGTTTGCCAGAAAATAAAGCCGGCTTGGTTTTCCCAACAGAGGTCTGGACGGCACTTCTAAATTATGGCTATGTGGGCTGCATCCGGGACCTCTTTATTGATGGCCAAAGCAAAGATATTCGCCAAATGGCTGAAATCCAGAGCACTTCTGGGGTGAAGCCCTCGTGTTCAAGGGAAACAGCAAAACCTTGCTTGAGCAATCCATGTAAAAACAATGGTGTTTGTAGGGATGGCTGGAACCGATACGTGTGTGACTGCTCTGGCACGGGATACCTGGGCAGATCATGTGAGAGAGGTAGGTGGTTTCATTTCTCCTTCACAAAATGGCTTAGTGGGATAAGCAGTTGATTGCATGGATGCTTCCATACTCCATCTCAAACATCCTGTGCCTACAAGGCCGCATCCCCATTACAAGCTTAATTCGGTTTCAATATGGTTTCAGTCCTTGCAGACCCCACATCAGTTTGGCTTAACATGCTTTCCACGTGTTAAATCGCCCGAAAGCATTGTAAATGTTAACCCTCATTTCAACAGGTCTCACTCCGGTTCGTGCGTTTGATATGCGTTACATTTTTTACTGTGGGGACCGTACCGTTTTAAGGGATGAGAATCTATGTTTAGGGGTTCCCTCCCCCAATAGCTTGCTTCCAAAGATAGTGATTTCAGTGTAAAAATCCACCCATTATAGCAGCTGCTACACTGTAGCAATCCACGCACTTCACACCTGATAACAATGTTGCAATTTTGCACAGTTCTAGCTCTTTGGAGTTCTGACCTTTAGAAAGGGAAAGGAAAGCAGCTGCAGACTCTAGGAGATGTGTGAATGTTTAAAGCAAGGGGACTTGAGTTGCCGCTGCTCCTGTGTGCCCTGGGCAGTGGGGAGAGGAGGGGAAAGAATCGCTGGCTGCCTGCTGCCGTTTTTCCTCCATCCAGGCAAGCAATTGAGTTGAAAGTAATGGGATCAGGGAAATTTGCGTTTGCATCCAGTTCTATTATTTCGGTTTAGGGGAACTGGATTAAGCTTATAATGGGGATGTGGCTCAAGTAGAACATTTTCTTTTGGGATGGGGAACAAACGTGTAGGGTTTGTTGACTGGCTAACATGGGACAAAATTTAAATATGCTGACCTCCATATCCCTTTTATGACTTTTCTACCTGTGTGATATTGTCCTAATGCTTATGTAAGGCAGTCTTCAATAAAAGTATTTTTTTCACCCAGAGGGACTAGGGATATGCATGAATTTTTTTTCCATGTTCACTTATGCACTGGAGCAAAGCGAATGCAAAGGAAATTTTACACTCAGGCAAAGAGAAGCACTCATAGAATCATAGAATCATAGAATGGTAGAGTTGGAGGGGACCTCCTGGGTCATCGAGTCCAACCCCCTGCTCAAGGCAGGATCTCCTAAACCATCTCAGACAGATGGCCGTCCAGATGGCCGAAACCACTCCGAAGATGGTAGGATTCAAATCCACTGCATATGCTCTTCAAATGCTATTAGAATCTGATTTGAATCCCTACCACAAGTTGTGCCTCTGAATCATCTCTCAATCTATTCCAAATCCACTTTGAATCTGCTTTGAATCTGCTTTGAATCCATTCTGAACCTGCTGATGTGACTGGGCAGCAGCTTTGCACCTTTGCAAATGTGAATGTTCAAATTTGAATAAATTCATATGAATTGTAAACCTGACAAATATTCATACACATCCCTAGTGGTGACAGCAACCAGCCTCGTTAGCTTTAAGGAAAGATTAGACAATTTCAGGGAAGGTAGGTGTATTAATGGCTACTAGAATGGATCCCTAGGTACCACCTCCAGGTTGGAGAGACAGACAGCATGACACCCAAAGTCACTGCAGGGAGTCAAGAGTCAATGAAGGTTTTGCCCTTGTCTTCTGCTGGAGGCAATTGTGGAGCTGCAGCAATGCCAACAGGCATGTGTGGTACTGTTGCCACAGTGATGGGCAACATGGCGTGCAATGGTGCCTGAGTCATCCTAGTCATACACTACATTTGCATCTCTTCCCAGGTCAACCACTAGTAAAAACTGCTCTACATAAGAACATAAGAGAAGCCCTGCTGGATCAGGCCACAGCCCATCTAGTCCAGCATCCTGTCGCACACAGTGGCCCACCAAATCCTCTTGGGCATCTCAAGCAGAGACAAGGGCAAACCTGTTCCTGCTCTAGAATCCCAGCAAATGGCCTCAGAAGTGCCCCGGTTCCCCCCAACCCCAGCCTGAAAGATGCATCTAGGCATTCATTCTAGTAGCCATTGATCTACCACTCAACACATGGGGATGCTCCCATACACACAGAGCCAGTCCTAGTATAGCAACAAACCTGTGTGGTACAGATGCACCTTGTGGGAGTGTCCCCCATCTTCACGATTTCACCTAGTGTGAAAGGGCCAAAAGAGCATGTGGTGTAGTCTGGAACAGGGCATTCTGAACTTGTTTTGAACTCTGTATAGGGTGGTAAGAAGGTCTCAGTTGGAAGGGTTGGCAGCTAGGAGACATCATAGTGTAGGCCAAGGGTGTTTTGAGGATGGGGAAATCGCCACAGTCTGAACCAAACCAACTTGTCGACTGTTAGATGTTCGGCTTGCTTTGGGTCTGGTTCAGCTCACTGGTGGGTGGAAGGGGGCGACCCAAACCAGGTCAAACAAAACTCATTTCAGCACAACCCTAGTAAACAACACTATTTAGGGAGATGAGAATTTGGTGTGAATGAGTTATGTTTTATTAATTTTTTTTAAATCTTATGCCTGTTTTGACTGTCTTTTCATTAGTGCTGCCACTTCTCACTCACAGGACAGCCTTTGCGGATACCATTTGCACACATGTTAGTTTAAGGCATTTAATTTAAAAGAGTAATACTGAAACTGCTTTCAAGAAGCTCCAAAAGATCCATTTTTGATTGCTTTTAAGTATTTCTGGGTCCTTCTTGGTTTTGTGCCATTTAGATTGATTCTGACTTGGGTCATTATACTATTGTTACCATTTTTGGACACAGACTGTATAAGTACTACCCTTCTTTACAGCTTCCTTTTCTTAGATTAGATGTTTCCTGCTTGATGTTCTCCAGATATTTTGGACGCCACTCCTGTCAGCCTCAGTCCACACAAGAAAGCTATAGTCAGGTTCAGGGTAGCCTGATGTGTTCACACTTGGCTTTAATTTGGAATATATCCTGGAATAGGGACCTGCCATCCACATGCTAGTGTCTGTATTAGCATGCAGATAATAGACCCCTATCCTGAGAGATATTCCAGAATATGGCTAAGTGTGAACAGGCTCCTGGTCCATTGGTTTCTCACTTTTGAGTTTTAGTTTGTCCGAGGAACAAAGAGTTATGATTCACCAAACATTTCCTATTAAGAGTTAGCTACAGTAGCTATCAATGCAAAAAAATCCAAACCATGGCTTACTGAGCACATGCCTCTTGGCTTTTACTTTTTCGCTACAATGCTGGTATTATGTTTGAGTCCCCCAAATCAATGAGACATAACAGAAAACTCCTATCACCCGTTTCTGGCAGCTTAGCAAAAATCCTAGTTCACATGGGACTTGGCTTATCTTAAAGAGCAAGTTAATTTCAAAATGTTAATGCATACCCGGTTCTGGCCAGGAAGGTGAGCCTGAAAATCTGACTTACTCGTGCACATATTTAATTTTTATATTAAGAAAAGGTGATTAAAAAGCACCAAGGAGGAGAGATCAGGTTTCAGAATTAGTTCTGAATCTGAGAAGGTTAATTGGCATGCTTAGAATTAAATGACATCAGTATTGTTATGTTAGTAGTGAGCTGGAAGGTAAAAACAACGCAATTATGTATTAATGTATTTGCTATACAAAGTGGCATATAAAAACTCATCTTAAAGGAAGGGAAGGGGAGGACTTGGTCAGGATGAATCATTTAAAAAATAATTATATATAAATAGCATATTATGCATTTTTGTGTATTAACTAACGATAACAAATAATAAGATAATTTAAAAAAAATCATCTTATTTCTAAAAACAAAACTATTTAACTATTTTGAACATATTTCTTTGAAGACTTTTATGCCCCTTCTAAGCACACTTGTCTCACATACATGGATATGCAAGGACACACGTGTGATTATGCTTAATATGGCTCAGCTCTCCCCCTTGCATAATGCTTGTGGCTCCCTGCCCATTAACTCCTGCATTATTCAAACTTTATTAGGGGATATGATTGTGATAATGACTTCCAACTGCCAATTTGCAAATGCAATAAATGGCCTTCTCCAGCATGGCTTGCGCAGTGTGTCAACCACACTTGAGTGAGTGTACGCAAGCAGCCAATCTGACCTTGTGGTCACAACTGGAATCCACCTTTTGATCTTGCTAAACTGGATTTGTCTCCATAATTTAGTTGCTGTGGGACGGAAGACATTTGACAACCTTGTGTTCCTGTGACCACTGACAAAGATTAAAAAGTACACTCACCAATCCTATGATGTGTATTTCAGCAGCCCAGTGCAACCTTCTTCATTTTTAATGCAAAGCAGAGATGTGCACAAATATTTGAAATATTTCCTCCATTGAATTTGGATATTCGAACTTGAATTGAATGTCCAGACATTCTTTTTTAGTATTCGAACAAATATGAATATTTTGAATTATTCATACAAATAATTTGGACATTTGTATACATACACATCACATATGGATCCATACACATTCTATTTGTAACCATATGCATATGTACAGATACGTACGGGATAAAACGGGATGCGTAGAGATGCATACGAGATTCATATCATCAAATGCATATTGAATATTCGTACAAATAGAAACGAATGTGTCTGTACCAGTTCAAATGTCCAGACATTCATTTTTTCCCTTTATTCGTACAAATTCAGATATTCAAATATTCAATTCTAATCGAATCAGATTCAAAAATTCCGTTCGTGCGCACCTTTAATGCAAAGTTATATTGGCCAGAACCTCGTTATAAAAGTAATGGCGATCTCAGGTGTGTTGCCCTGACTAGACGGCATCCCTGTGCAGAACGCCTCCTGAGGGCAAGGGCTGCCAGTAGCAGCCCCAGCCACTCAGGAGGCGCGGAGGATGCAGGCGCACTGCTTCCTGGGTGCCTCGTCTCAGAATCGGGGTGACGCTGACAAGGTAAGGATGGGATTTGCCGCGCTTCCCCCATGGTGGGATAGGGTGGGCTTTGGGAGGCTCACCCTGGGTCCGGAAGTGGCAGTCCGCCACTTCTGGGGTGAGGGTGAGCCTAAAGGTAGGAGTCCCCCGGGTCGCCATGCTTGGCTCCGATGAGCCAAACATGGCGAGCCAGGGGAGGGCCCTCCCTAGGCACACCTGCGCCATGCGGACACATCCTAAATGGATGCGTTTTCACGGCGCAAGACCCATCAAGCACACTTCAAATGTGGTGTGCAGTTAGCACCCATTTAGCACACTTCAAGTATGGATAGGTGCGGATGCACCTACCGGAAGTGTGCTAAACAGACCCCACAAATGTGGACGCGTCACCGAAATCCGCTTTCAAAACGGTGTTGCTGTGCAGACACACCTCACTGGTAGTGTGCCAAACAGCAACGCATGTGTGGAATGGCCGTGCTAGAAGTGTGCTTAATGGGTGTTAAAAGGCCTGTGCGGAAGCACCCAAAATGGTCCTTCATCCCAGGGATCCAAATGGCTGGCATCCCTTGAAAGTTTGCCTGTAGGATAAAATCCAAGAAAATGGGATCAACTTCCCTTGACACTTTTTAATGTATTTGTCAGTTGATCTCGTTTTAAAGAAGCAAGCGCTTCTCTGGTTTCCGCAACCTACCCTCCCTCAATGTTGTTGAAACCCACAAAGCTTAGCAAAACTTCTGCTTCTCCTTCTCCTCCGAATTGCTGTAAATGGAAACGATATTCCGCAAAGAGAGACCTCGCTTCTTATTTTAGAAGACGCAAGCCTTTGGCAAAAATCCGGTTATTTTGATGTCTCCAGATTGTTCTATTACTGGTGGACTGTGGCCGGCAGAAGGGCTGGGAAGCAGGCTGTCAGATGAATTATGGAAGTCTTCAGTTAAATATGCGCCGTCTACCACCCTGTGGCAAAGTCCTGCTATTACATATGGGAGGTTTTTTTCCTTTCCTTTTCTCCTTGTGAAAGGAGGAAGAGAGGGGAAAGAGAGGAAATCTAGCATTTTCAAAAGAAAAAGGACTTAGGGAGGTTTTTCTTTTGGTTCATTTTAGTTTTTGCATCACGAAACCCACAAAGATATGCAAATCTGCTTTAGAGATAGATGCCATTTAAGAGCACGGCTTTACAGAAAAACTTCCCTTTAAGTATTTTTGACAAACCAATGCCATGAAAATTATTTCTCTGTTCACATTGTCTGGCATTTTACTCTATTTAATTTTCTGAAACACCAACCCTCATCTGCTGGGACCGATGCTTATATCGTGTGCCCACATTGTTATCTGGCTGTTGGTCCTACAGGAATCCCTGTGCTCCTAGAGTATCGTATGCTAGCCTAGGGTTTCTCTGTCTGGAGGAAAGTGCTCTCAAAGCATTTCTCTTCCTCTTTCAAATGGTCATGCACTAATGCGATTACGGCTACAGGGATTTCCAAATGCACAGCAGAGCCATTGCCTGCCACACAAAGTTACTATTGCTCCAGTCCATGTGCACTTGCTGATAAACTGTTCTGGTTTGCCAGCAGAAGAAATAATTAAATTTCTGTGCAAGCAATTAAAAGAAGAGAGGGAGAGGGAGAGAGAGGTGGCAAACAATGTGTTCAGTTCAGCACATAAAACAACTTTTGAGTGGGAGGGTTGAATGAACGAGAGAGCTATGTGGGTTTGAATGACAAATCTGAGAATAATACAAGAATTATTTCTCAAGTCATTAAGGAGATCTACACGAGCGTGGTGATATTTAAATGGGTTTGGTTTATAATATAAGAAAAGTTCTACTGGATTAAGCTAAAGTGCTATTTATTTGAGCATTCTGCTTTTAAAAAGCAGCCAAATATTTCTAGAAAGCAGCAGAACTCTCCTTTATACAGCATGTAGGCTTTATTAAATTATCGTAATAAATAATCGCACACATACAATTCAGTGCATGCTACTGCTTCAAGAAAAAGGAAAGGGGACCACTCAGTGATGCATTCCTGACATCCTGGGAGAGGACAAGGTGAATTAATGACAGAGTGCAACCTCCCTCTCTGATGGCACCATGCCCAGTTCTTTCAGATCATGGAAGCCATTTGGCGGCATTGAGCTGAACTGAGGGGTTCCTGGCTCCTGTACCCTGCAACCATCTGTTATGATGGACTGACAATTCGCTTTCCCACGCAGGCACCGGAAGCTCCTGCAAACCATTTTTTTTTTGGGGGGGGGAGTCATGCACACGGCTTCAGCTAATATCTGTTTCATGCCAACAGCATCTCCCCTTGCAAGACAAATTATGTCAGGTCTGTGTAAGTATAGTCAAGATATAAAAATGCTTTGTGTAATAAAACACAGACAGATTTTTAACATTTTGATTGATTTTGGCATGTATATATAAATACAGGGAAGAACGGGGAAGAACTGATCTAAGACTGAACATAAGCCATATTGATAGAATCTGGAAATACTTCTGTTACTTTATTTCACATTCACTTTTGCTCTGAGTGGTTTTGTTGCCCAAAGGATAGCATGAGGGTGTACAGAATGTCAAGAACAGAAAAAAATAAAAAGCAGGAAAATAGGAATAAAGTCAGTGCTTTAGACTTATTGCTTCCTCAAGATATGCTTGCTCAACTGTGGCTGCCCGTTGCTTCATTCATGGAGGGAAAAGCAAAATAAACAATAAAAAAAGTCTTCATAGCAATCCCATGAGATCAGAAAGAACCGTTCCTAGAATTAATATCAGGTCAAGGAATATAGCAGGAGCCTAGATGAGCTTCGCTAAGGTTGTTTCAGATTCCTATAGACAGTCATAACTTCTTGGGAAAGGTATTTCATATTTAGGATGCCACAACAAAGAAGTCTGTGCCCACAATAGTTACCCTGTAGAATGGTAAGAAGTACAGTCACCCCTTGCATGACACACTTTGTTTCTTCCCCGGGGAAACCAATGTGCTACAGAAATCCTTCTAGGCTGCCTGTTTCCGGTTATTGACAATTATTCCTAGAATTTCATTTTGGTTAGCTCAATCTTGTGCAATATAAGAAAGGCTGCTTTTTTTGTGATGGTGTATGACAAAACCACATTGACCAGATCTGGACCAAAAGAAAAGCAATTTCAGGCCCTTTCTGCACCTATCGGGCCTTAATCCAGATCAGTGGGTCCAGAATAGCCTGCCCCACTGATTCGGATTGCAGGTGTACGTGAATGGGATCAGTGCTATCTGCACTGATGATGCTAATCCATATTGGCCACGTCACAGCTATGCAGCCCATGACTAGGAATGAACATTGGCAGACTCAGGGCCTTGGGGGGGGGGGTGTCTGTGTGCTTTTCACCAAAAGCAACAGCTGGTTATCCCAGAACACAGAGGCATGCCTTCTACAAACCTCTTGTACTTTAAATAATACTATCAGAAATCTGGATAAAGACCTCTTAATCTGGATCAGGCTCTGTTTAATGTAGAAAGAGCTGGGCCAGTGGAGGCCAGGGGTTCCTTGATCTGTATTACTGTGTGAATGGGAGACCCAGAACGCATTCTCCATGGACCCTTAATCCAGATTAAGGGTTTGTGCAGAACATGTCCTATCCTGAGCGGGTGACACTAGAGAAGCAAACACAAGGCAAAGGCAATTTACCAGGAGATATCACGTTTCAGGGGTCAGTCAATACAAAGGTCATCAATCATGAGCTGGACATCAGGGGGTTGCCAGAAGAGGTCCACTGTTTGCAACGACAGGAAACGGATTAGGGCTGATTATATGGGCTCTTGCTGTGTCACTCGCTCTTCTGCAGGTGTTTCTCCTGAAGGCGTGTAGAGCGGTGCACCTGTGCCTTTTCCCTATGGAGCTGCCCCCCACCCCACCCCAGCCTACCATCAGCCAGGTCCGTTTGGTCTGGAGCGTGGCCAGCGCCTGCCTTGCCTGTGCTAGATGGGGCAGGCTTCCACAGGCAGGGGTTCAATGTCTGGAAGTGCATCTGTCTGAAATTCCTCATCCAAGGACTCAGGCGACACAACAGATCAGCTGTTTGGAATTAGCCATGAATTCCTACATAGGGTTGTGCAAAAATGCCATTTCAAATGCTGTTTGAAGCCCCTGGCAGGCCTGGTATTTCAGTGGTCTCATAATGGTAGGCTCCAAGAAGGGACATGATCCAAGTATCAAAAGAACACCCTACCCCTAAAGGACTGGGGGGGCTAAACCAGTGATGGTTGAACCTTTTGAGCTCAGTATGTCAATTTGCAAGAAAACCTAGCTTAACTCGGGTCCTGTGTCACATCTAGAAATATCCATAATTTTGTGATATTTGTAGCTCTAGTAAAAAAGTTATATTTTTGATATGTGTATTTTATTAAAAGCAAAAACAAATAATTCTTTACATTAGTGACTTTTGTTGCTGAATTTTGTTTGCTAAATCTTCAATCGAAAGTTGGTATTTCGTACACTTCAAGAACAAGCAAGCACTATACGCCCAGGTGCCAGGGTGACCAGGCGTGTCACCCAAAAGGGCTTGGTGTGTCACCTGTGACACGTGTGTCATAGGTTGGCCATCACTGACCCAAACTGTTACACAGCTGGAGTGGCTGCCCCATTAGCAGAAGGTGCAGGTAGCAGCAAAAGGTGAGGGCAAGGCATGCCAGGGCATGAGGGAAGGGATGGGTATTTCCTTTGCACAAACATTCAATAGATGTTCCTGTGCAAAAGCAGATCCCCCTATGTTTGCAATGGGGGGAGGGGGGAGGTTGCGCAAAGCCGGACAGAATCAAAGGGCTTCGTACTCTGTCATCCTATGCTGGCCTATTTGGGGGTGTGAACATCACTGAACTCAATGGAATTTGCACTACAGGAAGTTCTAAAAGGATTCTAAACTTCATAGCTTTAGCACTCTGCAATCTTCTTTGTTTGTTTTGCCACTGTAAGCGGTGGCTGATTATGCCCAAAGTATAAACATCAGGATAATCATTGGATGTGTTTTATTTGTTTATGGGAGCTCCAGCAGATGGCAGGACAGATGTCATGGCAATATAATTTGGCTTTTCTCTTTGATTTTTTTATTGGGGCTTGCAGTATAAGATTGCTTTTGGCAGTGCCTTTTGCAGGTGGATGTTCTGAACAGGGTACATGAAAAGAACAGCGTGCAAGAGGAAATTTATCTACAAAAGTTATATAGGGAGATGGAGACATTCAAAGCTGCAGAATTCTTTAGTAAGATATTATGCCTGACCTTATATCATTTCAGCTAATAAGATAGAACCTGAGAAAAATTCAAGTTAGACTTGTCAGTTCTATTAAAATGATTCCTCTGATGTCTTTCCTGCTCCCCAGAATCGGCCTTTTTGAGGTTTTGAAGACAGCAAATTCAGATAACCTGGTTTCCATATTTAACTCTGGCCCTTTCCATGTGGGAGACTGTTCCACAATTAGAAGGGACCTAGAGGCCTCCCAACCACATATCAGGGCAGATTACAGAAGATCCATCTCCCTCCAAGCATGCTCTGTCCACAAAGGTTGGAGCATGGATGGTGTCTTAGTCCAGTTTGCTGGTAGTTCTTGAAATCAAGGTCCACTGCCCTTCCAGGGTTAGCATACCAGACGATGGAGGGATGCAAACAGCACATCTCTGTGGACCAGTATGGAGCAATAGGACAGCCTGCCAGATGAGGCCATCAGGTGTTCCGAAGGTCAGGAACTTTCATTTGAAGGGCCCCAAGCCAGCTCCTAACCTGATGGTGGCTTAGGAGCTGACATTGGAAGGGTGGTGGTGGCACAGGACAGGCCACACCCCTATGTGGACAGCTTTGTCCTGAACCTGAAGCAACCCATCTGAGCTTGGGACTGGTTGCTAATCCCACCCTGTCCCAGGATAGTGGCCACTAGCAGCTTTTTACGTGCAAAGCATTTTCTGGTGGCGCCCTAGTGCTATGGCTGTTCCTCATTCATAGAGATCGTGTAGCATGGTGGCTGAGCATCCTCCCGCTGCACTGATGTAGAAGTGGGCTCTCTGTTCAGTAAAGATTCAAAGTGCACCAGCTCATACCATGAACTGGCAAGGTGATGGGGAAGAGGGGAGGGTCAAATTGGAGCACATTGTTTGATCTCTGTGAATTTCAGAGAGTGACTCCATTTGAGAGAGTCAGTATGCTTTTGATGGATACCCAATTTGGCCAGTCAACACAGCTCTCCTCACTGAAGGGATGTAAGGGAGCCCCAAGAGATTTGGGTGGTCATCAAAGGCAATGGTGTATCAATGGATACTAGAATGCATGCCCAGGTACATCCTCCAGGCTGGGAAGATGAGACAGGCAGAATGCCTCTGAAGGCCATGTGCTGGGATTCAAGAGGAGGTGAAGGTTTTGCCCTTGTCTTTTGCTTGAGATGCCTGTGGACAATTGGTAGGCCACTGTGTGTAACAGGATGTTGGACTAGAGGGGCCGTGGCCTGATCCAGCAGGGCGCCTCTTTTGTTCTTATGCTACCTTGTGCACTGACCCAAGCTCTCCTCTAGGAAAAACAGGGCACATTCTTTCAAGGGACCTCTGTGCCTGTACAAAGAGGCCTGGAAACTTGGTCTGTCTGTCTGTCTGTCTGTCTGTCTGTCTGTCTGTCTGGCTGGCTGGCTGGCTGGCTGGCTGGCTGGCTGGCTGGCTGATTGATTGATTGATTGATTGATTGATTGATTGATTGATTGATTGATTGATTGATTGATTGATTGATTGATTGATTGATTGATTGACTGATTGATTGACTGATTGATTGATTGATTGATTGATTGATTGATTGATTGATTGATTGATAAAAGGTTAACTAAAAGAGTAACAATGCCTGCATAGGGAGGGGATGTTGCTGACATAGAACAAGGCATAGACAACTTTAAAATGATAATAATTAAGTCTCTGAGCTTATGTGTAAAATGTACCATCCAAGTCATACTAGGTGAGCAGTAGTTGTCAAGAATCAATATCAGCCAAGAGTTCAAGATGAGTCCAAAGCTTAAACATTAGTCTGGTAAAGGTTGGTGAACAAGCCAAGCTTGTAATGAAGGTCAGAAGCCAGAGTTCAGCAGACAGAGGATTGAGCCACAGAGATGACCCCAAAGAGACCAAAGCCAGTCCAGAGTCAGGAGCGCAAACCGAAGCAACACAAGAACACAAAAGAAGTTTTACTACTGAGACAAGACTCTGAAGGTCTTGAACTCGCAAAGCCATTGTCCATCCATATCAGGTTCAGAATAGTTCCCGTAAAATGATTCTAATGCTATATGCTGCCACCAGGGGGCTCCTGAGAGACATGCTATTGAACCAAATTAGTAGAACCTTTACTAAATATATTCAGTATCTTATAATACTTGCTCTTGCTTAGACCCCAAATCCAGAAGACTATGAAGACATCAATTTAAATTGCAAAGCTTTAGGATGCACAGAATCAAACGTTCACAGAAGGTACACAGCTTGTTGTAATTCACTGCTTGCTATTTACTTCCAGGGAGAACTTGACCAAAATTTATTGTATTTAATTCCTTCTATCATCCAACACCCAAAGTCAAATGCCCCCTGGAATTGTTTAATAAAGGCATTTCCTTTCTTTTTTAATACTTGTATTCCCAGTACAGAAATGATAGTAAAGTTATTATCCCTCGCCCTAGAGTCTGCAATTCTGTTAAATGAGAAGCACATTATTAAACATTTATTCCAGTTGTTCAAATCATAAACTTCTGCTCCAGTAGTGTTTAGCTTACATGTATCTTTGGACTAGTGAGATGGAAGAAAGAAGAGAGAACGGAAGCAGTGAATAAGATTGTAGCATATATACCATGACATATGACTCATATTCTTTTGATTTGGGATCCTTACTGCAGGGAATATTGTATCCCCTACTGTAGAGACTGTTGTATCAAGAAAATAAAAATAAAAAGCCTTTTCGCATTACAGCCATTCCGGCTAAGTCAGTTTGGGACGCGTTCCTGCCTGCCTATGTGTGAATGCTGAAACCGTCCCGAAGTGACTTAGCCGGGAAAGGCCAGACAGAGGCAGGGATGCCTCCCCCAGGCCTGCCCGCCATTGGGTGGAAGCACCCAGGGGCGGGCGGCCCTGTCAGGTAGCTTTCCCCGGTTCCCTGGTAGACGGGACGCATGTGGGTCCAGTTTACCAGGGTCCCACCTCCCCCGGCCAACCGTGGCCCTGTTGCAAGGCAGCCCTGTAGATTGCTTAGGTGCAAGTGGCAAGGCTAAAGCTAAGCTTTTCTTGGAAACTTCTTTTTGATCTTCCTTGCAATGGATGAAAATGGGCTTCAGATAGATCAAAGAATTGGTCACCTGCCATCCATATGTGCCAATATGTAGGGCAAGATTGGTGTAATAAACACACGCACACAAACAAGAATAGGCCCATCACCCATAGACCTTTGGATGCAGTTCCTACACACTGACTAGCCAAGGAGGGTCCCAAATGTATGGTCAAACCCTACCATTTGCTTTGTATCTGGTACACCACTAGTTGCCACTCTGGACTTACGTCATTCCTAGGTTCACTCTTCCTAGAAGTTAGAGGTTCTGTTACTATTTGGGGGAGGTTAAGAAGATAGTGGCAGGGTCATCAAATATAAAGCAGCAGCTACAGCCAACAAACAAGTGGTAGGGATGAAGGAGGATGGCAAAAGGGAAGTGGAACAGTGTGGTGGAGTAGCAGGCATGTTGGAAAATTGTGAGGAGGGGAGAATCAAGGTGGGAGGAAGTGGGCAGCAAAGTGGCGGAGAGGAGAGAAGTATCCCCAAAATAAAACTCAGGGACCTTCTACATCACGCAACTTGGTGCTCAATGCAACAAATATTATCTGGCCCAAACCAAGCAATTTGGGCTACATACAGGAGAGGCATCCAGGAGCATGCTAGCAGCTGTCAGCAACATGCCACAATCCTGTTTTGCATCCTGTTCCTACCTTCCGAGACTGGGTGACAAAAGTTCTCTGGCTTCTGAAGTTGCAAGCTGCGAACGATGCTTGGAAATGGTCCTGGTAGTGGATTCTTTCCAGAACCTGGCAAAATGGCAGCAGATTCCATGCACGACATGGGCCATTCCAGCCACTAGTGCTGGCCTGCATGGTTGCAGCTGAAGTGTGTCATGCCCAGAAAATGGTCTCTTACTCCAGGGCAGTCCCAGAATTGAAATGCATATAGGACAACTGGAGAAGATTAAGAAGAAGGCAACTAAGAAAAAAATCCACATGGGACTGCAGCAAAGACTCTCATGGCCACACAGAGGGCGAATCCCCACAGCAAGCTTATTTCGCTTTCCCTAAACCGAAATAATAGAACCGGATGCAAATGTGAATTTGCCTGTTCCCATTACTTTTAACTTAATTGCATTGGATCCGGATTCTGAGGATCATATGTGGGGTACGTGACTCAAGGTGGGACTCAAGTGGCTACTTTTAAAAGCCACTTTTCGGGGCTGCCCTGCTCTCTTCCTCCTGGCATGGACGCACCACCCATCACTGAGCCTAACTGGGTGGCTGGGTGGCTGCTGCTTCCATGGATGGAGGAAAAATAGTAGCGGGCAGCTAGCCAGGGATTCTTTCCCCTCCTCTCCCCATTGCTCAGGGCACACAGCAGCAGCGGCAACTAAAGCCCCTTTGCTTTAAACATTCACATCCAGCTGCTTTCCTCCCTTCCTTTTCCTTTCTAAAGTTAGAACTTTTGGAATTGTGCAAAATTGCAACATTGTTATCAGGTTGAAGTGGTTCCATCGCTACAGTGTAGCACTGCTGTTAAGGGTGGATTTTTACACTGAAATCACTGTCTTTGGAAGCAAGCTATTGGGAGAGGGAAACCCTAAACATGGATTCTCATCCCTTAAAACGGTACTGTCCACACAGTAAAAAATGTAAAACGTTTCAAGTGCATGATCCGGAGTAAGACCTGTTGAAGATTCACCACGCTTTGGGGTGGTTTAACACAGGGAAAGTGTGTTAAGCCAAACTGCCGTGCAGACTGCGAGGATTGAAAACATTTTGAATCCGACATAAGGTTGCCGTGAAGACACGGCCAGAGTCATCCTAAGGTACAGGATCCAGACAATCCTGCATTTTGTAACATCCCACCACACACCAAAAACTAATTAGAGAATTCCAACAGTAAACTTGTGGGGGAGACTCCAACGTCACTCCTTGGTGGTTTAAGTTACAGCACAGCATCTGGGCCTAGCTGATCTGGTGGTGTTTTTCTCAAGAGCACAGGAAAATGGCTGAATTCTATGGCCTTTTTCTGTGCTCTCCAGAGGAATCCCTGGGTGGAAATACTGAGCTGGGGAACAACATTTCCCAGTTTCAGTGTTTTCTTCAGGCAGGTATGCTAACAACATGCTGTAGCCAGGGCTGTGCTACTTCAAATATAGTAGCATTCAAATCCCCTGTGAATGCTCTTCAAATGCTCTTTGAATCTGCTTCAAATCCCTGTTGCCAGTCATGCCTCCACATCCCTTCCAGATCTGTTTTGAATCCTTTCTTAATCTGCTCTGAATCTGCTCTGAATCTGCTGGAGATGTGACTGAGCCGCTTTGCCACCTCCCAACTTTAATGAATATAATAAAACATCAAACAAAAGTATTCACTTCACATTCAAATGTCAATCTTCAAATATTCCATTCCAAGGTGAATGTTCAAATTCATTCAACTTCATATGAATTAAGAACCTGATGGATAATTCTTGCCCACCCCTCACTGTAGCCACTATGAGCAATTGAGAGATTACCAATGATCATTCTAAGTGTGATCTTCATTTGCAGTGCCGTCTCTGCCCTTGTTGTGGATTCTGCCTAAGATAATCAATGGACTGGGAAGGCTTCCCTATAAGGAAAGGTTGCAATGTCTAGGGCTCTCTGGTCTAGAAAGACAATGGATGAAAGGAGACATGAAAAAAGTGAATTAAATTCTAGATGATATAGACAAAGTGGATAGGGAGAAATTGTTTACCCCTTTCTCAGAATTCTAGAACCAGAAGATACTCATTGAAACCGTATCCTGAATGAACCAGAACAGATAAAAGGATTTATGTGGGTATTTTTATTATAAAGTTTCAATTAAATAAAACAAAACAAATATAAAACAGAACTATTCTCACATTCATTACATGTCAACAAAGTAACAAAACATAACCTTCACACACAGATCAAAGAAACAACGCCTCTCCGCTCATTAATGTTTGAGCTGTTATTCTGTTGTTAGATGTTCACAAATCCACAGGGCTGCCCTCAATTTACATAGTTAATTATGAACATAATTTAAGGAAAAAAAGTTCTTTCCTGGTATTTCCATTTGAAGCAGCTCTGGAAGCCCTCTCCTAAATCTGCTTAAATCCAATCTTTGTCAATCTTCCCAACATTAAAGTTTTCCTTTAATAAGTAAGTCATTTCCTGTTTTCCAGTTCCTCACAATTGCCAGTTTAGTGGCATACAAAAAGTAAAAATAAAATGAGGAAGTTGAATTTTTCAACAGATGATGTCACTGAAGAAAAGTCATGTAATACTCCTATTCTCAAATTAATATTGGTAATTTTGGGGACAACTTTCTTAATTTCTTCTATTGTTGGGTCAAGCTTTGGAATTAACTACCACAAAATATAGTAGGGGCTACAAGCTTGGATGGTTTCAGAAAGAGGTTGGGCCACTTTCATGGAAATCATGATGGCAATACAACCAAAGCTACTAGTTGGGGAGTAGAAGCAGAGCAGATGTGTGTTTGTGTCCTGCTGGTGGACTTCTTTGTGAGAACAGGGCTGCATCCGGACTTGTTTATACTGTGCAGCGGAATGCGCAGTCGCGATGGGTTGAATGCGTATGACGACCGATGGATCGCCTTGACGTCTTGTTATCCAATCGCTACTGCACATTCACCTTAATGCTGATCTAAGAACACTCGCTGCACTGTAGAAACAAAATTCAGATTTTCCTGCCAGTCTGGGCAGAATGTCGAGAGGAGAAGATGAGGGCAGCTCAAATGTGATTGGCTGCCTCAACCCGTGTGACTGTGCACAACGACTCAGCTCTCACAGCTTCTGATGGGAAGTTATGGAGCTTCCTTTTGAGTCCATATGGCCGGCCATCACTGTGCAACAGGTAAAGTGCGCATTTTACTTTAACTGAGGATTTATTCTGCAGGTCTGGAGGCAGCCCAGATTGCTGAACTAGATGCCTTATCCATGGGAGGGTTATTTGTTTGTTTGCTTGCTTGCTTGTTTTTGCATTTTTATCCTGCCCCATACTCAGGGCAGGTTACAAGATATAAAATGAACACATTAAAACCATGGCTGCGTGTAGCAGTTGCAAATTTGCCCAGGTTTCCTCCACCAGCTTCTCTAGCCTCAGGGTAAAAGGATTCTCCTTGTGTCCAGAAGCTTGCAGTATACACCCAGCACAGCAGGGTGCTGGATGTAGCCTGAAGGCTTAATGGAGGATGGCCACATGCTGCACGCAGAGTACAGCCTGTTCTCTTCCTGCCTGCCACAGGATATGACATCAGAAGGACTTCTGACCTGCCCAGCTGATGGACTCCACCTATCACATACTTGGGTTTTCTCTTGAGGTCACTTCCTTCCCTGCCTTCTGGTGGGGGATATAAAAAGCTTGGCACAGAAGTAAACTCTCTCTTTTCCAGCCCATCTTGTCTCCCGCCTAACTTCTTTCTCCTGTGCTCTCTGTCTTTAAATCACCATGGTGATCCCTTATAGCCTGCCGGTGGCTAATAAGGGATTTACTTTCGTAACACCCGGTGATCGTACCAGTCTACTGGTACCACGATCGTTGCAGCCCATTTGGGTTGTAACCACGTATCGCTGTGGGTCTCAGGACTGCAGCCACGATCGAGGTAGTCAGAAACTACCTCCCCCAGGTTTCCCAGAGCCAAGGATTCAGGTTGCTTATCCGGAAAGCGACAGCTGCGTCCAGACTTGCGTCAAAGGAGTGTGACTTTCTTTTTGCCCACAGAAGCAGCACAGCATCCGACCAAAGGGTGTGAAGTGAAAAGCAGCTGATCAATCAGCATCTTTTTACTTCACTTCTTTGGAGGCATGCTGCGCCCCTGCTGCAGGCAATGGTGCATCCCATCTTACCAATGGGAAGCCACTTCGACAGGACAGCACAGCTTCCGATCACCCTACCAGGCATCCCGAAAGTGCGTGCAGTACCCCTGCATAGCTTATGATTGTCATGTCTGACTGACAGGAAGCGGCTTCGGCAGGACTGTGTCATATAACGTAAGTCTGGATGCAGCCCATTACATATTAAACATATTAAAAACGTGTTCTTATGTTGTGCTTAACATAGAGGTGGCCCAGCTGTGGCCCTCCAGATTTTGCCAAACTACAGCACAGCTCTAGGCCCTTTCTGCACTAAGCCTTATTCCAGGATGTATCTCAGAATAGGGGCCTGCTATGCAGAGCATGGCAAGCCCTGAGTGAGACCTGGGGTGTTTTTCCACTGCAGCCCTTAGATCCGGATTAAGGGAAGCACCCAATGTGTTTCCACGGGAGGTGTAGCACCCATTAGCAATTAGAAACAGCTTTGCACCCATGTGGGGAATCCGGATCGACCCACAAGGGATCGGTCCATTACCCCAGGTGTTTTGGGGGGCAGGGGGGGTACAGTCTTTGAATTCACTTTGAAGTCACTTTGAAGTCACTTCGAAGTCTGCAAAATAGCTCCAGAGTGCCTTTGAAGTCTGTGCTGATCTTCAGAGTGAATTTTGAAATGACTTCGGAGTCACTTCGAAGTGGCTTCGAAGTGACTTCAAAGTGACTTCGGAGCCTAGGTTTAGGGCCCCCCAGTGGGTGCATCCCCTCCCCCTAGCCTCCTTTGGACCCCATTGCCTGTTTCCAGTGGAAACGGGCTCCCTTTAATTTGAATTTTCTGGCAGAAGACCCCATTGTAGACCCCATTAATGAGGTCTACAGAAAATCCGGATTAAAGGCCAAAATGTACCCATTAGATCCGGATTTCCCCCACGGCAGTGGAAACAATCGGGTCCCAAATGGGTGCCGTGGTGGAAATGGGATCATCCGGCTCACACCCAAATGGGTCCTAAATGGGTGCAAAAATGGGTTCTTTTTGACAGCTGAAAAACACCCCTGCTGTTTTCTACATGCCCCTCTTCCAAGAGATATCCTGGAATAAGACAAAGTGCAAGAAAGAGCCACAGTTTAGCTAACTCTGGCTTAGGGATGTGCACAAAGCACGTCTTCCCCGCCCCCTTTAATTTGATTCAAATCAAAGGAGGGAAATTTATTATTTATTTATTTACATTTCTATCCTGCTCCATACCCGAAGGTCTCTGGGTGGGTAACAATGGATTAGACAACTGATCAAAAGCAGGATACAAATTAAAACAAGATACAGATTAAAACAAGAGGCACATTTAAAAACACCTTAAAAATTCAACAAATTTTCAGCTTCATACGAATTCCCTCCCCCACACACAAATCAAGGGGGCTTTGCCTTTGCATGTGGACATTCAACAAATGTTCGAGGACAAAGCAAACCTTCCCATCCCTTTCCTTCTGTCCTGCCTTACCACCTCACTCACCTTTTGCTGCCCCCACTTGGGAATCATGGGAAATCTCACACAGTTCCCCAGGAATCACAGAGAATCGCAAGAGATACTGCATGTTTCCCTAATGGGGCAGCCTTTCCAGCTGTGCTAGCACCTGCAGGAGGTCTCTGAGGAGGGTGTGATGGTGGAAGAGGCAGCGCCGGTGGTGCTGGTGGCAGCTATATTTGAGGTAAGGGGGTTTGGCCATGGGAGATGTGAGATCGGGGGCAGGCAGATCTGGACATGTCGAAGCATCAGCGAAGAGCGGATTCATCTGCTTTGTGCATGATTTGCACACAAAGTGTCAAATTTTTTGAATCTGAATGCAAATTCAGAGCTGACAAACATGTTCCACCATCCCTACCCTGGACTAATGAGACTACAGAAGCCAATTTCTTATTTCATTCACCATAATGGACTTCCCTATCCTATGGCTGAAGTACATTTGAACTGGGGATTGCTGATGCAGTTGTCAAGACAGTAAGGTGTTCCTTTTATCTACCTACCTACCTACCTACCTACCTACCTACCTACCTACCTACCTACCTACCTACCTATCTATCTATCTATCTATCTATCTATCTATCTATCTATCTATCTATCTATCTATCTATCTATCTATCTATCTATCTATCTATCTATCTATCTATCTATCTATCTATCTATCCTTCCCAATACCCAGAAGTCTCTGAGCAGGTAAAAACATTTAAAATCAAACATTCTTTAAACAATAACGGTATGTACTTACCCCTTAAGCTTTAACTAGAAATTTAAATATACATCTTAGCATCTGAATCAGTTGCAAGCAGTGAGTGCTACGTGAATAAATGCAAACAAGAGACTGAAAGCCTTTGGCATATGTCATTAGATAATTATGAGCGTTTTCTTTCTAAATTTGCAAATTGCTGTGAGATCTTGTTGTACAAAATAATTCTGGATGGTAAAAATAGGAGATGGAGACCCACCCGTGTATTGGCTTTTAACTGGATAGCAGAAATGTTATTAGATACTTTCCTTTTCTGCATGAGGTACAAATTGGTTTTGTGCTCAGCGGATCACATGCAAGCGAAACTCATGGTCCATCTACCTGAACCAGACCCTGGGATTAACAAGGCACAAAGTCTGAAGCCTTCCTTAGATCTTTAAGAATTGCACTTATACCCAAAATTCAGTAAAAGAAAAGAAAAAAAAAAGAAGGAAACGTGGTTCATTATATGAATGTGCACAATGTATTTTTTTTTGGGGGGGGCATTCAGTTTGTAAAAAAATGAATGTTAGAATATTCAAATTTTTTCAAATAGATCCCCTTTAAGTGTGATAGGATTCTTTTGATATGTATTCATAGGAATTCATACAAATATCTGATATGAACGCATACATATCCGATACATATCCCTTACAAACAAATATGTATCTGATATGTATCTGATACATATCCCATAACAAATCCGCTCTGAAAGCATCAAATCTGATCTGAATCCACTTTTAATCCTCTCTCAATCCATGTCGAATGCAGCCACTTTCCCACCTCCCCAGTTTCGCGAATTTCCAAACTATTTATGTGAATCTTCCGAGACATTCCTATTTGTATGAATGTATGAATGTTGTAACATTCGATTCAGGTACGAATGTCTGAATTCGGCTGAATTCGTATGAATAACGAATGTTACAAATATTTGTGCATATCCCTAGTTCATTACAAATGGCTGGTGGGCGGCACAAGTTCTGCATCATAAGCTGTGCAAACCTAGCTGCACCAATTATAGTCCGTGGCGTATTTTGCATGCTCTTGGAAATGCAGAAATTAAGGCTTGTAACACTCTTGCAATCTCTCTCTTTGTACCTTTTTCAGAAGCCACAGTTCTGAGCTACGATGGAAGCATGTTTATGAAAATCCAACTCCCTTTGGTGATGCACACAGAAGCAGAGGATGTGTCCTTGCGGTTCAGATCTCAGCGGGCTTACGGCATTTTAATGGCCACCACTTCAAGGGAATCGGCTGACACGCTGCGTTTAGAGCTGGATGCAGGACGAGTTAAGCTAACAGTCAACCTAGGTAACACTCCTCATCAGCTCCCATCCTCCGTTTTAACATCTCAAACATTCAACTTTTGCCTTTGCCTGCAAACATCTATTCAAAAGCCTGTTTGCTACAGAATATCCATAAAAAGCATATATATGTGCAACTGGTGCGCATACATATGTATTTGCAACACATCTATTTTTAAAGTTCATCCTCTGTTAATTTTAACTTCATTTTTTCATTGTTGTTTTCTAATCTGCTCACTCCAGCACAATTATTTCTGACCCGCAGCCTGACCTAATAGAGAAGAGCACCAGCAGCTTGTTCTTCTGGGCCAAGAATGATTCGATTTTAAGCATAAATGCTGCTTTACCAAAATAGATCCTTCGTGATCCTCATTCTGCGTCAGAGCCCTCCAGAGAGCCAGTTCTGGTGAAATGGTCGAATCTCTGGCAAAACACACAAGAGACAAAACTGTGGCCAGCCCTGATAACCTAAATATAAATTACTTGCAAATGAAATGCGTGTGCTGCAAACTTGCTCTGCTTCATTTAATTGACGAATCTTGAAAGCAGTGAATTTCTTCTGTCCTCAAGACTGCCACAAAGATACCATCAGGCACAGTTCTGCTAAAAATAAGTCGCTTTTGTAACTTTTTCCCCCTGTATGCCAAACGTGTTCCAAGCAGAGTTATTTATGCAAGCACAGAAATTGAGTGTCTTCTAAAATTATATGAAAAATTATCAAATTCTGATGCTTTTGGTCTTCTCTAAATAGCAGGCTGGCATTATATTCTGTCAATTCTATTTCCCCCTTCCTATTTTTTTTCTTTTTAATATATATATTATGTTATATATATGTATATATATGTATAACATAAACTTCATTGTATTTTTTTTCTGTGTATGTGTGTCACAATTAACACAACCCTTCAATGCCCAAAGTCTGCGGCCCTCAGCAAACAGCCACGTGAACACAAACCAAATAAGCTCTTCTACAGAAATAAAATGACGCTTTCCTTGGTTTTCATTCACTGAGACGCCAACCACGGATTTAGCAAACCAGCCTCCTTGCCTTGAAGATTATTTTCGGGACCTTTTATACAGCATTTTAAGAATTAGCTCCGAGGTGATTTCACTTTCAAATTCCGAAAGGTGGTAGGACAGATTGAAATATTCAAAGCCCACTTTTAAGGAAAGCCGGGTCACTGCATTTTAATGATGTTAATTAGATTTTGCAGGGCTGAATTTATACATACCAAATAGGCAAACGTTTCCTTAGCTCCCTACAGAGCCCTCTAGCGAAGGTTTTTTTTTTTTTTAATGTTTAGTCACTGCAAAATGATACCTGGTTGTACAGACTGAGGTAGAAAAGGGCTCTTTCAGGAAAGCTTTCTGTAGACAGAGGCATGGCAGGTGTTGTTCCCTGGCTGTTTGTCACCACTTTTCTGATGCGGTTGACGACACATGACAAACTCAGCTACATGGAAACAAAGTCTAGGTTGCTTATTTTTTATTTATGTATTAAGAAGGATGCCATCATCCTCAAAGACCTTGGAGAAATAGAACTACATAGGCTCAAAAGTGAAGAGTAATCTTTTAATTTCCCTGCTCAAAAATCTCAAGAACCTTGCTCGTGGCAGGAATTTTAAGGAAGCATTTCCTCATCTGTTATAAGCTCTGCTTGCCTCAAAGGGAGGAAATTAAAGTTGCTTGCAAACTTTTACAAAAGGCGACGTAGACAGAAGACAAGCTTAGTCTTCATTCCCTCTTTCAAACAAGGGAGAATATTCTCAATTAACCATTTTCCTTCTCTTCTTCTAAGTGGAATGAAGCATGTTTCCAGGGGGCAAGAAACAATTTTATTACGATTACTCCTTTAAGCTTTTCAAATGATAGATGCCTTCAAAATATTCATAACTGTGGTCCAGAATGTGTGATTTTTGTGCTTGGCTTGCACTATTCCCCATTATGACGGAGCACTTTATATTTTTTTTGGGAATGAAGATGCAGAAAATGAATCTGTTCTTTCATAAATGGGGGAGAAAGCTGCAGGCAGCTTAAATCCAGTATCTGGAACAGTTTTCCCAGGCCTTTTTAACCTACTTAGATTTGTCACCATGTAGCTTTGTTTGAATTGGCCATTTTTTTTTACCCTATACAATCACTTCTATTTATAAAGTTATATCACCATATATCTGCGTTCTGCGGCGATACGGAAAGAATCTGAACCCACAGTGGCCATGTTTGCATGTGTCTGTCCCCGGAAGGGTGGACTGTGATTTTATTGGATGTCTGCAGCTGTTACTTTGAAGGATAAATTTTCATTTTTCATCTATTCTTCCCCATCTAGACTGTATCAGGATTAACTGTAATTCCAGTAAGTGCCTATTAAAAATTTTTAAACTTATTTTTTCTTTTACTATTCAGTATCTACAGTCTGTAAATTAAATCAGGATATCTGTTTCTCTCCTCCCCAAATTAGCTTAATTTGCCTTTGGAAGAGTATAAGCAAATTGCATTGGTATGAGAAGAAATCATCATATATGATCTGCCTTTGGCTTGCTTGGAATTTCCCTAAAGTCACAAAATGATCAGACAAAAAGGATCAGACAAATTACAGGAACAGTTCTAACAATAAATAAATGAATGAATAAGCTTGACAAAATTTCTTTTTTTCTGCTACAAGTAGGATTCTTTTTTATTTCACCTATTATAAAATATTTCAGAAAAAAACCCCCAACTTTTTGAACAAGGATGGAATGATTACACACTCCTATTTTGTTTTTGTCTTACGGGAGAACCATTCTGTTATTAACAAAATACTATATAATAACTATGTGTGCCTCATATTATAGACACAGCAAAGGCAACACGGTTTAGACCTTTTCTTCGCTTATGACGCTAAATCCATATTAGTGAATTTCAGATTAACTAGATCCAGAACAAGTGCAGCAGAAGTCATCTGCATTAAGCAGGCTGGATGACAGCAAATGCGGTAAAAGGGGAGACGCAGTGCAGATATGTAAGCACTGTTCTGTATCTACAGCTGAGACAACCTCTGAAACCCAAATGGACAATGCCCCTGTCAATCAAATGCTACATCAGGGCAGCAGTGGGAGCTCTCTTCTCAGGCAAAGCAATGTAGCCATTGTTTCAAAGGGATTGTGAAGGCACCTCCACAGTCTCACCATCATAGTATATGTGACTTGTCCCAGATCAGACAGCACTAATATGGCTGTGGTATTGATTAATCTAGTCCACCGCTACTCTGGACTACTGCACCCTTAGTAGGGATTTGATCTTGATAACCACTAGTACCATGCGGTTATTCTGGATTACCATGTAAGTGCAGAAATGGCTCTTGATTCTGCTCAGATTGTGTGAATCTCTTCAGTAATTGATTGAGATGGACAAAAAACAGAGTGGTTACCATGCCTGACATATGAGGTCAGCAGGGCCATTTAGCTCACACCTTGCATCATAATGGGAGGGGAGGGGTCACCTCAACTAAGTACAACGAGTGAAGGTGAACCTTCTACTTCATACTGACATGATTTGTGCCATTGTCAAATGGCAATTATCCATAGGACAGCCTCCTGAAATACAACCCAAAGCCTACTTCCTTGTAATTCTGACTCAGATTTCTTTATTAACCTAGAACGTGTCTACTCCAGCTCCTCCATGAGACGGCTCCAGATATTTCAAAAGCACAGTTTTGCCCTCTGATGAGTATTTCTCCCTCAGGTGAAGCAAACCCAACCCTTTCATCCAATATCATTACTCTTGGTTTGCTGAGCTCTTATTTTCCAGGCTACTAATGTTTTGTTAGCTCATGCCCAAAGTATTGCCTCCTTTTTGTTTGCATTACTGTCTCATATGAGGAGTTAAAAGAAATATCAGAGAAATCCCAGTGAACCACTTTGGTCTACTGGTTAAGGATCCGGACTCTTATCTGGGAATACTGGGTTCGACTCTGCCCTGCTCCACAAAGCCAGCTGGGTGGACTCGGGCTAGTCACAGCTCTCTTCTGAGCTCTCACATCCCCACCCACCTCACAAGGTGTCTGTTGTGCGGAGAAGAATAGAAAGCTTTGTCAGCCGCTTTGAGTCCCCTTAATTGGGAGAGAAAAGCCTTCCTCTTCCTCTTCCTCTTCTTCATCCTCTTCATCATCATCTTCTTCTTCTGTCTCTATAACTCAGCAAAGGTAGCTGAAAGGCCCTCAGGTCAGTCAGGTTCCACCCCTGTAATGGAGACTGGAAGCCCTGATGTTAAGGCCCTTTCACTATGTATTAAAGACACAGCCCAAGATACTCTCTCTGCACACCTCAGAGCACTTTTTCTTCCTCACCGTCACTTAAGTAGTTCCAATATTTATAATTCTTCAAGGAAAGACCTGTATTTGAAGCTCCAGTAAAAACGTCCTGTAATTTTTCTGTACTAGTTAGTGATTAGACAAAAATTCGGGAAAACCACTGTCATAGTAGTGCCTACAAGATCATGTTGATGTGATGGTTTCTTTTACATACCAACTGTGTCACAGGTCTTAGGGTAATTCTGCAGTGGCTGATGTACCAGACCAGCAATTCTACTGGGAGCCACCCTTCCTTGTGCTGCTGCAGTCTATGGGAGTTACCACCCTTCAGACCACCACCCCTTCCCAGGGTCAGGGCCTCCCTTGGACTATACCAGCATGTGGAAGAGATGATCCCCGTCCTAGTACATTTGCTAGTCTAGTATACCAGCCACTTTTTGCAGAATTGCCCTTTGACTAAAATATCCCCCCCCCCCCCGTCGCCGCCTATGTTTCCATGCATCTGCTTACTGGGTAGTGATGGATGATTAACCTTTCTGATATTATTTGGATTAAGATACTTTATTCAGAAAGAGGAATGTGGACTGTGACTTTATTTTGATTCTGTGGACCGTCTAAACATTCTATAGTAAGTACAATAGATTCTAGTTTTCCTTTGAAGGGATAGAGGGGTGTCAAATTTTGCACCTCTTATTGTACAAAACATTAATTACCATAAGCTGTCTTGAGCCTAATGACTAAGTGTATGTGCGGTTTAAGTCAAAGCAAATCTAATTCTCACAGGTTTTAGTGGGAGAAATTTAAATGTAAGCCTAATCCTTTCCTCTGAAAAGATAAGCGCATGAATATATTTCACTGTTTCTCAAGCTGGAAGAGTCCCAAGACAACGGGACCATTTTTTTTGTTTTTTTTTTTTTGTTTTACTATTTAAACATTAAATTGTGAACACAGTTGTTTATTTTTAAATTTTATAAACTTCATGTTCCGTTTCCTTCTTGTATCAGGGTAGGGGAAAAGGACAAGTTAGGCCTTCTCATACATGATACCAGAAAATGGAAACAATAATTGATCCAAGTTAGCCGATCAAAGCAACTAGGGATGTGCATGAATTTTTTTTTAAAAAAAAAAACAATTCAATTTGTATTGAATTGAATGCAAGATCATTCATATTTGTTTGAATAAATCCCTTTGAATGTGGTAGGATTTGAATTCGGTACAAATATTTCATATGGATTCAGATACGAAGTCCATACCAATCCAATATGAATCTGTTACAAAGCTTCATACAAATGTATCAAAATGTTCTATTCAGATTTGAATGTCAATCTTCGAATGTCTCAACATTTGATTTGAATGCTCAAATTCAGCCAGATTTGTATGAGTTTTGAATGTTACGAATATTCATGCACATTCCTAAAAGCAGTGTTTGTTTGTATACATCATTTACTGAGCAATTCTGAACTGATTTGTATGCTGGACTAGAAAGTCTACTTGGAGTGGTGAGGTCTAAGGGAGACCATGGTGTAACTGGGGTCTCTCTTAGACCATTTTTGCACTGGATGTTATTCTGCATGATATCCTGAAATAAGAACCTGTCATTCACAACAGGGCCTATGTGGGGTCTGCCATAATCCGCATTATAATCTAGAATAAAGCCCAGTGCAGAACGGGGTCTTAAATTGCACCAGCATGCAGCACAAATGCTCATATTACACTTGCTGTTCTGGTATGTACCTGGTCAGCATGAAATCTTTCATTGTTGCAAATATTCTTCAGAGGAGTTTTCAGTCCCTCACTGACTTGCGTCTTAAATAAGGATGTTTGCAGTTTTGCACATGGTAAATTCACTCAGTGCAACTTGAAATAGTACTGCATCGAGATCCAGTTTTAATCAAGTTGCTTTCTTTTTCTAAACCTTGTTTCTGGGTCCTTAACTTTTGACAGAGGAAGGCTATAGGTTGGTTTAACTTAGGAATAATTGATATTACGAGCAAATGGGCCTTGGTGCAGACACAAGAGTCATCCTAGGCAGAAAAGAAAGCAACCAACAATTAAGGGTGTGCACAAATGCAATTTTCAGGATTTGGATTCTAATAGAATATCCAAAGATTCAAATTGGTTCAAATGTTTGCAATTCAAATATATTCGCATTCAATTCTAATAGAATGCATTCGTATCTATTTGCATGAATATTCAATTCATATTTGAAGATTCGAGTGTTGACCCCATTCGTATGCGTCCATACATATCCTGTTTTTATCCCGTACGCATCCTGTTTTCTTCCCATACATATCTGTACGAAAGCTTATGGATAAAAATAAGGTGCTTATGGATATATATGTAATGCGTACGTATTCATACACATATGAATGTCTGAATAATTCATATGCATGATGCAGAAGATTTGAAAATTCATTTGAGTGTTAAATTCAAATGTATAGACATTCTATTTGAATTTGAATGTCCGAATTTGATCGAATTCAGTTGAATTCTGAATATTTTGAATGTTCTTGCACATCCCTACCAACAACCTCTTGTATGCACTCCGAGCAAGGACCACAAATAAGGGATATAATAAGCAACAACAAATGGGGAGAAATGGGAGTGTATACTGCTGACAAGTATATTTGTTCTCTGGAGGTAATAGGAGGCAGCACAGAAGGTTTATTAAATGCCTGTTGAGTGCTCCATAATCTCATTCTGTGAACAAGCAGTCATTTGAAGGAAATCTGTGAGAAATGCTAATGCACTTTTTTGCAGCAGCTGGAACAGGCACAGTGACGGCAATGGCGGGCTATTTGCTTGTTCGAGAATTTTATTGCCTTTTGCTTTAAGATGCCAGCAATCTGTGGTTTGTTCAAGTGTAGCACAAATATTCAGCAATTGCTTGCAGAACAGTTTGGGGAGATTATAGGGAAAGGGAGAGACTCTGGTCCTTTCTGTGTTGAACCTTCTTCTGGATTATATCCTGGATTAAGGACATGCAGTGCACAGCGGTCTGCATGCTAGTGCAGACTATAGCAGTCCCTGCTGGTACATGTTGTAGTCTGCACCAGCATGCAGATGACTGATACCTATTCCAGCATATAATCCGGAATAAGGCCCAGTGCTGGAAGATCCTCTGCCTGAAAGCTTTCTTCTCATCTCTCCAGACTGTGTTCTGATCTGCAGAAGTTCAAGGAGATAAAAGACGGGCTTCTATTTGTAGCCCTGACTGCCTCTAGCATTTTGATCTATGCTTGGCTGCTACTCATGAGTTAAATCTGATTGCAGATGGGACAACTCTTAGCTTACAAGCAGGTCCCTTTGCATGTAGGTGTAGCAAACGGATAGAACTATTTCCTGAATCACCAATCACATGTACTGTACTTGTAGTTTGCATATCTATCCTTATTTTCCACTTTCATGTAGCCGATGGGAATTGCCATTATTTACGTTGTTATCTTCACTGCCCTTCCTATGTATTAGGTTAAAATGGGAATCAGTGGTTCATCCAGTGAGCCTCTCATGGTCATGTAGGGCTTTAAATTGCACCTCCACTTAGTACAAGAAGAACCTGCTGCCATCTGAGAAGGTGCTTCTGCTGCCGCATCTCCATTTTCAATAGGCGGCTCCTTGCAGTAGTAGATGCAATAATGTCACCCGCTTTCCAGATACTATTTCAGATGGAAGTGCCATTGTTGCAGGGCACGATTTTGCACCCTAAATAGAGGTGCTTCTGTTCACCACCGAGAAGTCACTTCATTGTTCAGAAGTGGAAACAGAGAAGGTGCGTGTTGTGTGGTTACTTGCAGATGTCTCCCTCATGCACCCCTTTACCAGGCACCTCGCTGGGTGAGTGGAGTCCCTGCCTTAAACTCTGTTCTCCCATGTCCTAGTCTAACAATTTAAGATGTGTCCAGACACATTTGTACTGCACATTGGAATGTGCAGTCCTGATTGAGCTGTCATACACAACAATCAATTGGTTGTAGTGGCACCGCATTATGTGATTGGGGCTGCACACCAAGCTTAACGCAGGATCAACCATATTTGCTTCGCAGTATTTTGATAATTCGAAGCTTCAAGCCAATGCAGGCAGGATGGCGAGAAAATTTAGCAAGGTTCCAGCTAAGCAGGAAGGGCAACTCAAAATCTGATTGGCTGCCTCAACCTGCACGACTGCGCATGTCAATAGGGGAAACTACGGAGCTGCTTTCCTGTTGGGACAGCCAGTCCTCGCTGCGCAGTGAGTATACTGCGGTTTTTTATTTAACTGTGGATTTATTCTGCTAGTCTGCAGACAGCCTTAGAGACTTTACTACACAACTTTCAGAAGTGATTTTATGAGTAAGTGCTTCAGCCAGTCACCAGTTGGTCATGAAATGAATGCAGGCAACCTTACTAGCATAATTTGAAATCAGTTGCTTTCCGGTTTCTTCTTTATAGTAGATGTGATCAACTACCGTATTTCCAAACTTTATCCAAAAGGCATTTTGATGCAAATATCCCAAACTTACCCTTACTACATTCCATCTGGGCTGCAGAGGTCAGGATTTCAACTCAAAATTAAATGCTGAATTTTTAATGTAACATTTTAGCTCAGTTTGGTCCTGTGGTTAGAGTGTTGGACTCCTATCTGGTTGTCTCCCAGTTTGATTCCGCACTTCTCCACAAAGCCAGCTGGGTGACCTTGGGCTAGTCACAGCTCTCTTCCTGAGCTCTCACAGCCCCACCTACCTCACCAGGTGTCTGTTTTGGGGAGAAGAACAGGTTTGTCACCCACTTTGAGTCCCCTTAATGGTAAAAGTATGATATATAAATTTAACAATCTTTCTGACTTCTCTTGAATGTTTTCCATTTTATCAGCCATCAAAACTGTCAATTGTCAAATACTGTAAAATATCAGTTGAATTTAATCTCCAGAATGTAGTAAAAGTATAGGAACCATTCAAACTGTCAGATGTCTTATGCTCTTATAAAATAAAATGGGCATTACATGGCAGTATCAAATATCTGCTATATATTTAGCAATTTTCATATAGCTTAAGACTGTCTCTTTGAATATCTGCAGAATTGTCAGAAATTCATATAATCCTCGACAGCACCTCTGTTTCATGATGAATTATGTCACTTGAAAGCAGACATGTGTTTCAGTCGTTAAGAGTCTACAATTTCAGAAATGTGCTGTCAATCAGAGCTATCAGTGAAATATCACATAATCCTCTTGCAAATTAATATTATGAGTGGAACTTTTTCATAAAGAACAGAACCATGGAAGATGTTGTGCACACTATCACAAGTGACCTTAACCAGTTTCACTAGTATGACAATATCAACGTTGATCCTAAGACTTCTGAAGCAGATGCAGTATAGTTGTTCACATAAATTTCTAGTAGCTGCCTATCGAATATTTCCCCAGGAGTTATGGCACCATTCCAGATGGAAGGGAGGGTTGTTTTCATATGGAAAAGGAACATTCAAGATGACCCAACTTTGGATGTCCTGTGATAAGGATAAGCAGTGAACTTCCACTATGAGAATTAGGGTAATTCTGCACTGGCTTGTATATTGGACCCTAGGACCCTCCCTTCCACACATTGGTATGATCTAAAGGAGGTTTTTTTCCTTAGGGCCCCCCTTAGACCACACCAGCATGCAGGCTGTGGTCACACCGAAGGTTTAATCTTGCTTCAGTCCACCTCTAGAGCAAAAGAACACATCAGCAAAGTGACCAGTAATTTTCTTTCCACATTATCTATCCCAAAGGTGGATTTTCTGAGTTATTTAACACAGAAAGAAAACAGGTTGTCACTTTGCTGATGTGTTCTCTCACTCTGAAAGTGGACTGAAGCTGGATCAAACCTTAAGTGTGACCATAGCCCAGAAGGAAGTCTTCTAGGAAGAGCCAGTTTTGTCTAGTGATTAGGGAGCCGGACTCTTATCTGGGAATACCGGGTTCAATTCTGCCCTCCCCCATGAAGCCATCTGGGTGACCTTGGGCTACTCACAGTTCTCTTCTGAGCTCTCACAGCCCCACCTACCTCACAGGGTGTTCTGTTGTGAGGAGAAGAACAGAAGGTTTGTCAGCTGCTTTGAGTTCCCTTAAATGGGTGAGAAAAGTGGGATAGAAAGGCCAACTCTCCTCCTCCTCTTCTTCTAGTACACTTGCTGGTCCAGTATACTGGCTAATGTGGAACTTCCCTTAGATGAGATCCTGACCATGGATATACTTCGAAGCAAGTAACATAAGTGCCTGTGGAATAAAATGCGAACATTTGCTGCCACAGAAAGATCATTAGGCTGAGATTCTATCAGCATCTCTCTATGTACAACACTGTATGTTAACTAATGAGCAGCTGCAAAGGGAACAGCAGTATCACAATTGAAACAGAATCCGTGAGTTGTTTCAGGATGGGATACGTCTCATAACTTATTATAATTTATCTGTTCAAGATTATGATTTGTGAACATTTCCAGCAAGAACACAGTCTTCACAGATGTTCCATTAGGCAACGTCTTGCATCCATCTTAGAACTGACCGAGAAGCTAATCTAAGGGTAGATTATAGAGGCTGAAATGCTGTCTTCGTCCTTCAGCCATGTGGGTGGCATGGAGATTGAAGCAGTGGCTTACCTGCCATTCTTTCTGGGGCCAGTAAGTTCTCTGATGGACCAGAAACACGTCTGGAGAGTCCACTGGAGAAGCAACTGAAATTGGAAACATATAGGTGTAAGGAGGGTTCCCCTTACAGCTGTTTTTCAGGTCCCGTTGTAGGGCACTAGTCACCCTAGCAATGGGATTTGTACCTCCTGCTTCACATCCCAGTTCTTTTGAGGTCCATTATAGGAATGTTTGGTATGTGAAGCGATAGACTCACGGAGGCATGATGCAGTGAAGGTAGAAAGCAAGCAAGCTAGCTAGCTAGCAAGCTAAGCTTTCTTTATTAACACATGTCAAGGCTTTTATACAGTTTTCTCTGAACAATGGAAAAGTACACTCAGGAAACTCATATTTGGTTACAGGGAGAGAACCAGATAGAACAGTCCAAATGCAAGAATGGTGCTACATAGGAAGTGCTATATACGGTGTTGTGGCGAGGAACTCAGGGACCAGTAGAAGCCTGTTTCTGCGTCCTTGCTTATGCATGTGGACAGCTCATATCACTATACTTGGGTGATGTACATTGTTTACATGTACTGTAGATGTTATGACTTCTTGAGACCTTCTTTGAGAGAGATATGACAAAGTTACTGTGACCTAGGAATTTATCCTTTGGCCTAGTAACTTCAGCTTAGCAACTGTTGCTTTAGCTGAGATGGGCAAATCGCACCCCCACATTTCCTCTCTCTCTCTTATTATTTTATGAAGGGGTGTCTTCCTGAGGAAACTCATCTGGCCAGGGAGGAGGGAGAGCTGAGATGTCATTCAGTCTAGGGCAAAGCGTCTCCATGAATCAATTCACAAATAACCAAATGGATGAGTCTAATCCTTGACTGTGATGCATGCTTAAGTTTAAGGAAAACTAGGGCAAAGGGCATGCACAAAAGCCTCTCTGCTCGGGGTGTTCCGCACCAGGGGTCAGAGGCCACTCTGCCCCACCACAGTTCATGTAGATCCAGCCCTAGCCTGGCCTTATTCATGCATTGCCAGACTAGTTTTTCAATGTCTGCTCTTCTTTCCATTTATATATGTTTCATAGTTCCATGCATAAAACAAGGTGTTTTATGCTCTTTTTTGCATTGTCATCCCTTCCTTTCTTCCCTGTAGGAAGGAATAGTCAATGATCCCATGTATGCATTATGCTGCTTTAGAGCTACTTTCTTTAATGGGATTTCTAATAGAACAGTACTTAAAGGCATTTTCTTCTTTCACTTAAAAAAACCCCACCATGACTAATGCGTGGCTTATTATCCTTATTCCAGTTACTCATTGAATACCATAGTCAGGTGTCAAGAGTCAAAAATATTTTGCATGCTTTTTCCTATTTTATTTGTATTAATGTTTCTATTACTGGATCTGCTTTCAGTAGATTTGTGTGCCTGATGGGAAGAAATGTTACATTTGTTATTTTTCATTTGTTGTTCTATTAATCTATTTTTCATATACATGTCATTACTGTCTTGACTTCTGTCAGTAGGCGGCCACCGCTCTGGGCAAAGGTGACACTAAAATAGGGAAGTTTTGCTCCCTGGTCTTTGTTTCCACACAGCTTTCCATCCTGTGCTGCTTGGAGAGCACAGGAAGTGACTACAGAAGCCAGCCTGCACTCACAAACAAAGACCTCACTGAATGACGTAGATTCAGATAGCATGACACAAAATAAGGTGTGAGATGTCTTTATGCCAAGAACCTCACACCTTCACCCTCTTTAAACTTGAGGAACAATAGTTCTCCAAAAGGGCAACACATGAAGACTTTCCATTGCATCAATAATGGAATCGGAAGTCAGCAGTTTTCATTGTGACTGAAAGTTTTTCCATAGAATCATAGAGTTACAAGGGTCCTCTAGGGTCATCAAGTCCAACCCTCTGCTCAATGCAGGGTTTCTTAAACCATGCCAAACAGATGTAGGTCCAGCCTCTGCCTCAAGACCTCCAGTGAAGGAGAACTCACTACCTCCTATGGCAACCTATTCCACTGACTGATCACCCTCACTGACAGGAAGTTTTTCCTAATATCTACTGTTTTGACTCCCTTGAAGTTTCATACCATTGTTTCTAGTCCTCCCATCTTGTGCAAGTGATAATAGGAACAATCACTCCGCAATGTAACATCCCTTCAGATACTTGAAGACCACTATCATGTCTCCTTCTTCCAGCTTGATTGCACCACTGATAAGTCACTCTTGGTAGCTGTGATGCTTCAGAGGTCACTTGCTGGCCCTCAAGCACCCTTGAACACTGTACTGTATGCTTGGGAATGTTGCTGGCATGCAGCTACCACACCTCTCGTGGAACCTTCCATCTGCCATGTAGATGCAGCTTTCTTCATGAAACTCAGTGCCTGTTTTCTATATGACAATCCAGCTTTTCACATTTGGGGCCTGTCCCCATGCACGTTTGGTACGGCTCTGAGTGTGTGATCGGCGCTGTCCGTCCCCATGGGCTTTGGATTTGGCATGGAAAAAGCATACCAAATCCACCCAAACAGTGCCAGAAGGGAGCCAAATTTGATACCTGAAAAAAGAAGTCCCGGCGCTGTTTAGAGACTTGGCACTCATTGCTCAGCAAGGTGAGAACATACATGGGGATGTTTGCGGGCCAACGGGGAGATTTGTACTCACGTCATTGGGAGGTGGGGTGTGCTTCCTGTCCCTCTCCCATCTATTGAAGATCACAGCTGCTGAGTTTTAAAAATGCCGATTGCAAAGGCAGGCTGGAGAATGGCTTGGTTTTTTAATTTTCTGCCATTTCCACGGAGGTAATTCCAGCCCCATTTCAAGAATGTCAAGGCAGGATGCATAATGGCTTGATTTCTGTTCCATTTGCAACCCCCGTTTCTCCAATCTGCATGACGATCATAAATAAAAGGTTGATTTTCCATTTACAGCCATTCTTGTGGTACCCAGTGGAGTAGAGGTGCAGATGTGTGCACAACTGCTCAAGTGCCTACTGCCACTAAACCTTGTAGCAGCTTTTGGCATTAAAATTTTTTAAAGAAGTTATTTTTATGAATGAAGCTTTATTTTTACTTGTTTCCATGCCTCCCACCCCAGTCCTGGTTGTCAGTGCCACTATGGGGGGGGGGGCTTGCGGCATAGGGGTGGGCTGATGACAATCTGGCTGCCAATGAGGAGAGAGGGTGCGGAGAGGAGGTGGCGCTGCTCCTCCATACCAGAGCTCGTCACGGTTCTCATGGGGACGCCACCATCCACACCTAAACCATGCCTGCCCTGCGTTGCCAGGAATGCCATGAGGATGCCCGAGATGTGTTCTCAGTCACATGCCCAGCCCATGTGTGCCCAAACAGTGCCCAAAGGGTGCCAAACAGCTTGCATGGGGATGGGGCCTTTGTGTTCTTCTAAATTGACAGATATCTGCCATATAAATTCCAATCTCTAATCTTATGCCTTTGAGCTTAGAATGAAGCACAGGTTTATTTATGTGGAAAGGTAGTCAGGTGGCGTTGAAAACATCATTGCTAAAATGTCATTGTAAGGGATCCTAATGGATTTCCCGGTCAATCTTCACTGAAGCAGGGGTTTAATTTGGAGATTCCTTTTATTTTGTAAAGTGTTCCTTTGAGAACATAATAATTCACTTTGGTTTTGTGGTGAGAAATTAGTACTCTGCAAAGGAGTTTTGACTGCACGCTGCCATCCTTCCATTAGCTTGCCAGGTTTCAGTGCAGAAATACATTCTGCAAAATCAAAGCTAACATGAAGCCTTGTGAGCCCGTTTGGTCTAGTGGTTTGGGAGCCGGACTATTATCTGGGAATACCGGGTTTGATTCCACCCTCCCGCATGAAGCCAGCTGGGTGACCTTGGGCTAGTGACAGCTCTCTTCTGAGCTCTCACAGCCCCACCTACTTCACAGGGTGTTTTGTTGTGGGGAGAATAGAAAAGCTTTGTCAGCCACTTTGAGTCCCAATAGATGGATGAGAAAAGTGGGGTAGAAAAGCCAACACTTCTTTTTCTACATTTTAACAATCATGTGCCTGATAATTCAATGGAACCTCAGTGTTATTAAATTCATATTGCTTTAAAATATTTATTATAAACCTGACTATTTATGATAGCAGTACATCTTGAGAAAAGCAAAACATTTTTAATTATCTGAAAACCTATTGCAAATTGTTCCCCAAGATGACTCATCAACGTCACTCTGGGACTTATTTATATTTTATTGGTACAGGGTAAACCAAAATTGTAGCAAAGGTAGAATGGGCTGCTAGCATATAAAGCAATATTGGATCCTTATACCCTGTGGGAGAAGTTGCTTGGAGTACAATTATAAATCAATATGAAATGCTACAAAAGCCTCCACACACACTTACTGAATGGTAATTACAACCCTAGTAAAAATATTTCACAGATTGTGTGTGGTATTTTCATTTTGTTACACTGAATTTGCTCAAAGTTTTTCTGCAAACACGTTCCTCTGAGTACAGTTTGCACAATATACTGTACCTGGTTTCCACAGTTCACACTTATTAGAACCACTGCTAAAATGGCCTCATTCATGACTTTTCACCTTAGTACAAATCTTCTGTTTAAGACAGATGCTGTTTCTGTACTTATCTCCTTTTTCATGTGAGCCAGTTGGCCTAGTGGTTAGGGAGCCGGACCCTTATCTGGGAATACCGTGTTCGATTCTGCCTTCCCCCATGAAGCTGTCTGGGTGACCTTGGGCTAGTCACAGCTCTCTCCTGAGCTTTCACAGCCCCACCTACCTCACAGGGTGTTCTGTTGTGGGGAGAAGAATAGAAAAGCTTTGTCAGCTGCTTTGAGTCCCCTTAAATGGGTGAGAAAAGCGGGATAGAAAAGCCAACTCTTCTTCATCTTCTGTGAAATAAATTGTGCTTTCCCTTTGTACAGTGCCTTGCAACTTTGCTACAATAGCTTCCAGGCCTTTGATAGCTTAAATCTAGCCAGGTGGTCCTTAGAACACCTCCTGGTTGGCAACAAGACTCTTTGGAATCTGTTACAAGTCTTCTGTTGGGCACAAAAGTCTGGAAGAACTTCAGTGAAGTCTTGACCTGTGTAAATATTGCTGAGACTCGAGAGAAGTTATTCTGATCCCTGCTTTGCAATTCTTTTTTTTTAAAAAAATCTATTCCTATGTTTCCCTTTCCCAGCTTTGTCTTCCAAGTTCTCTCTCTCTCCACTATTCTGAGATATAGGGCAATTTTGCACTTCCCTTCCCCTCCACTGGTCAGGAAAAGAGCACAATTAACCAATATATATATAATCTATCCTCTCCCCATCTATCTGTCCTCTATCCATCTCTCTCCCTCTATATTTCTCTATATCAGCAGTTCTCAACCTTTCTAATGCTGCGACCCCTTAATGGAGTTCCTCATGTTGTGGGGACCCCCAACCATGGGAGCGGAGCAGCTGGGAGGTGGGAGGGAAGGGCAGCAGGAGGCTTGTCGTGACCCTCTGAAAGCCTAATTTGACCCCCAAAGGGGTCCCAACTCCCAGGTTGAGAACCACTGGTCTATATCCATCTACCCACCCACCCACCCATCCACCCACCCACCCATCCACCCACCCACCCACCCATCCATCCATCCATCCATCCATCCATCCATCCATCCATCCATCCATCCATCCATCCATCATATCTCTATCTATCTATCTATCAAGGCTTTTTAATTTACTCATATTTTTGTCACTGTGTGCACCCGGCCTCTTCCGTCTCGTTCTTTTTCTTTGATGTTCTGCAGATGTGTACACTGTACTTAACAGGATGAGCTGCAAGGGCACCTGCTCCTGCAGCAATTTTCCCTGTCAAGTTCCAGCAATTCCCAGGCCACCCAAGGCGTTTTCCCCTATTATCTTATCAGAAAATGTTATGGGGATGGAAGCAGATGGAAGATCAAACACTGATGTTCAGACGCAACACATTTCTCAGGTTGCATCCCTGGGACACACGGAAATTTAATAAAGATGATTCATCTCCTTGATATCTCAAGCTTCCCATAATGTACTGGGAACATATTCTCCGTATATCCTGCATAATCTCATTTGATGATCAAATTGACTAATCCATTATCTGTGTATTATTCTTAATGCTGAATAGATAGGGCTGAATCACAGTCTATTTTGCTTATTTTATTTAGCTTAAGTAAATAAAAAGCCCCAAAAGAGGCAAATCAAGGTAGAAGCTGCTTTTGATCTCATTATATTGACTGCCAGCAGACTAAAATAACCTGACGTAACCCGGATTTGTGAAGACAGCCCTGTTGTATAAGCAGCATCGTAAGGCTTTGGCCAGCATTAACGTAGGCCATCCTCACTGAGACACTGGGACCCTGTCTGCACTGGGACTTATTCTGGATTATATTATGTAATAGGGATCTCCCATTTGCATGACAAGGAGCTTTCTTTAACAAATAACCGTTTCCTGTGTTTAGTTACTGGAAATGCCCCAAAGTGAAACAGCTCTGTGAATTAAGCTTCCTACCAGGGTTTGTGCTGATACATCATTAGAAGAGCACATTGTCCATGCTGCTGCCATGGTTTTTCGACACATGAATATGGCAAGAAGAAACGGCATTGTGCAGACACTGTATCCACATGGTGCTCAAGATACTGTGAGGATTGGGGCACTTTGTGTAGATGCAGCTATTGCTTCAAAGTAGTAGTAGGAAAGGAGGGCTAAAGCCTGTCCTAGCCCCCACTCCACTGGAACCAATGCTGTTAATTCCTTACTCAACGGTTTGTAAAATCAGCTCTCCCAGATCATGCATCTTTCTAATATTGCTCCTGGCTTTCTCGTGTGTTCCCAAGTCAGCATGGCTAAAAAGATTAATCCCAAACAGCAATATAACCATTAAAAAATACAAAATAAGCTCTTAGCGTTGAGTCTGCTGACAGGCAAAATGATGTGGCAGTAGTTTGAGCAGGAGTACTTGATTAAACCATGAGGAAATATTTATTTATTTGTTTATTTTTTTAGCAGATTAGGGATGTGCACTATTTTATTTTCATGTTCGCTTCGCACGGAAGCAAATGTGAAGGAAATTCCCATTCGTGAATATGTAACCACTTTGAATGTGGTGGTGTTTGCATTCGGTTCGGATGCTTCCAGATTTGGATGTCAAATGTGTACATTCAGTCCTATAAGATTCAAATATAAAGATTTGATATTTGAATTTGTACGCATTGCAAATGTGATGAATATTCAAGTATATCTCTAGAGGAGAGTCATTAAAGCAAGCATGGGGTGGGGGGAGTCTTTCTTCCCTAACCCAGGACATTTCTGTACTTAGCTATCCGTCAGTTGGATGGGAAAAGTGCATAACAGACTAACGTGTACTAGCGTTCACATGTGGGAATGCTAGTACACGTCAGCCTAAGCCCCACACATCCAGAAACTTACCTTGGTTTGAGTGCATGTTCAATTGCTGACAGGGTGCTGCCATCTTGATCACAGCACCCAATGTGTGGGTTGCTGCTATGGCAATGGTGATGCTCTGCACACACAAACTTGTGTTTGGAGGTCACCTGAGGTGCCAGTGTGCTTGTGCAGTACATCAGTGAGCCAGTTTGGTCTAGTGGTTTGGAGCCGGATTCTTTATCTGGGAATACCGGGTTTGATTCCGCCCTCCCCCATGAAGCCAGCTGGGTGACCTTGGGCTAGTCACAGCTCTCTTCTGAGCTCTCACAGCCTCACAGGGTGTTCTCTTGTGGGGAGAAGAATATAAAGTTTTGTCAGCCAGTTTGATTCCCCTTAAATGGTTGAGATAAGTGGGGTAGAAAAGCCAACTCTTCTTCTCAGATGACCCCTTGGACCAGAAATGGTGTGAATGCTCTACGTATCCCAGTTCCTTGTTTATTTTAGATAAAACTTTGGATAAAACTTTTACAGTGTCTACTGTACATATAATGTAAGAGCTTTGGTTGCCCAGGGTCATATGCCCCCCTCCCCAGAGACAGCTGAAAGGGGAAGCTTCCCATGAGAGCAGGATATACTTCTCTGTTTCCTGAGGAGAAGGCATGTCAACCAATGCTCAGGATGTATCTCCATTGCACCAGCCCGTCTGCTGGAGCAGACTGGCCTCTTGCCTTCAGAGATACTCAGAGAATAGCTTGACAGCTCCATTGCCATCCCCTAGGGGTACCAAAGCCCCTCCATACATCTTAAAGGCTCCACACACACACACCTTCACCCCCCTTTTGTGAGTTTGTTGCTGTGGAGACAGGCAGACTTCACTGCCCCTTTATTGTGGTTTGAATGTCTTATGGGGACACAGCCTTAATACTGGGAGTTCTGGCCAGCATCCATATACAATTGACAGAGTTTTGTCCTCTAATCCAGTCTGCAGAAAAAGTTTCAGCTGGGAGTTATTGTATGTGGCGCACCACCCACAGAAAGATATCTGTGGCAGCACAGCCTTCCACATGTGCTTATCCTTCTGCCTCATCCATAACAGTAACACTTAACATCCATACACTCCCCACCACAATCAGGAGCTGGTGTAGATGTAGGCTTGATGATTTAAAATAATAATAATAATAATAATAATAATAATAATAATAATAATAATAATAATAATAATAATAATAATAATAATAATAATAACAAACCTTCTATGGAGTTCCACTCTTAACCACTGGAATTATCTATTTTTCTTCAAGGTCATTAAGTGTGTCACATGTTCAGTTTGCAATCATATTCAAATGAGTGCTGTTGAAAATTTAGTAATGCATTGAATTCTTTGGAAAACTACTTAATTTTCCTAAAACCTTGTGGTTTTATCAGGGCTGTTCTTTTCAAAAGACACGGCACTTTTGCGCCTTCCATCAGGACTGGGTCTGTGCTTCTGCTTTCACGAAATGCACATCTGGTGCAACCACAGCTGTTTGTACAGGATAAGGAATTGGTTGAATTTTTAATGTTTAATTAGAGCGACGCATCATCCACTTTTTGGGACAGATGCTGCTTTCATGGGAAGAAACAGAATGCCAAACATGAAAATACATCAAATGATTGTTTTGGGGACAGTTTGGGATGCATTCTATTATTTTTTTATTGTACATTTATTGTAAGCCACCTATAGATCCTAGCAAATGGGGCAGGATATAAAGATTTCAAAATAATAAATAAATAAATAAATAAATAAATAAATAAATAAATAAATAAATAAATAAATAAATAAATAAATATTTCAAGGCTTAATAGGCCTGGATATTGCAGCTTGATCTCCTAAAGGAGGTGTTCCGGTCCCTTGACCATTCTGGTTGCCTTTTTCTGCCTTTTTCTCTAGTTCAACTGTGTTCTTTCTAGGTGTACACAATATTAAAATTGTGCCCTCACTACAGAGTTACAGAAATGCATGATGATGCTTGCAAACCTATTTTCTGCTCCTTTCTGAGTTAGTTAGTTAGCTAGTTAGTTAGAAGAAAAAAAAGAGTTGGCTTTACACCCTGCTTTTTCTCACCCATTTAAGGGGACTCAAAGTGGCTGACAAACCTTCTATTCTTCTCCCCACAACAGAACACCCTGTGAGGTAGGTGGGGTTGTGAGAGCTCAGAAGTAGAGCTGTGACTAACCCAAGGTCACCCAGCTGCCTTCATGGAAGAGTGTGGAATCAAACCTTAGTTAGTTAGTTAGTTAGTTAGTTAGTTAGTTAGTTAGTTAGTTAGTTAGTTAGTTAGTTATGATATTTATATCCTGCCCTTCACCAAAATGTCCCAGGGCAAATTATAATAAAAAAGAATTTAACATATAAAATATTAAAGCATAATTAGAAATGCAATGCTCCCTCTCACCCCCACCCTCTCTAGCATTGTCTTCTTCTTCTTCTTCTTCTTCTTCTTCTTCTTCTTCTTCTTCTTCTTCTTCTTCTTCTTCTTCTTCTTCTTCTTCTGGTGCTGGTGCACACTGGATTCAGCTATCCAACAGCTATCCTGGTCTATCACAGGAAGTTCAGACCCTATCATTTTATAAGTAGAATTGGGTCTTTCTGGCCTCATGTGGATCACCTTTCTCTTGCTAACACTGAAGTTCATTTTCCACTTGGTTGTCCATCCCCCCCATTTTTAAGAGGTTCCTCTAGAGCTCTTTCACTACCCTGCTTTTTTTACTTCCCTTAGTTCATTCCTAACACGTTGGTAGATAGCTGGCTGTAAATCTTTCACTGTGCAAACTTTGTTGTCAAATCACATCCAAGCAACCATGAGGAATGAATATAACCCTTAATACCTTCCTGGCTAGAGTCTTGGGCTGCAGCATACCCAAGGGCTTTTATTTGGCTGGATTGTGTCTTTGAACTGCCCTTGCCTGGATGGCAAGTGACAATATGTGAGTGTTTCTGTGCCTGAGTGTGTCTTTATTCTACTTGCAACCAAGGAGACTGTAATTTACCGTATAACATTCATGGTTTTGTGTAAAGAAAAGATTTCCAACTCTGATTTGTACGGGGGTCTGGACATCAAGATGTCCCCTTCTCCTACTGGCCCTGAGCTATCACAACCTCCAACAGAAGCAGCCTATCTATAATCCTATTTCAGTTATCCTGAGGTTGTGCAGAATGGGGGAAGTCACCTATTTCCCCTTGTTTGGATGTACAGAACAGGAGACACAATTCAAAGACAAAGCATCTTGCCAGAACGTGTGGCAAAGGAACAAAAATGGCCAACTTCTGGAGCCATTTCCTGTTTCTGTAAATCACAATAGGATTCTCACCACAGCAAGCAGATGGCCCATTTCCAGAAGTCTTCAGGAAGACATGGGGAGGTGCACAGCAGGTGCCTATCATTGTACAAGCTTTGTTAGTAGTTCAAAATCTCCCAGCCTCAGGATCCAGACCCCTTCCCGACTCCATCTAGATGGAACCGTACGGAATGGTTAAAAAGCCCTGGAGGACCTCCAGTTTTCTTTCCAAAGGAGAGATCTGTCAGCACTACGTTGTGTTTCATGATTGTTAATTTTCAAAAAAAAGATGCATCTAAGGAAGAAAATATGTACAAAAAAGAAAGAAATGTAAAAAGAAAAAGGAATATATTGCACTTGGCCTAGTAGTTTGCAATAGGTTAACATCTGAGCAGGTACATCTGCACCTGCAGGAAGTGTTTGCAGCCCACAAACACCCCCTGCTTGCCTGGATGTTAACCTATTGCAAACTAGTTGTGGTGCATGAAATCATGCACCACATGCAAACTAACGTTAACTAGAAGCTTACCTTATGTGTCCATTTCTGGTGCAAGGGGTCATCTGAGGTACTGGGCAAGCGTGCTGGCACCTCAAATGATCCCAAATGCAACTGCGTGTGCATAGGGCATCATCATCACCATTATATTGGCACCAGTAAACCTACAGTTATGCCACACACCTCAAGTCAAAATTGTGGTGCCCAATCAGAGATCGGACACAGGTCAGTGTCTGGGCACATTGGGGTTATGCTGCCATGCACCAGAATACTGGTTAACTTGATTCTTTTTATTCTGTGAGAAGGGCTTGTTTAATGAGAGGAAGAAAAGGAATACCAAAACTAGCTGTGCATGTAAATTTTATTCTAAAAAGTAGCATGTTGAACAAACAGTATAAGCATGTTTCATTCTTTCCATACACACACTCATCCTCTCGCCAATCTGAAAACCCTGCATTCCAATTGATCAAGTTGGAATCAGAGATCCAGGAAGTCGAATCTGCAGCTCTAACACACAAACTTCTGCTCTCAAGCCATGCTTTTTATTAAGTCTCTGGCAGCTGGTGTGAGAAAATGTCCTCGTAATCAGTAACACACCTTTCTGAGACTTCAGTGAAAAACAGGATGCTCCAAGCCAAACATATTGGCTCTGCTTGTCGGTTTCGAGTCCAGTAATTAGATGTTCTCACACCCATTCAGTCTCTTCCAGCAGAATAAGAGAAAAAAAGTTCCCAAGCAGTCATTCAATCCAGGCAATTCAATCAGAAGGATTCTGATTGGTTTCTTCAGCTAATTGTGGCTCACACACCCTCCAAACTGGTGAGCCACTTTGGTCTGGTGCTTAAGGAGCTGAGCTCTTATCTGGGAATACCGGGCTCGATTCTGCCCTCCTCCATGAAGCCAGCTGGGTGACCTTGGGCTAGTCACAGCTCTCTTCTGAGCTCTCACAGCCATACCTACCTCAAAGGGTGTTCTGTTGTGGGGAGAAGAATAGGGGTGTTTTTTCACCGTGCTCCTTTAATCCAGATCTAAGAAGATCCGGATCTAGGGAATGGGTACTTCCCTTAATCTGGATCTAGTAGATCCGGACTAAGGGAAGTACCCAATGTGTTTCCATGGGTGGTCTAGCACCCAATAGCAATGGGTGCTAGCCTCCCTGCCATGGAAACACTGGAGCACCCATTTGGAAATCCGGATCTACCCACAAGGGGTCTGCCTGTCACCCCAGGTGTTTGGGGGGACAGGGGGTGCAATCTCTGATGCGGCTCTGAAGCTACTTCAAAGTCTGTGCAAAATAGCTCTGGAGCATCTTTGAAGTCTGTGCTGATCTTCGAAGTGACTTCAGAGTGACTTCGAAGTGACTTCAGTGTGACTTCGAAGTGACTTCAGAGTCACTTTGGAGTCACTTCGAAGTTCATTCCAAAGATCAGCACAAACTTCAAAGACTCTCCAGAGCTATTTTGCACAGACTTCGAAGTGACTTCGAAATGACTTCGAAACTTAGGTTTTGGGGCTCCCTGCCCCAAGGGTGCCCCCTCCCCCTAGCCTCCTCTAGATCCCATTGCCAAACTGATGTGGAAACAGTCTCCCTTTAATCTGGATTTTCTGTCTGAAGACCCCATGGGGTCTACAGAAAATACAGATTAAAGGCCAAAAAGTACCCATATGATCCGTATTTCCCGAGGCGCGTTGGAAACAAATGTGCCCCTAATGGGTGCCGTGGTGGAAATGGAGTCATCCAGCTCTCACCCAAATGGGTCCTTAATGGGTGCTAAAATGGGTACTAAGTGACCATGGAAAAACACCCTAGAAAAGCTTTGTCCACCACTTTGAGTCCCCTTAAATGGCTACAAAAAGTGGGGTAGAAAAGCTAGCTCTTCTTCTTCCATTCAGTCCTATAGGGGATTCTGATTATGGGTGTGCATGAATGCAATTTTCATATTCGATTCAAATTGAATATTCAAATGTTAAGAACATAAGAACATAAGAACATAAGAGAAGCCTTGCTGGATCAGGCCACAGCCCATCTAGTCCAGCATCCTGTCGCACACAGTGGCCCACCAAATGTTCACGGGCATCTCAAGCAGAGACAAGGACAAACCTTCTCCTGCTCTCGAGTCCCAGCAGATGGCCTTAGAAGCGCCCCAGTTCCTCCCCCCCCCCTCAGCCTGAAGGATGCACCTAGGCATTCGTTCTAGTAGCCATTGATACATCTGTCCTCCATAAATTTGTCTAACCCTACCTTAAAGCCATCCAGACTGGTAGCTGTCACCACCTCATCCGGCAGCACATTCCATAAGCCGATGACCCTCTGGGTGAAGAAATACTTCCCCCTGTCAGACCTTATTCTCCCACCAATCAGCTTCATAGAGTGCCCCCTGGTTCTAGTGTTGTGCGATAGAGAAAAGAAATTTTCTCTATCCACCCTTTCTATACCGTGCATAATTTTATATACTTCAATCAGGTCCCCTCTCAAACGCCGTCTCTCCAGACTGAAGAGGCCTAGACGTTGCAGCCTGGTTTCGTAAGGGAGGTGTTCCAGACCCTTAATCATTCTGGTTGCCCTTCTCTGCACCTTCTCTAGTTCCACAATATCCTTTTTGAGGTGTGGTGACCAGAATTGTACACAATACTCCAAATGTGGCCTCACCATAGATTTATAAAGGGGCAAAATGACACTTACTGTCTTATTTTCTATTCCCTTCCTAATTATTCCCAGCATTGAATTTGCTTTGTTCGCTGCTGCCGCGCACTGGGTTGACACCTTCATGGAACTGTCCACCAGAACTCCGAGATCCCTTTCCTGGTGTGTTGTAGAAAGCTCAGACCCCATCAGTTTATAGACGTAATTTGGATTCTTGGCCCCAATGTGCATTACCTTGCACTTGTTAAGATTAAAGCACATTTGCCACTTGGTTGCCCACTCACCCAATGCTAAGAGATCCCTCTGGAGCTCTTGGCAACCTCTTTCAGATTTTACTACCCTAAATAATTTAGTATCATCAGCAAACTTTGCTATTTTACTATGTACCCCTTCTTCTAGATCATTGATGAATAAATTAAAAAGCATTGGTCCCAGTACTGAGCCTTGAGGGACCCCACTTTTTACTTCTTTCCACCCTGAGAATTTGCCATTTATTACTACTCTCTGCTTTCTGCCCTTAAGCCAGTCACAAATCCAGGACAGAACTTGTCCTTTTATTCCATGGCTGATGAGTTTACTCAGTAGCCTTTGATGTGGGACTTTGTCAAAAGCCTTCTGAAAGTCCAGATAGACAATGTCTACTGGTTCACCTTTATCCACATGTTTATTGACACTCTCAAAGAATTCCAAGAAATTTGTGAGGCATGATTTACCTTTGCAGAAGCCATGCTGGCTTTTGTTCAGCAATTCTTGCTCCTCCATATGCACACTAATTTTGTCTTTAATAATGGTTTCCATCACCTTACATGGAACTGACGTTAAGCTAACTGGTCTGTAGTTGCCTGGATCACCCCTGGATCCTTTTTTGAAGATTGGTGTTACATTTGCTACCCTCCAGTCCTCAGGTACGGAGCTTGATGTTAGGGAAAGATTATATATTTTTGCTAGAAGTTCGGCAATTTCACATTTGAGTTCCTTAAGGACTCTTGGATGAATACCATCTGGTCCCGGTGACTTGTTCACATTTAGTTTATTAAGACATGCCAGGACCTCTTCCTTGGTTATTTCTGTACAGTTTAACTCTTCAGAAAATACAGGCTCAGCTACTGGCATGTGTCTTCTGTCTTCCTCCGTGAATACGGAAGCAAAAAATTCATTTAGTCTCTCTGCAATCTCCGTTTCAAATCTGAACGAATAGAGAGAAAATGAATGTATTCAAATTCAAATCCAATTTGAATACATTCATATCTATTCATATGAATTTTCAATTGGCATTTGAAGATACCCATGTCGACAACATTCGTATGTGTCCATATGCATCCGTATGCACCTGTATGCATCCAATTTTTATCCCATATGTGTCCCGTTTTCCTCCCATATATATCTGTACAAATGCATACAGATATGAATAAGATGCGTATGAATACATATATAATGCCTATGTATCCATACACATACGAATGTCCAAATAATTCATCCAAATGATTTGAAACATTCATATTCGTTAAAATATTAAAAAATGAATGTATAGACATTGGATTTGAATGTCCAAATTCGAAGAAATTCGATTGAATTTTGAATGTTTTGAATATTATTTTACAACCCTAATTCTGATTATAATTGCGTTCCCAAGTTCACGTTAATCTGTTCTGCACTTTTTTCTGTCCAGCGGATGGGAAGCTAAGTGCAAAAACACCCTTAATCTAATGTACTGTACTAAAAAGAAAAATCCAGTCATAAATGTCCATGAGTCCTTGGGTACTTCCTGATCCCTGATACACCTGGCAGACCCAAGAAAGTCCCTATGCAGGCTCTCGATTTCAGATGAACAAGGAGCAGCCTAAGAGCTGTTTGTCTCTTCCCTTCTGCCCACTCTGAGCTCAGTCGAGAATGGCAAGTTTTGCATATGGCCAGTATCGCTGTAGTAATACTGCAATTGTTCATTGTGCTGCTTGATTGAGGTTTAAATTGTTTTACACTGATATTTTATGTGCTTCAGCCTGTCTTTCTCTCTCTTTTTCCATTACTTGTCCTGTCACTACGTAAAGAAGGATAAGGCAGAAGTATAATCACTCAGACCAGTAATAGACAAATAATCAGATACGGCACTTGTGGGTTTGTGTTTTTCCCCCCCAGAAATCTTGGTGAATAACCTTTAAAGTCCTCTGTTTCATTCAGTATTTATAGTCTCATTAATATGCAGCTCTATTCATGCCTGCTTCGAACAGAAGTCTCATTCAATGGGACATATACTCCTGTAAATTTTTCATTTAATAATATATTAAATCAGTCTCAATATAGTGAGAAGACTGAGGTGCCCATATCTAACAGCATTTTAAAAGCTGCTTTAAGAGATAGGTCAGCTGCCTTCATGAGGTCTGCACTTTCAATATTTCTGTTCAGCCTTAGAGGAAAATACAACTTTTAAGAAAATAAATGTGCCATTCTAATCCAGGGGCAAACAGTTTAATATGGCAGCCAAGGACCAAGGTATAACTACTCACCTTCCCCTGCTCACAAGCCTTCAAGCAGCTGTTCTTCTAAGCCAGTCTGGTGACCAACGCCATATCCTATGGAAGAAAATTCCAAAATAATCCCCCCAAATACGCCACATAGTTAAATTTTGGAATTTCCTTCCACAGGATATGGTGTTGGGTGCCAGATTGGTTTAGAACAGTGATGGCGAACCTTTTGAGCTCAGTGTGTCAAAATTCGCAAGAAAACCTAGATAAACTCAGGTGCTGTGTCACTTCTAGAAATATCCATAATTTTGTGATATTTGTAGCTCTAGTAAAAAAGTTATATTTTTGATATATGTATTTTATTAAAAGCAAAAACAAATAATTCTTTACATTAGTGACTTTTGTTGCTAAATCTTCAATTGAAAGTTGGTATTTCATACACTTCAAGAACAAGCAAGCAATACACGTCCAGGTGCCAGGGTGACCAGGTGTATCACTCAAAAGGGCTTGGCGTGTCATAGGTTGGCCATCACCGGTTTAGAAGATGTTTGGACAGTAAATTGCAAAGTGATGCTTCTGGTGGCAAGCATTTATTCTTATAGACCCCATGGGGCCTTAAAACACCACATTTTAGATGTCTAACCTTTGGGTGTTTCCACATTGGCCATGAAACTGGTTTAAACATACGTTTAGGATGCATACAAAACACTTTCATACTTACCTTCCGTATTGGAGACCTCTTTCCGGACCCTTGGACGCAGCTGCTCTCGCATTTCGGTGCGCGAGATCCGACTCTAAATTGGGTCTCACTACTGAAAACCAGATTAAAATGAAGACCTCAAAAATTAGGTCTTCAATCCGTCTCTTCTCCTGGATCCGTGTGGAAGCAGGATGCTTCTGCACATGGCCAGGCAAAGCCACCATGTTGGGAGGGGCGGAAGCAGGTTGGCCTGCCTCAGAAGCTCCCACCTCGCATGTTGCACGCCCGGAAACACGTGGTGACTGGCAGCTGCCTGCTCCAGTCCTGTGGCTCCAGGGGCGGTGGTTCCAAGTGCACCTCCCAATTGGCCAGGATTGGTGCCTGCGCAGAGAGCCTCCTGAAGCCAGACACTGCCCTGGCCAATCAGGAGGTGCGCAGAATGCAGACGTGAAGTCAACTGGGACCTTGCAGCCAGAATCAGGCTGGCTACATTAAGGTAAGTAGGGGTTCGCAGTTGGTTGCCCCATGGTGGGCTGGGGGAGGGGTGTTAGGTGAAGACCCCCTGGCTCGAGAAGCGGCGATCTGCCACTTCTGGGGTGAGGGGGAGCCCCAAAATCAGAGTCCCCCAGCTCGCCATGCTCGGCTCCGGAGGAGCCAATCATGGCGGGCCGGGGGAGGGCCTCCGTAGATCCGGATTGAGGTGAGGACAGAAGGACTGGCAGTAGATCCATATGTATTAGATACGGATCTACCTTAACACGGATTTCCAAAATCCGGATCTCAATAGATCCAGATTTCGGAGGTAAGTGCGGAAACACGCTAAGTTATTGTTATTTGTACCAAATTATGCCCATTAATACAGAGATTAGAATGACTAGGCTGAGTAGGGGGGAAATGGTCAGTCTCTTCCTCAGCATAGCTGTTCTACACTCATTGCCTTTCTACTGCTTCTGCAGTCTAGCAGTTCTTCTTGCTAGCAGTTTTAGATTTTCTGCCTTACTAAATAACTAGCAGCCTCTGTACCAGAAATGGATGCTCACTGCTAGGTGTGTCCCTGTGAAAAGTTAAAACAGAGGCCCTTTCTGCACTTCCTCCAGTGGGGAACTCCTGGTATTTTCCAGTATGGAGCATATGCACTTTGCAGAACTGCTTCTGTTCTAGAAGCACCTCCATGTGTGCCAGAGTGCACCCCATGGGTATAGGTGTAGAGCACTAAAAGGTCCTCCACACCTATTTTGGCAGTGAGGCTGGGGCAGCCCAGCACATTCAGCTCACACCTTTTCCTTGCAAATGGAGCATGTTCCTGGGAAGCTCAGGTCCAGTTGAATGCGATGTCACAGCAATGGTGTTGCGCATGCCTGTCAGCACTGTTGCTGTGCTGACACAATCAACTTTACATTAGAGGTGACTGCTGCAGTTCACACCTTTCTACTATTTAGGGAAGTGCAGGTGAGGGCTGGCATGGATCCAGCATCATAAAATGCAAATGCCGGATCCATCCCCCATCTTCACTTCCCTGAGATGATTGCTCAGGGACATGAATGTGTGAAAAGGCACAGAAACTATGGTTTCTTGTTACTCCATCTGAATATTGCCCTTGCACTTTGGGTGGGATGAACATTGGAGTCCAGTTGCACCTGAAAAGCTGAAAAGTTGTTCCTTCACAATTGAAATATAAAGCTGGCCTTATTCTGGAATATATCTCGAGATTGCAATCTGCTAGCCACAAGTTAATGCAGGGCTCATCTGGGGCCTTCACACATCCGGACCATTCCCTGCCTTATCTAAATCTACAGATCCAGAAATGTGCATGTAAAAGTAGAATGACCCTGATAACTGTTGATGGGCACATCACAGAAACATTGTAATTGTGGTGACACCTTCGAACTGAGGGATACTTCTCAGTTCTTTGCCTCAGGTGAGTGGAGGAAGGTACTTTTCCTCCCATAAACATAGTAAATATACAGACACTCTAACAACAATTTGGGGAGGGAGGGTCAAATGTTTCCAAACACTTTACATATCTGTTATTCGCCCATGACCAGGTAACTGTAGGGATATAGGGGCATCTCAGAATGTCCCATATGTAAATACAAAAATATGTTAGCCATAAACATTTGATCAAAAGAAACTCCAGCAGGCATTTTGAATATTGCAAAGGTGTGTGTGCTTCTGATATTGTTATGAAAATAAATTCAGCAGCTTAATTGTTAATGTATTTGCTGCTAAAGAGGTAACAGTATTAAAACCTTGTTGGATGCATGTGTTACTGTCAACCAAAAAATTCTATTAAAGTGATTTTGCCATGTCTAATATGTTTCACATTTGTGCCTATTAAAATGCATGAAATATCTATTCGCATTAAGCACTCAACAGCTTATTATGGTGGGCTTGTAAATTGTTCCCTTAATAACTGTTTCTTTACAATGAGTGTAACAAATCATACTTGACAAGATAGTAAAATTGCTGTTCAAGCAGAGTTCGCTTGCAATCTGAGTCCAGGAGACTGCACAGTATTATTATTATTTTTTAAATGACTTGGTTGTTCAAACAGAAGCTCGAGAAGATGGCATGATTAACTTCAGATCATAGTAAGACTGAACAATAATAAAAAATTCAATGAGTAACTCAGCGTTTGGCTCCCCCACATGTAATGCAAAACCTTATTGATACCTATGGAATCAAGGTGACTTGGTCTACCAATGCAAGACAATTAAGAGGGGAAACCCAGGCTCTGTTCATACCTAAGTTTTAATCCAGCTTCAATCCAATTTCACAGCAAGGCAACACATCAGCAAAAGGACCAGTTATTTTTTTCCTACTTTGTCTAACTCAAAAGTGAATTTTTGAGTTAGATAATGCCAAAATTGAACAGTGTGTTACTTTGCCGATACATTATCTCAGTTGGAAAGTGGGCTCCCTCCCTTGCAAAGTCAGACTGCAATGTCTAGGCCTCTTCAGCCTTGAAAGACAGCATTTTAGAGGAGACCTAACTGAAGTATATAAAATGATTCATGGTTTAGGAAAGGTGGATAGAGAAAAATCCTTTTCTGTATCGCACAGCACTGGAAGCAGGGGGCACTCTATGAAGCTGATAGGTAGGAGAGTTGGATCACACAAGGGGAAGTATTTCTTCACCCAGAATTTGCTGCCAGAATAGGTGGTAACAGCAACCAGCCTAGATAGTTTTAGGAAAGCGTTAAACAGATTCATGGATGGCAGGTGCATTGATGGCTACTAGAATGGATGCCTACATCTTTCATGCTGGGAAGACAGGCAGGATGGCTCTAAAGGCCATTTGCTGGGATTCAAGAGCAGGTGAAGGTTTTGCCCTTGTCTTCTGCTTGCGATGTCCATAAGCAATCGTCGGGCCACTGTGTGGGACAGGATGCTGGGCTAGATGGGCTGTGGCCTGATCCAGCAGGGCTCTTCTTACATTCTTATTATCAGCCCTAGATTATCACAAATCAGCAAAAGATTTAGGGTACTTCCAGATGCAGATTTTCCTGGGTCCATATTGGGAGCGCTACACATTTCGCCAGGATTCCTTATATAATCCTTAGTTAATAGATCAAAAATCCAATTTAACGCAATGATGCTGCGTTTCCTGTAATATTGATTGCTTACCTCCATCTGCTGGCTCCTTGCATTATTGTTAAAGATATCAGGATGCTAACCAAGTGCATCCTGGCTGGTGGGGTCGGGTGTGGGGGACAAAGCAAAACCAAGGGAAGTGGGCTGATGATTGGGTAGAATCCAGGTATTTGGAAAAGAGACAATAACACGAGAAGCCAGCAGACTGAAGTAAGCAACTGATGTTGCAGGAAGCACATGTGGCAGAAGCAGTGAGAGTTGTGGGTTCTAAAGAATACCCCACAGTTCATGTCATTTGGAGAAACCCTTAGTAAAAGGCAAAAGGTATATATGATCTGAAGCAAGTGAGATAAAAAGCAAATGTATGGTGCTATAGAGGGGGAAGACTTATGCTGTGGTCACACCTAAGTTTTAATCCTGCTTCAGCCCACCTTCAACCCACATCAGCAAAGTGACCAGTAATTCTCTTTCTACATTATCTATCCCAAAGGTGGATTTTCTGAGTTATTTAACACTGAAAGAGACTCATCACTTTGCTGATGTATTCGCTCATTCTGAAAGTGGACTGAAGCTGAATTAAACCTAAATGTTACCACAGCCTCAGTTTATTCAGTTTCAGCCTGCCGTGGGTGGGTGGGTGGGTGGTGTCCAGTCAACCCATGTCATGCTCTTTTGCATGTGTGGTGGATTTGGCTCACATTGCAAGACAAATTAAGAGGTGCTACCTTCACCTGTGCAACATGACCAGCTGTTATGAATCCCCCCCCAAAAAATGACCACAGCATACAAGTGCCGGCATCCCCCAAGCTGATCAGGACAGTGGCCATATAAACATCTTAGGGGACAGCTGGACTACATGTGAGCCAGGAGCATCCTTCAGCCAGTTCCTGCACATGCCCTTAGACTCCAGAAAGCTGTTGTTTTGTACCATTTGTTTGTTTGTTTGTTTGCTTGCTTGCTTGCTTAATGGGCTTTAAATGAAATGGGTAGACCTTAAAACTTATAGGGTGTGTCCAGACTGGGGGATACTGCACATTCTGTTGCGCAGTCAGTGCATGGGTGTCACACCTGATGCCAGATACTTCATAGTGGGTGTGCATTATGCCACCACTACTGTGGATTTACCTGCTGCATAATGATCAACACTCGTTCCATAGTATCAGGTAAATTTGAAGTTTCCCGCCATCCTGACAGGATGGTGAGAAACAGCCAATAAGAGCTGAGCCTGCAGCTCAGCTCCCATTGGCTGCCCCATCCCGTGTGCCATGGAAGTCTTGCAGCTGCCAAGGACAAAGCTGTGGACTTCTGTTTGGAGTGGGAACAATGCATTGTGACTTCATAGCCAGGTAAGCTGCAGATTTTTATATAACTGTGGATTTTTATCCGCTGGTCTGGAAGGAACCATGAAGTCTACTAGGAGCTGTGTACTGGGCTATACTGGGATGGGAAGAAAGCTCTCCCAGTTGCCAGCTTTGCAGGATCTTGCAGGATATATGCTTTAAAGAATGGATAATTAATCAACATGAAATCCAAATTATAAGAAAGAGGTTGGAAGGATCTTAAAAAAAATTGATTCTTTGAAAACAATTAGAAACTTTTATTAAGAATCCAGCAAAAAGGCTTGAGACCCAAGGGAAGTGACAATAATCAATACAGTTTATGAGAATTAGCTGATAGTGCAGTCAGGCAGTCACAAATAATTGACAAGGGGACAGGGGAAAAAAGGAAAGGATACCCAGTTAGTGTGTATGTGTCTGGTGCAAAGTTCTCTCAACTAAATCTTAGCACTAAACATAACAAACAACAGAAGTGGGAATGGAAAAGGAGGCTCATCATCTGAAATCGTCTCCAAGTAGATCTTCACCAGGCTAAAAGGGAAAATGTGGGGCAGAAGATGCATGTTCTTACTCTCAGCACTCTGCACAGGCTCAGAAACCAAGAGGAATGGAGAAGTAGAATGCTCCCTAACCCTTACTCACTTACAAAAAATGGTTCTTTTGCCAAGTAACATGGGAAAGAAAGATACAGGTGCTTCTTCCCAGGTGAAACCAGCTTGAAAGGAAGTTACTAAGCAGTATAAAAAGCAAGTCATCTTGTGGAACAGTTTCTAACTTCAGTTTCATAGAATCGTAGAATCATGGAATCATAGAGTTGCGACCTCTAGGGTCATCAAGTCCATTCCCCTGCTCAATGCAGGATTTTCTAAACCATCCCAGACACATGTAGGTCCAGCCTCTGCTTGAAAGCAGGAAACAGAAGGCTGGGAGCAGCTACCAGCCAGAAAAGTGGGGTAGGATGGATGCTCTTAACGTCCTATTTTCTTTCTTCAATGATGCTGCAGAGATTTCAGCTCTTGTGATGAGGTGTGTGTTGGGGGGTGGGGACCTTCATATAACAAGAGGGGAAATTGACTTTTTTGCAAGCTAGCTCACTGGATGATAAATGGATTGAAATCCTGAACTTCCAATTGATTGAAAGAGAGAAAGAGAAATTCAAACTGATTGGTTGAAAAATACAGGGACTTGTCTATCAGAGATGTTGATGTGACCACTGCAAATGTAAACATGTTTACTATAATGCAAATGAAGGGATAGGATGAGTAAACTGTAAACAGAACTGTAAACAACATGCTCAGCTAAGATAAAAGACTATTCACCAAGATATAGTTGTCTTTTGTGTTTCAACAGATATCAGATTTTGCCATCCTAACCATGGTAGACTGAGCAGATAAAAACAATGGGGCAGCATGTCTGATGTCTACCGTCTAGAATCTAATACCTAGATTGATTAAGCAATACAATCAAGTGGACAGAAAGGTGCCCAAAATAAATATTTGGTATCATTTGAATCTGTAAATGAAGTGTGTCAGATGCAATTGGTTCTGTAACATCTTGGATGGCTCAACAACCAACTAGATGAGATTATGCAGCAGACCCTTGTCTTTTGTTTGCAGACAGATGGGAAAGGGGAAAGAAGGAGGAGTAGGGAAAATTTCATAATTTGCCTTTTTATTATAAGGCTTGACTTCTCCATAAGCAGGAATAAAGCCACTTTTCAAGGTCTACCAGTGTACTATGAGGTGGTATACTAGGCCATGGAGGCATGCAGTTGGCATGCTTCCAGAGTCCAGAATAGCATGGGAGACTCATTTTGGCAGCCACAAAAGGTATGCTGCTGAAATATCCCCCCCACCCCCCAAAAGCCAGGACATTTTAAAGCATTTAGAGGCACCCTGTGCTGGGTCCAAAGTTGGTACAAAATTGTCTGTCCCAATGCAGATAGCCTTGTTCCACACCAAAGAGCCATCCATCCCAGCTTGGAACAGATTGTCTATCTCAGACCAGAAACAGCATAGCAATCATTTGAGACCCTTCAAAGGTCCTTCAGTTCCATGGGGAGCTTTTTCCAGCATTGCCCCCTTGATCTATAGAAATGCATTGCATTGCTTTAATTGATGTTGAAGCAAAATGTGATGGCCATGGAACTGGAATCCATGGGGCGGTGTGTATTTTATACAGAGTGGAAGATATTCCTCTATCCCTTGCTTTATAATCCAGAATTAGTTGCTCAAAGGGGGTGAGGTCTCGAGTACCCCTTCCTTCATTCTCAAGTTTTAAGAACAAGTTCCTTATTGCCATCTGAATAAGCCAGTTTTTAGAGCTACCATCATAGGAGGTGATTGTTCCATAGAGCTGGGGCTACTACTGAAAAGGCTCTCATCCTGGGTTCTGTCTCATAAACTTCCTCAAGGTTGGAGGAGGTGAAGTGACCCTGAAAAAAAAATCTCTTGATTGTGGTATAGCCTTTCTCCTTCAAAGTTACCCAGGTTGAATATGGTATTTGTGATAAAGCTTTCATTAAATCAGAGGGCAGAGACAAGAGAAGGGGGAGGGGCTAAGCATTTTTGAATTCACAATTCATTACAAATCGAATTTGAAAATTGCATTTGAGCACACCCCTACATTGCAGACTAGCACGGCCCCATCGCTTTAGCACAGCTTGGGGAAATAAGCCACAAGCACTCAAAGGCTACTGCATATCTGCACAAAGGTCAACACTTTCTTCTGTATACCCATATACTAGATACTGAACACAGCCTGACAGCAGTGGAGTCCGGGAGGCACCTTGGCCAGACACAGTGAGGCAAGTGGCCCTACCAGGTGACTTTGGCAGAATCTCTTCAAACCAGTGCAAAAATATTGGGCTTTTCTTTATGACTTCCTGCCAGCTAAGATCAAATATTCCTAACCTAATTAATATTTAAGAAGATCTTGAAGGCATGAAGTTGATAGATGGAAGAAAATTATCCCCAGTGCAGTCTTTTCAGTTGCATTCTGATTTTAGATTTTTACTATGCTTTCATTTTAAACCTTAGTATGGCAGTGCAGTTTCTTTTGTTTTGTTCTTCCTCATCTCGGGCTTTGTGAAGCTAAAAAAAAGCATCATCTGCATTAAGAGAGTGTGCAGACAAAATGGTTGCATCCCCATGGAGGCGGGACACAGCCTGGGCAATTTAACTCCACCAGGACACATGGGAATCAAATACAGCATACACCTTGCTGCGTCTAAGCCTCATAAACTTCACTGGGCCACCTGGGTGATGGCCTCATTTTTGATCTGGTGAAACTAGGAAATTATGTCACTTCCTCGGTCCCAGTTACATCCACATGCGGGAGGGGAGGTGACTGAACTACCAGAAACTTCTCTGAAAATCATTTGAGGAGCATGTATGTTGAGTCAATCTATGAGGCAGGTGGGGGGGCTCTGGGCCCAGGTGGGGACAGGATTGTTTGCCCACAAAGAGCCCTTGTTGCCTAGATATTTGTTCGCTGTAGCCTTGCAGTGACCAGGAGGCACATTAAACATCCACAAGTATGTGAAGACAGTATGTTGATAAATAATATTCACCAATACCAAGACTCAACATAAATAATTTCATAACTGTAGAATGGCAACTGGCTAAATCTATTGTGTTTTGCTTTATTTATTTATTTATTTATTTATTTATTTATTTATTTAGTTAGTTAGTTAGTTAGTTAGTTAGTTAGTTAGTTAGTTAGTTAGTTAGTTAGTTAGTTAGTTAGTTAGTTAGTTAGTTAGTTAGTTAGTTAGATTTTATCCCACGCTATACCTGAAAGTCTCCAGGTGGGTAACAACATCTCAAATCAAACATCATTAAAACAACAACAGTATGTATTAAAACAGTAGCATCTGCAAGTGGGAAGGGAAAGTGTATCTCCATTTAACCGAAGGCCACCAGGGCAAAGAGGTGCATTTTCATTGCCTTCCTAAATGTGTACAGTGAAGGTGATAGACACACCTCAAGGGGGAGACTATTCCATAGCCTAGATGCCACCACTGAGAAGGCCCTCTCACGGATGCCCACCCCTTTTGCTGCTGAGGGCGGTGGGACAACCAGGAGGGCCTCCCCTCCAGATCTTAAAGCACAGGCAGGTTGATATGGAAGAAACACATCTGCTCTAAAATAAGGATTTAAAATGGTCCCAAATCTGAAACTGAAAAAAAGGAGTCATTTTATATGCTTTTATCTATCATATGCAGTGACGTTTTCAGATTAAAGGGAAATTACTCTTCTCAATATAAATTCACAGTCCAAATGTCTTCATTTCTGAACTTTTTTTAAAAAAGAAAATCTTCTTATTCATAATATACACTGACAAATGTTTGCAAAAGGAAGGTTTCAGAATTGTTAGTTTTCTTCTTCTCTCTCCTGTCTTCATAACAGATATACCTGTTTTTAGCTTTAACAATATTTGTATGCTTTTCTTTCAGTCTAAGTTGGAGTGATCAAGGTTGGACATAGACTGACACAGTCAAAGCTCGATGAAAACTAAGAATGGTGAAATTTTGTAATTCCCTTTTTTTATTCACAGATTTTCAGTGTACTAATTTTTCCAGCTCCAGCTGAATTTGAAATTCCCTATTCAGTATAATCGCATGTGGAAGGATTTCCACCAGTTTACATATATCTCAGATGTTTTGTGCTTCTGTGTTGCGCATGCTAACACACACACACACAAGGCGTGGGTATACAAATGCATACTTTTGAGTTGTATAGAAGCTTAACAAGATCAGCTGATGAATTGTGGTTGCTGGTGGTTCTATGGTTATACATAGGGCCTTTCTGTACTGTGGCAATCAGGACAGTGCAGCACACTCTGGGATGGTGCAGTCACAACTCTCAGTACTGCCTCTGTCCTGGAGTGGCCCAGAGCATGTGCAACTGTCCTGATCATCTGTAGCTGTGGAGGGTGCTCTCAGTAAACTGTCAGATGCACCATTCACCCTACTTCCTAGTATGAACATCGCATATTTTAATAAATAAATAAAAATAAGGGTGGAGCATTGCAGCTGCACAATCACAATTGCCAATAGCAACAGCCCGGTGCATGGCAGAAGTTGTGCTTTGATCATTGCTACAGCGATGTGCATAGTCCCAGACAGACCATCCACACTGCAACAGCCCCCAGGTAATTTGGGGACAGTGCCAGTGCTTGCAGTGTGAACACCAGCCACCATCTTTGAACTTAACTTCCAGAAATCAAGTGCAAGAAAGTTCATAGAAATCCATGTTTAGCATAAAGTTTCACTAATGTGCTTTATGGTCACATAAGTCATTTTTCTCTGTTTTGTAAGAATATCTGGTGTCAGAAACAAACTACAAACATATCCAGTGCCTTTCTACACAAATGTGAATTCAGCATCTTTACCTGTAGTATAAGAAAAAACAATAGCCTTATGCTAATCTTTACCAAATTCATATAATTCCTGGTCCCTTCCCTCTCTCTTATCCCACTTTATATTTGGAACTATTCCAGCATTTTTGCAGTATTATCACTGTCCTACATCTGTATTCCATTGTAGAAAACACAGGCAATTATTTCACTTCATTTATACTTGTTCTTCAAAAATGCCTTTAAAGTCTTCATTAGTAATGAGGACTTGTATAATGCAAGCCTGTGCCCGAAATATCATCATAACTTGGAAGAAATATACACAGTATTTTCTAGTATTGTTTAAAAATAACTAAATCTCATTAAAAAGAGGTTCGTTCAATGAAAAAATAATGACTATAAAAAGCACTCTGCACTTCAGAACTCTGTCAAAAATTACCTGATTTTCCACCAATTTAATTCCTTCATGCCTACATTTCAGTCTCATATAAACGTATCTATTAGATAATAATGCTATAATCCATATTTCATAATGATGCAGAAATAAGGATGTGCACAAATGAAAAGCATGTGTTCAGTTTCTCATTGAACCAAATACCTGTTTGTTCAGCTTGATGATGAACCATTGGGCAAAATCCAGGGCTACTGCAACTGATGTTCACAGTGTATATTCAACTCTGTGCTAACAATGGAGTCATGATATTGTGAAGCTGGAAGCATGACACAGTGTAGATGCAATCAAAATTCAGCAACATAAGTAAGGTTGTGACTCCGCTTGCTACAGGAAGGTATCTGCACAGTATAGTGGGCATTGTGGCCAGTTGCATGTCACCATGCCCCTGTTACCTGGCTATCTTCTGTGAGTGACAGCTGGTCACTCCAGTCATACCGAAGTGTGGACAGTGCTTGTGTGTGAGAACACATCCTCACCTGAGGATCTGTGCTACTGTGCCTGCATTATCTCCCCCTTAGCACGGATCCCCTCCTGGATCGGCCTCCAGGGTGCAGCTGCTGAGGCCACTTGCAAATCTGGAATGACAGGATTTGGATCTCTCTGGCAGGGATGTCCGGAATCTGGATTCCCTAAATCCAGATTACCAGTGCTAAGTGCAGAAAGAGACAAGCTTTGACTTTTAGAATGCTTTATTTCCTGCTGCTTAGGAAATAATATAATCCATAAGATTTCAGGCAAAATGATGTTCCCTTAAGGGAATTTCAAATTCTTTAACTTTCATGGCACATATTTGTAACTTTTCTGCTCTGCCAAATTTCTTGATCCTTTGGGGGATTACAATATTACCTTTCAACCCCTAGTGCCTGAAGTATTTATTTATTTATTTATTTATTTATTTATTTATTTATTTATTTATTTATTTATTTATTTATTTATTTAAACATCTCCTTGAGCTGCCTCCTGCCAGAAAAAATGGAGACACATTCTATATTTTGCTTGACATCAGTCAAAACATCTTCTTCCTTCTGACTCTTTGGTTAGCAAAAAACCAGTCTCTCTTGAATTCGTTGCTGGCTGGCTGTTTGTTGAAAAGGGGCACCTGAACAGTGTCAGCATTTCATTTGTCCCTGGAAGTAGCAGACAGAATGTTTACATGCCCACCACAATCCATCTTTGCAAGCTTCAGGGCCAGAGGGAAGAATATCCCCAGTGTTGAAGTTTACTTCTGAGCCCCACTGAGGGATGGAGAGAAAAAAACATGGTTTCTGCCCAAATCTTAGTGGGACTGGATGGAGAGTTGAACAGGTTAGTTGCCCATGCCACCCCAACACTCTGCACGGTGGCAGCAGAAGGGACTGAGGGCCACACGTGGACTTTTGGTTGTTGTTTTTTCTGCCCTGCAAATAGGTTGTTGTGGGCTGCTGAGATTCAGGCCCTTTCCGCACTGGCTCTAGAAACGCATTTAGAGCCAGATTGGGGAGGAATTAAGACCCGGCTTCTGCATAGGGAACCCAAATAGGGACCATTTGAGGAAGCCCCATCTGCGTTTCGGCACACAAGATCAGTTTCTTAAACCAGTTTTGCTGCCAAAATCCTACCCTATTGCAAGACCTAAAAAATTAGGTCTTAATCCGGCCCTTCCCATGAAACCATTTTGGAAGCAAGACGCTTCCGCGCACAGCAGGGGGAGAGCCGGATTCCCAGTGCATGCCCAGCTGTCAAAGAGAGAGTGCATGCTCTCCCTCTTTGACCGCTGGGCCCTCCCCCCAACCTCCTCAATTGGCCCCATTGGAGCCAGCGTGGGGAGTCTGTCAGCTGCCTTCCCCGGATTCTCCCTCGCTCAAGAAGGCGTGATCGCGCCTTCTTGGGCGAGGGGAACCCACAGACTACACACCCCACCCGGGGTTGCATGTGTGCGATCAGCTGCTTACCTGATTGCTGCCAGGCCGCTTCTGGCAGCGGGAGGCCTGGCGTGCTGCCAGTGCCCCATGCGTGTACAGATACACAGCACTTCAAGGATCTGTCCCAAAAAAAATGGTTCGCTGGAAAATGGATCCATTTAGATCCATTTTTCCGGTGGCAAATGCAGAAAGGCCCTCAGTCTCTTTTCAGGTTGCCTTTTTCCAACCTTTCCAAAACCACCATAGTGTAGGAGTTAACAGTTTTCTCTAGTCCACAGGCACTTATTATGGAGGTTCCAACTTGGATTGTGCAATAAATAAATCATAGGTAGCTCCCCTCCCCTTTTAAAAGTAATGTTAGGAAATGATATTAATTGTACAACTAAAAAAAAATGAATGGGTGAGAATCATTATGACTCAAGATTCTGGCCAAATCTGCACCCTGATGAGGCACAATGGCCAGTTAATGTCTGGAATGGTCTGAGTGTCCACACTTAAGGGTGCCCAAACCATTTGAAACTTACCCAGCTCTTGACTAAGGTGCTGGCAAAGTGTCAATTGTCACCATTACAGAAGTGATTGCTTTGCTAACGCAAAAGTTCCAAGGCACATGAGTGGTGCCATTGCCGCAATGACTGGGTGACGCAGTGTGCAACCATGCTTGCATCACCAGTCACATGCTCCCTCTGCACTTCTTCCACCTGGAAGAGGTACAGATGGAGCATGCTAGACTATTCCAGCCTGGCTGCTAGCATAGGTGTGGAGCAATTTTAACTGTTCTACATCCATACACATGAGGGACACTCCAGCACACATGGAGTCACTTCTAGTATAAAAGCAGCTCCACGAAGTGTAGATGCACCATGCTGGAGTATCCCCATGGTTCACCACTAAGAAAAGACTCTTTGTTTCCTGCTGTGACTCAAATTTGCTTCAGGGCTCAGAGATTTTGCCTACTTTCCTAATTATGGGCTCAACTTAGTATAACAATGTTATCCCACTGAGGCAAAGATCAGGGGCAGAAGGAGGCATCCACACTTCATGTTGGTGCAGTCCCCAGCTGGACCACCAGCGCTTAAAGTGTGGATGGCCCAGCCCAGGCAGGTTGGATCACCGTGGCAATGGCTGCAGCAACATCCAGCTTGTGTTGAGATGTTGCCATGCTGTTCGGCCCACAGCACACAATTGCACAGCCACGGCTGCCTGCCCCACCTACTTACAGCCTTCACACGACAAAAAAGAGTGATCACGATGACTGGGAGCTCACAAAGTGCTCCTGGTGGAACCGTGGAGAAGTTTTACTTGTCCACAACTAGTAATGATCAGGACAGCTGGAGGGAACTCCCAGACATTCCGGGACATTTCGAGATGGTGACAGTGGTGGCGTGACAAGTGGATGAGCAGCTGGAAGTGCTCCGGGAAGGTAAGTGTGGTGCAGGGCCTGGGGTGAATTTGCACTTTGACACGTAGTCTGCAATTATGTCTAAACTTTAACTCATTCAAGTTCATGAATCTCTGGGACTAGGTAGCAGCATTATTCTGAGTGCTCTGAGCTCAAATGTGAAGTTTAGATGAAGTTGATCCAGGTCAAAAGCCCCTTGAACTGGATCATCAGTAGGCCAGCTAGGGTGATCCAAATCACAGAAGCATGCAGAAGGCATGCCTTCATTTCCTGGACTACTGAAGGATCCATTTTGGCAGCACATCAAAGTATGATTCTGGAATGTCTCCTCTGGTAGCTCCAAGGCTAGGAACTTTCATCCCTAACCCTTCAGAATCTTCAGAAGCTGGCCTTGAAGCTTGTGAAAGTTTCAGGGGCTAGTGCAAGGCCTGGAGTGAATTTGTATTTTGACCCATAGTCTGCAATTAGGCAACCTCTGGGCAGGTGCATCTGTACTTTCAGGAGGCTTTTACAGACTACAGATGCCCCTGCCCGCCCAGAGGTTGCCTAATTGCAGACTAGCTATGGTGTGATTGTCATGCACCACAAGCATAACAACCCTCCCCTATCCTGACCTATCCCTTACCTTTAGTGTCCAGTGGCAACCATCTGCACTTTTTCCAGTCGAGGGGGTCATTTGAGAAGCCACACAAGCACTCTGGGACCTCGGATGACGTCCTAATACAACTGCACTTGTGCAGAGAGTCAACATCACCATGACGATGGTGCTGGCAGATGCATGGTTGTGCAGAATGCCAGTAACAAGATGGCGGTGCCCAGCAGAGGATTGGATGTGTGACCAATCTCAGGTAAGTGACTGACTGCATGTGGACTCAGCTATCATGGACTAGTGCTCACAAGTGCGAGCAGTAGTCAATGTTAGTCTGTAATGCCTTTCCCATCCAACAGACAGGAAAGTGAGTGCCGAAGCAAGTGTCATGAAGCGTGCCAGACACTTCTCTGGGAATACCGGGTTCAATTCCACCCTCCCCCACAAAGCCGACTGGGTGACCTTGGGCTAGTCACAGCTCTCTTCTGAGCTCTCACAGCCCCACCTACCTTATGGGGTGTTCTGTTATAGGGAGAAGAATATAAAATCTTTGTCAGTGACTTTGAGTCCCCTTAAATGGGTGAGAAAAGCAGGGTAGAAAAGCCAACTCCTCCTACTCCTATTCCTTCTTCTGTTCTAAACCACACCTTGCCAAGTTCTGGATCTGCAAGGCTCACTGGTCCAGACTCATTGGCCCAGAACAAAGTACATGAAGTGTAGAAATTCCCATACAATACAATATTTCCTTAAGATCAGGCTCTGTTCTTGAAGACTGAAAAGTAGCAAACCTAACACTTCAAAAAAGGATCCAGGGGTGAGCCAAAAAAATACAGACCAATTAGCTTAACTTGAGTTCCCAATAAGCTGATGGAAATCATCATTAAAGATAAAATTAGTGTCCAAGCATTACTGAGATAAAATCAGCATGGTTTCCAAAAGGCTAAGCTGTGCCTTAATAACTTGTGTCAATAAGCCTGTAGGATAAAGTAATCCTTCATATATTGTCTATATGGACTTCCAGAAAACTTTTGACTCTCATCGATTGCTCTTGAATAAAACTAAGAACAAAAAACAGCTAATAGTAGTATTGTAAATAGGTAATTCTCAAAATGGAGAAAGCAAAAAGTGAGGTTCCTCAAGGTTTGGTACTGGGACCTGTGCTTTTTAATTTATTTGTCAATGATCTAGAAGTAGAAATAAATTGATGACACCAAATTATTCAGGGTACTAAAAAATGAAAGAGATTGCAAAGAGCTCCAAAGGGACCTCTTGACACTGGATGAATGGGCAACCAAATGAGAAATGAGCTTCAACGTTAAGTAAGTGCAACATAGCAAAACTCCATTTATGGGATTTGGGCTTTCTATAACAGACAAGGAAAGGGCTCTTGGGGTTCTATAGGACAGCTCCATAAGGGTGCTGGACCCAGTGCAGCTGTGGAAAAAGCAAATTCAGTGCTATGGGCAATTAGGAAGGGAATACAAAATAAAGCTGCATCTATCATTGTACCTCTGACTGTACCTCTTATTGGTGCAGTTCTACTAGACCAGAGGCCTATTCACACTTCAGGCTGTAGTATACAATTAGGCAACATCTGGGCAGGTGTCTCTCCACTTTCAGGAGGTGTTTACAGTCTAGAAATATCCCCTGCCTGCCCAGAGGTTGGCTAATTGCATACTAGCTGTGGAACACAAAATCATGCTCCACAGACACACAAACCCTAAACCTAACCCTTACGTTTAGCATCCAGCTGGCAACCATAATCTCTTCTGGCCAACTGAGGAAGTCATCTCAGCTGCCGTGCAAGCCTGCTGGCATGTCGCATGACCCCCTGATGTGATTGTGAGCTGTGCAACAGCTTTAACATATGCACAGCTGTGCAGGGCACCACACTCAAGATGGTGGCACCTTGCAGAGGAGCAGCCTGGCTACTGAACACAGGTGAGCGACCGATAATGCAGGGGCTGTGCTGTCATCGACTAGTATTCGCAAGTGCGAGTGGTAGTCAATGTTAGTTCATTTCAACCTTTCCTGTCCACAGGATGGGAAGATAAATACAAATCACCCCAGCTCAGGCTGTTCCAGTTGATGTCATTCACAATGAAAGGGCTGGAGGGCCATTGTTCTGGTCCAGCAGTGCCAGCAGTGCAGATGGCCCATCCCATGATCACTTCCTTGTGATCTATCTTCCATCAGAAGTTCCCCTTGCCCCAGTCCATGATTGGGTTTTGCATGCATCACTTTTATGTTGTGTCAATGTATGAGGGCTGGGATGAGCATCATTGTTTGTTTCTTGATTTAAAACATTTATATCCCATCCCATATCCCAAGATCTCAGGGTGGCTTACAATTAAAAAAACCCATATACAACCAAACAAATACAAACCCCATTAAAACAATATTAAACAGCATAAGAATTTAAAATAGTGCTAGAGAGAATTAGTACCCAAAGGCATTAGAAGATTAGGACTTCATATTGCAGGGTCCAGACCTAGCATCATAGGGGGCAGATCCAGTATTGCAAAGGTCAGGCATACCTGCTCAACACCAGAGTCAGATCCACAGTGATCCAAATTCTAGACCCACCCAGCCACTTTCCCAGGATTCCCCTACTCCAACAGCAGACCATGCAGATTCTGGAAGTTCATTAGACTATTGCAGAGTGGGCTCTGGAGCTCTCACAAGGGTTTGGAGCAGCAACTTTGGTGCAGTCATAGAGGTCCACCCTCAAGCTCTTGCCTTTGCAACACTGCAAAGTGTTGTGGTGTGGAAGCACTGCTCCTGGACTGCAGGTATACTTGTGAACTGCTTTTAACCAGTTGACAGCTTAGCTGGAAGAGGGAGCTCTTAGGACACTTTTGGAACATTTCAGCAGGTTGCGCATGCAGAAGAATTGGTCCAGCAATCTGCTTGTTCCCAAAAGGCCCCAAGGCTCTTTGCAGTAGACCAGACCCAGCAGCTCCCTAGTACACTTAGTCTGCATTAGACTAGTGCTATCCCAGGGTACTCTCTCACCAGTAAACCTGATTGAAGAGGTCTACAGCCATCCCAGCCTCTGCTCCAGTCATCAGTGCTTACGAACCTGGTCCAGAACAATGATCCCTGAAGCCTAAGCACCTCTTCCATTATCAGAGCTCCAGCTCAGAGGTAGGCATGTGACATATGAACAACAGGAGCCTGGACCAGTCACTGGAAGGGGTGGGTAGTGCCTGACATAGATCCCATTTTCAGAAGACATGGGCTGTTCTGTGTTATCTTCTCTCCAGACTACACTAGTTCATAATAAACATAGCATGGGTTAAGGACCTCAACACACCACACAACCCATGTTGGCCCAGTGGCAGCAGCCAACTAGAAAGGCTGAAGCCAGCTGTTGGAACTGACATTGGAATCAAAGGCCAGGAACGGGTCTTTTTAGTGGCTTAAAGGGGTTCTCCTTAGTATTTTGGCCTACTGAAGTATGCTATCTGCACATTTCCTGTGCATTTCAGGATATATGCCCTAGGTTGGCTGTAGACCTCATTATTTAGGTCTCCTGAGAGACTAGTCTAGGGTGCCATTTTGTACATCCTAACTCTGTTTATGCTTCATACTGTGCAGATGGAGAATGCTAAGAGGGAGAAGGTCCTTTCTTTTCCCATGTTTGTGTGTGGAAGGGAGGCTCCTGAACACTTTCAAAGCACATAATGAAGTCCAGTGTGGAAAGGCCAGAGATACAGTTAGGTGTGTCTGCATTGCAGATGATATCCCTGCCCTCCCAATATAGACAATCCCTCACATCCTGGACAAAAATGAACTGAGATAGTTGGACCATTCCATGGAAAATAGTTGTGGGAATGGCCTCTGCTAAGGCCACACTTAGAATATTGTGTACAGATCACCACACCTCAGGAAGAAATTTGTAGATTTGGGGGAAAAAATTAAGAAAGGGACAATCAGAACAATCAGGGGGCTGGAACACCTCTGTTACAAGATCAGGCTTCTTCATTTAGGCCAGCGGTTCTCAACCTGTGGGATAGGACCCCTTTGGGGGTCAAACTACCCTTTCAGAGGGGTCATGATGATTCTCCTGCTGCCCCTCTCTCCCCCATCCCAGCTGCCCCTCCCCTGTGGTTGGGGGTCTCCACAACATGAGGAACTGCATTAAGGGCTCGCGGCATTAATAAGGTTGAGAACCTACTTCACAAGTTGTCTGTTGTGCGGAGAAGAACAAAAAGCTTTGTCAGCCTCTTTGAGTTCCCTTAAATGGGAGAGAAAAGCAGAGTAGAAAAGCCAAGTCTTCTTCAGGGCCAAGCTCAGTTCCTAACCTCAGTGCCCCCAGGGGACTCATTTATTGGCACAATTTTGTGTGCTGCCAAAATGGGTCCCCTGCTAAAGCAGCCTATAGAGGTGTGTACCTTTCTAAAAATGGTCTACAACTGATTAAGTGGTCAATTTGGGCTGCCTAGACTGGGTTGCGCTCTGGCCAATGTGGTCGGAAGCATGTTAGCCAGGGACATGGACTCTCTGGTCCACACCAGTGCCCAAAAGAGACAAGTCCAGAAGTGGGCCAGGAGACACTCTACCAGGATACAGTTAAGTGCAGAAAGGCCCAAAGAGGAAGATGGAGTATTTTCCTGTGTTCAGACTTGTTCCTTCTTCCTTGTTCACAGGGCCTGGTTTTATGAAGTCAAGAGTGGACTTTCAGTTGCATTATTAGGCCATCTCCTCTGCTCCAGAACTGGAACTCCAGGCCTCCACACCACTAATTGTATTCATTATTCACACAATTTGCATGTATTCAGACATTCGTATACAAATCAAATGTCCAGACATTCATACTTTAGTAATACTTCGGACATTTGTATGACTGCATGGATACATACACATCCCTTACGTATCCATATGCACCCTGTCCGTCCACATCCATATGGATACATACGGGATGAAAAATGTGACGTGTACAAACACGTATCCAAGCTTTATTCTAGAACATCCAAACATAGAATAAATATATAAGCAGCCTAATTGTGATCTGTGTTTATACTGTAGTGCAGGTTCCACCCTCATGTGTAACGTGTCAGAGTTCAATAGTTCAAAAGAGAGTAGCATCCAACTAACCCAGACAAAACCTTTAAATCCTTTTTAGACCCAAACATTCAGTACGGTGGCACAGGCATTTAATTCTAAGTGTGTGAAGAAAGATTTAACCAGCTAAGAAAGTGTTTCCTAAAAAGTGACACTTCTGAAAAAATACTTGGTTGCAAGAGGCTTCAAAGAGATAACCCTTTAAACAGATACCAGTCTAAATGGCTTTAAGGTAGGGTTAGACAAATTTATGGATGACAGATATATCAATGGCTACTAGAATAAATGCCTAGGTACATCTTTCAAGCTGGGGCGGGGGAAGCAGGACACTTCTAAGGCCATTTGCTGGGATTCGAGAGCAGGCAAAGGTTTGTCCTTGTCTTTCCTTGAGATGCCCATGAACATTTGGTGGTCCACTGTGCACGACAGGACATTGGACTAGCTGGGCTGTGGCTTGATCCAGCAGGGTTTTCTCCTGTGAAACCAGCAAGTCTGAAAATAAATCAGAACCCTCTTCCAAAATGTGTACAAACACTGCTATTATTCCATTTTCCCATTTACCTTCATTATCTCAGGACATGGCATGAAAGTTCCTGACCTTCAGAGCTCCCAAGGCCCATATTTCATTGACATTTTCTGTTGTGCCACTGAAATGGGCCTCCTGCTCCTTTGAAATTATTTCTTCTTTGATTTTCAGGGAATTTGAAAGCTACTCAATATTGTTATGAAGTATATCTCAAGAAGTAGCTTTCGTTCAACTTGATTCGTATAAGAAAATTTGTATTCTATTTGTTCAAATAGATCACCTTCTGAGGTAATAGGATTCGAATTCGGTATGAATGTTCCATACAAATTTGCACGTGAATCCCATACGAATCCATAATGAAGCTCTGTATGAATGTATCAAAACATTCAACTTGAATTTGAATGTCTAAATTTGGCTGAATTTTGAATGTTACGAATATGGACTTTCAGTTGCACCGTTATGCCATCTCCTCTGCCTGTTACAAGACCTGGTACATGTCCAAGTTGGACAACTATAGGTTGATGGCTAAATAAAAGATAATGTAAAGTATTGTGGTTAATGGGCCAGATACAATGGATCCAGCAGAATAACTATAACTATTCTCTAACTAGGAAAGTTTTAGTGCTTTGTGAAGTTGGAGGTAAATGGAAAAATGGAGTAATATTAGCAATGTTTGTAAGCAGTACTACAGGTGCCAGTTAACAATTCCACAATGTTCCTGTACAATCTAAGAACATATCAATTAATAAATCTTGCATTTACTTTTGATTATCAATTAGTAAATCATGTTTATTAAACTAAATAAACATTACGGTATAATAGGGGTGTGCATGAATGCAATTTTCAGCATTCAATTAGTTACAAATTGAATATTCGAATATCCGAATTCATACGAATGTGCAATTTTGATTATCCAGACATTTGATACAATATGAATGCATTTGTATGCATTTGTTTGAATATTTGATGCGTACGGGTGTGTATCCAATGATACACATCCATACACATTCGTGCACATCCCATGCACATCCCATATAATCCCGTTTTCATCCCGTATGGATGTGCACGGCTGCATACGGAGTGCATACGGAGACATAAGGGATGTGTATGTATCCATGCAGTCATACAAATGTCCGGACTATTACTAAAGTATGAATGTCTGGACATTTGATTCATATACGAATGTCTGAATTCATGCAAATTGTATAAGTAGTGAATACAATTAGTGGTGTGGAAGCCTGAAGATCCAGTTCTGGAGCAGAGGAGATGGCTTAATGATGCAACTGAGAGTCCATTCTTGACTTCATAAAACCAGGCCCTGTGAACAAGGAAGAAGGAACAAGTCTGAACACAGGAAAATACTCCATCTTCCTCTTTGGGCCTTTCTGCACTTAACTGAATCCTGGTAGAGGGTGTCTCCTGGCCCACTTCTAGACTTCTCTCTTTTGTGCTCTGGTGTGGACCAGAGAGTCCATGTCCCTGGCTACCATGTTTCCAACCACATTGGCCAGAGCATGACCCCGTCTAAGCAGCCCAAATTGACCACTCAATCAGTGGTAGACCTTTTTTAAAAGGTCAGCAGTTGTACAGAAAGGTACACACTTCTGTAGCCTAGTTTAGCAGGGGACCCACTGTGCTGATGAATGAGTCCCCTGGGGGGACTGAGGTTAGGAACTGAGCCTGGCTCTAAAGATTGCACTAATTTTGGTGGGGCAGCATGGCAGCCATCCTCAAAACAGCCAGCAAAATGCACATGGCTTTGGTCTGTTGGTCAGGGCCAGAAAAGGTATGTGCAGAAATGCCCTTCCACTAAACAGTCCCAGCCTATAGCAGCAATATGTGCAAGCCAAGCAAACCAGTAGCAGAGGAATAAGGCTGTGATTGGAGCCTTGCCTTTAATCTCTATGAGCGCCATTTTGATCCATAGTTTGGGGTTCATAATTTGGGCAGATCAAAAGTGAGGCTCTGGAGCTTAGAAGTTTCCATTTTGTGTGATTTAGTGACAGACAGGAAATAGGCATGGAGATTATTCTCGAGTCCATAGTATTTACGAGGAGTGATCATTGGGCTGTCCTGTGCCATGCTATACTGGACTGGGTAGTCTGCTGATGGCTGAGCTGTACTAGTCCTAGCATGGACCAAGGACCATCCAGACACCAGGCAGCCCATGCTGGTTCAGCCACATGCTGGATCAGTTCCAAAGGCTGAGTCAGCCCTAGGAGGCTTTCAGAAGCCAAGAACTTTCATTCCTAGTCTTCAAAGTTTCCAGGGCACTCCACTTCAGGTACCACTTCTGGGAGTGATTTGTGGAGTGCTGCTGAATAGCCCCCTTCTCAGTATTCTGGCCTGTGGTGGCATGCCATGTGCATGCTTCTGTGGTCTGAGATACTCTCCTTGGCCAACTGGTAAGCCCTGCTATTGAAGTCTGCAAGTAAACAGGTAAGGCACCAATTGAGTACCCTTATTCCATACCAAAGTTTGAAAAGAAGTTCTTCAGTGATTAGGGAGCTGGTTTCTTATCTGGGAATTATAAGTTTGATTCTGCCCTCCTCCTTTAAGCCAGCTGGCCGACGTTGAGCTAGTCACAGTTCTCTTCTGAGCTCTGCCTACGTCACAGGGTGTCTGTTGTGCAGGAGAAGAATAGAAAGCTTTTATCAGCAACTTTGAGTCCCCTTAAATGGGTGAGAAAAGCAGGGTAGAAAAGCCAACTCTTCTTATTTCCTACATGGGACAAATTTCCATGCAGAAAAGGCCATTATGTCTTACTCCTAACCAAAAAATTATACTGTTTTATGGTTATACATTTTTAATGTCATAATGTATTAATATAAATGAATAACTGCCAAGTTGTACTCATAAGAACATAAGAACATAAGAGAAGCCTTGCTGGATCAGGCCACAGCCCATCTAGTCCAGCATCCTGTCGCACACAGTGGCCCACCAAATGCTCATGGGCATCTCAAGCAGAGACAAGGACAAACCTTCTCCTGCTCTCGAGTCCCAGCAGATGGCCCTAGAAGCGCCCCATTTCCTCCCCCCCCCTCAGCCTGAAAGATGCACCTAGGCATTCGTTCTAGTAGCCATTGATACATCTGTCATCCATAAATTTGTCTAACCCTACCTTAAAGCCATCCAGACTGGTAGCTGTCACCACCTCTTCTGGCAGCACATTCCATAGGCCGATGACCCTCTGTGTGAAGAAATACTTCCCCCTGTCAGACCTTACGCTCCTACCCATCAGCTTCATAGAGTGCCCCCTGGTTCTAGTGTTGTGCGATAGAGAAAAGAAATTTTCTCTATCCACCTTTTCTATGCCGTGCATAATTTTATATACTTCAATCAGGTCCCCTCTCAAACGCCGTCTCTCCAGACTGAAGAGGCCTAGACGTTGCAGCCTGGTTTCGTAAGGGAGGTGTTCCAGACCCTTAATCATTCTGGTTGCCCTTCTCTGCACCTTCTCTAGTTCCACAATATCCTTTTTGAGGTGTGGTGACCAGAATTGTACACAGTATTCCAAATGTGGCCTCACTATAGATTTATGAAGGGGCAAAATGACACTTGCTGACTTATTTTCTATTCCCTTCCTAATTATTCCCAGCATTGAATTTGCTTTTTTTGCTGCTGCCGCACACTGGGTTGACACCTTCATTGAACTGTCCACCAAAACCCCGAGATCCCTTTCCTGGCGTGTTGCAGAAAGCTCAGACCCCATCAGTTTATAGACGTAATTTGGATTCTTGGCCCCAATGTGCATTACTTTACACTTGTTAAGATTAAAGCACATTTGCCACTTGGTTGCCCACTCACCCAATGCTAAGAGATCCCTCTGGAGCTCTTGGCAATCTCTTTCAGATTTTACTACCCTAAATAATTTAGTATCATCAGCAAACTTTGCTATTTTACTATGTACCCCTTTTTCTAGATCATTGATGAATAAATTAAAAAGCATTGGTCCCAGTACTGAGCCTTGAGGGACCCCACTTTTTACTTCTTTCCACCCTGAGAAATTGCCGTTTACTACTACTCTCTGCTTTCTGCCCTTAAGCCAGTCACAAATCCAGGACAGAACCTGTCCTTTTATTCCATGGCTGGTGAGTTTACTCAGTAGCCTTTGATGTGGGACTTTGTCAAAAGCCTTCTGAAAGTCCAGATAGACAATGTCTACTGGTTCACCTTTATCCACGTGTTTATTGACACTCTCAAAGAATTCCAACAAATTTGTGAGGCATGATTTACCTTTGCAGAAGCCATGCTGGCTTTTGTTCAGCAATGCCTGCTGCTCCATATGCACACTAATTTTGTCTTTAATAATGGTTTCCATCACCTTACACGGAACTGACGTTAAGCTAACTGGTCTGTAGTTGCCTGGATCACCCCTGGATCCTTTTTTGAATATTGGTGTTACATTTGCTACCCTCCAGTCCTCAGGTACGGAGCCTGATGTTAGGGAAAGATTATATATTTTTGCTAGAAGGTCGGCAATTTCACATTTGAGTTCCTTAAGGACTCTTGGATGAATACCATCTGGTCCCGGTGACTTGTTAACATTTAGTTTATTAAGACATGCCAGGACCTCTTCCTTGGTTATTTCTGTACAGTTTAACTCTTCAGAAAACACAGGCTCAGTTACTGGCATGTGTCTTCTGTCTTCCTCCGTGAATACGGAAGCAAAAAATTCGTTTAGTCTCTCTGCAATCTCCGTGTCTTCTTTAATTACCCCTTTCTCTCCTTTACTATCTAGTGGTCCAACTGCTCTCCTGGTTGGATTCCTACTTCTGATATACTTAAAGAAGTTCTTGTTATTTCTTTTGATGTTTTTAGCAATGTGCTCCTCAAAATCTTTCTTAGCTTTCCTAATGGCCGTCTTGCATTCGTGTTGCCAGTGTCTATGTTCCCTCCTGTTCTCCTCATTTGGACAAGCCTTCCATTTCCTAAATGAACTCTTCTTGTTTTTAATGACTTCATCTACTCCTCTGCAACAAATGCTTTTGTATTTACAGAAGGTTGTGCACATGAAAAATGGAGCTGAATACCAGATAGTCATGAAGTGTTTGATGAAATAAACAGCAAACTCTTGCAGAAATCCTTATGGAAATGATTGACATAACTGTTTTTAGTTCAAATTCTTTATGATCTCCCAGTAGTCAGTTTGCTTTATTTTCTGCAGGTTTCTTCATACGCAGCTTTCTGTAAACAAAAAAAAAAAGCTTGTTGGAGAAACTTGAAATATTGCAATTATTCACTGAGCTAATATGTTGCAAAAAAGAAAAGAAAAGAAAGAACAGTGCATTCATAAAACTGTGTTAACTCCCTTGTTAGAATTACAACTTAACGACCTTTTATAATGCTAGCAGCAATAGTTAATTATTTTAGTTTTTAAAAGCCATAAACAGAATGTGAAACATTGAGGAACAATACAAGACTGAATAGCAAGTTTCTCAGCTTCCAGGGCAAATAAGGAAATGCACAGAGGTACATATTAATAGCAGAAACTCAGAAGAAGGGGTATCTGCTTCTGAAATTGAATAGCATTTTTTCATAGATATCCTCATAGAGTGGACTAGTAAGAACTACTAAGCAGTTTTATAATATACTGATGCATTGATGTCTAGAAAAGAAAAGAAAACAGAGCACTAAACATTTTATGAAAACATTCCCAATCTGATACAAGGAAATTTATCAAGTTGCTTTTCCTAAACACCAACCCTCCAACAGAGGTTTAGACTTCAACTGTTTTTCAGCCAGTTCAACAGTTGAGATCTGTGCAAGTTCTAACCTGCATTGTTTCCAAAATCTGTGATACTCCATTCAGTCTCCAGAAGAAGATAGTTTCATTAGAGGTACTCACTCATCTCAGTCATCTTTCTGTGCTGCCATTCCACTAGCTGATGGCCTCAACACAGTTTTAGGCTGCATCTTCACTTACCTTTTCAGGGCACCTCTGCTGGTGCAAACATTGGAGAAAGGAGAAGCTATTTTTTGTCACCTCCTCGCACCAAAATGAAGGAGTGTGTCTTCTTTCCACATCATCTCCTACATCTGTGGTGCTCCTACCCAGAAGGGGAGAGTGGTCTGTGTCAGACGTAACTAAGGCAGGTTCTGTGCAATGGCAGGATATGTGCACTAAGTGAAGATTGCTTCTAGGGTCATATTTGCTCAACACACTGACAGTCACCACAGTGATGATGTGTTACATGCCTTCCACTGTTCCAATAACGGAAACCTTGAAATTAGGGGACTTTAGTTCTCTCACTTTAATGGTCTACCTGGGTCCTTTTGCAAAACACAGGAAATGTCCATGAAAGTCAGCCATTTTCCTCTGCCCTGCTAACCAGGAAGCATTGTAACAGTAAGTGCAGACAGTGCAGGAGAAGAGAGCAGAGCAAAGCGAAATGCTGTGAAAAACTTTCCCGTTGCTTTAATGAGTATTTATGATGTTCCCTGAATGTGGGACCATGTGTATTCTGTGTCCTCAAAGCACTAGTGTGATGTCACAGGGGTGCAGAAATTATTGGCCCCTGAACCATCAAAGGAATTCCACAGGGTCATTAAGGCCTCACAAAGATCTTGCCTAAATGGGCTTTTTGTTGTTCCCTTCCCTTGTTGTTTTGGTGTTAAAACAGAATAGGTCTCTCATATGTTTGAATGGGTGCTGTGCTGGCTACATGCTGCTGAGATCCAAGAACTCCAGTATTCTCAAAAACATACACAACTTGTGGAATCTGGCCAACTTGTATTGAAGAAGAAGAAGAAGAAGAGTTGGCTTTTCTACCCCGCTTTTCTCACCCATTTAAGGGGACTCAAAGTGGCTGACAAAGCTTTTCTATTCTTCTCCCCATAACAGAACACCCTGTGAGGTGGGTGGGGCTGTGAGAGCTCAGAAGAGAGCTGTGACTAGCCCAAGGTCACCCAGCTGGTTTCATGGGTGACCCTAACCACTCGACCATTCTTCACTCTGTGAAAACATTATATATGGACATCTAAATGCCTACTGCTTTCTCTTTAGACAAAGTGTGAGCCCATTTTTGCAGATCATTCTCTACTGTTGAGTTTCATATCATCATCATGTATCCAAGAGTCTGCTGTGTTGGGTTCCCAATTACTTTTCAGGTATGAGGGAACTATCCATAGTCATTTGAACTTACAGATGCCATAGAATAGCAGGTCTGTATTTTGAAAGTCTCTTTCTTTTGTCAAGCAAGCTGTGCAGACCAGAAAGAGACTAAGGGATCAATCACCTCAGCTTCCTTGTCATGTTTTCTGTACTCCTGGCCTCTTATCCCTTCATTGCAGCTTTTCAAATACTACCTGATGTGTTCCAGATGTCTTCATGACCCCAAACCAGGAAATAGGTAGAGTTACCTCAAAGATTGGGTTTTGTTATGCTTCCTCTCCTGAACATGACAAAGGCCATCTGTATTCAGAAGCCCTGCCTGAAGTTTTGGCCCTTTCTGCACTTACTTGTTAATCCAGATTAAGGAGCTGCTAAGAATACATTATTTGCATGGCAATCCAGATCAAGATGCTTCTAAGAACAGATTGTCTGCATGGGAATAGAGTAGATCCAGATCAGAACTCTGCTAAGGGTTCACTAATCTGGATTAATGGTAGATCAGATAAATATGGTCTAGATCTGTGCTAGCAGTCTGTTGATATCTGCCCTGAGACCTTTGAGTATAGGGTGGGATAGAAATACAATCTGTCTGTCTGTCTGTCTATCCACCTTTCATCTATCATCAATCTATCATCAATCTATCATCAATCAATCAATCAATCAATCAATCAATCAATCAATCAATCAATCAATCAATCAATCAATCAATCAATCAATCAATCAATCAATCAATCAATCAATCAATCAATCAATCAATCAATCAATCAATCAATCAATCAATCAATCAACCAGTTTGCTGTTCTAAAGCTCACTCAGGGAGATGCCTTTGCCTGTGGTTGAACTGGATCTAGCTAATATGGATCTAGTTATTATAGATCTAGCTAATGCAGATTAACTGAGATAAGTGCAGAAGGACTTTAGGCTCTTTTTGCACTGAGTATTTATTCTGGATTCCATACCTGAATAGAGTCCTGCAATCCACATGCTGGTGCGGACTACAATAGGCACCACCTAGAACCTGCCATAGTCTGCACTAGGAGGAGAACAACAGACCCCCATTATATTCAGGATATTATCCAGAATAAGACCTACTGGAGAAAGGTCTTTGGTTATCCCTTCGGGAGAAGGAACCATAAAAGGAAAAAGGAAGAGTTGCCCCTCTCTTTGCTACCCTGATTCCCAGTGGAAAGTTTCTCTCTGATAGAGAAGTTGGTGTCCTGTTAAACAAGAACATTTATTTTGTCGTGAACTTAAGCAGAATGGATGGCATGTTAGAAACTGGTTGGGGAGTGCATGCAGAATGTCACAAATACAGCACTTGCATAAGACGAGTGTGTGCAGCTTCACAGCATGTTCTGAGCTCCAGCACAACACCGTATGTGAAGTTTTCCACTATGCCCTCTACCCTTAAGTAGAGTGCAGCCCTTTCTTGAGAAGTTATATTTAGTCGAAGATTTACCAGCCCCCAGACAGTCCATCCTGTCTCTTCTCTTGTGTTTTAGCAGAGGGTTTGTGGAGACCGGAACATAATCTTGTCCTGGCTCCCACAATGCAGAGGCCATGGGCCTTACAGTTTAGAATGGTCTGCTTCTGGGCTCTCTCTTCCACATTCCAATGTAGACTAGACAGTAGGGATGCACAGGGATACTGGACACATTCAAAATTCATCTGAATTCAGACTTTCAAATTTGAATCGAATGTTGATACATTCAAAGATTGACATTCAAATTCAAATCAAATGCTTCAATAAGATTTGTACGAAGCTTCGTTACATTCGTGAATCAGGGGAGGTAGGAAAGCAGCTGCCCCAGTCACATCTGCAACAGATCCAGAGCGGATTCAAAGAGGTTCAGTGTGTGTTCAAAGTGGACTGAGAGTAGATTTGATGCGTGCAGCGTGGATATGTGGGGGATCTGTTGTGGATACGTAGGGGATTCCAAGCAGGGGTTCAAATTGCGTTCGTATCAAACATTTGTATTGAATTCTAATCCTACCACGTTTGAAGGGGATCTATTTGAACAAATACATTTTTTTTTTTTTGCATTTGATTCAATATGGATCGAACATGGAAAATACATTTGTGCACATCCCTTCTAGATAGTCTATGCCCCCAGCAGGCCACTGCATTTGCACTGGATGCAACATGGCCCAGATTTGGCAGCCAAAATGACTGGGATACCAGTTAACCTCTTTTTGCAGATCTAGAGGCTGCTAAACCCGCCCAGCGAGGTGTGTGTAAGGGTACACACTTCCATGGGCTGTTATTGCAGGGGTATCCATTTTGACAGCACAACAATCTCATTTTTCCTGGCTCCAGATATAGCCCACTTCCAGGGCTGGTTCTGGGTACATTTCTGTTGTGGGGAGGAGAAGAACAGAAGCTTTGTCCGTCACTTTGTGTCCCCTTAAATGGGTGAGAAAAGTGGGGTAGAAAAGCCAACTCCTCCTCCTACTCCTCCTCCTCCTCCTCCTCCTCCTCCTCTGTGGTTTGAAACTTCAGAAGCCAAGGAATAGTCCCAAAGGATGGCTGGGATTAACAGCCATCTTGCACACTCCTTGCTGTCTCTCCCACTTCTGGCCAAAATCATAGGAAAGGCCAGAGAATGTTCTCTGTATCACACACTAAGGATGTGCATGAATGGTGATGTTTGTTTTTTGTTTTTACATTCTATTTGAATCAAATCGAATACCTGAAAATTCAATTCAATTCAAATCTTTTAAATTCAAGTTTAATAAGATTTGATTCATATTTACCAAATTCAAATCTCTTCATTCATTTTTTTTAATTCAAATCTGCACATATGAATGTCAATAACATTTGTATGTGCCGGTATGCATCTTCCCGACATCCGTACAAATTCATACCCATACATACATGTCCATATGCATCCCGTAGCTATCCTGTATGCAACCCGTTTTCATCCTGTACAGATCCGTACAAATGCATATGGAAGCAGGAAAGATGTGGATCTTCAAGTACGCACCATGTACGAACCCATACACATACTAATGTCTGGATAATTTGAACAAATAGATCCAAAGTTCAATATTCAATTAGAATGTTTACATCTGAATTTCAGGACATTCTATTCAAGTTTGAATATTGAAATTTGGCACATTCAATGGGATTTTGAATGCCTAGGAATATTTGTGCACACCCCTATCACACACCATTAAGTTGTGTAGTGTAAATGTCATCCATAGGGCTTTTCAGACTAAAGCAGCTTTCATTAATTTGGTTTTATCCAGATGTTTTGAACCAAATTTTCCATTACCTGCTAGGGGCTTTGTCACTGAATTAAAAAATCTACAAAATACAGTTTGGGTCTCTGTTCTGGGTTTTTGTGTTGCTTTACATCACACTGAATTTATTGTCTTAAAAGTCCCATCATATTTATTTAATAATGCAATGCCCAATTATGCATCATGAGTGCACTAGCTTGCCTGTGTAACTTTCAACTTGCACAAGGATGTAGTTTATTTGTTTATTTGATATTTATAACATTCAGTACTGCAGTGTACAGTTAAATATATAAAACAAAAATAGAAAATAAAAATAAATAAGAAAAAAGCATGAATAAAATCATAATAGTTAAAAAAAAGAATATACCAGGTCCTCAATTACTCCCCCAAAGCCTGGCAATGAAGATATAATTTCACCTAGCATCTGAATGAATCAGGTATAGACATTTGACAATCTAATTTGGAGAGCTATTCTACAGTTGGGGGGCTACCACAAAGAATGCCCTGTTCCTAGCCATAGTTCTACAAAACTGTTCAAGAGAAATAGTACAATGGCTTTCCCTCAATATCTTACCAGGTGGACAGGTCTGTATGAGAGAAGTCAATCCTTCAGAGGTCTCTGGTCTGAGTATATAAGGCTTTATATGCCATTACTACAACCTTGAGTTTTCTGTATCTTTTCTGGAAGGTACCTAAACTTTAAATGTGATTGATAATTTTTCTGCCCCTATCTTGAGCTACTTAAACCTTAAACATAGATAATGAACATCTCTGCTTTGACTGTGCCTGTTTATAAAAACCCATTTCTCCAACTTTGCTGTTTAAAAATGCACATTATAAATGCTGTAAAACAGCAGATTTGTAATTTTTGAAGTTTTCTTTGACACTCTCCCAGCATGTTATCTTTTAATGATGTCGTATTGTTTGAAATGAGTTTGTTCCAGCCAGTTTCTCTCTTTCTCTTCTTCTTTCCTTTCATTTCTTCCTCTGTTTCTCTCTGTGAGGTTCACATGTTGACTGATTTAAAGATTCCATAATAATTGTTTGGCATACCCTACAGGCAAAGGTCCCGAAACCCTTTTTGCTGGCTATAACCTCAATGACAATGAATGGCACACAGTACGTGTGGTTCGGAGAGGGAAAAGTTTAAAGTTAATGGTGGATGACCAGCAAGCCATGACAGGTAATAATGGCCAATGATTATTTGCACACAGTGTAGATTTTGTTATAGAATAGATAGACTCAACTGCATAATTGTCACAGAAAACATCATTGATAAGACTATCTGGTTTTCGGTAGTTAAACAGTATGCATTCAGTTGCTCTGATTCTAACAATGGGATCAGTGCTTGAAAAGTTGAATTGGGGTAAATTTGGCAGATCAATCAGTACAAATTAAGGAAGGAATCTGAGGTGCTTTTGCACTCACCCTGTAGTCAGTGATAGGTTAACATCTGGGCAGGTGGATGTTAACTTATCATCACCTAGCAGTGGTGCACAAAACTTTGTACCACCTGCATACCAATTTTTATCTAAAGCTTACATATCCAGTCCAGTGTGTGATTATTTGCCCCATTTCTGGTGCTAGAGGTCATCTGAGGTGCTGCCCAAATGCACTGGCACTTCAGATGACCCCAGACAGAACTGCATGTGTGTGAAGCATCTCCATTGCCATGGCACTGGTGCACATGCAGTTGTGCCAAGCTCCACAAACAAAATGGCAGTGCCCTGTCAGGGATTGGACCCCCGCCTGGACACAGGTAAGTCTCCAGGTTTGTGGGGCTGAGTCTGATGTGTAATAGTATTCCCAAGTGCAAACACTAGTACACGTTGGTGTTTAAAGCATTTTCCTGTCCAGCAAATGGGAAGCCAAGTGTGAAAATGCCTCTTAAATCATCCCGTGGGAGTGCAAACAGAATTCAAAAAGAGCTGAACTTCGGGTGAACTTTGTGGAATTCAAAAATTCATTTTATGCCTCAAATTGGGTTTTGTGGTTCAACTCATTTCTGTTTATGGTTGGAGGCAGAAAAGGCAAGAAGGAATGAAGGAAAGAGAAAACAAGAAACAATCAAAAGTGTCTAAAAATTGGTACCCAAAAAGTCTAAGCAGATGATGGAAAGAGGAGATAGTTGAAAGCAATAATTTGTACAAGTAAAATTTACATGGCTAGGAAATACCAGAGTTCAAACAGTGATTTGGTCCAAATAATTAAAACTTTGGTTGTAGGCCTCTGTGCAAATTGGGAGTGAGCTGAATATTATCTAGAGAATGCTTTCTGTTAAACAAGAGGGGAGTGAAACTAAAGTGGCACAAAAGGTTAATTGGAAATAAGTGTCAAGTCCTAAGCCAGCCAGGTCTAGGGAGCAAACACACTCAGGGCTAGCGGTAGTGGCAAGCAGCTAAAGTTTTAAAGTTCTTTCAGGGACCAACAGTATAGCATAGTCAAGAGTTCCAAGATGCCAAAGGGTCTGCGGTGTCAGATATCAGTTCAAGGATCAGAAATACAAAGAGCACACAGACTGGGGTTGCAGGATAAAGAGATGTTGTCTGCAACAGGTTCTGCAGGCATGGGGCATGCTTAAGTAGGCGATGCACAGGTGTTTGGCCTGCAGATGCACTGACCGTCTCAGTTGTTGCTGTTCTTGCCCCAGAACACTTGGTGAAGGATGTTGTCCAATGTCTTTGTCTGAGCTGTCTCCATCTTGGGCTATAGGGTCAGCATTCACATTGAGCCCCTGAGCTGTGCCTCTCTCCCCCAGACTGTCGGGGAAGCTTGGCTCAGCTTGGTTGTCCCAGGTGACAGATAGCTCTTCACTGGAGGAGCAGGGGCCGAGGGTACGAGTCATGACACTAAGCCCCACTTAGTTTTTCACATCTCCATCCAAATGATGTCAACATATGACCAGGTACCATGGAAGCCTTAGGGTAGAAGCAGTGATTTGAGTCCTGTATTTGGTAGAGTTTAGGGGGGAAATTCCTTTTTCACACTTACCTTGAGTCAGGTCCAATACAGGGGCCACCAGTCTTCTGGACCTTCTTTTCTGCATGCTGGATCAGAGGAGAGAAGCCCCACTTCTGCCCTGGGCCATTCCATTTGCATTGGGAAGGTGTGAAGACAGGTCTAGTTGGCCATATTGGCCACCTAGATTGGGACACCAGTAGATCTGTTTTTACAGGTCTACCAGTGGCCCAGGTGCCCTTAGAGTAGCCCAAGAAGGCATGTGAAAGGTTACATGCCTCCCTGTTCCAGTTTAAAAAGGGGAAGCATTTTGGAGGCAGACCAGATTGCACCACTGAAATGGGTCCCCAAGGGGAATCAAGACTAGGAACTTCAGTTCCCAGCAACCAGTAAACTCAGAAGTGGCTCCCAAGATCACACAGTCTTCAGAACCAGCATAAATGGCTGTTCCAGGACACCATTCCAAATGTGGAAGATTTATCCTGGGACTGTGGAGCTGTTCCTGCCACAGGTACTACTGAACTAGCCCAATAAGGTAAGTGCAAGAACAGCCTTTACCTAAAACTGGACGTGTGGAGGGCTCATGGCTTATTGAGCTGGGTGTCTGCAGGGTGAGTGAAAGCTGACCACGGAGGCACATGCTGTTCCTCAATGCACTGATGCAAAGCCTGAACCTGCACCCACCCCTATTGGAAAGCCATGGGTCGCCACAGATGGTGGAGAGGTGGCTGTTGCTCACTGATAATGCAAGCAGCCTGGAAAGCAGAAGATTGCTGGTTTGACCTCAGCCTCTCTCCAGAAGTAGGGAATGGCAGACCAAAAGCAGGATATTTCTAAGGCCCTTTGCTGGGATTTGAGAGCAGGAGAAGGTGTGCCCTTGTCTCTTTTGAGATGCCCATGGGCATTTGGCGGTCCACTGTGTGTGATGGAATAGTGGACTAGATGGGCTGTGGCCTGATCCAGCAGGACTCCTCTTACGTTCTTATGTTCTTACTTCTGGCTCTCTGCCAAGAAAACTGCATAGAGGTGCCCATGGTGTTACCCATGCAGTCAACCGGGTGTTAGATATTATTCTATAATGCCTAACAAAGCACTGGGGATTTTTGGTTTTGCTAGACTTTGGGGTTTGGCTCCTACTGTTTCCTAGGACTTTGACTTTTTTGTGTTTCTGTCTCTCTCTCTATTAATTTTGTTTTGGAGATTGATTATGTTTTCCTTTGGTTTTTTGAGTTTCTCTATTGCCCACTCCAGAGTTATTTTTAAAGTGGTGTTTGAAAATAAATGATAGCTTTGAACATAGAATCTGACATTTAAATTGGAATGATACAAGTTTATTTTCTAATGAGAACTGATAACGGTAAAGTCACATTGTGCTTATCTGAGAAAGCCTAGGAACTGAGGACTAGAACAGCTTTCAGTTTTCCATTTCAGACACTAACGCCTTTTCTAACCTCCTTTTCTTTTCAAGGTCAAATGGCCGGGGATCACACAAGACTGGAATTCCATAACATAGAGACAGGAATCATAACGGAACGCCGTTATTTATCCTCCGTCCCTTCAAACTTCATTGGTCATCTACAAAGCCTCACATTTAATGGCATGGCATACATTGACTTGTGTAAAAATGGGGACATTGATTACTGCGAACTGAACGCCCGGTTTGGCTTCAGAAACATCATCGCTGACCCAGTCACCTTTAAAACCAAAGCTAGCTATGTTGCACTTGCCACATTACAGGCTTATACATCTATGCACCTGTTTTTCCAGTTCAAAACTACATCGCTGGATGGGTTAATACTCTACAACAGTGGGGATGGAAATGACTTTATCGTGGTTGAGTTAGTGAAAGGGTGTGTATATGCAACTTACAGCACAAAAATTCTAGATACTGTCTCCCAAAACTAAGCAGAACTTGGTAGGTTGGCTTTTCCACCGATCAGGAAGGAGGGATCTCTTTTTGCTCTTTGCAGAAATAAGGGTCTGCTTGAAGCCTGTGAAATCCAATGTTAGATCATTGCCAAAGCAAAGCAAGCAAACAATCAAACCAACACCATGTGAGACCTGGGTATATTGGAACCACAGGATCCCTTTGGATAAATGGAGTAGAGAACAGTTGGGTGAAACCACCTGGTTCTGTTTAGTTTGCATTTTGCTGGAAGTAATTGCTCCTGTTGTTGTTTTTTTTAAAGAAAGAAAGAAAATCATGTTGCAAAACATAATATTAGCCTGTATAATTAGAAATCTGCACCATACTACCATATCTCTATCTATTCATGGGTCATTTGCATGCTTGAATTGTGCTTGGTTCATCATAAGATGCCCCATAGAAGGATTTCTGCAGTAAATCTGATGTAAGGTGATGTTTAAAATCTGGAAAGCCAAACTACAGAACTCTTCCTTGAGCAAGCTATTAATTGACAATGACATAACAAAAAAGGGGGCCTTTCTTCACTTTCTTGTGCAGTCTGAGTCTGTTGGTCAGGATGAGGGAGGATCTGGTCCCAAACTGTTCTGGACTAGCCATCACATTTGCCCTAAAGCTTGCATGAGCTTCAGAGCCATCCCAACAGCCAGGGATGAAGGGTCCTGGCCCTGGAGCCCCAAGGATCCCATTCTGAATGCACAACAAGACACAACACCATAAAGGTCTCCCATGATCCTAGTATAAAACAGACCTCCTCATCAAGACCTACTGTTAATTTGACTCAGAAGCATGCCAGGAGGCCATATGATCTATCTCATGCAGATGGAGCATGCCAGTGTGCAAACAAAAGAGGCCAAGAACAGGTCTACACTGTTGTCTATTCCAGGTGGAATGTAAATGCAGAAAGACCCCAAAAATGATGCAGTTATGCTGTCTTTCCCTTTGAGCAAGCATGGATGATACATCATTGGTAGAAGGAGAAGATCCAGCCAGAAGTGGTGTGTTGGCTCTCCACCCTCACTCTCTCTTCCTCCTTTATAGTTTTCCTCTGAGATATAGCAAAGAAATGGCAGTGGTTGAACAGCAGCATTGGCTCTGTTTTCTCTCTGCTGAGGGGGATAGGATACCTCCAGTGGGAAACTGCAGAGATTGGTAATGGTGCTGAAGTTCCCAGATGAGTTAAGAGTAGGGTTGCTCTATAGAATAGTCCCCACGGGACTGAAGACATACATCAGAGTATGTCTGTTTTGACAGAAAAGAACACCCTCAAAACTCATTCCTATTTTTATGAGGAACTACTTTTTTGGCTTTGTGGCACCATGAGGTTACTACTGTTACTGGCATGTGGGCAGAATGGTGGAGATGCAATAATACAGCTGTTTCATACCATGTTGATGCAAGCTACATTTGCACTGACCCATGGTGACACCATGAATGTACCATGATTGTGGAAGGTTTGCACGTCCCTGCACACTCATGGCACAATGGACGCGCTAGAAGAATGGAGTTCTGTACAACCCCATACTCCTTGGCAGGCATTCTGTTGTTGTACAGTCATGTCTGAGTCTTCATGGCCACCTGGACCACAGCATACCAGGTCCTTCTGTCCTCTATGGTTTCCCAGAGTTTGCCCAAGCTCGTGCTTCTTGCTTACATGATGCTATCTATCCATTTCATCCTCTGCTGTCCTTCCTTTGCCTACAATCTTTCCTAACTTCAGGGTCTTTTCTAATTAGTTCTGTCTGCTCACCATGTGGCCAAAGTATTTGAGCTTCAGCTTCAATATTGAGGCCTTTTTGCATTTAACTGCAGTGGGCTAGTATCCCACTACAGTTAAGTTCATGGTGGTGTCTACATTTGTATGACATATTTATGAATAAGAATATGGCATCTAAGTGCACATCCATTTAATTTTCCATAATTCATAACAGTCATGCCACATGAATGTCATGCTCAGGAGTAAAAATGGTTCCCATTTATTGGGCCTTACTTAGGAATTAGGGCCTAGATACCTTCCCAGAGTCTGAAGACTGCTTCTAGAGTCTAAGGCCCTTTCTGCACTTACCTTTGAATTGGAATAAGGAGCCTTGTAGTCGTTTCTGGACACCGTCATCCACACATTAAAGCAGACCAAAGGAGACCTGCCCCAGTTGGTCCTACTCCATCAGCACTAGAAAGAGTAGGATCCAGATCAAGAGGCCCTCAGTCGAAACCTACCAGAGGGATCAGGCCCTTGTTCTGGGACTCAGGAGACATGTGGATGGCATGCCTCCATGTTCTGGGAATGCCAGGGAGTGCTTTTCAGTGGCGCTCCATAGTGTGATTCCATTTCTAGCCTTCAGAAGTGTGGGTGAGGGTCCGGCTGCAAAGCTTGAGCAAGCTTTACAGCTGCATGGAAGTATGGGCCAGATAAGCACTGCCAGAGCAGATGGTGCTGATCTGTCCTGCACTTCTTCACTATCTAAATCAGTAGGCCTGGTTATTCCAGATACACAGATCTGGATCTAGGTCTGGTAACTGCAGAAAGGTCTAATGGTTAGGGAGCTAGACTCTTATCTGGGAATACCGGGTTCAATTCCACCCTCCCCCATGAAGCCAGCTGGGTGACCTTGGGCTAGTCACAGCTTTCTTCTGAGCTCTCATAGCCTCACCTACCTCATAGAGTGTCTGTTGTAGGGGGAAGAATATAAAGCTTTGTCAACAGCTTTTCAGTCACCTTAAATGGGTGAGAAAAGTGGGATAGAAAGGCCAACCTTTCTTCTAAATTCTTTTCTAGGGACTAAAATTTGCTTCCCACGTAACTGTGTCCTGTTCAACTGTCCCTTGTCTTGAAAAGTTATGAAATAAACCTAGAGATATAATTTCATGCAGATGAGCAGTGCTAAAGAAAAGAACACTTGCTCAAAAAGGGTTCTTAGGATGCACCTATTGTATGGATTTCAAATTTTAACATCGATTCATCCCCTGAAAATTCTGAAAACTCCAACTCTATAAGAGAGAAAGAATTTCAGTAGAGAACTGCAGTAAGAAAATCATGAAAGTTTAGGTACCAAAAAAACTGACAACTTTATAGTCTATCCCGGTTTAGGGTTTTTTTTTTTTTTTTTTTTGCATTTATTGATTTATAATTTATACTTCTATCCTGCCCCATATCCGAAGGTCTCAAGGTAGGTAACAATCTTTAAAACAACAAATTAAAAGACAGCAGATATTAAAAACAATAACATAAAAACGCTTTTAAAAGATTCAACACATTAAAAAGAATATCCCAGCTTCGGTCCACTTTCAGGGTGAGGGAATACATCAGCAAAGTGACAAGGCTGTTTTATTTTCAGTGTTAAATGACTCACAAAATTCACCTTTGGGATAGATGATGCAGGAAGAAAAGGTAGACAGAGAAAATGTCTTTTCTCTATCCCACAATACCAGAACCAGGGGGCACTCTATGAAGCTGATGGGTAGGAGAGTAAGGTCTGGCAGGGGGAAGTATTTATTCACCCAGAGGGTCATCGGTTTATGGAATTTGCTGCCAGAAGAGGTGGTGACAGCTACCAGTCTAGATGGCTTTAAGGTAGGGTTAGACAAATTTATGGACGACAGATGTATCAATGGCTACTAGAATGAATGCCTAGATGCATCTTTCAGGCTGGGGGGGGGAGGAACTGGGGCGCTTCTAAGGCCATCTGCTGGGACTCGAGAGCAGGAGAAGGTTTGTCCTTGTCTCTGCTTGAGATGCCCATGAGCATTTGGTGGGCCACTGTGTGCGGCAGGATGCTGGACTAGATGGGCTGTGGCCTGATCCAGCAAGGCTTCTCTTATGTTCTTATGTTCTTATGTTCTTATCCCAATTATTAAAATAAAAGTACAGTGGGGGGAAAGTATAATCGCCGTTGCCAATGGCCAACGCAAAGAAGTGCGTCTTCACCGCCTTTCTGAATATATACAGGGAAGAAGCATGATGCCCCCTCGAGAGGAAGACTATTCCATAACCTGGGGGCTATTACCAAAAAGGCCCTTTCCCGACTCACTGCTGAAGGTAGTGGGACAACCAGGAGGGCCTCATCTCCTGATCTTAAGGCCCTGGTAGAATGATATGGCAAAGGCGTTCCTTTAGATATTTGTGGCCCAAGTCTTTTAGGGCTTTTTAAGTCAGGGTTAACACCTTGAATTGGGCTCAGTGAGTGAATTGGCAGCCAATGGAACCCTTTTAAAACCAGCGTGATCTACATCCGGCTAGCTGTTCCAGTCAGCACTCTAGTGGCTTGGGGTAGGATATTATCACATTCCCATTTCAGCTTTTTGAACACTCTCTTACGTTTCAGGTGCAACAGAAAAAACAAAAGTCTTCAGCTGACTGAAAACTATTTTTTTTAGCAATTAAATTAAAGAAACACATGGGCATATAGAGAGATGTCTATTTCATCTGTTGCCTTGGTTTTAAAACAAATAAATAACATTGCCCTTTCTTTTTCATTTCTTGTTTTCAGGTATTTACACTATGTGTTTGATCTTGGAAATGGTGCAAATCTTATCAAGGGAAGTTCTAATAAACCACTGAATGATAACCAGTGGCATAATGTGATGATATCAAGGGACACCAATAACCTCCATACGGTGAAGATTGATACTAAAATCACAACACAGAGCACAGCAGGAGCAAGAAACTTAGATCTCAAAAGTAAGTGTGGCACAGATGTTCATAGAAATAAATTAACTGGATGGTAGGTGCTGGCCTTGTGCGCCTAACTTATCTCAACCCATTCTGCTCTGGAACAAGAACTAAGATGCTGTCTGCATTGTGAAGGTGGGGACACCATATTTCCTGAACTTCGTTCAGCAGCAATGTTGAATGTATCATAGCTGTTCTGGTTCACACAACTGACTACCTGTCCAAGACACTGTCCACTCCTGCGAGCATTTGGCCCAGGTCCTGACATCCATACATTATGTATGGCGCACATGGGTGGGACTGAATAGAACAGTATTCAAAGGCATTGTAGCCTACCTCCATGCTAGGATTTTAAAAATGGAAACTGGAAGTTTGCATAAACTTTGAAGAAAGGGCTGTGGTGTTTCCCTTCTTCTGGACCAGGTGTGGAATCATTGTAGGCTGGATTGGAACAAGACAGCTCGGGCTGATTGTAGACCTGTTAAACAGGCTTACAGCTAATTTGGGATAGAGACTCTTTGGGCCAGTTCTGAACCAGGGTAGCACTAGTCCAATGTGAATAAAGAGTGCTGGGGAGCAGCTTGTTCTGCGATAACAAGAAGTATTGAGAGAGCCTTTGAAATTTTTCTAAGTCTTGCACTTTTGTAGGAGATAAGGCATTCATGTATGGGCCTGTTCAAACTTGCCTTGCAGTAGTGGTTCCAACTACTCCTAGGGAGGCCCGTCAGCAGAACGCCCTGCCACCATTGTCCAAAGGCTCACAGTTTGACTGGAAGCAGCTAGTGAGAATCTGCACACTCTTCCAGGTGTGACACTATAGCTACAACTGTGGAGTTGTGTGCCATGGCACAACCACCATGGCAATGTCTGGGCACAAGCTGGACATTGCTATGGACATTGCCATGTTGATCCAGCCTACCTAGGCTGGACCACCCACACTTTAAGTGCTGGGGCTCTAACTGGATACTGCACCAGCACTTGAAGTGCACATGGTTCCCTTTAGGCTTCATGTTAGCTTAAGTGGAATGGTATTAATGATTGAATATTCATGAATATTCATAACATTTGTTATTTGGACATTTGTACATGAATCAAATGTTACAGTATTTGTATGCTAACAATCGTACAAACACAAATGTTTCTGGACATTTGTATGAATATTTTGGACATTCGTTACATTGAGAGTTTGGAAAAATGGAATGCCAGTCACATCCGCAGTGGACCCAGATTGCATTCAACATGGATCGACAGCAGATTAAAAGTGGATTCAAGTCAGATTTCACATTTACGGAGCGCGGATATGTTACAGATACGTATTTGTTTGTATCCGATACGTATTAAATCGTATTGGATACGTATTGGATATGTATTCATTTGTATCAGATACGTATCAAATATTTGTATGCATACGTACAAATAGATTTGTATTTAATTTTACCACATTACTATGTGATCTATTTGTACAAAGACAGATTTTCAAACATTTGATTTGTTACAAATCAAATGTCAAAAATGCATTCATGCACACTCCTAATGGGTTATATAAGTTTAAATGGTAATTTTTGTTACTTTATTTTTAACATTGGGGGTAATGTAATAGGCAGAAGTACAGATAAGATTTGAAAGAGGGGCAGTCTCTCAAAAAATTGCTGTAAAATTAAGACGGGTTCTGTGAGAAAGAGGGGTCAGCTGGATAACAATTAGAATCTACAAGAAGGAGATGAATGGAAGGAAGGAGGTGTTGGACAGATGACGGAAATCATAATAAGAACAACAAGAAGAGTAAGAATATTGTTGGAGATTAATGTAGTTGTGTGTTGTTAAAGAATAACCTTTTAATAAAGAAAGTATATCAAAAAGCTAAGATGCAAGATGGATCAGAACCTATGAATATTTATTTTGGCCATATTTCTCAAAATGCCCTAAGTGTGTTTTCTTGTTGCTTCTTTTTTAAAAACTTCTGCATTACTGTTTTGCCTCAATTTGCACAAGATTTGTGTTCTGGAAAGATGGAACTGTGTTCTGCAAATGGAAGCCATCTAAATCATGCAACAGACAAGTTTAATTCCAGGAGTAAGAGGAAGTGTGAAAATACTTGCGCTGATTTACCTTACTGAAAGTTCCATTGACTGAGAAAGGAAAATGGCTTTTTAATGGAAGTCAATGAAGGAAGGGAAATCTCCCTTGACTTGCAATGAGTTGACTTTTCTACCTGAAACTTCTAATGGCATTCATCAAGTAAGCTAACCCAATACATGTCAATGGAAGTTTCAGATGGACATGTCAACTGCATGCAAGTCAATGAAGAAGAACCATGTAATAGATAATAAATGGAGACATGTAAATTTAAACTGGTTCCACTGTGTGAAGTGGTGTAATAGTGAAATTGAGGTTATAAATGAAGATGCAGAGATAATTTTTATGCCCATGTTGCTCTTCCGTAGGTAGGGATGTGCATGAATATTTGAAACATTCAAAAATTGATTGAATTTGATCGAATTCAGACATTTGAGTTTGAATTGAATGTCTATGCATTCAAATTTAACATTCAAATGAATTTTTGAATCTTTCAAGTCACTTGTACAAATTATTCAGACATTCATATTCGGACAATCGTACGCATTACATACTCACCCATATAGATCTTATTCGTATCTGTATGCATTTGTACAGATACATACGGGATGAAAATGGGATGCATATGGGATAAAAATGGGATGCATACAGATGCACATGGATGTATACAGACACATTTGAATGTTGTCAACATTTGTATCTTCAAATACGAATCAAATATTCGTACAAATAGATTCAAATATATTCAGTTTGAATTGGATGTGAATACATTTGAATCAATTCAAATCTTCGGATATTCAGTTTGAATCAAATCAGATCCCAAAAATTGCATTCATGCACACCCCTATTGATAAGTTGTGTGCAAAGCAAACTTTTAAACTTTATAATTTTCTTTGTCCATTCCTACCAAATTACATTCCCTCCACGGACAAAATAATGGAGGAATTTGACTATGGTACTGAATTTCATTTTTCCTTTCAACCAATCAACTTCTCAGCTGAAGATAATGAGCTGACCTTGGCACTTAGCTTCAGAATTATATGAGGTGTCTCACATTCATGTCACTGCAAATTGTCACTGTGATCAGAAATGTGACTCTAAAAATAACACCCCTGCATCACAGCCCTCACTGTCAGAAAATATTAATTGCTAGCACTTCAAGCTGGGTTAAGTCATGTTTTGTATACCCTGGCCAATTATAAATTGCTGCACTTCAAGCAAGTTGGAATTTAAATATCCGGGTTCTTGAATATGCATGTGGTAGAATACTGCAGAATTGGTTCATAGGCAGTATGGGCAAAGGAAATATTAATAAAGACAATAGCCATTTGCTTTTGAAACACTAAACTTTTATTTAGTAAACCTAGGTCTTTGACTGTGCTAGCTAGGGCAAAATGCAGCCACACTTGCAAAACATCCTCCAAACTACTTGATTACTTAATGGCTTTGTATCTCCATTCTCCATGTGCTTTCTCTGTATGCTAGGGCCATTTTGCATTTGGCTTCCTGGCCGTGGGAAGCCTTGGGTGAAACAGCCCCCAAATGCACTAAACATCTGCATTCTCCCCCAATCTCTTCCCAAACTTAGCTTAAATGTGAATGGCTGTCAAACAGCAGCCATGTTCAGATCCTGAGTGCAGGCCCTGTAACGTGCCATGTAACCTGTCATGTGATGTGCCACATGGGTCTGTGGTGCATCATGCAATGCATCAGCACACCACATGACATGTCACATGGCCCTCCATAAACCAGGACATGCAGCTGGGGCATCCAGAACTTGACTAGCTCCGGTGCTAGTGCAAGGTAAGTGCACACATGGTGCATTTAAACCTGGACGACATGCAGTTCATGGGGGGAATGCTCCTGCATGAAGGAACCGTTTCTAGTAAACTCAGTGTGAACTACTAGGCCAAAAGTGAGCCAGTTGGATCTAGTAGTTAGGCAGCCAGACTCTCATCTGAGATTACTGGGTTTGATTCCACCCTCCCCACGAAGCCAGCTGGGTGACCTTGGGCTAGTCACAGCTCCCCTCTTAGCTCTCACAGCCCCACCTACCTCACAGGGTGTTCTGTTGTGGGGAGAAGAATAGAAAACTTTGTCAGCCACTTTGAGTCCCCTTAAATGGGTGAGAAAAGTGGAGTAGAAAAACCAACTCTTCTTCTTCTTCTTCTTCCTCTCCCTCTAGTGGCTGAAAGGGGGAATCGGGGTCAGATCTGCTCTTCATTGAATCCTTGTTTTATTGCAGGAAGGTAAGGAGGGAACTCCCACAAAGTGCAGAATGCAACCTGGGCTCTGCTGTCTAGCCTGGATCCAAGCCTAGCAGTCAGCAGTAGAGTGCATTACGTACACTAACTCCCTGACAATGTGGCTCTTTATGACTGAAGTTCACACCTAAAACTGTGGTCAGGCCTTCACGTTAAACCTTTTTAAGTCCATCTTTACGTCCGACTACTCACACTTTTTCATTTCTCTCCAAATGGAGGGTGGAAAGTCCACAACTAAAATGGCTAACCACAGCCTAAGTTTTAATCTAATTTCAGTCCACTTTCAGAGTGGAAGACCACATCAGAGTGATAACCTGATTTCGTTCCCCCTTATTGAACTCATAAAAATCTACCTTTTGGTCTAGATAATGTGAAGAGGAAATGACTAGTTACTCTGATGATGTGTTCTCTCAGTCTAAGGATGTGCTGAAGTTGGATTAAAACGCAGGTGTGAATGCAGAAGCATATCTCTGTGTAAAAGTGGTATCTGATTCATAATCCCAAACTGTTTTTTAAAGGTTTTTTTATCACAAAAGGTGAGTGATTTGGTTTTCTCCAAGGAGGGTTCTCCAAGTGGCCCTCCTTGGAGGCACTTGAATGTGGTCAGAGATGTCTTTGTAGAAGTAGCCTTAGGCAGGTTTTGAACCTGCACTGTTAATGAAAATTGCTCCTTGAGCAATCTGTGTTGACTGTGTTCTCAGCGGCAGGCTTTTCACATGTCTGCTGCTACTCTGAGCAAAGGGAATACTGAACAGAACTCTTCTTCTGTATTTGTGTCCTGGATCTTTCTGGAGAGTACAGGAAGTAGCCATGGAAGTTGGCCAGTTTCCCGTGATCTCTGTCAGAGAACTCGCTAGACCAGGTAGATCAGAAAATGTGGTACAGGTAAATTAGGTGTGTTCATGAATAGAATTTTTGGTATTCTATTCAATTTGAATTGAATATCCAAAAAATTTGATTTGATTCAAACCTTTAAAATTCAAATTTATCCACATTCAATTCGATTTGAGTAAATTCGAATCTATTCGTTTGAATGTTCAATTTGAATTTGTACAAACGAATGTCGACAACATTTGTGTGTACCCATACGCACCCCATATGCATCCGTACACATCCATGCATATCCCATATTTATCCTGTACGCATCCTCTTTTCATCCCATATGGATCCGTAGAAATGCATACGGATGCGGGAAAGATGCATACGGGCGTGTACACACTGTGTACCTATTTGTACACACACGAATGTCTGGATAATTTGAACGAATAAGTTCAAAAATTCAAACTTTGTTTGAATGTTTAAATTCAAATTTACAGACATTTGATTTGAATTTGAATGTCCAAATTCAAATGAATTAATCAAATTCTTCATGTTTTGAATATCCGTGTACATCCCTAATGTAAACTCCACATTCTCCATATTTCATTTTATTATTTCATTTTATTGCTGTAATCTGTCCAGAGACCTTTGGGTAGAGGGTGGGATAAAAATTCAAATATGTAAAAACAAATAAATAACCACTGCAGAGTGTTGTTAAGAGTTCTCCACCATGGTTTATTATTAGAGCACAGGAAGATGTGTATCCTTTGCACTAGGAGTATTCTTAGGTCATGCAGATGTGCAGGCAGTAGAACGTGGACGCAGTCCCATGTTGATCTTGTGCTAGAGGCTTCTCTTTACGGAAAAATGAAATGGAGGGAAACAGAGAGATCTCCCTAAATGAGCCTATATATTCCAATTATTAACGTGTCCTTTCTTTCTTTCAAACATGTGTTAATAGACAGCAGGAGAAAGAAAAAGCTGTTTTTGGCCCTTAGACCCCTGCATAAAGGGACCATCTGAATTTGCTTCTATCTTGGGAGTTCTTTCAACTAGGGAATGGGAAATGAATCTTTCTTTAAGCACACTGGGCTGACATCTTTTCCAAAGCGCCAGTTCATCCCAACGTTTTCCTTCAGCTGCCTCCTTTCAAGGAAGTAGAAGAGTTAAAGGAGTCACACCAGTTTAGCCAAAGTGTACCGGAAACTATGTGCAGTTGGTGAGAGAAGCATCATTCTATTCATGCCCTCCTTGTAGGTTTTTCTTAAGCCTCGGGTAGGTTGCTGGACTAGTTCCATTGCTCTGGTTCAGAAGGGCTTTTCTTAGGTTCCGATTCTTGCACGATTTGAACTGCATACAGACAGGGTGTAAAATCTGCTAGTATCGCATAGTTATGTTGGTATTGCCAAATGCAGCAATACCAACATAGCCCCAGGATACTGGGGCACTATTCTGGAGTATTGCTTTAACGGGAAAAAGGATTTTCCACAGGCTTCCCCCTGCTACAGCAATATTCACTTACCCGCTTGAGACCATTGTATTGAAGATGGCCCCCATGCATGTGTGGGACACCAAAATTATGGCCACACATGCATGGGGGCGGGGGGCAATCATGCACTTCTAGGCATTCCAGCCTTTGAAATATCCCGGCGTATTTGATGGAGGAGCAACCAGACAGGTGACTCCATTTGCTTGCTCCCCGTTGTTTCCAAGCCACCTGGGCAATAAGTGATTACTTTGGAACAGCTTTATTCTGGAGTAGGGATGTGCACAAATATTCATAACATTTTGGCCTAATTCAGGCATTCGAATTTCAATCAAATGTTGGCACATTGGAAGACGTAACATACAAATTTGAATAGAATGTTTTGATACATTCATATGAAGCTTTGTATAGGATTCATATGGGCTTCGTATATGGGATCGGTATGCTATTTGTATGCATTTGTATATAGGATCCATATGCTATTTGTATGCATTCATATATAGGATCCATATCTATTTGTATGCATTTGCATGGGATCAAACATTCATGGTGAATATGAATCCTACCACATTCGAAGGGGATCTATTCGAATAAGAATTTTCTTGCATTCAATTCAACAGGAATCAAATACAAAAAAACCCAAACATTTGTGCATATCCCTATTCTGGAGTATCACAATAGCAGGACCTTTGTCTGCTCTCTTGGAGTAGCCTTGATAGAAAGGAAAGGAGAAAGCATGGAGCGGCTAGGCTAGATGCAGTCACGTTCATGTAAAAGGCAGTAAGACCCATGCCTATTCTTTTCTGTGCACTGAGCAGGTCTATAGGAGAGCTCTATAAAACTTTGAAATGTAGCTTATTGCTGAAGAAAGTTATCCCTATGGTCCTTTTCACTCCCCAAACCCAATGCAAGACATGAAGGATACTATGTTTAATAAAAGCACTAGAGGGCACTATTATGTCACAAAATCTAATTCCTCGTGCAGTTTCAAGGAAAGGATGGAGTTGGGTGGAAATGCTGCAGTTAAACGGGGCTGAAATATCCAGCCTGGATCCTTTGTTTCCTCCCCCCACCCCCAACCCATAATCTAAATTCTGCAATAATAACTCTTCCGTGCAAAATCTTTCCCATAGGGTTTCTAACCTTGAGGTTTCAAAAGGAAGCATTAAAACAAGTGTAACATTTTAAACCAAGAAGTGGAACTGTAAATACTTGTAGGTTGTAGCCATTGTCTTTCCTGAGTGGCTACATATAGACAGCTCTGGCAGCTATGGTGATGCTACTTTGCGCAACACTGAAATGGTGACCTTTGAAGCGGCCATAGCTCTTTCTTTTGTCATAGTAAAAGCAGAGTGCTTTGACATAAAATCTAACACAAACCATATTTCAAGAAGCTCAGGCCTTGCTTAAGCATTCTTTCCCATCTTCTCTTATTTTATTGATTTTATTTTTTTTCCTATATATAAAGTTCTTCTGAAGTGTTCCCTGTGGCAGGGACATGCACACATGGGGTTTGGGGCATTCAATTCGTAACAAATCAGAAAATTCATATTTGTTTGAATAGATCCCCTTTGAATGTGGTAGGATTCTATTTGATACAATTGTATTCATATGAATTCATATAAAGATAAATATAAATGCATACATATTGGATACTTGTCCTGGATATGTGTCCTGGATACGTATCCTATATGATCGCATATGTATCCAATAAGTATCCCCAGTTCAACAAAGGTCAGAACTATTCATGCACATGTTCCAAACATTTGTATTCGTATGAATATTAATGTACGAATTTCCAAATTTGTATGAATTCATAAAAATAACAAATGTTACAAATATTTGTGGACATTCCTACCCTGCAGTAGGGATGTGTACAAATTTTTTGGCATTCGATTCAAAACAAATCAAATGTTCAAAAATCCGTATTTGTATGAACAGAAGAAGAAGAAGAAGAGTTGGCTTTTCTACTCCACTTTTCTCACCCATATTTTTGGGGTGAACTATCCATGTAGTGTATTTCAATGGGATTCAGGCTGTGCTTCCACTTGTCAAGAAAGACACCTGGAAAAAAGAGCTTTGCCACTAGGTCAGCATGCATGGTGAATCAAGCTGTCACATTTCCAGGCACTGCCACCATCGGAGGTGCCTTTGCATGGCACTCCTTGAAGGGAGGCACTCCTGGCTGCTGGTGGAAATGACACCTCCATGATTACAAATGGAACCATGGAGGTATCTCTTCCAGTGGGCAATCACTGTGCCTCCCTAATGCTCCCACAATAGAGCTGTCTCACTGAATAAGTGGGGGACCAACCTAAATCACAGCTGAGTAGGTGGTATGTTAAAGAGGAAGACTGTGACCATTGTTGGTTTTACTGTTCTAATCATGGAATTTATAGAAATCAGAGAATCCTATGTTCAAGCCATCAAGCCCAGCCCACTGTGCCATACAGGAATAAACGTCAAAAGGTCTCCAGCAGATTAGAGAAGACTATTATGCAGCAAGTGGAAAAGTAAAACTGGTGGAAAGATAATTGCATTAAACTAGGGATGTGCACAAATATTTGTAACTTTCATTATTTGTACGAATCTGTGCGAATTCGAACATTCAGACATGAAACAAATGTTACAACTTTCGTACATTAATATTAGTTTGTACGTTCATTAAGCTGGGGATACATATCTGAAACGTATGCATTCAATGGGATATATATCCGACCTATATTTTTTTTTGTATAGGATCCGTATGTAGGATCTGTATGCATTCGTATGGGATATTCATATAAATTTGTACGAATACATTCGTATCAAATAGAATCCTACCACACTTGAAGAGGATGTATTCAAATGAATACAAATTTTCTAACATTCTATTTTTTACAAATCGAATGCCCAAAATCCAATCCATACACATCCCTACATCAAACACAAGAGATGGGAATATTGTAAAGATCAAAAGCTAGTTTTAATATTCTTCTTTCTACAACTATAAAAGATGCTGCAGACCTACTGTTAGGGTTTTTTTTATCATATAGTAAAAATAGATCTTTACATAGCTCTGAAATAAATAAGAAAACTGATTGTGATTTTATGGAGCTCAGCAATTGGCATTCATTAAAATGCACAGAAGGAAAGAGCTAGTCAGGCAAGCTGTCAAGAGAGGTGCAAAATGCAAAATGCAAGAAAACAAAACAAAAACCTAAACTTGAACTTAAACTTCAAGTATAAGGAGAGCTGGGCAACAGTTTCAACAAGTGGTCAATTTCTGGCAGGTTTTAAGAATCCATGATATTCATATTCCCATTCACAGAGATATTGAGGGGGCGAATGAGATCCCTTTTAGATAGGTAAAAGATATGGAGTAGCATAACTCTGGATGCTTTGTGCAAAATGATGTCACAAGGGGAAGATGATGGCCTGTTTCCCATCACTCCAAAATGTAGGAACTAGGAATGTGCCCAAATGGTTCTTGTTTTTTTTTTATTTGACTCATATAGAATCGAATGCAAGAAAATTTGTATTCATTTCAATAGATCCCTTTCAAATGTGGTAGGATTTGTATCCGATACAAATGTTCAATCCTATACAAACAGCATACGAATCCCAAACAAAGCTTCATATGAAGCTTCATACAAATGTAACAAAACGTTCAATTCAAATTCGAATGTCAATCTTAAAATGTGTCAGCATTTGATTTGAATTTGAATGTCTGAATTTGGCTGAATTTGTACGAATATCAAATGTTGTGAATATTCATGCACACGCCAAGTAGGAACTGCAAGGATGGACTTTTAAGTTACGAGGCAGATTTTGGCTGAACATTGGGGATCGGGGGGCGTACAAACAGAAGAGTTTAAGAGTGGAATTGATTCCTTGGAGAGGTGTTGGTTTATCCTGCATTAGCTATCTTGAAGTGAAGGTTGTTTGGTGTGACATATCTCCACAAAGTTCAGAAAATCCCCAGGTATTAAGTTTGCATTAAATACGCAGTTGGTGCAAAAATCTTCATTTGCATTTCTACAGAATAACAAAAAGTTCCAAATATTGTTGTGAATATTATAACTATTTTTTCTAATGCCCTATGCATATTTTCAGTGAGCCCAAAGGAGTTAGAAAGGCTGTGTCTCCACTTGATAATGGAGACACCCTCTGGTGTTCATGAAGGCACCTTCTGCACCCAGGTTTCCACTTGTGGTGCTGGAAGGTGCCTTGTGGTGATAACACTGCTCCATTTTTTAGAGTGATCACTGGCAGAGGTCCCTTGGTTGCAGGGCATAATGGTGCCCCTGTGTTCTAAAATGGAGACTCAGGGGCATCTTTTCCAGTGGTGGATTGGAATGCCTCCTCGATAGACTTAGCAATGGGTGCCTCCCACATCTACCTGCCTTGTTCTATAAATGAGGACCTGCCCATTGACTGCAACCCCACAATGCCAGGATCTGGGATGAAGAACAGAGCTGCCATCTTGAGGGCACAGAAATGCGGTCTACACTGCATGCCATCCAGGATACTTCAGGGACCACTGCAGCAGCAAAACGCTGCCTGTGGCATTCCCCAAACACATCCCAATTTGCTACATTGCATAGACTTTCATTGTCATCTATAGATCTGTCCCTTGGGCCCCATCTATACCTAAGTTTTAATTCTGCTTCAATCCACTTTCAGAGTGAGAACACAGATCATCAAAGTGATTAGTCTCTTTTCTTCTGTATTATATAAAACAAAGGTAGATTTCCTGAGGCAGATAATGCCAAAAGAAAATTGCTTTTTACTTTACTGATGTGTTCTCTCACTCTGAAAGTGGACTGAAGCTGGATTGAAATTTGGGTTTAAATAACAATGAAGATTGTTTATATAGGCACCTGTCATTCAATCTAGCAATGACAGTGGACTTGGAGTAGTGGAAGAAAGCATATCTGTAGTTGTCTTTGGGTGTTTCCACAATGGCTGCAGATACCAGATTAAACATACATTTAAAACACATTTAAAACACTTACCTACTTCACTTCTGCACCGGAGACCTCTTTCTGGACCCTTGGAGGTGGCCACTTCTGCATTTTGGTGTGCAAGATCTGTTTCTAAGATGGGTCTCATCGCCAAAAAAATGGATTAAAATGAAGACCTAAAAAATAAGGTCTTCAATCTGCCCCTTCGCTTGGATCTGTGTGGAAGCAGGACGCTTCCGCACATGGCCACGTGAAGGGACAGATGTCCCGGTGGCTGCCATGTTGGGAGGGGCGGAAGCAGGACAGCCTGCCTCAGAAGTCCCTCCCTTGTGCACCGCATGCCACCAGAAACACGCAGTGACTCGCAGCTGCCTGCTCCTGTGGCTCTAGGGGCAGGGGTGGCGGCACAGGAATCCAGCGGACTTTTGGAATGGGTGCTGTGCCTTCCACACAGCACCCAGAACATCTGTCCTGCTGGATCTGGCCTCCCCATACGTGTGCAGATGTGCAAGGATCCATCCTTATTTGGGACGAATCCTCAGGAGGTTGGATCACCAAAAAATGAATTTACTTTGATCCGTTTTCCGGCAGCAAATGTGGAAGCACCCTTTGTTGCTTTTCTAGATTTAGGGGCAAATAGGAGGGTAAGAGTATGTCTTCTTCACTCCCAGATGCCTGGAAAATCCAGAGTTATTGCCATGTAGATACTGCCAACGTCTCTTTTTGCAGGCAAGAGAAATTTAGGATGCTGATTTTTCATTCTCCATCTCTTCTCATCCTCCTATATACAATGATGGCATCCCATTTCATCTGAGGCTGATGGATTGTTGCTCGTTTAGGCAGCCATTCCATTATCCTCCTTCCATTTAATATGCACCACCAATTACCGCTCCCAGGTTGTTGGACCAACAGAGCTTTCTGGTTTTAAATCTGCCTAATCTCTGTGAGTACACATGCCTTCCACTTCAACTCGCTAGCAAAATGCTAGAGTCAGGAAGTCTCTGAGATCTTGGAGTCTCATTTTGCATGGAAATAAATCTGCTTTCCTGGTTGCCTTCTATTTTTATACTTTTTTGTGTGCCTTCGAGTCCAAGCCAGTTAAGCGACAGAACATGATATGATGTGCAGCCAAGAAGACAAATGCCCTGGAGAGTTATAGCAAAGCAACACAATCTAGAGGGTTAGAAGTGCATTTCATCTTAGGGCCATCTTAAGCTCAAGAAAACTCTATGTGATGGTTTCTGGCTTTGCAGGCTTCTTGCAAAGCTGCAATAGCCAGCCTTGTTGCAAACCCTGGGATTTGGGCTGCAAAAAGAGCGGGAAATCCTGTGCGGGCCCTGTTGCAGTGATTGGCTGGAGTAAGGTTTTGGAGGGAAAAGCTGTCCGGGTATCTGAGTGCTGGAGGGGCTAGAGAAGGAGTTCCCACCAATCAGGCTGGAGGGACAGCAACCTCTGTTAGGAGGCTCCAGCAGCATTTTATTGCGGTAATAGCCAATCAGGATCAGGGGTGTGTGTATAAATGAACACAGAGTACAGCAGAGAAGGTCTTCATGCTGGGACAAGAGCTGAAAGGAGAAGAAGAGCTGAACCTGAAGGAGCCAGACCAGTAGTTGACCAGGGGTCTTCGTGCTGGGACTGAGGCTGAAGGGAACAGAGGAGCTGATCCTGAGGGAGCTGGAACCAGTAGCTGACCAGTGGTCTTTTGGGCTGAGTGATTTCTGAAGGAGGCAATCGGGTGGATTGTAGCTCTGAGGGAGACTTCACTAGCAACTGACCAGGCTGGATGATCGGACAAGCAAGGACGGACTGGGCCTTGTGATCATCTAGGGCCACGTTCTGGTACACTGGCTTGGCTTGAGCTGTGGGAAAGCAAGTCAGAGGGGGAGGAACGTGTGGAGGCTTGTCTTTTAAAAGGGGAACTATTTTCCTTTGGAGAAAGGGTTAGCTCCTAGCCTTAAGAGACTTGCAGATTTAAACTAACAACTACCTGAACCTTATTATCTTTTTAGTATTGCTTGTGTATAATAATAAACTTGTTTTTGTTTACTGTTGAAACACTTGCTACCAGTGTTTTGTGTCCACACTGTAGTATTCACTTGGCCGTTGCACGAACCCAGCGTCCAAACAGGGCCAAGCTTCTCCCAGAGAGGGCAGGCACTTACTGGAACGCTGGGCATCGTGGCAATTTGGTGGCAGCTCGGGACGAATCTTGATTCAGTCCGCTTTGGCCAGAATACTACAGTAGCAAGCAATACTGTGTGTGATTGAGTAGGGCAGCCAGAGTTGGCTCCTTAGTGAATGAGTCTGGTGTCTGGACACAGAGCCCTACGGTAGTGCCTGTGGGTCAGAACTCCTCCATCCCTGAAGTGTGTGTGTGCTAGACTTCAGGGAGGGCTAGTAGGTACAGGCAAGCAGGCACAGGTCCTGAGGTAAAGGCTTTGGGTACTTTGTAAGGACCTGTTGTGCTGTCAGCCCATGTATTTTGGTGAGCCTAGCCACAGTATAGTGGGGTCAGTAGGCTTGGTGACCAGAGGTAACTGCTGAAGGTAATAAAGTACGGTCACCAGCCGGACGCTGGACCACGTGGCTACACCCAAGTAAGCCTGGTTCCGGAGGTAATCTGCCTTGGTAAAGTACGGAACTAGGGAGGGAATTACGTTCCCTGTGTGTTGGCTACAAATATCAGCAGCCAGCACGGTAGATCAAGTGGTGGGGAGTCCCACACTTGATGCTAACTAGAAAAGGGGCTAAAGCTGTTCCCAAGGGTCCAGGGGGACTGCCAGCTAGACGTGTTGGTGGCAAGGGTCCCAGAGCCAAACCAAGGAAAGCTCTTATGGAGTCTGTGGTGGAACAGGAGGTTTCAACCCCAGAGCCAAGCGTGGGTGCGGGGCCAGGGACTCCTGAAGCTGTGCCAGCAGTGGCACAGGACAGAGGGCTCGCTGAGCTAAAACTTATGCTTGAATATGAGCTGGGGATGAAAAAAATGGAAAAACGATTAGAATTGGAAATGGCCAGAGAGTTAGCTGCAATGGCTGGTGTGTTAAAAGGAGTCCTAAGGAGCCTGGGACTCCAAATTCTTCTGTGGGTGATCCATCTGAGTGCCGAGTTGCGGTCATCACTGGAAGGGATCCAGGAAGCTGGTGCCAGGTCGGAAGGGCCAAGGACTAGAGCATTCTACGCCGGGACAAGGGAGGCCAACTGGACGGCATCTCCAGGCAACCGGGTCAGCAAGGAGCCAGATCCGACAGCAGGACCACTGCCAGATGGGACCAGCAAAGAACCAGACTGATTTTGGACTCAGTACACTATTTGAGTGACTTTAGGACATTGTGTTTAGTTGTAATATAGTTAGCTAAGGGAAACCTGTTACAGAGACTTTGGGCTTTTATAGAGTGTGTTTATTAGATAGATTTATGTTAAGTTACACTCCTCCTTGGGAGACAAATGTCCATGGGACAGTTGTGCCCCAGGTACATTTGTCTTTTTTGGGGAAGGGAGGGGTTGTGACGGTTTCTGGCTTTGCAGGCTTCTTGCAAAGCTGCAATAGCCAGCCTTGTTGCAAACCCTGGGATTTGGGCTGCAAAAAGAGCGGGAAATCCTGTGCGGGCCCTGTTGCAGTGATTGGCTGGAGTAAGGTTTTGGAGGGAAAAGCTGTCCGGGTATCTGAGTGCTGGAGGGGCTAGAGAAGGAGTTCCCACCAATCAGGCTGGAGGGACAGCAACCTCTGTTAGGAGGCTCCAGCAGCATTTTATTGCGGTAATAGCCAATCAGGATCAGGGGTGTGTGTATAAATGAACACAGAGTACAGCAGAGAAGGTCTTCATGCTGGGACAAGAGCTGAAAGGAGAAGAAGAGCTGAACCTGAAGGAGCCAGACCAGTAGTTGACCAGGGGTCTTCGTGCTGGGACTGAGGCTGAAGGGAACAGAGGAGCTGATCCTGAGGGAGCTGGAACCAGTAGCTGACCAGTGGTCTTTTGGGCTGAGTGATTTCTGAAGGAGGCAATCGGGTGGATTGTAGCTCTGAGGGAGACTTCACTAGCAACTGACCAGGCTGGATGATCGGACAAGCAAGGACGGACTGGGCCTTGTGATCATCTAGGGCCACGTTCTGGTACACTGGCTTGGCTTGAGCTGTGGGAAAGCAAGTCAGAGGGGGAGGAACGTGTGGAGGCTTGTCTTTTAAAAGGGGAACTATTTTCCTTTGGAGAAAGGGTTAGCTCCTAGCCTTAAGAGACTTGCAGATTTAAACTAACAACTACCTGAACCTTATTATCTTTTTAGTATTGCTTGTGTATAATAATAAACTTGTTTTTGTTTACTGTTGAAACACTTGCTACCAGTGTTTTGTGTCCACACTGTAGTATTCACTTGGCCGTTGCACGAACCCAGCGTCCAAACAGGGCCAAGCTTCTCCCAGAGAGGGCAGGCACTTACTGGAACGCTGGGCATCGTGGCACTCTAGCCTTCTGCTCCCCTCCTGTCTTATAAGTGATGTTACCTCTTTGTGTGTGACGGATTTAAGATACTGTATGGACCTTTTACTGTAGCAACCTATCTCCAGATGGTGTGATTTAATCCACATATGGGAGGTTTTCTGTAATGCAGTGAGTCATGATACAGAATTCATAAAAGCCTTTCAACCCTCCAGTGTCATTGAAAAAGCACAATATTTAAAATATAACCTTCTGGTGGTTGACCAGGGACATGAATTTGGATTAATCTGGATTAATTAAAACCCAGAAGTACCCCAAACTCTGTATCCCAGGGGGGGAGCGAGATCTTTTGATAAGGCTTTAAAAATGAAAAATAGCAGAAATTGGACATATTGGACACACCTAGAACAATGAAAATCATTTATTTTGAGAGAAAATGGAAAAAAATATTTGTTAGGGTACAGAAAAGAAAACCGGAAATGGAGGTAGAGCTATTCCATTGCACATAGCTCATATGATGTACAAATCATACAAAAAGAACACAAATGTGTGCAAAAATTAACAATTATCTTGCTAGCGTTTCATATTATGTACCAAAACTGAAAAAAATGCACTAAAATGCAGCAAAACTCTTAAAAATGACTCAAAAAGAAACAGATTTAAAATAAAACTTATTTAGTTTGAAACTAAGAAAACCAGCGAAAAGAAAGAAAAAGAAAGAAAAAAACCCTAATCTATGGAAAAGAATCCTAACTCCACATAAAAATTTAAAAAATGGAGATATCCAGAAAATATCAGAATATCTTCAGAAGTATTCTTCCAAAATTGAAAAGAAACAAAAATACCCCTTTAATAGGTATGCTTCTAATTCAGGAGCAAAACTGATTAAAGCTCTTTAAAACCAGTAAAACTGCAAAAAGAATTCAAAAAGTTAAGACTCAGAACAATTAAAAAGAGCCTAAAGTTCTTTAAAACAATTTAAAAGTAATACAAAAGAACTGCATTGTATCTCTGCAAGCCCAAACTAAAACTGAAAAGAAAAAAAAACCAAAAGCAGGATTAAAATGGTTTAAAAATTCAGCTTCTCACTCTGTTAGTAAAAGTAGCAGCTAGGAAAAACTTTTCCCCTGCAAAACCATTCTTAAGGAAAAGAAATAGGGGGGGGGGAGAGAAAGAAAGGATAAACACTTAGCATCCTTACCAACCCATGAGCAAAAGAGAAAAAGAGAGCAAGATCCTAAGAGAAAGAAACTAAACTTCTCCAGCGCTTATAAAAGATATCCCTGGAGGTTGTCCAAAGGAAGTTACTTCAGATTGGCCAAACACTCAAATAGGAAATGATTCAAGAAAATGCAAGTATTTCTGGGAAGAAGAAAATCCAAAGCAATGGAGTCAAAAGCACATGGTCTTTGTCTTTTCCACTCAAAAACAGGATACAGAAGGTATTCTGCTAGGCAGATAACCATCCAATTAACAGAACTATGTTACTTATGCAAACTGGAAAGCCAGCTTGTAAGAAGTAGCATTCACACAGACAAAAAAGATTCTCAGCCAATGCTTGGAAATCTTAGTATCTTGATCATATCAACATACAGTAAACTCCTTTTAAACTTTTAGATGTCCAAAAGACCCATCAAAGTTTGAAATTAAAAATAATGGAGAAACAAATATATATTTCAAACTCAGAAATTCCACGTTAATGGTCAGCTCCGAGCGTAAACCCATTGTTTCTGGCATGTTCTTATCGAGAGAGCCAGAGATAGCATCCTTTTGAGGACACAGATGCAAAACTTCAAGTTTCCTGTTGCCAAGGCTAGGAGTAAACCTTTTGTCTTTATCTCTTATCACAAACAGCAGATGAGGCCAACTCTTCTTCCTGGCCTTTTGTCAGAATTTCCCAAAGCCAGAAGTTTTCCAAAATGACACTTAGTCTTTCATGAAATCATAGATTCATTATTTCTCCGTAAATCCATAAATGATATCCCATATCATATCATGGTATCAGATGAACATGGCAGACTTCTGTCATTTTACTTTCAGAAAATTGTTAGGAATTCTTGGCTATATGTAGAGCAATGTTTGCATGTGTTTCCCCTTTCTAAATTGCAGAGAGAAATTCATAGGTCAGTGATGGGGAACCTTTTGAGCTCGGTGTGTCAAAATTCACAAGAAAACATAGCCTAACTCGGGTGCTGTGTCACATCTAGAAATATCCATAATTTTGTGAATTTTGTAGCTCTAGTAATATTTTATTAAAAGCAAAAACAAATAATTCTTTACATTAGTGACTTTTGTTGCTGAATTTCGTTTGCTAATCTTCAATTGAAAGTTGGTATTTCATACACTTCAAGAACAAGCAAGCACTACACGCCCAGGTGCAAGGGTGACCATGTGTGTCACCCAAAAGGGCTTGGTGTGTCACTTGTGACACGCGTGTCATAGGTTGGCCATCACCGTCATAGGTCATGCTGCTGCTTCTAGCAAATGATAAACACATGGTGAAAGAAAGCTGCATGCTATGCATGTGTTAATAACTACTGGATTGGACTGCTGCAATGAGGTCAAAAGATGTGTCTTCACTTAGTGAAGAGTGCTGTAACTGAGATCTCATATAGTGGCCCACCCACTGCTTTTGGGAATCTCAAGAAGAAAACAGAGGAAAAAAACTGAACCTGCTCGAATTTCCTTGTAAATGGCCCTTAGAGGCATCCTGACTGTTTCTCCAATCCGGTGTCGGTACCTAGGAATTCCTTCTGGTAGCCATTGGTATATCTGCCCTCCACGAAATTGTCTAACCTTTTCTTAAAACTATTCAAGCTGGTTCTATGGAATTTGTTGCCAGAAGAGGCATTCCCAGATGGTTCCAGCAGAATACAATGGGTTATCCTTCTTTGCAGAAACCACAAACTTCTTTGCCCTTGTCTTCTGCTTGAGATGCCCATAAGCAATTGGTGGGGCACTGTGTGAGACAGGATGCTGGGCTGTGGCCTGATCCATCAGGGTTCCTCTTATGTTCTTACCACCTCTTCTGGTCCGGCAGCAAATTCCACATACTGATAACCATCTGGGTAAAAAACAAAACAAAGGAAAACCTTTCCTCTTGTCTGCCCTAATTCTTCTGCCCATCAGCTTCAAAGAGAGCCCTGTAGTTCTAGTGTGCTATAGAGAAAATAATGTTTCTTTATCCACCTTTTCTACATCATGTATGTTTTTTTATACTTCAGTCAGGTCACTTATTGCGGGCCATATTTTGAGACTGAAGAGCCTGATTTCATTAAGGAAATGTCTGCTCGATCATTCTGGTTGCCCTTTTTTGGCACTTTTTCCCAGTTCTATGGTGTGGTGACCAGAACTGTACATAATATTCTAAATGTGACCTCACCATCAATTTCTAAAAAGGCATGGTAATGTTAACTATTTTTTTTTATTGCCTTCCTAATTACCCCTTTCATTGAATTTGCCTTTTTCACTGCTGCTGCAAACTGGGTCAACACCTTCATTGAGCTGTTCACCAGAACCCCAAGATCCCTTTCCTGATCTGTCATAGAAAATGTGCACCCTTTGGTTTGTAAGTGTACAGTTTTTTCCCCAATGTGCATTGTTTTGCCCTTGCTAAGACTGAAGTGTACTTGCCATTTGGTTGCCCACATACAAAATATCAAGAGATCCCTCAGGAGTTCTTTGAAATCTGTTTCAGTTTTTATCTATCTGGATAGCTTTGCTATCTCTCTAGTCATCCTTACATCTATATCATTATAAAATACTGGTCCCAATACTGAGCTTTGGGAGACCCCACTTCTCACCTCTCTGCACACTGAGAAGTGTCAGTTTATTACTACTTTCCCATCCTTTAACCTGTTTCCAATCCAGGAGTGTTTTTGCGCTTCCTGTTTGCTGGATGGGAAAGGAGCGCGATTAACCAACTTTGACTAGCACTCATAATTGGAGTGCTAGTCAACTTTGGTCTTTCCTCCACCTGGGATCGAATACTTAGCTTATTTGATCTGGGGCCCACTCTTCCTCTGGGTGCTTCCATTTGGTTGTAGTGCCCTCCACGACTGTGCATGCATCAGCACTGTCACCCTGATGATGCTGACACTCTGTGCATGCTCAGTCGTGCCTATGGTCGTTGGAGGTGCCAGCACGTTTGTGCAGCACCTCAGATGACCCCCAGAACACTGGAAGAAGGGCAAATGGTTGCTGCCCCAAATGGGTGAGGTTGGTTAAAGTGTGGAGCACAATTTCATGCTCCACACCTAATCAACAATTAGTGAACTTCTGGTGAGGGCAGACATGCTTGGAGGCTGTAACAACCTACTCCACGTGTGGATGCACTTCACCAGAAGGTCACTAATTGTTGACTGGAAGCCATAGTGCAAATAGGCCTCAGGACAGAAGCTTTTCTCTTGTCCCATGACTGATGAGGAATCATGCACATCTCTATGCAGCATGCCAAATATAGAACTCAAAGCCAGCCATTGTGAGAGCCACTGCCTGGCCATACTTTGCTCTCACTAAAACCAGGCCTTCTCTCCTGGCCTGCCTGCTGGATCATGTATTTCCTTGGAGACCACCTTAGCTGTCTGTCCTTTGGGAAGCCATGGGAACTACATATCATTGCAACTACTAGGTACAGTCCTGCTCTGCTCCCATTCCTTGTCTTCTGCTCTTAGCTCAATAAACAGAAGATCCTGCTTCGTGGCTGATACATTTATGTGTGAATTCCTTGCCTAGGTCAGGGCTTGAGGGGGGCTGATGGGCTATCCTTACAGTTATTTTCCATCTTATGTGGAAAAGACATGATAGGAAGCAAACCTGTCACTTCCTCTCCTCTTTCCTCCATCACTCCACATGGACTAGGGGGAACCAAATGAACCAGTAACCCATCCTCAGAATCCTTTATCTTGTCTTATGCCTAGGACAACACTAAGGACAGCTTCCATGTCTCTGGGGTGGCCTGTAAGCCAACTGCAGGTACATCTGCCTGACTGCTGAGTTCTAGCAGTGCACAAAGGGCACCCTCAATATTGGAGCTCTGAATGAACAAGTCTCCAGGAGATTTTCAGAGTGTTCTCAGTCAGAGTTGGTAAGGAGATAGCAAAAGGAGAAAGTCTTAAGACTTGGCAGCTGAAGAATTGCTAGAAGACTGTAGAATGACATTAATCCATCAGAAAGGCAGGATCCAAATATTGCAGTAAGATTTTTTTTTTTGAAGTAGTTTAACTTTCCTTCTGAATTCTGACAGACTGTCAAATTAGCAGTCAAAGATCCAGCGATCACCTTCATCCTCCTCTTCATTGTGTCTTTTAGGGAATGAACCATCTCTGTCACTTGCTTCGGCTGGATCGTACTTTTTTTGGGAGGGGGACAGGTATGACAGTATGGTGGACTGGCATATGAACTCCCCTAATAATATAAGAGAATTGTCACATCTAAGGGAAGGGTGCACTAATGCTTGAATTTAGATAGAAAAGCGTGGGGAAATACATTTTGACTTGGGTGCTGTGCACCATGCAGAGAAATCAACTTAGCATGGAGATGCCAAGTGTCTCTGGTGGAACGTGCCGACGTCTCCTGTCTCTGTCAGTCTCTGCCACGGTGGCTTTCCATTAGGGATGGGCATGAATGGGTCTTTTGACGTTCAAATCATAATTCCATTCTATTCCATTTTTATTTCTATACCGCCTTTCCAAAAGAAATTTTTGCCCAAGGCGGTTTACAACAAACAGAACATATACAGTGCAAATACAATCATCACATCAAAAAAAAAAAAAAACACAAAACAAAACAGCAAATACAGCAAGTAAGAAAATAAATTTTGATAACTAAAACATCAAATATATATCATAAACAATATACAAAATTCTAATAATAAGCTATGTAATCTTAAAAAAACTAGAATGCACAGTATCAAATAAAAAATAAACCATAAGACCAATTCATGCAAGACAATTCAAGTGTCAAAGGAGAAACTGAACCAAAATTGCAGCAAGTAACAACGACCAACCCAGGTGTCCATCCATTCTTACATCTTCAGCTGGAACCCACACCTAGAAGCAAAAACCTTCATGTTTCTCCTCTCACCCCAGCCAGAGTCAGCCACAGTTTTTATATCTATCCTGGGGGAGGGCGTGGTGCAGGTTCCAATCCCACAGGTGCAGACAAACCTTCATTGTTTCTCCTTATTTGTTCAAATAGATACCCTTCGATTGTGGTAGGATTCTGTTCACTACGAATGTATTTGTACAAATTCATAAGGATATCCGATACAAATATGTATCCAATACGAACGAATGCGTATCTGATATGAACAAATAAGTATCTGAAATGAACAAATATGTGTTTGATACGTATCCAGTAACCAATCTGCACTCTGAAAGTGACATATCCGACCTGAATCCACTTTTAATCCACTCTCGATCCATGCCAAATGCAATTTGGATCCATTGCAGATGTGTGGCACAGCCGCTTTCCCACCTCCCCAGTTTAACAAATGTCCCAACTATTCATACAGATGTCCAAAACTTTTGTAAGACTGTCTAAAACATTTGTATTTGTACGACTGTTAGTACATGAATGTTGTAACATTCGATTCGTATCTGAATGTCCAAATTTGGATAAATTCATATGAATAACAAATGTTAACAGTAGAGCCAGTTTGGTCCAGTGGTTAAGGAGTCGGACTCTTATCTGGGAATACTGGGTTTGATTCCGTCCTCCCCCATGAAGCCAGCTGGGTGACCTTGGGCTGGTCACGGCTCTCTTCTGAGCTGTCACAGCCCCACCTACCTTACAGGGTGTTCTGTTGTGAAGAGAAGAATAGAAAAGCTTTGTGAGCTACTTTGAGTCCCCTTAAATGGATGAGAAAAGCAGGGTAGAAAAGCCAACTCTTCTTCTTCTTCTTCTTCTTCTTCTTCTTCTTCTTCTTCTTCTTCTTCTTCCTCCTCCTCCAAATATTCATGTACATCCCTACTTTCCCTACTTTGTCATGTTTAAAGAAAACCAGGGTCGGAGCCCAGAATAGATCTGTTCAGATGAGAATGTGGGACATTCAATTATGGGATGGGGATCGGCTGGAGCAGGTGTGTCCTCTTTTTCCAAGGTGCTCTCAGGTGCCTGTTTTTCTTTTCTCCAGCGTTTGTTAGTACACAAACACTTTTCTTTTCCTCTGACACTAAAATTTCCCATTAGGAGTATGGGCAACAAGGGTCCATATGCTTCTATGGGCAGAGCAGCACATGTCATCTGAGCCATTTGGCAATATATATGTCCCTCACTGTTCATCTAACTCTGCTATAATAGCAGGCCATTGATTCTAAGACTCTGCTGAATTGGGAAATCCAAAGAATCCCTAACCATCTGTCACATTTCAGGTGGACTTTGCATACAAAAATTGAAGTGTACACATTTTATGTGCTGAGTCAAAATAGGTATGGGATTTGCTGATGGGCATAGAGCTCTGCTTGTGCCTGATCCAGCAATGGCTCCTCCTTGGGTGCAGCATCTGCCTGTAATGCTGCCCCAAACCATTCCCTGGAGATATTATTTATTTTATTTTATTTATTATTTAAATTTCTATCTCGCCCTATAGCCAAAGGTTTCAGGGCAGGTAACAACCTTTAAAACAGCAATTTAAAAATCAATGTATATTAAAACAATAAATACATAAAAACACTTTAAAAGATTCAACGTTTTTTTTTTTTAAAAAAATCCCAAATCTTAAAATAAAAGTATCTCTGGTGATGGGAAAGGGTAATCACCTTAGCCAAAGGCCAGGGCAAAGAAGTGCGTCTTCACTGCCTTCCTTAATATATAGAGGGAAGGGGGATGACACACCTCGAGGGGGAGACTATTCCATACCCTGGGGGGCCATTACCAAAAGGCCCTTTCCTGGGTGCCCACCCAACTCACTACAGAAGGCTGTGGGACAACCAGGTTGGCCTCAGCTCCTGATTTTAAGGCACGGGCAGGATGGTACAGGAGGTGTTTCTTCAGAGTTTGGTACAAGCCACCTCCTTTCCCACGGGTCCAAATGAAAACAAAGGCTGAACAATTCCCCCCCCCCCTGCTGCTTTGAGTTTGCTTCTGAGGACTAAAAAGGAACTTGCCATGCCATGCCTTGGAGACAGGTAACCAGGGTTTCCCCTCCACAAGGAACAAACCAGATTGTAAAAACTGAACTCTTCACTGAACCAAAAACTAAAATCAAGGAAAAAATGTACTTCCAATGGAACCTGCACATTTAATGCACAATGCTTTGCAGCTTTGGTTGTTCAAACAACTTAGCCCAGGAACAAAGAATAAAGAGGGTTCTGTTGCCCTTCTCAACCCCGCTGCCCAGGCTCCAGAAGTTCTCTAACTTCATTACGGAGACTCTCTGGGGTCTTCGTGAACCAATTTGGTTTTGGGGTTAGACTCCCGGAGACTTTCTGCACTTGGCCTTATTCTGGAATATATCTTGGGATAGGGGTTTGTTGTCCACATGATAATGCAGGCTATGGTAGGCTTTGTTTGGTACCTCCCGTAGCCTGCATGATCAGGTGGACAGCAGTCCCCCTGGATTCATATCTTGTAGTCACCGGGTTTGATTCTGCACTCCTCCACTAAGCCAGCTGGCTGACCTTGAGCTAGTCACAGCTCTCTTCTGAGCTCTCACAGCCCCATCTACCTCACACAGTGTCTGTTGTGAAGAGAAGAACAGAAGGTTTGTCAGCTGCTTTGAGTCACCTTAAATGGATGAGAAAAGCAGGGTAATAAAAGCCAAAATATTATTTTTCTTATTTTTTGTCTCTGCCACAGAAAAATCTTTTCCTGGAGCAATTCCCTTGGTTGCTTTGCCACCAGGTTCCAGCTCAGTTTTTTTTTCTTGCTCCCTTGCTTTCATTTTTCCTCTTTGTTGATTAATATATACACCTAATGTAACAGTGTATGTACAATATACTTACAAGAAAATGAACAAAGATAATTAATCATTTGGTCATACATTTACTATCCTTTTCCCCAAGTTCCCTCCCTCCATCCCACATGAGTCAGGTAGGTCAACACACCATAAAACTTTTTCTTTCAGTTTGGATATTATTTTTAGTAATCCTTTATGGTAGAATCCCCTCTTCTAATCTCTACATACTTATATAATTTCTTCCAGTTTGATTGGTAGATCTTTTTGGTTTCCAACCCTAAACTTTAACTCTAACCCTTCTTTTGCTTAAGAAACCCAACAGTTATTGTTCTCCTACATAGCGAAGCTTTTTTTCACTGGCATTTCTTTAGGGTTTTCCTAGCTCATCTCTCTTTCTGAAGCTGTGATCAGACACCTCAAAAAAAAAAAAATCTGTGAAGCACCCAAGGGCAGTTCAGAGTAAGTAAGCTTCCAGGTGGGATTGTCCACACACCAATCTGCCCCCCTTTTCCTAAACTTCTGTCCTAGAAATGGTGGATTAGGTAAGACTTGGGAACAGGAGGGTCACACACTTGTCTCTCTGAGGTGCCTCTGAGGCACTACTGAGATGCCCCTTTTGCTGTGTCTGAACACATTTTGCTTTTCTGCAAACCCCTGGCTCAGCCTGTCTCTCACATTTCATTGGCTATCTAAAACCTTCCAAGAGCCTGACCCTTGGATATGTGTTTGATACATTTGATATGTGTTTGATAGAATCCCCAATTATAAATCCTAATCATAAGTTCCCAACTTCCAATTTCAACCTCTTTGGTAAAATGGAAGCTGGGAGATAACCTCTTCTTTGATCACTCCGCACATATGCATCCAATATATATTAAATATCAAGTCAGCCTGTTCCCCTAAACCAGTGGTTCTCAACCTGTGGGTTGCAACCCCTTTGGGGGTTGATCTGTTCTTTCACAGGGGTCGTCTAAAACCATCGGAAAACACATAGGAACCAGGAATCTGTCTCCAGGTGGGTCCACCCACATGCAGATACACCCACATACAAGTACCTGCCGTGATATCATCACGCCAACCCCATCACATACACCCCATACAAAGACAGTAGAGGTTGATGTGAATACTATGCTTTAATTATGTTCAGTTTGTAACAATGAAAATACATCCTGCATATCAGATATTTACATTACAATTCATAACAGTAGCAAAATTACAGTTATGAAGTAACAACAAAAATAATTTTGTGGTTGGGGGGTTAGGGTTAGGTTGGGTGTCACCACAACATGAGGAACTGTATTAAAGGGTCACAGCATTAGGAAGGTTGAGAACCACTGCCCTAAAAGTTTCTGTACAAATTGGTGAATTCAGTGAAGGCTTAATCCATTAGTTTCATCTTTGTTTGCCTGAACTTCCAGAAATGAGACATAGATATTTAAAGCAGCTTTTTTCTTTTTGTTTGGTCTAAGGAATTATGATTCTAAGAAATTCTGTGATATCTCACAGCTAAATTCATAGCAAATTCTTAGTTATCCTATTATGTTTGAGAAAAAGGCATAACTTGCATAGTGTTCTTGTTAAATTAATTTCTTGGTTAGCTTCCAAATTATCAAAACCTGAGACAGGCAATTTCATGGGGTTATGGAAAAGGGCTCAGGGAAAACAGGTGTATTGCCAGAAATAAAAAACTGGAAATATTAACTGTGGAATTTTGAGTAAAGAGTTATACAATGTTCAGTGATCACAGTTAGAATGTGCTAAGTTCATTCTTACAAAAACAGTCTTATTTTGCAATAATGAAAGCTGAAGTGCATTGCTTTTATTTATATGTCTTTCTGCACTTCCTTTCTTTTTCTCACCCATTAGCACCATATTTCAATGTACTGTGTTATTTCACCCTGAATAATGAGGCAGCCTGAAGGTTCAGCTAGAAGTGCAATGAGTAAATATCTAAGAGAGAATAATCCTTCCAACTGTCCACCCTCAAATATCTGCTTTATCTAGTTGACGTGCATTTGCTATGCTGTTGGCACCAATAAAAAGTCAATGAATAAATGCATTTCTTTTTATTGTTGTTGATGTTGTTGTCATGGTTACAACTATCATCTGATGTTTCAACGAGGGACTGTAAACAACCCCTTGGGAAATGATAGAAAAACAAATGGATCATTGATAGGATGCCCAAACTGAATTCTGTTCATTTTGTTGTTGTTGTTCGTTCTTTTGAAAGTCCCCAGTATGAAGCAAGCAACAATAGAGGGGGGGATATTTCAGGGCCAGTTATATGGACAAAACACATTTTATCCCTCTGCTGTGTGTAAGACCTACTCATCTTCCTCCCTTCCTTAAGCTAGAACAGGGAGAAAGGAAATCATCCACTCCCTATCTGCTCTGTTAAATGTTACAAGAACTTTTCTTGTTGCCATTTGACTAGGGATGTGCATGAATATCTGAAAACTTGAATATTATATTTGAATCTGTCAAATTCCAACATTCAAACTCAAATCGGATTTTTGAAAATCCGAATTTGACATTCAAACTCAAATACGGATTTTTGGAAATCCGATACGGATTTTTGAATGCTTCAAATGTGTAGATTCGTATCTCTCGTATACGAATTTGCCTGAAAAATATCCATATCTTGCGCTTAAAATACGGGATTAAAATGGGATGTGTATGGGATAATATGGGATGCATACAGATTTTTCCGGCTTGCGCACAGATGTGTGTAACATTCGTATCTTTAAAAAACAATCTAACATTCAAGCATACAGAATCGAAAGTTATGGATTGAAATTGGATTTTAAGACATTCAAAGCTTAAATATCCTAATCGAATTGGATTTTATGACGTTTGAATCTACTCGGATTCGAATGCCAGAAATATCCATGCACTTCCCTACATTCGACACAAGAGGAATAGGGATGGGCAAACAAGATTTATCACCTTCACAATTCAAACCAATTGTGAAGCTTCCAAACATTCACGTTCAAATTGAATATTGACTATATTCTTGGGATGCGCACAAATATTCATAACATTTGACATTTGTACAAATTTGTACATTTGTATTGAAATTTAATGTTGGCACATTAAAAGATTGATATTCGAATTTTAATTGAATACATCAGAACATTCGTAGGGAACTTTGTTACATTTGTGAACCTGGGAGGTGGGAACGCAGCTGTCCCAGTCATATCTGCAACGGATCCAGAGTAGATTAAAAGTGGGTTCAGAGTGGATTCAGGGCAAATTTGACACATTCAGCGTGGATGTATAGGGGATTTGTATGGGATTCATAGGGATATGCAGGGAGTTCATATGTGATTCATATGGAACATTCATATCAAGCATTAATTATCAATTCAATTCTTACCACATTGAAGAGAATCTGTTTGAATGAATACTATTTTATTTTATTTTTTGCATTCAATTTATTTATTATTTATATTTCTATCCCGCTCTATACCCGAAGGTCTCGGATAACAGCCTTTAAAACTACAAAGTAATCTGTTTCAAGGTTGTTACCTGCCCAGAAACCCTCGGGTATGGGGCGGGATAGAAATGTAAATAATAAATAAATATACATAAAAACATTTAAAAGATTCTGTATATTAAAATGCTAAAATAATAGGTGAATTTGTAGATTCTTAGTGGATTTTGAGCAGATTCTGAATGGATTCTTAGGCTGCTTCCGCACTTGGCCTTATTCTGGGATATATCTCAGGATAGGGGTCTCTTGTCCACATGATAATACAGGCTATGGCAAGTCTCACTAGGACCTGCTGTAGTCTGCAATAACATGCAGATAAGAGACCCTGATCCTGAGATATATTCCAGAATAAGGCCAAGTGCGGAAACGGCCTGAGTGGATTTGGAGATGTGCCTAGTGGTGGCAGGGATTGATGAACATGTGAAGAACATCCAAAGGGAATTTGTAGCCTAGCTCATTTGAAGTGGCTCCATTCACATGAACGTGAATTTCTGGCCCATTTGCTTGAATGAGAAGCAAACTGGGGGGGAGGGGGATTTGTGCATCCCTAGTGCGGGAAGCTTGTTCCCAGCCTCCACAGCGTTGAATGTCATTTTATATCCAATCCTGGAGGAGGAGGATTCATTTCTGCACCCTAATTTGTACAAGGACATTCAATTCAATGGGTGGGAACAAGCCATGCTTGCTGATGGTGGAAATGAAAACTCTCTGTGTCAAAGTAGGGGCCCCATGGGCCCTATGTATTAAAAAGCAGAGGGACCATGATCTATTCCCTGTCTTTGTAACAATCACACAACCCCCTTTACTATACCAATTGCCATCAGAGTTGTCTTTTGTTCAGGGTCATGCATGGAAGTGTCTCTAGAAATGGTGCCTCTGGACTCCAAAATGGAGATGCAGAGGGCGCTTTTTTCCATTGCAGATCAGGGCTCCTCTTGCCCCCTCCATTCACCCAAAATGAATCGACATCTGATTGCAAATGAAGACACAACCTATTTTGGTGCAGTGGATTGAGGACATACCTCCTAGAGATCAACCCCCCAATCATTGCACTGTTGCACAATTGCTGTTCCTCCCCTCCCAATGAGTGCTGGAAATCAGGTGCATCAATTTGCACTAAAGGTGGAAGGTAAATCTTAAAAGACTATGGTTTGGATGGCCTCTGTGTATTTCCAAAGTTGACATTCCAAGATGGGTCTAATTTTTAACCAGATTTTGATGTTTGTCCCCAGTTTGGCAGCATTGCTGGTCGCTGGATTTGTGGACATAAATATTCCTCTAACACAAATTTCTAAGGAAGAAATGAATAAATGATCATCATCATCATCATCATCATCTCATTTTAAATTGTCAGACTTTTCATCAGATTTCTATATCTCTGGTCCTAGAGTTCTCTTTTTTCACCCAGAGGGCCATGAGTCTATGGAATTTGCTGCCTAAAGAGGTGGTAACAGCAACCAGCCTAAATAGCTTTAAGGAAGGGTTAGACAGATTTATGGATGACACATGTATCAATGGCTGCTAGAATGGATGCCTTGATACATCCTCAAGGCCAGAACGACAGGCAGGATGCCTCTAAAGGCCATTTGCAAGGGTTCAAGAGCAGGTGAAGTTTTGCCTTTGTCTTCTGCTTGAGATTCCCATAAGCAACTGGTGAGCTACTATGTAGGACAGGATGCTGGACTAGATGGGCTGTGGCCTGATTCAGCAGGACTCCACTTGTATTCTTATACCTGGCATTTTAAAGGGAATTTACAACAGGTCTGAAAAAAGGAAGCTTTCTCAACTGTCTCTTGCAACCTGATGCAGCCTTTCCTATGCATCATGTTTATTTGTATTTATTTATTTTTATTTCTATTCCACCCTATACCCAAAGGTCTCAGGGCAGGTAACAAACTGTGAGCCAGTTTGGTCTAGTGGTTAGGTAGCCAGACTCTTATCTGGAAATACCAGGTTCAATTCTGCCCTCCCCCACAAAGGCATCTGGGTGACCTTGGGCTAGCCATAGCTCTATTCTGACCTCCCACAGCCCCACCTATCTCACAGGGTGTTCTGTTGTGGGGAGAACAATAGAAAGCTTTGTCAGCCATGTTGAATCCCCTTAAATGGATGAGAAAAGTGAGGTAGAAGAGCCATCTCTTCTTCTTCTTCTTCTTCTTCTTCTTCTTCTTCTTCTTCTTCTTCTTCTTCTTCTTCTTCTTCTTTAAAACAGCAAATTAAAACCAATTTTAAAACCAATAATATACATAAAAACATTTAAAAGTTTCAGCATATTAAAATACTAAAATAATAGTATAATAGTATCTGCCTGGGGGGGGAGTATGTTGATGTTGTTAATGTGAAAGAAAAGCATCTTCTTTCTCTAGAAAGGCTAAATGGCCTCTGCTTTCAGGGAATTACGTGAGGCTTTGGATATTTGCCTTTCTAAGCCTGTGCATGTGGGGCTGTGGATAGATCATATGACAAACATTTCACTGTTAAGCCAGGAAGTTACCAAGGAGCAAATGTAAGCAGTTTGCAAATTATTGTATCTACATAAAGCCTCCTTTATTGAGCACACTGAATGGGGCAACAGTGGCACTAATTCTTTAAAAATGATGAATAAAAGAGGACAGCAAAGCAACCATTAAATCCATCCACCAAAGTATTATGAGCCATTTGAGTGCTGCGTTTTATATTGTGGTGTACAAAAGCATGTCTCTGAGGGAGCAAATAATTAACTCAGCAAGAGCTGAAATGACAATTCCACCCCAAACACCACATTTATTTCCTTCAAGAAAACAAACATTAGCACTTCTAATCTTTTAATACATTCTTCTTCTTCTTCTTCTTCTTCTTCTCCTTCTCCTTCTTCTTCTCCTTCTTCTTCTTCTTCTTCTTCTTCTTCTCCTCCTCCTCCTCCTCCTCCTCCTTCTCCTTCTTCTCCTTCTTCTTCTTCTTCTTCTTCTTCTTCTCCTTCTCCTCTTCCTTCTCTTCCTCTTCCTCCTTCTCCTTCTCCTTCTCCTTCTTCTCCCCTCCCTCCCCTTCAAGTAAAGACCACATTCTTCTTAGGCTTGGGAACATACTAACTTCTTCAAGGGTTCATGTAACCTTGCTTTCACTAGGGTTGTTCACAAATGCAATTTTCAGGATTCAATTCAAATCAAATATCTGAAGATTCGAATCAATCCAAATGTTTAAAATTCAAATATATTCACGTTCGATTCAAACTTAATACATTTGAATCTATTCATATGATTTTTTTATTTGTATTTGAAGATATGAACGTCGACAACATTTAAATGAGTCCATACATATTTCTGTCCATACACATTTGTACACATCCCATTTTTATCCTGTGTGCATCCCATTTTGTTCTGTACATATCTGTACAAATGCGTACAGATGCAAATAAGATACATACGGATATGTATATAATATGTATGTATCCGTACACATACAAATGTCTGAAAGATTCAAAAATTTGTTCGTATGTTAAATTCAAACTTAGAGACATTTGATTCGATTTCGAATGTCCGAATCTAATAGAATTCGGTCCAATTTTGAATGTTTTGAATATTCTTGCATATCCCTAGCTTTAACCTCCCACATGCTTGGATGCTACAGCCTGCATCTATCTGTTCAAAATAAGATCAGTTTCAAATGATGCCAAAAGAAGGATTACAAGGAACACTGTTCATGGTCTGTTTTTGCTGCTTTGCATTTCATTATGTTTGTGTCATGTTTTTCTAAAGCTTTACAGTTTTGTACATGTATCTGAAATTAAAAGAAATTAGTGTTTTTTGAGTACAGATTTATTCTTCCTTTCTTTTTTCTTTTATTTTTGCTTGAGGTTAAGACATTTTAAATTCCATGAATGAGCAATGGCCAAGGGAGGCCTGGTGTTTCATTGCTCACCACTGATGTTTATTGCATGCATGACCATTTACTCATTGATCTGTCATGTCAAGTCAAGTGTGATTTGTAGTGTACAATGAAAATCAAAGGTGAGAAATGAATTGCTGTTTGGTCCTCCTGCTATGTCACTCTGTACCAGCTATTATTCGATGTTGCCCATAGTCATTTTAGCTCTGAAAAACTCCATCAGTAATTGTGGTTGTAAGATCAATCCAGATAAGGTTGAAGGTTAATCATTTGGTTAGGGATGGGCCAGAGCAAATAATAATAGTAATAATGGGAATATTGAATTTCTTGTAATTTGGTCCTACTTTTAGGTCCATCTCTAGAGAGTACATGAACCCAAATATGTGAAAATTATCTGATTTTCTCCTCAAACTATGGTCAGATACATCTGTCAAATACATGCACCCATCTCTAGGCTTGGAATACCTTCTACTGACCTCATTCCACATGTACTGGTTTAAACATATGCACATTTCAAAGGTAATTAAGGGTGATAACCCTTTTCTCTGAGCCTTTTTCCTCTTACCCGATCGGGATGGCCTCACCTTCTCTGGGATGCTCCAAATACATGCCAAGGTGCTGCCTCCACCTCAGAGCAGCCCAGAGCACACAAGGAAATCCTGATCCTCTGTAGCTGTAGAGCAGTACAGCGTTATGGCTGCACAGTCATGTGCCATATTGCAATCACCATAGCAATGTCCTGGTGTGCACCTGTTGCATTCACACACTTTTCAGACCATTTTAGCAATTGGCTGAAGATCTAATAGTATGCTGCACTAGGCAGCTACTTTTGTGTCACCTATCCACTCTATACTTCATGGCCTCTCTGTTCTGCACCACTGGCAGAAGTAAGAGGCCCAGAAGAGGACCACATGGAACACTATACCAGATCATTTGGGAGTGTGAAAAGGCTCTAAAATAGAAAAAGAAAGTCTACTCTTTGTACCCCCTTATCATTGAAGTAAAGCAGATTACCACAAGGGAAAGGGTCTTCTTACTGTTGGCACCAGCCTATAGAAGAACGCCCCCTCTCCTGAGATGTCTTCTTGGCCCATTAAAATGCCTTTAAGTACCCTTTCTATTTTCCCAGGCATTTAAAATTTAGCTCAGTTTGGTTTTAAATATCTATCTATCTATCTATCTATCTATCTATCTATCTATCTATCTATCTATCTATCTATCTATCTATCTATCTATCTATCTATCTATCTATCTATCTATCTATCTATCTATCTATCTATCTATCCTTTTTACTTAGAAGATTTTGATTATACTGCTGTTTATATATTAAATGTAATTTTTACATGTTTCTGTCTGTAAGCTACACAGAGAATTTTAGCAATATGATGGCTCTAGAAATTCAGTAAGTAAATAAAGTAAAACAAATGAATAATGAAGACAAGTGGAAGCATGGATGAAAAGACTGTAAAGGCTGAAAAACCTTAAACCAAGAAAGCAGGATTTAAGTGTACAGCCTAAAATGACATCTGAGTGACTACGCTCCAAGTTATGATATAGCTTCCTGGAAATCAACAGGCAATAGAATTCAATCATTTTGTCTTTGCCAAAATAATTACCACCATATGCAGGATTATTCAAGCACTGATGTAATGAGAATCCAACAGAGATTAGGCCTGAATCAGATTGTGATATTGATCTTTTGTAATTGTATGTTGCCCGGAGTAAAATTATTAATGTATTGAAAAATTTCACATGAAGAAAAAAAAGAAAATAGGAAGAATTATTCATGTCTACCGTCAAATTAATAATAATGTATTTAAACTGAAAATTGATTTTGAGTTGCTTGAAATTTTGGACACCCTCAGCTAGTCAGAATGAACAATTCTAAGTTATAAAGATCGGTATAATTTAGTTCTTAAATTTCATGTTTGTTTTCAGATAACATAAGGACCTGATAATCTTTTTTCTATTAGTCAGTGACAGTGTTAATTTATTTCAAATCTTTTTCTCCTTCTCCCCATATGTGTTCCACAAACTAAATACGGTTAACTCCCATCTTTCCTATTCTCATGTATTGCATGGTTGTATCTGCTCTTAGGGTATTTTCTTTAATATTCATTCATTCATTCATTCATTCATTCATTCATTCATTCATTCATTCATTTGCATTTTTATCCCACCCTATACCTGGAGGTCTCTGAGTTGGTAACAACATCTTAAACAAACATTATTAAAACAACAACAGTGTGTATTAAAACAATAGCTTCTGCAAGTGGGAAGGGAAAGTGTATCCCCATAGAACTGAACTTCAATATTTATTTTAAAAAGAGAGAGGAGAATAAAAGTTGGGGCGAAGCTGGATAAGGAGAGTCTAGGTTACTCTCCTCAAAGATGGTTGCCGTTGGGTACTGGCAAACATAGCTGACTGGTGGCTGAATATGGGCACCTCCAAAGGCACATCCATGTGGTTTTTATGGCAGAGCTACAGATGTGAGTTTGGCATTGCCTACCTCTGGGGGGAGGCTAGGAACTGAACACATGACTCTCTGCTTTTCAGGCAGTTTGCTCTACCACTGAGCTATAGTTACTCCCAGTTCTTCAAGGATATGGTGCACAAATTGGTTGAAAAGGTTCATCTTTGAAGTGTATCCCCTATATTGATGTCCACTCCAGATTTATTATTTTGAAAACCTTTAGCTCCAAGATCACAAAAACAAAACAAAACAAAACAAAAAAACACTATTCTTAGATTTGTGTTTTTTGTATCTGTGGCTAGTTTTTCTTTCCTTTCCTTCCTTTCCCTTTCCCCCTCCCTTTTTGTGATATTTTCTTAATAGTCTTATTGTTGCTTATGCTGGCCTGTTTTGTTTTCTTTTATTACTATAGGTTGTGTTTAAAATATTTGTCTTGAAATCAGGGTTAAACCATTTTAAATGGATGCATCTGGGTGATTTAAATATCAAGGAGTTCAATGAGTTTGTATAGATCTAAGAGAGAAAGAGGAGAGAGAAGAAGGAGAAGGAGAACTGCAACAGTGACAAAATCTGTTTTTTGTCTCCCCAGGTGACTTGTACATTGGAGGGGTGGCGAAAGAGACCTACAAATCTTTGCCTAAATTGGTCCATGCTAAAGAAGGATTTCAAGGTTGTCTGGCCTCAGTGGATCTGAATGGGCGCCTCCCGGATTTAATCTCCGACGCTCTGTTTTGCAATGGACAGATCGAACGTGGCTGTGAAGGTAGAGAATTCAGACTGTTATAATGCTATCACGATCTCTTTATTGTAACCCAAATATTCATACACAGAAGTGGGTGGGCTAAAGGCATTCTCCTGCTGTGTTCCCTTTATTTCCACTCACAGGCTGACAGATTTCTATCTTACTCGCTGTCCTCAATTTCTGCTGGGCTACAATTTTCAGTAGAACCTGGTTTACATTATTAATGGAGATGGATGCTATTAAGGGAGGGATACATGCTGATGGCACAAAGGAGAAATCGAACCTGAAAACATTAACTTATCTCCCTGCATATAATTGGCAGAGCCTGTTCTTTGCCACCAACAAGATGATTTGCATGTCTTCGTTTGTTTGTGCTGTGTTTTAATTAATTGTTGGGATAATTATCTCCTGTACAGCACTTTATATCATCATGGTGCTTAGATGGCAGTGTATAAATTAGCTAATTTAATTTTGATGCACATTTTAGCACAGGTTGTCTGTACATGAGATATTAAAGTAGCTAGCATTATCTCAAGCTAAGTTCAACTTTCTTTTCTTTCTTTCTAGTCCTTATACTAGGGATGTGCACAAAATTTTTGTGTCCGATTCATATAGAATTGAATGCAAGAAAATTCATATTCATTTGAATAGATTCCCTTCTAATGTGGTAGGATTCATATTCAATACAAATGTTCAATCCCATATGAATGCCATATAAATAGCATATGAAGCCATAAGAATAGCATACAAATCCCATACGAATGTCATATGAATGTCATATGAAGCTTCATAGGAATGTATTGAAACATTCAATTTGAACTTGAATGTCAACCTTTGAATGTGCCAACATTTGATTCAAATTTGACTGTCCAAATTCAGCCGAATTCAGATGAATCTTGAATATTACAAATATCCGTGCACATCCCTACCTTGTACCTATTGGTTGTTATCAATTTCTGTTATTGATTTAGCTTTGGCACCATATCTCAGCCCCATAAACTTGCAATAATCCAAATGGAAATTTAGTTCATCAACCCTATAAGGTTTCCTAATAGAACGTCCCTGTTCTGATACCTCTTTTAAGTACAAGGTACCAAGTACTACTGTTAGACTTTTATGTAACTTTGATAGGCTGTGCATGATCTGATGATTCTGGAACCATATAGTCTTTTGTATTAAATAGTAGACATTAGTCCAAGAGTGTTTCTGTACAAGAGGTGGATTAGACTGCTCCAACTAGCCTGTTCCTACTGGGACAGTCCTTGCACCTCTCTGAAGCTTGTGTGAGCTTTGGAGCCTCCCATAGGGTCACTCCCCCAGGGACCTATTTCTGTGCCACAATTTTGTGTGCCCCTGCTTAACCAAAAAAACCACAAAAGTGTGTACCCTTCCACATGCTTTCTAGGCCAATTTACACATGAGTAGGATGGTGATCGATCTCTTCAAAAAGGTCTGATGATCTCCCTGTCCAGGAGGCTATTTTGGTATACACTCTGCATGATTCAGACAGTCCATGCTAGTAGAGGGTGTGGTCTCTCAGCCCTTGCCAGATTTCTAAAGGCTAAACGCTGCCATGTTGAATATTGGAAGGCTGGCATTGTCTACAATAAGATCCCATAAGCCCGCAGTTGACACTTTTGAATGCTTCTTCAGACTCAGAGAAAGCCTATTGGATGAAGACAGAGGGTATTTTTCCACTGTCACTAGAAGTACCCATTAAGTACCCATTAATGTGTACTTAATGCCATTAATGGGTACTTAATCGGTACTTCTAGTGACAGTGGAAAAACACCCAGAGATGGTATCCCCAGGTAAGATATATTGAAGTGCCTAGATTGTGGCTGCCACTCAGAGAGTACATGGCTGTTCCAAATTATTTGAAATAGTGTTTGACACTCTTCTAATGGCATTGAGTCACAACTGACTTATGCAGTTGGCAGAAGTAACGCGTGTACACATATGCTTGTGCTGGGCATGAATTTGCAAAACTGCATTCATTTGCAGTTCAGAGATATGAATGGAAATATCTCCTCGCCCCAAGACACATGCCTGCGGTCGAAGCAGAACAAAATGCATGACAATGTTCACAAGTACAAAATATTCTCATTTTTGTTGTTGTGGCTGCTGTTGTCTTCATCTCTAATCCAAATGCAGCCAGAAAAAGAAATGTCCTATTGATTTCAAATGGGATACAGGAAAAACAGAGGAAATTCTGCTCAAAGTCAAATCAAGCTAGAGTTGGATTTAGGCAGGGTTTTTCCTACTCTTGGGCATTTTCTTTTCGCATCATGTCAACATCAGAGGAAATCTTCACCCTTTCTGCATATACCTTAGATCTAGATTAAGGAGCTTCTTAATTTGGATCTTGGGCCTGGGTATCTGCACGTTAATGAAGAGAAGGAGTAGGACTAGGAGTTGGCTTTTCTACCCCATTTTTGGGTGACTTGCCCAAGGTCACCCAGTTTGCTTCATGGAGGAGTGCCAAATCAGACTCACTGAGTATGACATATGAGCCCAACACCCTAAACACAAGACCAAGCCAGCTCCATGATGAAGATCATAGAGACCCCACCTCCCAGTGGTCTGGCTCTGTCTGCACTAGAAGGAGCCCGATCCAGGTTAAGAGGACCTTAATCTGGATCTCTGGTAGACCTCTTAAATCACATCTAACAGAAGACTAGGGGCTTTGTGCTAGAACACAGGACAGTGTGCAGGCATGCCATAGCATGCCACTGAAAAGCATATCCTCAAACCCTTAGGGTAGGGACTTTTATTCCTGTCCATTGGAGGCATGGTGGGGGCTGCAAAGCTTGTGGGGAGGGGATGAGCCAGATTAGCACCATTAGTGCAGACAGCATTGGTCTGGCCCACACATCCTTTCAATCCAAATCAGTGGGCCCTGTTGTTCCAGACACGCTGATCTGGATTCATAGAAAGTAGGTGCAGAAAGGGCCCTAGTTTCAGAGTTAAGTAAGCTTCCTCTTGCCCCTTGCTCCCAAACATTTCCTAAAAGCTTGATGGACTGAATATGTTTATTAACTTCCTTTTTTAAAAAAGTAATGAACCAAAATAAACGAACCCAAAGCAACAATGTAAAATATTAATAAAAGAATATTAAACACCATCAAAAAGATCATTAAAATGGCATTAACACAATCACTGTCCTACAGTATATGAAAACATGCATGTGTCCTCCACCTGGCACCAAGTCCACATTAAGGCAGGATCTGCATGAGAAGGAGAGAAGCACTGCAACCATAGAGCTTGGCCATTTTTGCATTAATGAATAGGAGCACTGTTCTCAATGAACCCTTCTGCATTTACTTTTAATCTGGATTATGATCCCCCACAGTCCTTTTCAGGGCCTCATTGGTCCACCTATTAGTGTGGATGTGAGGCCCTGCCTACTGCTGGTATGCTCCATCTGCATTAGATGGTGCATGATCTAGAGCAAGGGGTCCTTGATCTGGATTACCAGTAGACTTTGACGTCGCGGTCTACCAGTTGAGCAGCACAACCTAGGCTCTTTTTGCACATGCAGTGAAGACCCCATTAGGAACCTAAGGTTCACTCCTGCACCCTTGCTCACCCTCCTTAATTTATTTGAGAGTTGTCCTTTTCTGCATGAACTTTTAAATCCTTGTGACTTGAGTTCTCACTTTAATTAGATGATTAACATTGAATAACAAAAGTGCAAATAAATGCATTAATGTATAACATCCAAACACCTCAAGGCAATTTCACTTCAGTTTGTAAGGTATAAATATAAATCGTAGGTTCTAGTACTGGTAGGAGAGGGAGCAGTTGATGTATAATGTCAGCAATTAAATCTTAGCATAGAAGCAGTCAGTTCATTATCTGGGGTTCAAATCTAGGGGGTGCAGCCAAAGGAGATGCAAAGCTGGGGGTGGGCAGATCTGGTCTTTATCGACACTTCGATGAACATACATTCCATCCATGGGCAAAGGAGGGTCTACAAATGTAGGAAACTTTCAACTTGCCTGTGAATCATCAGCTTCGTACAAATTTGTACAAATTCCCATTGTGATTATTTTTCGCCCATCCCTAGATCAGATGTCATTTTACATTTTTGTTATTATTATTATTATTATTAAAGTTTATTTATCAAGTGCTATGGATGTACATAGCTGCTAACATTTAAAAAGACACTAGCGTGAAAAATACAAATAAGCAAAATTAAAATTACCAAAATAAACTTAAAATAATACATGATATCATGATAGCTGCATTAGGAATTAAAACAAGCCAAAAAAGGAACTTAAGTTACAAGGGCCGAAAGGCATAGAAAAGCTTGTAAGGAGGTGAGGGAATGGAGGTGAATGGGAAGACGATTCTACAAGTAAGGAGCAATGAGAGAAAAGGAGCAGAGACCAGACAGAGGAGACCAGAGTAAAAAAAGATTGGGAAGATGTAGCATAGAGGAAGGAGTGTGGATGGTGATTAGGGAAGAGAGGTAGGAGGGATCCAGAGAATGAAGGGCTTTGAAATCCATCTCCTCACATGATGGACTGCACAATGCACCTGATGCAGTAAGGGCAAACAAGTTTCCCTCTGCTGTCAAATGGTGCCAAAGAAAGCCTTTAAACTAGGGATGTACACAGAATTAGTATTCATTCAAATAGATCCTCTTCAAATGTAGTAGGATTTGAATTCAATATGAATGTTCAGTATGAATTTGATTCAAATCCACATATGAATCCCATATGAATCCATAACAAATCTTTGTATGAATTTATTGAAACATTTGATTCAAATTCAAATGTAAACCTTCTAATGCAGTGTTTCCCAAACTTTTGACATATGTGTACCCCTTCTATAATTTTCGTAACGCTGAGTACCCCTCATAAAAAAAACATTAGGGATAAAAATTTATTTTATAAAAATAATCCAAATCAGTGGAACTTACTAAAGCACGATAACAGGCGCCCGGAACTAACTATTAAAGAAGTAAGTTGTCTTTGTAACGAAGTGCAGTATATTCACGCCGTGTCACACCTCACAAGACCGTTAGATAGCACTGCAATTCTCTGGCATTTAAACAGCTCCACAGCTCAACATCAACTGTTAATGTTCCCACAGTTTAAAAATGGCCGAACCCGAGCTGCGCGAAGGATGCGCAGAAGTTCCCGCCATAATGAGTTGCAATACGATGTACGATGGACCCAGTTTCCGTGTAAAAACTTGCACTCCTGGCACACCCAATTGGGGTGAGGGTGGGGGACGTCTGATATCAGGACGTCCCACCTGGAAAAGAGCAGGGAGGACTGCTGTTCACATTGCTAGAGAAGCTGGACATGAATGAGCCTGTTTCAACACTTTACATGTGAATGGTCCCAGCTGTTTCTGTTCTTCACCAGCCAGGAATGGTCTCTGGAGTCCATTCCTACAAGATTAGTGTAAAGCTATCCTGTCTCTGACTGTGGGGCAATATCCTCAATTCCACCCATACTACTGGGTGTTCTAGTGAAGAGGAAGATAAGGAAGAATAACGGGCTAGTGACTGAATGGGACAAATGACTGATCAAGATTAAGCCACAAATTCAATCTTCTAGTGTATGCATCTATCCAATAGAAAGAAATGCTTTTAATTTTCCTTCATTACATGTCATCAGCTCAATTAGCCATTATATTTGTAGTAAATGCTGGCAAATGACTGCATTCTCATTTTGGCTTGCCTGGAGATTGATGTCTTCTAGCATTAATTTATTTGCATTACATGAAATTTCTTTTCCTCTCTGAGAGCGGCATGCACTTTCTTTTTCTTTCTTTCTTTTATCTGAAGAGTCTTTCTGTGCTTGCTGTCATTTTGATATTTGCTTACTAACGTTTAATATATTTTGCTTTTTTTTAATTTTTGCTGGCAAAGTTGCATTGATGAAAGCTGATTTGCAAGGTAGATAGTCCTTGTGTATATCAAACAAGACTGAAATCCATAGCCCACATTGGGGATGATTGACCACATCAGCCACAGTGTGTGTCAGGCTGTATCATGTTTTCCCACAGTTCACCTTAAATAAACAAATAAATAAAAGTTGCAGGAACTGCATTCTGCTCAAAGGCTTTCAGTCTTGTACCTGTTTTGTATAGTGATTGCTTTAGTGTTTTGATCATGCTTTTTTTTCCCGTTCAGTTTTATTATTATTATTAAAGAAATTGCCCTCTCTAGTGGTTTGGTTTATGATCTCCTCTAGACATAGAATAGTTTTGTTTCTTATGTGTATGACAAATCACTTTGAGCATGCTAGTGCATTAGTTGGCAGATTTCTCTCTCATATATGTCTTTTTTTTAAGAAAAAAAGAACCTGCATGGATAAATTTGAAGCATGCAAACAAGATACTTGCCAACATTCCTGCTGAGAAAACAATACACAGTCTATCAATATGTATACATGCATTAAAAAAAGAATAAGCCAACACAAATATAGTTTGATAATCTTCATCCATTGTTTTGCATCACATCCACTGCTTGGACTGCAATACTTTCCCATCAGCTTGCTTTTTTATTTTTATTTTTATTTTGTTTTTGTTGTTTTTTTAATATATTTTTTACACATTAGCGGGCAGAACTCATAATCACAGAATAAGATAATCAAAGAGATTGGAAGAGACTTAGGAGAGTTTGCACCTAGCACCTAATTTTGGTTGTGTTCACTCTTTACTTTTGTTACATCCGTAGACAGATCCGTCCCTCCATTTCCTGCTGCATTATGAACCAAAGCCACAAATGCCTCTTCTTTCTAAAAGCAAACAAGCAAACAAAAGTTATATGGCAAATCCTGTTACCGGTGCTGTTGTGTGGTTTGCTCTTCAACTCTGAGATGTTGGCAACTACTCTCTTTCTCTCTGTGGTCCAGGGGCAAATTTGGTTGTTAGGCAACAATTGCCCAAATTACCTTTATATGTGTATGTTCCTTGCCAGGACCCAGCACCACATGCCAGGAGGACTCATGTGCGAACCAAGGTGTCTGCTTGCAGCAGTGGGACGGATTCAGCTGTGATTGTAGCATGACCTCTTTCAGTGGAACGCTGTGCAATGACCGTGAGTACATCAGAGGCAATCCCTCTCTCTTTTCAACATCTTAAAAGCTCTGAAGCAGCAGTGTTGGAATCAAGTGTCTGAAATGGTGCATCGTTTTCATGCGGTAATGTCAGCCAGACTGGCAAATGCTGCAGAGTGTATGGCATTTTATGGTGTTCATGGGTTCTACATGAAGGAAGTACAGCTGAAATTATCCACCAGAATGGGTGGATGCTTTGGAATGGTGCCAGTTGAATTTTTACCTAAAACTCATTTCAATAACACCATTGTATAAAATCTGCTTTATGGTACATTCTCTCTTTCTCCTTCTTCCTCTTTCTCCCTCTTTAAAGATATTCCTTTTATTCCCCCCCCCCGCCGTTGCTGGGGGGGGGGGAGAGATAAATCCTTCCTTTTATCATTTTCTTAAGCTCTATTTTAATTTTGTAACATTATATCACAGGGGTTGTAATTACTGTGAAACAGTGACAACCCTCATTACCTCCCTGTGTCAAAACGCTTTCAATGACATGAAATGCCCTGTCAAATATCAGTGACACAAAGGTTTTTATTTTACTTAAATGCTACCTGAATAAATTCTGGTATCACGAATTATGCAGCCTTGATGGATTAGGGATTGCTTTTGAGCTATTAGAAAGAAATATTAGACGTGAGTCAATTGCAGGACTAGAAAGAGGCTGTAGTTCTCTACCACTTACGTAACACATAAGATAATTTCCTTTTATTGCCCATCATGAGAGAAGCTCTCCTCGGAGTATTTATTGGGGGCTAAAATATATTTTAGATAACACAGGCTTAGCAGTAGCCATGCTGTACTTAGGAAAAGAGAAAGCTCTTCCCATAACCCGAGACTGCATCCAGACATTGATTACTTATTCCACTATATGTGGATATTCTGGAATAAAACATGGATATTCTGGAATATCCAAATATACTGGAATAAGCAAGCAACATCTGAATGCAGCCCAAGCATATAGGTGGTTATTAGACTGGAATCTGTTTAGCTTACATCTAGAGGAGTGCACGAATGCAATTTTCAGCATTAGATTCAAAACAAATCAAATGTTTGAATATTTTGTGAAATTTTGAATGTCTGGACATTCAATTCATTATGAATGCGTTCATATGCCTTTTTTTGAATATTCGATAAGTACAGATGTGTATCTGATGACACACATCCCATACGCATCCTGTATACATCCCGTTTTCATCCCGTACATATCTGTATGAGTATGGAGTATGTACAGATATGCATGGGGTGTGTATGTATCCGTACCATCATACAACTGTCTGAACTATTTGTTTGAATGTTCAAAACATTCATATTTATATGAATATTAAAGGATGAATGTCTGAACATTCGTATGAATAACTATTATTACGAATATTCGTGAACATCCTAACTTACATCCCATTAAGGCAAGTTCTACATGGGGTCTTTTCTTGACACTAGTAGACAGAGGGTGTTTTTCCACTGTCAGAAAGTACCCATTTTGCACCCATTAAGGACCCATTTGGGTGTGAGCCGGAGGATCCCGTTTCCACCATGGCACCCATTTGGGACCCACTTGTTTCGACTGCCGCTGAGGAAATCCGGATCAAATGGGTACTTTCTGGCCTTTAATCCAGATTTTCTGTAGACCCCATTAATGGGGTCTACAATGGGGTCTTCAGGCAGAAAATCTGGATTAAAGGGAGCCTGTTTCCATGCTTGTGTGGCAATGGGGTCTAAAGGCGGCTAGGGAGAGGGGGCACCCATGGGGGGGAGCCCCAAAACCTAAGCTTCGAAATCACTTCGAAGTCTGTGCAAAATAGCTTCGGAGCATCTATGAAGTCTGTGATGATCTTCAGAGTAAAATTCAAAGTGACTCTGAAGTCACTCCGAAGTCACTCCGAAGTTCACTCCAAAGATCAGCACAGTCTTCAATGGAGCTGTTTTGCACAGACTTCGAAGTGACTTCGAAATGACTTCGAAATGACTTCAAAGCCACTTAGGATATTATACCCCCTGTACCCCCAAACACCTGGGGTGACAAGCAGACCCTTCATGGGTAGATCTGGATTTCCAAATGGGTGCTCCAGTGTTTCCACAGCAGGGAGGCTAGCACCCATTGCTATTGGGTGCTAGACCACCCATGGAAACACATTGGGTACTTCCCTTAATCCGGATCTACTAGATCCGGATTAAGGAATGTACCCATTCCTTAGATCCGGATCTTCTTAGATCTGGATTAAAGGAGCACGGTGGAAATACACCCTGAATGGTGTAGCCCCAGTTTCTGTACCCTGGGATCACCAACCTCATTGTAAACAATCATTAGTAGAGATGTGTATGAATATTTGTAGCATTTGTTATTCATATGAATTCATACAAATTCGGACATTCATACACACATTAAATATTATGACCTTCATAAATTAACATTCATATAAATATGAATGTTTCAGAAATTTCGTACAAATAGTTTGGATGTTTGTTAAACTGGGGATATGTATCGGATGCATATTGATATATATGCATTTGTATAGGATTGTAACCAGGATCTACATTCAGGATCCTTATCCAGGATCCATATGCATTCATGGGGGTTTACCACTGTCACTAGAAGTACCCATTAAGTACTTCTAGTGACAGTGGGGAAAAAAACATGTTGGATATTCAGATGAATCGTACAAATACATCTGTATTGAATAGAATCCTACCACATTCAAAGGGGATCTATCTGAACAAATACAATTAAGATTAAGTGGTGAGGCCCTACTGGTTGTCCCACCACCTTCTTTAGTGAGGCTGGTGGGCACCCGGGAGAGGGCCTTTTCAGCCATAGCTCCCAGATTATTGAATAGCCTCCCCCTTGAGGTGCATCATGCCCCTTCCTTACACCTCTTTGCCCTGGCCTTTGACTGAGATGATTATATTCTACCCCCCTTCCTAGTCCCAGGCACAACAAATACAATATGGAGTGTACTGTTTTAAATTTGCTGAATTTTTGGGTGTTTTTCCATTGTCACTAGAAGAACCCATTAAGTACCCATTAATGTGTACAAAAATGCCATTTTGTACCCATTAATGTGTACAAAAATGCCATTTCATACCCATTAATGGGTACTTTTAGTGACAGTGGAAAAACACCCTGAGATGCCTAGCAGTGCTTTTGTTAAAGTCCTGCCAGTTGCCCCTATGAAGATTTTCCCACAGTTACAAATCATATTGCAACTGGAACATATCTGGTTAATTACAATGGTAACCATCTCTGGAAGATTAGAACACGGGTATTGGGGTAATATTACCAGGATCTTCAAGAGCTACCTAAAAATCCTGCTTCCTTGCACTGAGCCTGATTTACATACCCTACATGCCTGGTTATTTGGATGGTTTTAAAGATGCGCCATGCTCTCTTTCCGATTCATTGGGGAGGGGGGCAAAATGTACAAGATCTTTGGCCTCAGATGACACCAAGGTTGCATTTTTGTTTTGTTGGTGGCAATAAGACATTTGTAGATGCAAGATGGCAATCTTTAGGAGATGAAATGTAATAGAAGGTGCTGTATTGTTTAGTACAGAGACGACTGGGTAGGGGAAAAAGTATACCTGAGAATTAGGATTATATAGGAAACTTGGCAAAAAAAAGAACACTTAATGATTACTCTTACAGATGGATGGCTGTTCTGACTCCTCCAAGAAGGGAGGAAAAGACTTTTGGAACACTCTAAATATCAGTAACAGCAGGTTTGGGTGTTTGAGATGTTCTTCCAAAGCTGGCAGCTTTTTCTTTTTCTTTTTGGTAAACGTGGGGTTGAAAATGATGCTGACCCAGAATTACAGCTTCAGCATCAAAAGTTCTCTTCACAAGACAGTAAGTTTAAAACAAAAAGAGCAAGAGAAATATTTGGTTTTCTATACTGTTAAGTTTCTGAAGGCAACTCAATCCAAGGAGTGAAAGATCTTATTCGAATCAGCAGCTAGTGTCTTTGGGGCCTGATAAATATCAAGCAGAGATTGCAATGAAGATGTCTCAAGATAGTCTTGCTAATTCCAATGAGAAGCTGGCTGGAAGTTGCATCTTAGTCCACCTCCAAATGCCACCTGGATATTGCGCTAACAGGAGATCTTCCAGAGAAAAGCTCATCTAGAATACTTGTTGTTGGCTAAATAGCATTGGGTTGATACTGTCTCTGCATGATATATTGGCATATACATCTGGGTTTTTGTGTGGCATGTACATGATTGCCACTACAGTGCATGTATGGCTGTCCTTCACATGTGTGGTGGCCATGGCCGGGAGGGGTGGCATCATTTAAGAAGCTAAGTTATAGCTAAGTGATCAGAAACAGATTTTCCCAAAATAGATTTTTGCAGGTTTTTACTCCAATATAGCAAAGCTATGGTGAGGTTGCCAGAGCTACATGTGGCAATCCAACCATAGCACAGACATTATTATGTTGTATATACCTCAGCTCTAACAATGGACTGAAGCTCATAGGATTGGTTAGAGGGCACAAGGCAGAGTCTTCTGATCTCCCCCAATTTTCTTGCAAAGACTCTTCCTCTGTCATGCATAATCTCTGATTTCATATTCTTGAAGGGCATTTAAATGCAGTTTGCATCTAGTCCCCATGGAGCTTTAAATGGAATGATTTGTGATGTTCTGGACAAGTAAGAATAACTTTGCAGTAACTGTGCCAGTTTCTCAAGAGGCAGTAATTATGTAACTAGAATCACAGGCCAGCCAATGAAAAAGCATCCTTTTGCACCAAAACTGTACGGGGAAAAAGAATGACCAAAACCAACTATTACTTTATTTCTCTGCCAGAAACTGTAATAGTGATTAAACTGGACTTTAGGGCATATGCTAAAAATTCGATGATGGATGGATGGATGGATGGATGGATGGATGGATGGATGGATGGATGGATGGATGGATGGATGGATGGATGGATGGATGGAGCACACACGTACTTGTATAGCAAATATTTGAAAACCAAACCAACAAACATGCAGACTAAAAGTTAATCTGATGTTTCTGCATGATGATAAAATAGCAATGCAGAAAAATATTGGCTCTTTTATGTGCCAATATTGTCTACTGCCAAGAGTGTTCTCCAAGTGCATCATAGGTGTTGCAGACAATGATCCTGGTCAAGAATCCCAGGCCTGTTCTTGAAGTTGCAGGTTTCTGACATTTTGCCATACCATTAGAAATGGCACCTGAAATGGACCATGTTCGAGAGCAGAAAGGGGCCTGAGCTGTTCCTGATTTTCTTTGCCTTTCTGTCCGGGGACAGCTGGAACCAGAACCCAACCTGGCCCATGCTGAAAAGACCACTTTAAAGTAGTCTCTTGCTAGACTCCTTCCAGACATGGTTTCCATCTGCAAGAGCAGACCAGGTGCAGAGACCATAAGGCCAACACTTTCCATTCTAATGTGTGTCCTCCTTTGGCAAATTCTAGCATACAGAACCCATGGTACTCAAGAACTGTTGTAGATGTTGTTGTCTAATGGTCTGTAGTCTGATATCTTCATCAGGTTGTGAAAGGTCACTGTGTGATCTTGTGCTGTCATCAGACCATAGCATGGGTTAGAGGTGGGATGGGAACATGTAGCTGTGACTCTTAAGATACTTCTGAACCACTTAATCTGTTCGTGAAGTCAACCTCAGGTTGTTGCCTTGTATATCAGCAGTGCTATTAAGTTATTTTATGAATAATGTTTCCATTATTGTGTTCCTCCTCTGCCTCCTCTTGTATCTAGTTTCTTCATGGTCTGCAAGTTCTTTCTGATTCTGGTTGAGATCTCATGTGCCATTTGCAGCAGTACAGCACTAGTGTCATTGTTAGCTGTTCACAAGGAGAGCAAAGCCATCTCTCTGTCACTGCAATCTGTCTCCAGCTCAGTCCAAACAAAGCCCCCAGTGAGGCTGGATGGTGCCAACTTACTGTTAAGCCTGCAGAGATGGAAGGAGGAACCCCATCCATCTGGTGGAGCTCCAAGTTGGCGCTCTGAAGCTTTGGGATCATCTGTCTGAGCAGAATGTCACTGGCACAGATGAAGTTCCTGGCTGGACATGTTGGCCAGGGGCTGGAAGTTCACCTGGAAATACATGACCCAACATGGGGACAAGTGGAGTAATGCCAACTCTTTTGAGGGAAGGGAATCAGAATAGTTGGTTCTATTTAGAGGAAAGGGTGGGAGGTAGCCACATCTGCTGCAGGGCCTTGGAAAAGTTTCATAAAGTTAACTGTTTTGAGCATTAGCTTCTACTTGCTACTGTAGCTAAACATGGACAGAAAAAGGATTAGTCCAAAAATTGATTTTTTGTCCTCCCGTTTCCGAGTCTGCTACAAATAAATTTCATTTTAATTCATTTTATATTTTCAATGATTTTTTTACATTTAATTATTATTCAGTTACTTAAATTATACAATATACAATATCCTCCCCTCCCGCCCTTCTCCCTGAAGCTGACCAGATCTGGATAGTCCTTTATAGCCCATTTCTTTCCGTATTGGAGATTACATTTATTATGCCTTGTCTTACTGGGTTCCCCATTTTTCAGCAAAGACAGATTAAAATTCTAGCCCATATTCACACTGAAGACAGTGTCCCATATATTTTAATCTCTTTTCTTTTAAAAATCAAATAGCAGATACTTGAAGACCATGATCATGTCTCCCCTCAGTCTTCTCTTATCTACCAAGTTAGATAATGCCTTAAGAAACAGCTTGTCACTTTGCTGATGTGTTCTGTCAGTCTGAAAGTGGACTAAAGCTAGACTAAAACTTAGGTGTGAACGCAGCCTTAGCTTCTTCTTTCTTTGCAGAGAGAAGAATAAAGTTTAGAAAGTAGAAAAAAGCTTTTGTTTTCTTTCTATAAACTCCTCAGAGAGAGAATATCAGAGACCAGAAAATATTTAAAATGATAGTTTATCAGTAGCTGAATGCTCTATTTAGAGGGAAATTAAATGAAGAAAAATTAAATGTTTTAATTTTTTTGCCCAATAATGATATGTCAGGCCATATTCAGATAGATTATGGAAACTGTGGTTTTAATTTCTGTGACAACTGAAGCCCAATTTTTTTTTAACAATTCCAATAAGTTATGGAAGAAGCTTTTAGAAAGCAAATGTAATTCATTTTTCCCCTCATGCAAACTTTCATGATTCTCCCCTGAAGTCTCTCTCTCTTTTTACTTCTTTTTACTTCTTTTTAAAGAATCCTGATACATACAAACTACTACAGATATTTAATTTGTACTACTTAATTCAACTGTGCTCGGATAACAGTCCACTTCAAAGAAAACATGCCCCCCCCTCAAGTAATTTCAATTTCAATAATTTCAGGGGCTAAAGGAAAGATATTTTCAGGGCAAAGTAATCTTTTTTGCCCTGCAGGGGATGTGATCTGTTTCAGCAAACTTGGTGGAAGAGCTGGTCTGTCCTTGTAACATAAATGTGCACCAAGGGATTTGAACATAAGAACTTAATAAATGTCCCACTAGATTGGCTCTGTGGCCCATCTGTTCAGCAGTCTGTTCCCACATGCTGCACTCACACCTAAGCTTTAATCTAGCTTCAGTCCACTTTCAGAGTGAAGGGATACATCAGCAGGGTGACCTGCCATTTTCTTTCCACATTACCTAACCCAAAGTGAAATTTCTGAGTGAGATAATGCTGATGCGCTCTCTCACATTGAAAGTAGACAGAAGCTGGATTAAAATTTAGGTGTGCATGCAGCCACAGTGATCAACCAGATGCAAGGAAAACTCACCAGCAGAACATAAACTTATAGGTTTCTCTGCCTGCAGACTTTTAGCAATTCACCAACAACCATATTACCTCCTACTTCCATCAGGACTAATAGTCATTGGTAACTCTGGCTTCCCTTTTGGAATGAGGGATGTACACAGATATTCAAAAATTCAAAAATCCGATTCAAATCCGTCGAATGTTAACATTCGGATTCAATTCGAATTTGGATTTTCTAGAACATTTTAAACATTCGATCAGATTTTGGATTTTCAAAAATCCGATATAGATTTTTGAATAATTCAAATGAACAGATTTGCATCTATCATATACAAATTGTTGATCTTGATAAGATCTTGAGATTTGATCTTGTTGCAGAGTGATTTACCTGTGCTATCTGTCTCCTGGCTTTCCGCTGCGCCGACAGACTTCGTAGCTCTGCTCCCAGCTTCTATCAGCATCCGGCATTCCAGCGTACTAGGAATGCAGCTCATTAAACACAGCAGACAGTCCGAGTGTTATTTCTAATGAGCTACTATTTATTGCAAGTAAGATTACAATGGCATATAGAAAGCAAGTACAGTCTCTAGCCTGGAGTATCTGCATTCCAATCCATGTTTAGCGCATGGCTATCTCCTCCCAGGCTCACATTCTTGGCAAAAGCATTGAGAGCAAACTACACACTCTCAGAATACATGCGGCACTACTACATCCATTCAAAGAACAAAGACTACAGAAGCCTTATACATATTAGCAACCGGACGTTGTTTGGTGACAACTTCCGGGGAATGTGTGAGCTCTGTCTCCCCCTCCCATTTGGCCTACGTGCTCGAAAACACTTCTTGACCTTGCAGCATATCTGCTTCACAGTCCTTTCCCAGGAGAGACAGACGCTATCAATGTGTTTTGAAAATGCACATCTGAACGTGTTTTTTCTTCACTCTTTCCCACAGCTAACACAAATGTGCAAAAAAACCCACGTATTTGTGCAAATAATGTGGGATGAAAATGAGATGCATACAGGATAAATATGCATTTTTGCAAATTTGTATTTCAGATACGAATGTTATCAACATTCATATATCTGGATACAGATTGAATTTTCAGATTTGTGGATCTGGATAACCCATATCTGAATCAGATTTTCAAAAATCCGGATCTTTGAAATTCAATTTTTTAATATTCAATTTGAAGCCGATTCGAATGTAAAAAATACATTCGTGCACATTCCTACTTGGCATAAGAAAGTAGGTATACAACAAGATAGTTTACAACAAATAAGGTGGGATAATATAAAACAATACCTTATAAACTTTCATGGAAGCTACAAAATTCAAATGGAATAAAGAAAAAGAAACAAAAAGCTGTTTTTTGCATGAATCTCTCATATGGTTTATACCCTTAGCCTGGCAGCTGTTAGTACAGGCAGATGAACAATTAAATAAACCAAAGATAACAAGCATACGGGTGCGATGAGAATCCATGCAAGGGCTTTTTAAATATGGAATTGTTACCATTCTGAGTTGTGTCCCCCTGAGCATGTATATATGTCTCTGTATATATGTATATGTGCCCCTGTATATATTCAGGAAGGTGGTGAAGAGACACCTCTTTGCCCTGGCCTTTGACTGAGGTGATTATAATTTACCCCCACAACACATACGATTATTTTAATACAGAGTATATTGTTGGGAAACCAGTTTGGTCTAGTGGTTCGGGAGCTGGACTCTTATCTGGGAATACCAGGTTTTATTCCACCCTCCCCCATGAAGCAAGCTGGGTGACCTTGGGCTAGTCACAGCTCTCTTCTGGGCTCTCACAGCCCCACCTACCTCACAGGGTGTCTGCTGTGGGGAGAAGAATAGAAAGCTTTGTCAGCTGCTTTGAGTCCCCTTAAATGGGTGAGAAAAGAGGGGTAGAAGAGCCAACTCTTCTTCCTCCATGAAGCCAGCTGGGTGACCTTGGGCTAGTCACAGCTCTCTTCTGGGCTCTCACAGCCCCATCTACCTCACAGGGTGTCTGCTGTGGGGAGAAGAATAGAAAGCTTTGTCAGCTGCTTTGAGTCCCCTTAAATGGGTGAGAAAAGAGGTAGAAAAGCCAATTCTTCTTCTTTAGATATGCTGATTTTTTAAACTGTTTTTATGTATATTATTGTTTTTAACATATATTGTATTAGTTTGTAATTTGTTGTTTTAAAGGGTATTACCAGCCTGAGACCTTCGGGTATATGGAAGGATAGAAGTACGAATGAATGAATGAATGAACATAAGAACATAAGAGAAGCTCTGCTGGATCAGGCCAAAGCCCATCTAGTCCAGCATCCTGTCATACACAGTGGTCCACCAAATGCTCATGAGCAGCTAAAGTAGAGACCAGGATAAACCTCCTGCTCTCGCATCCCAGCAAATGGCCTCAGAAGTGTCCTGCTTTCCCCCCAACCTGAAAGATGTACCTAGACACTCATTCTAGTAGCCATTGATACATCTGTCAGCCATAAATTTGTCTAACCCTTCCTTAAAGTCATCTGGGCTGGTAGCTGTTACCACCTCTTCTGACAGCAAATTCCATAAACTGATGGCCCTCTGGGTGAAGAAATACTTGCTCTTGTCGGATCCGACTCTCCTACCCATTACCTTCATAAAGTGCCACCAGGTTTTAGTGTTGTGTAATAGAGAAAAGAAATTTTCTCTATCCACCCTTTCTATACCATGCATAATTTTATATACTTCAATCAGGTCCCCTCTCAAACGCCGTCTCTCCAGACTGAAGAGGCCTAGACATTGCAGCCTGGTTTCATAAGGGAGGTGTTCCAGCCCCTTAATCATTCTGGCTGCCATTTTCTGCACCTTTTCCAGTTCCACAATATCCGTTTTGAGGTGTGGTGACCAGAATTGTACACAATATTCCAAATGTGACCTCACCATAGATTTATAAAGAGGCAAAATGACGCTGACTTGTTTTCAGTTTTCTTCCTAACTATTCCCATCATTGAATTAGCTTTATTTGTTGCTGCTGAGTGAAATGAATGAATGAATGAATGAATGAATGAATGAATGAATGAATGAATGAATGAATGAATGAATAGGAGATTGGTGAAGAAGCACATCCTTTCCCAGGTCTTTGGTTAATGAGGTACTTCCCTTCTTTGCCAAATCATGCTGCTTCTATTTGTTGTTAATTTTGCATTTAACTTATTTTAAATGAAAGGCCATAGGGTGTAGGTCAAGAAATAAATGTAACAAATAAATAAATCATAGCAATTACTTGGAACTACCAAGTTTAACATCCTGTTTCCAGTTCCTTCGATATCACAATTCCTGCAGAAATTGGCTTCCTGAAAAACGTTGTGTTCCCAAATTGAATTTAGATACTACAGGGGGAATGGCCCTTAGCTGGGTAAGGATAGCCTTTCTGCTCCAGAAGCTGCATCTGTTGCAAAACACAGCATCCAGGTTGTTGAGATGGGAGCCTGATGGGCACACATCACACCTGTGCTTGAGCAATAGCTACTGGTTGCCAGTTAGCTAGTGAGCCAGGTTCAAAATTCTATGCCAAGCATTTAAGACCCTAAACAATTTGGGGCACTGGTACTTTAAAGAACTACTCCTCATTACAACCCTGGAAGAGCCCAAAGACCATCTGGAAGGGTCTTACTGTGGGTCCCACGGAATACAGAATTCCACCTTATAATGGTCCCCATCTCTCCCAGCCAAGGGTGATTCCTCACTATGGATACACCAGCCCATTGAGCGTACCACAAATCTCCCTTCTCCACCTGGTGCCCCCTCCCCCAAGTGGGCCCTCCCTTAGACCACACCAGTGTGAGGAAAAGAGGCTCCTAGTACACTTGATGGCCCGATACACCAGACAGAGCCAAAGTGCCCTACAACCTCTAGCTTTTAGGAAACTGTTAAAGACCTATTTACTCTGAGCATTTTCCATGTGAAAACTTGTCCTCATCCCTGACCCACCCACTTTTAAATGTGTTTTTATTATTATTTTTCTTGTGAACCACTTTGAGACTTCATAATGAGTAGGGATGTGCATGAATATTTGTAAAATTTGAAATTTGTATGAAGTTGTCCGAATTCGGACATTTGTATTCAAATTGAATGTTGGCACATTCAAAGATTGACATTTGGATTTGAATAAAATGTTTCAGTACATTTGTATGGGTATGTATGGGATTCGTATGGGATTCATATGGGACTGAACATTCATATTGAATTTGAATCCCACTATATTTGAAGGAGAGCTATTCAAAAGAATACAAATTTTCTTGCATTCAATTCAATATGAATCAAATACACACAAAAAATTCATGCATATCCCTAATAATGAGAAACGGTGGTATGCAATAGATTTAAACAAACAAATAAACAAATAACAAAATAAATGGTTAGACCTTATTAGGTTAATTTTCTTTTATTAAATAAGCACCTTTGGCCATCCTCAGTCACCTAGTATGTACTGTATAGTTGCTATAGCAACTGTTATGTCTCCTTTATCAGAGTAATCCATAAGCCTACCACTTAGACAACAGAGTCAGTTTATTAAGAAACCGGCATATTCAAGATGGAAGAAGTCCACTGGATACACAAACGTTTAGCAGGTTCTTTGCCAAAGCCGCAGCTGCTCTACAGAAACTACATACAGATCTATTCTGATGCCAAAAAGGTGGAATCAAAGAGGGTGTGTGACTTAAAGAAACATACAACAAACTTATGCATACTGTATATCACAGCAACAAAAGCACGTCCTTCAGTCTTTCCCTCATCTTCCTTCCTCCATCTCCTTCAGCATGGAAGCTTCCAACAGAAGGCCATTTTCAGTCCTGTAGGAACTTTTGGGGCTATACCTTTCCTTTTTACAAAAAATTCCAATGGAGGCCATTCCATATTTGGAGGGGTCTGACTTGAAAGTCCACTTTTTTTGTTTTGTTCTGCTTGCAGACTTTCTTTTTCTGATTGCAACAATCTGCTATATCATTCGTATTCACATCTGGGTGCACAAGGGCAAGGTGGAAGAGAATAGCCTTCAAAGGTAGCGTGCCTTCATTTTTAGGCCTTAAGACCACCACTACACACACACACAAAAGGAGGAATCCCCTTTTTTCTTCTCTTGTTGGCAGTAGACAGAGCGTCAATGAACCATTTCAAACATTCCAGTTGGGATTTCATGCCTCCTGCTTTCTATCTCACCCCAAATCCCCCTAGCTGATGGATTAGCCTGACTGAACAGGCATTTCTTCTCTCTTGCTCTGTGTATCTTTCTGGGCCAGTTAAGAGAGCTGGTGGTAGGAGGTCAGTCATTTGAAACACAGAGGGGAAAAAGCAAAACCTGGCTTGGAGTTGATGAATCCATAAGGCTCCTGAGCCTTAGCACTTGTTTTTCTTTTTTCTTTTCTTTCTTTCTATTGAAAAAGAGAGCTTGCGGAAGCCCAATTCTCCATCTCTTTTCTATGCAATTCTACCATTTAGGTCGCTGAGCCTGGCAGGTGGCAGCCAGCCCATAATTTTGGCCTTGATTATCTTGCTGCTAAAGCACAAAGTGAAGCAGAGCTAATCCACTTCAGCAGCTACCTCTGCCTTGCTGTCTGGTGTTTCTCTGTAAATCCTACAGCTGTTATCAAACTCAGGAGGAACCTTAAACATGTGTGTTTAAATCTCTGCTAAGGTGGGGCAGTCATCAGAATTAGTTATCAGCCTCAAGGGTCAGGGCTTCAAATGCCCAGTCAAAAGTTGATTGCTCCATACATGGCTGTGCTGTTTCTGTCAGGTTAACACGTAGAAATGGATGTACAGATTCACTTATTGGGCTTGCTGTTACTTTTCTGGCATTCCATGATTAAATTGCTGGCTGTTTTCACTTTTGATTGGCTATAAATGGGGGTGCCGTGGAGGCAGGCAGACCACACACCTCCAGATATTACCAATATTAAGTTTCCATCAGCCTCAGTCAGTCTGGCAAAGGGGAATAAAGGATTAGAAATGTTCTTTGGTTACTTCTGAAGGGCAGTCGTGTGACCTGGGTTGTTTCTGCACTTAGGTTAATGTCTGCATTTCCCTCTAGAATTTACTAGTGAATGCTAGTGCATGTCTACTTGATTTTAATGGAATCATGTGTGAATTCATCATTTTTAAAACCAGGAAGTGCTGAAGTCCTGTTTTTGGTTCATGTCTGGACTAGGCTCTTTCCCCCACACAATATATGTGATCAGACTACATGCTGTAACAGTATAAACAAGTACAATGGTTCTGTATGAATCAGAAAACCTGAATTTAGCAATGATTGTTCCATTGTATGCCAATTGAGGAGGGGAGGGATTTCTGCCTTTCCCTTCCTTCCTTTCCTTTCCTTCCTTCCTTTTTAAATCATATACTCCATGCTTTCACAATGAATCTGAGGTGGTAAACAGCAAACTTGAGCCAATTTCTTAGGCTATCATTCTTTTCAAATGTAGGGAATCCTTTCTTTCCTGGATGCCACTCAGCTGCAGGCAAATTAGAACTGTACAGATTTGCCATTGCCAATTAAAACCAATTGTGATTTAAATGGCATGTCCTGGCATCAGCACGGCTAAGGAATATTGCTCACATTTCTCCATCATCTCCCTTTCTTGTTGGGAGTCCCTTATAGGTGGCATAATACTGGAAGAAGCTCAGATGGAGTGCCCGATAGATGAAGCATTCAACACTGTAGCTACAGTTACTGCTTCACAAGATCTGTGTGTCTTTGCAAAAGGTGGTGGGAAAGGGGGTAGAAAGAGATGGAGAAGGTATACATTATTGTCATCATCATTATTATTTGCATGTATGAAGAAGAAGAAGAGTTGGCTTTTATACCCCACTTTTCTCACCCTTAAGGGGACAAAGTGGCTGACAAACCTGCTCTTCTCCCCACAATGGACACCCTGTATGGTAAGTGGGGCTGTGAGAGCTCAAAATGGGAGCTGTGACTAGCCCAAGGTCACCCAATTGGGTTCATGGAGGAGTGCAGAATCAATCCAGAAGACTATCAGTTAAGAATCCGACACTCTAACCATAAGACTAAACTGGCTCACAATTGTCTTTCTTTAATCAAATTCAAGGCAATATCTGCTTAATATAAAGATATGAAACCCACCAAAGGAAACACAATAACAATGTAAAAATAACACATACACAATAACTGATAGGATTGCCCTTCCAAGAACCCAGACATGAAGCCCTATGAACATCACCTAGATACTTAGGACAATGTTACTAGTTTTGATATTGCACCACTATCTTATCTTTCTTTAACCCTTGTATCATGTATTGTAGCAATCCTATAATGTATGGTCCTTCTCTACTTTCTTCTGCCACACTTTATATCTTACCCATGGTCAGCCAGGGACAAGGTGTGTATCCATGATGTCTATCCATGCTCTTGTTGGCCTTCCTCTTGCTTGTAATCCCAGCAATGTGCCTTGAATAATTTCTTCCTCCAGATATGGGTAGGAGAGTCAGATCAGACAAAGGGAAGTATTTCTTCACCCAGAGGGTCATTGGTCTATGGAATATGCTGCTAGAAGAGGCTTTAAGGAAGGGTTAGACAAATTTATGGATGACAGATGTATCAGTGGTTACTAGAATGGATACCTAGGTACATCTTTCAGGCAGTGGGGACAAGCAGAATATTTCTCTAAGGCCATCTGCTGGGATTCAAGAGCAGGAGAAGGTTTGCCCTTGTCTCTGCTTGAGATGCACATGAGGAATTGGTGGGCCACTGTATGAGACAGGATGCTGGACTAGATGGGCTGTGACCTAATCCAGCAAGGCTCTTCTTATGTTCTGATGTGCTGCTCTTTCAGATGATAAGCCATGATACTATGGCACTTTCCCTTTATCTTAATTTGATCAGATATGTTCCTGTTTTTTTTTCCAGCACCCACTCATTACTTTTACTTTCTGTCCCTGTAATTGCCAATGGCTGCCTAAAAGCTTTTTTGATTCAAAAGGCCGGGTAGAATTTTCAGTGTCTTTCTTTACTGCCTAGCTGTCACACTGATACGCCACAACTGGTACATAGCTGCCAGGTCCTTTTTTTCCTATCCACATGCTGTGACTTCACTGTATTTTCTTTAGGAATGAAACAACAGCATAATCATTTTCCAAGTACATGAATAAAATGCACAGAGAGAGAGAGAGGCCAAAATCAAATGAGCCACTGAAAGTGGCAGTCCCCTATCTCTCAAGCAACAGACCCATCCTGGGACCTGTCACACTGGCTGCACTTCCAGATCATGCTGCAAACCATGTTATAGCTGTGCGGTTTGACCTACAGACACAAGCATGGCTGAATGTCATTGCACTGTGCCCCCTTTCAGCTGACTGCTACTGTAGGGTGTCAGATGGAAGCCCAGTTCAGCACAACAGGGAGAGGATGCTGCCAGGGCACTTAGAGAATGTAATATCCCACTGTGTTCCTTCCCTTGCTTCCTAACTTTTCCATGTCAGACTGCAGATGAGTGCATATGCCTGTCACTGTACAAAGACCACCTAATCTCAGCCACATCCAGCTACCACAATAATATGTGGTTCAACATAAGAAATAGTATGAATCAATGTTCATCTAACATGTGTTTCTGTTCATCTATAAAAGCTTGTCTCCCATACACATTAATCAAAAGATTGTATTTTTAACTAAATCTGTCAAAATGATCTAAGAAATCTTGTTGTGGCGCACAGTATTTCTTCTAGCACTGTTGTGGCACCCAACATTAGACAAATTCACGGAGGACAGATGCATCAGTGACTACTAGAATGCATGACTAAGTACTACCTCCAGGTTGGAGAGATAGGCAGGACACCTCTAAAGGCCATTTGAAGGGAACTGAGAGCAAATGAATGCTTTGCCTTTGCCTTCCACTTGAGAATGCCGGGAAGCAATTGGTGGTTACAGGTTCAAGTCTGGCATGGAAATGTGGCCCATTTGACTGTGGTGAGGACCTGACTTGGTGTGTTAAAAACAACTTCGAAGCTGCTTTTTGTACAGTGAAACTGTAGGAGATGACCAGACTTCATTGCCCCTCCAAGGCATTTTGAACACTGTGTGGGGAGAGGCCATTATCAACACATGTATACTTAACTGGGTACCTTAAAGAAAATGCTGGAATCTGAATGAATGTTAAATCTGGAGCCAAGATGAATTGTTTAAGGACAGAAGAGCTCCATAAACCAGGAACCACCACTGAGAAAGGAAACTATCTGATCATTATCCCTCCAGTCTCAGTTAGTGATGGTGGGGGCACAGGTAAAGACCTCTGATTTTAGCCACAGTAGCTCATCCAGATAAATGCCCTCAGCTTGGATACACCCTTAGAATTCTTAGGCAGAAGAGGGTGCTATATGTCATTGATAGCATATACCTCCCAGAATCCTTCACTCTGTGTCCTGTGCCAAGCCAAGTCAGGGCTCTGCCAAGGTATAGAATAGTTTGGAGTTATGATCAGTATGCCATTATTAGTATCTAGGCTGGAAGTACAGAATTATAATATTGAAATATGAGATTCTATATCAGGCTACACTAAAAAATATAAATATATACTTTTAATGACAAGCCACTGTTTTGGCTAAAGGAGGCAAATATTCCAGAATAGTTTGTATTCAGGAAGCAAAGAGCTGATTGAATATGCCTCAGCCAAGGAAGAAGGATAATCCCATCACACCAATAACTGGTCCCTATTTGGAGAATTCTATATGAAAACAAGGTAAAAAAAATAATAGCTATATAGCATATTTAGGCCAACTTTTGTTTACCATAAATATCTGGAGATACCTTTTTCAGGGGTGCTGAGCAGGAGTAAATGAGTTCAAATTAAATCTGTTGTTCTGTTTGATTAGATCTTTGTCTGCAGTGATGCCAGATCATCAATTTGGATATGATATAACCAAGGATCCCCTCAAATCACCTACTTCCTTTATTTCCTTCTTGCCATTTACCTAGTCCACCCTTTTCCCAATCATCTGAATGGAATCTTAGGCCCTATCTATGGATTATACCCTTTCTTTGTTTAATTTTACCACCCAGATTTGTCATTAGATCCCAACCCATGACTCCTGGGCTGGAATTTAGGGATAGGGTCTTTGCCTCCAAGATTAGTAATGCATAAAAATAGTATACTGGGAGCACTATGCTACAGATCTCCAATGCTACTATGGTTTCATCCCTCCCCCCATCAACTCTATGGTCCCCCGTCAATACTTCAGTCATCTATCAATACAATAGTTTCTGTGCTCTTCTATTGTGGCTTCCTGGAAAGAAGCCTTGTCAGTTTGTTCCATCATTCCTGTTGCTTGAAACCTTGTGCCACATCCTAGAACTCTTGCTAGGTTGCTGTCTCTGCCTACAAACAGCTTGCTCATCCACTATTTAGCCCAGCCTTTGTGCAAAACTCCTTTTCCATGGCTCAAGTAAAGAGGTTTCCCAGTCCAGTGTCACCATTTACCAGAACATTGGTCTCAAATCTTCACATCAGTGAGGTTGAGAACCTGCTGCTCTAATGTTCCTTTTTGGGTTTGTGGTTGGACTAAGCTAATTTCTCACAAAAGACATGTGTCTAGACTATGACCCATAATGCCATCATGCTTCCCCTAGCCTGCACCAGTTTTCCAAAGCTTTAGCTTCATTTGCCCCTTAAAGATACAACAAAGCCTGGGAGAAGTATCTGCAGATCTGAAGTGTCAGTTACCATGTGACAATGTAAAGCTTCTCACTGGGAGGTTCCTAGAAGGCTGAGAGGAAGAAGACCAAGGAGGTGTATCCAGTTATGAGATTATCTTAGCTCTTATGGTGGCAGATAAATAATGCTACTGCACCCAAATGTCAGGCCCAACTCAGGTTATGTGGCTGTTCCAAACTGCAAGCCCAGAATCTGTGGTGAGATGTTGTCTCCAGGTAGAATCCTATGTCCCATTCAAAACTATATTTTTGTTGTTGTTGTTGTTGTTGTTGTTTTGCTTTGCTTTTTGAGGGGGCAAGTTGGGAAAGAAAAATCTCTAATGAAAATACAACACCAATTTATCTTTTCCTTGTGATTCTTTGGAAGCATTTCATTTTGGTACCACCCACCAAACAAATGGTCAAAGTAGAAATTTCTGGCACAGGTCTACCTTTAACTAGAGATGCTAACAGACTTATTCAGTGCAGTCTCCAAGATGACACAAAGCCCCAAAGATATTCCACAGGAATTACACCTCAGCCATTTCCAGTTCTAGTCAAGACATATAAGAAGTAGCAAACAACGTTGACTGTGATTTGGTATTCACCTCATTTGGTTCAAAAATTCATAAATAATATGTCCAGTGGTGCTGGCAGCCAATGAGGGTCACTAGTTTGTTTGTTTGTTTTACATCTGTAAGGAATCAGGGTTGTCTGCTCACACCATGTTTAATATCCCAGCAAAAGTGTTCATGGAGGAAGCACTAGAGAATTATAAATAAGGAATTAAAATTGGAAGCAGGCAAACGGCAAACCTGAAATATGTCAATGGCCTCATTTGGCTAGACAGCTCACAAGAGAAATGGCAAGACCTGGTTGTGTACACTGATAAAGTTAGTCAGAACTGTGGTTATGATTAATTTAGAAATAAAATGAGAATTATCTGAACAAAGAGAGTCATGCGTAAGATGGATATTAATGGACTAAAAGTAGAACAGGTCAATACATTTTCATGTCTTGAGTCATTGAGGAAGGTGAATATAAGGAGGAATTATAGGAAAAGGTCACACTGTTCATCCATTCATTCCAGAAGTGGCTTCACACATGCTAGTAAGTCCCCTGGGTGGATAACTGCAGAGAATGGACTAGGGGTTGCAAAGTGCAGATTTCCAAACCATCCTTCGTCTTCACTTCCCTGGGACAATTCCCAAGGAAGTGAACGTGCAAATTCGTCCCAAGATGAAAATCAGTAAAAGTTCACCTTGCTCCATGGCTGGATTACCTACATGCTTCTCCTAGCAAAATATGGTTCCTGTCTAAGTGGGACTGGCCTTTTAGAATGCTTCAAATAATCTGGGAAGGTTTTTATCTGTCCCTATTCTTCCACTACTACTAATCAACAACAACAACAACAGTAAATGTTTATTCTTACCACCCTTTCCACCAAAGGTTGGTACAAAATGCAAAACCATATAGAAAACATCATGCAAATGGTCTTGGTACCTAAGTCACACAAAATACATACCAAATCAGCTGAAATACTGGGACCAGGCACCAAATTAGTCTTCCATTGCTAAATAAATGAGATTCTGTCATTGTTAAGCATAAATCTTTCCTCTGAAAAGCAACTTTGCAATACTCAAAAGTATTCACTAGGGGAGTGAATCAAACGAATCATAACGAATGAAATAGTTGAAAATCTGAATTTGTACGAATAATGACATTTGATTCAATACAAATACATTTGCATGTATTTGTTCAAATAATTTGGACATTCGTATCTCTATGGCAGTGGTTCTTAACCTTCCTAATGCTGCGACCCCTTAATGGAGTTCTTCATGTTGTGGAGACCCCCAACCATGGGGGCGAAGCAGCTGGGAGGTGGGAGGGAATGGCAGTGGGAGACTCGTTGTGACCCCTCTGAAAGGGTAGTTTGACCCCCAAAGGGGTCCCGACCCCCAGGTTGAGAACCACTGCTCTATGGGTACATATGCATCTCATACATGCCTGTATGCATCCATACACATCCCGTATGGATGCCAATGGATGCATGTATGAGATGCGTATGGGTATGCATGTCCAAATTATTCATACAAATAACTAGTGATATTCATATTCATTCAAATTCGAAAATCTGAATGTCCAGACATTCAATTAGTATACGAATGTCCGAATTCATACAAATAATGAATATTTGGAATATTTGTTCACATCCCTAGTATTCACTGAATTCATATGTGATGATCCAGTGTCAAATTGCTGGCGTTGTTGTACCTTAGAATGTCATGTTCACAATTGCCATGCAACCAGCCTGTTGGTGTCTCCAAGTCCTGAAATATCTCTTGTGTGTTTTTGTGTTGAAAAGATCTGTAGCCTCCAAACTAAATACGGGCTAAGGATTGGATTTTTCAAACTGCAAAATTAGGGATTTATGGCATGTCGTGTCTCCCTTTCCCCTCCCCACTTCCTTTTTAAAAAATTCTGTAAGCTTGTGCTTGGCAAAATAACCACTGCTACAGTATACTTGTTACTTTTATATAGTGTACTTTAATGACATAAAATGGATGTCCTGGGGATAAAATTATATGCTTCATACCATTCTGTCTTGTCTTGTGGATTTAAGCTCAGTAATCTTTGGAAAATTGATCATTAACTGCCTATTTTTTATAATACTGCAATAGACTGGAAATTTGAAAAACAGTACTTAAAATAAAGTTCAAAGAGTAGGTGGTGGTAAGAGGTGATACTTGTTGGGGTTTAGGGTTAAGATGGATAAAGAAGCCTAAACTTTCCTTTCCTTTCTCTTACTTTGAAGAAGAGAACTAAATCCAACACAGGTTTAACACTAAACAGTAAAGTAAATGGTAAAAATCAGCCAAGTTACAGAAACATTAATTCAACAACCTTGTCTGTGGAATACAGTGTAGAATTGTTTTCAGGAAATCAGGGATCCCAATTATATTTTACAATATTTACAATGCTTTCAGATGCAGGTAAAAACATGCAATGTCCCCATGTCTGTAGCAATCCCAATATAGTCTGGGTTTATTGGAACAAAAATCCAGTATGGTCAGACCTCCATATCTGCTGATCCGGTGAATGTGGTTTCAGTTTTCCATGGTGAGTGGACCAGGACGGACGGACGGACGGACGTACACCCACACACACCGCCAGTACCTGGAGCTTCTTGGAAGCTTTGTGGGATTTCACAGGAACTATGGGAAATCGAGTGCATTTCCCTGCACTTGAAATATCCAGTTTTTTGTTAACTGTGGTAGGACCTGAAACGTATTCCCCACAGATATGGAGGCCCGACAGTACATTGCTATTAAGGAAAACCCAGCAACCGTGCAAATAATAGTGATTGCTTACCTATATCTGTGTTTTCTTTGCAGGATCTTTCCTCTTGCAAAATAACCATATGTAAGAAGTGTGCAAAATGGGGGGGAGGAGAAGGGGAAGTGGGCTGATGCTTCCTCCATTTGTGTATTTTGTAAGTGGAAGAATTCCACTAAGAAACACTAGACACAGATAAAAGACCAGTATTTTGCTGGCATTACCTTTTATGATCTGGGAGAAGCAGCAAGAGCCAATTTTGGAATCTAAAGAAGAATATCCAGAATATCTATGCTTTATTCTAAAATATCAAACATAGTGGAATAAGTAAGCAACATCTGGGTGCAGCCTTACTTATGTGTCTGCCAGTCTATTTCATTATTCTCTCACTTTGAGCTACTCAATAGTCAGCCAAACATACGAACACCTACAAAAGGAAGTGGCTGAGCACTTGATGAGGAAGGTAAGACTGGGACAGCTTCCTATGTCTGGCAAAAGATAGCAAGAGGCAATCGTGAAACCATTTTTAGATTCTCTGTGGCCTCCTGTATTCTGGAAGCAACCCAATGTTGTCTCTAAGGCCATTGGGCACAGCTCCTTGCCCTGGGATTTGTCAATTTGCTAGATACGAGTATTCAGCATAATAACAGACAAGTATTATTATGTCTTTTTCAGTTGGCAACGGGTTTTGGAAAAAAGCCCACTAAGGCGAACAGTCTGAACACGACTGCACTAAACAAAGCAGCTGGATTACAGTGAAGCCAAACAGGAATGTATAATATTGTAGATTGTTTTGTTTTTGCTTCAGAAGTGATTGCAGAAGCAATCTATGAAATCTTTTATGGTCCCATGGCATATTTAGGGGAAGAGGTCAAATTCATTCTCCAAATTTCTCACTTACCTCTCCATTCCCTCCCCACCATTCTGAAAATAAATAAAATGTGAGCCTTGCATGAAAATTGTTCTCTATAGAGGGGAAACAACTGTTGCTAATAATTTCTATGCAAAAGAATCATTTGGTGTTTAAAGACAGTGCGGGAAATTCAGCTAGGAATTTCACGGCTGAAAGAAGGCAGGTAACAGGTACAAAGAACCATGTTGGCTCTGGTGCAGCTTTTCTGAAAAAATAATCCTCCTTGTAATGTTGTTTGGAAGGCATCCTCAATGCTCACTTGTGGGTTTCTTAGCTAGTTGCTAAAAGATAATGGAGAACCTTAAAATTTGGGATCCATCTTTACCCAGAAGGCTAAATCTAGGACAAATTCAAATGGATCCAAAATGGAATCATAGAAAGTCTGTAACTTTTCTCAGTTCATAATTTGTTTCCAGGGAAATGGTTTTCTATTAATTATGCCTATTGTTTCACAGTAACTATGCCTAAGTATTAACTATTATTCCCCATTAGCTTTGCTAGCATTCAAAGGTACTTTATTCTCCATGATAAATGACTCACTTTTTTAAAACAAAAACTAAATTCTCCATGCATCCCACATTTTTATTTTCCTAAACATTTCTTGCCAACTTACAGGTATGTCTCGTATGCATGTTAAGAGGGTTTTGCAAATATTCTTGCAAAGCTTTTGCATATAGTGATTTAAAAAGACGTCACCTTCGAAGCTGTGTTTTATACATTTCTTTGGTCTTGCTGTTAGCAACAACTCCACATCCGATAAGCACTGACTAAGAATCAGTCAAGAGGGAGGCAGCTACCTGATCCTATACCAACCACCTTCCCACATAGCTGAAAGTGTGGATTTAAGTGCAGAGCAGGCTAAACTGCTCTGAGGTCACTCCATGATGACTGAATGTCATACAGGTGAGGTTTGGACCAGAGTATCACTCAATGCCGGACCTTGATTTGGATTTCATAAGAACTTAAGTGGAGTCCACCTAGTCTAGCTCATCAGGCTGCATCCAGACCTGTGGAAGAAATCTGAAGTTAAAGCTAAAAGCACAGCTTACCTGCTGCACAGAGGCAACCTGTGGTCCTAACTAAAAAGCAGCTTCATAGCTTCCTCCTTGGAAGCTGTGAGAGCTGAGTCAGCCCACAAAGTCACATGGGATGAGGCAGCCAATCAGAGTTGAGCTGCCCTCCTGCTCTCATTTGTCTCTTTTCGCCGTCCTGCCTGGACTGGCGGAAGATTCAAATTTTCTTAATACTGAGCAGTGATTGTCCTTAATCCAGGATTAAGGTAAATGCACAGTAGTGATGGGATAATGCATTACGACAACTATCGATTGATCATCGTGTGTGACACCCCAACTGTGAATGTGTATTCTGCTGTGCGGTATTTGTGTCTGGATGCAGCCTCAGTTGCTTCTAGGCATTCTCAAGAAGATGAAGGCAAAGCCTTCACCTGCTCTTGACTTCCTGCAAATGGTCTTTAGAGGCATCCTGCCTGTCTCTCCAACCTGAAAGCAGTATCTAAGCATCACTTCTAGCAGCCTGTTCACACCTCATGGAGAAGTGCCATCTGCTCCTTGCTGAGGCCTGTCTGCATGCCACCACCACAACCTTGCCAGATTTCATAAGGTGTCCACAGTCTTCACTAGATGTGAACAACTCAAATGTTGACCACATCTTGCTTGGGATTAGCCAGTTAGCTCCTGGTCAGCAGTCTTTGCACCCTCTTCCAGGTCCAATGCTACAAGATGGCATGGCATGGCAGCTGTGGCTGCACAGTTGTCGGCTGTGTCCCATCACCATGGCAACATCCAGACATGCAATGGATGTTGCTGAAGCTGTTGCCATGATAATCCAGCCTTTTTGAGCCTGGCCATCTGCACTTCAAGTACTGATGATCTGGTTTAGGACTGTGCCAGCACTTGATGTGTGGATGGCCACTGCTGTGCTCTCTGGAATGAAGTAAGTGTGACTAGGCCCAAAGTTGCTGGCTGTGGACATTTCTCTGGGTCCCAAGAAGCAGCCTTGAAAATTCAGCCATTCCCTAGAGCTCTGCTAAATGTTAATGAGCTCTAGAATGGACCCTGGGCTGTTCTTCCACCACTGCCTATCTGTTCAGCTGCAACAACAGTGGAGACACAGTCTGGTCCTCACGGACACCCTACGCAGGGTCAGGGTCAATGTGACTACTACATTCCACAGCAGTCTGTGCCTCCTGAAGTACACATTAGACTTCATGATCCAGGCATATATCTGGCATGGTCTCCAGGGGCTGTTCGGATGTTGTGCCATTGTCTCTTGCAAAATGGAGCTAATGTTATCCTTTAAAGGGAGAGGGAAGTTACATCATTGTCATGATAATCTCATTGTATGCAGCTTAGGTTTTAATTAAAACTGTCTACATTTGCATGTTTAATTTTCCAGTTGTACATTTGCAAGACACTTTTTCAAATGAACATTGTGAATGTGAGGCTTTCAGCTCCAGTGTGTTGCTTCAGATGATGAACGGATTGGTTTATTCACCTGATTAATTTGAAGGGACCTCCCTGCTAAGCTGAAATTGTTGTTTGGTGTCAGAACAGAGCAAGAGACTTTAGATATATTGTACATATCAAAATTGTGAAGAGTTAAACAGTCCATTTTATTTAGAGGAAAACAAAGGCAGGTTCTGCTAGGGAGGAGAGCACTTCAAGCATTCCGCCTCTCTTCTTCTGCTCTTCTTAATGCAGTGCTGGGATGTCCACACATCACTGCTGCCAGGATAATCACAGGAAAGAGTATTCCTGGCTTTGACAAGGACAGGTGAAGACAAGAGCCGTTCTCCCTCACACAACCACCAGAATTGAAGCCAAGGAATCTCTGCCTTTGATACAACAGCAGAGTGTTGAATACAGGAAATGACCCATGTCCCCATGGGCCATTTCCTGTGTACAAGTTCTAAGAGTGTTGCTGCAGGAACTGGGAAGTAGGGATGGGTGAAAAATGTTTGTCACCTTCACAATTCCTATGAACTGTCAATTTTTGGAACTTAAATATTGGCTATATTTGGTTTAGTGGCTAGGGAGCCAGACTCTTATCAGGGAATACCGGGTTCGATTCTGAATCCTCCATAAAGCCTGCTGGGTGACCTTGGGCTAGTCACAGCAATCTTTCTGAGCTCTCACGGCCCCACCCACCTCACAGGGTGTCTGTTGTGGGGAGAAGGATAGAAAGCTTTGTCAGCCACTTTGAGTCTCCTTAAATGGGTGAGAAAAGTGGGGTAGAAAAGCCAACTTCTTCTTCTTCATCATCATCATCATCATCTCAAGACAGACCTTTGCATGTGAAGCAAAAGCTTTTTTGTGTTTGTTCAAAGCCTCATTACACTTAAGGACGTGAATTCATAGATTCAGAGTAGATGTGGAGCAGATTCAAAGTGGATTTAGGGTGGATTTGGAGAGGCGACTGATGGCAGCAGGGATCGAGCATCATTCAACAAACATTTGATGCAAATTCAAAATTGAAGGGGCTCCTTTCACACAAATGCAAAATTCCATTCTATTCACTTCAGTGTGAAGTGAATTGGGGGGGGGGGAATCTATGCCCATCCCTACCAGGAAGTTCCCTGGATAGGCTGTGGAGAGGAGGCTGCAGTGTTACAGGAAGTGTGCTGCTTGAAGCACTGTCAAAGCTCTTCACATATGTCTTCCACTGAAGTGCTTTAAGGGCACAGTGCTGGCATTGCAGGGCAAGTGTGTGGCATCTGTGCAGATGCCACACTCTTCCTGTATACCCACATGGTACATTCAGAGATCACAACGACACTGTGTAGATCCTGCCAAGGTGCAGGTTGTAAAGGAGGAGGGATGCTGGACTCTTGCTGCAGGTGTTCCTGATGCTGGGTGTCCTAGTTCAGAAACATCTGGGGCTTTGCAGCTCAGCATACACATCCAATTCAAGGACCCAGAACATATTGCTGCACTGAAAATCCCATTAGGTATAATGGGAGCTCCAATCCAGCAATAAGTGGATTGCCACAGGCTCCCCATCTTTGCTACACCGGCTGGCTCAGAGTACGTACCTTCTGAGTGTCATTCATACAATGCCTACTATATATTCAAATGTTTTCCCTAATGGTACTTAGTCCTCTAAGTAGCTTCTCTGCTCCCAATGCTACCTCGATCCACAGACTGCCTATTTATTTGTCATGAATTTATGCATGCATTGTCTAAACCCAAACAAGGAAGACTGTGTGGGGAAGGAAAACAGCTTGCAAGCTGTAAATTACAGGTGTGAGACACAATTTGCAAACACAGCCTCCATGCTATAATATTTACTTCAATGAATTATGGTGCAGAACAAAACAAGAAAACAAATTTCATTCAAACATCTGCGGAATCTAGTTGTTCTGCTGGCACTTGGGCACCGTCACTATTCTCAGGTGATGGTTTCTCCATTTCTGCCTCATGACTTCTAGCATCATTGTACTAGAACAGCGGTTCTCAACCTTCCTAATGCCGCGACCCCTTAATGGAGTTCCTGATGTTGTGGAGACCCCAAACCATGGGGGCGGAGCAGTTGAGAGGTGGGAGGGAAGGCCAGTGAGAGACTCGTCGCGACCCCTTTGAAAGGGTAGTTTGACCCCCAAAGGGGTCCCGACCCCCAGGCTGAGAACCACTGTACTAGAAAGAGTCCCACACCCAGCTCAGGTTACGTTTCTGTGATTAGGAATCTGCATGAATGTTTTCTGACATTCTATTTGAATTGAATAGAATACTCAAAAATCCAATTTGATTTGAGTCTTTTAAATTCAAATTTATCAAGATTTGATTCATGTTTGCCAAATTTCGAATCTATTCATTCAAGATTTTTATTCGAATCTGCACATACGAATGTCAACAACATTCGTGTGTGCATGTATGCATCTTCCCCACATCCGGACACATCTGTACACATCCATACATGTCTGTATGCATCCTGGAGTTATCCCGTGTGCAACCCGCTTTCATCCCATACGGATCCATACAAATGTGTATGGATGTGGGAAAGATGTGGATCTTCAAGTACGCATCGTTTATGAACCTGTACACATGCAAATGTCCAGATAATCTGAACAAATAGATCCAAAGTTCAAAATTCAATTCAAATGTTTACATGTGAATTTTGGGACATTCTATTTAAGTTCGAATGTTGAAATTTGGCACATTTGATCGGATTTCAAATGCCTACAAATACTTGTGCACATTCCTATCTGTGATTTGGCTGCGCATGTGAGGCAGTAGCTGCTGCTGCCAACCAAATCTAGTAGCGTGAAACATAGGACCGGTGATGATAGATAAAATGTATCGATTAGTCTGAAGATCATATCCTAAGGGACAGCTAAAGATGGACTCACCGAATCCTAAACTCAAAGAACAAAAGAAAGAAAAGAAGCTAAGTACAAGGTCAGAGAGCTCAGCATGTTAACGGAGCATGTGGAATTTGGCAGAAAGTTTAACAGCTGGAGAGGTCAACCATAACAGCTGCAGATTGCACAATGGATGGCAACAGGTCCGAGCATCTAATGTGCTGCTCCACCAAATGCAGCTTTCAGCCTCTTTCAAGTGGCTGGTTCCCTGACAGATCAAGAGGATCGAGGCTTCAGATATTTATTCTGCTATATTTGGATATTCCTGACTGATGTCTGAATGCAGCCTTAAGTGTACATGGATACCATTCTGTAAGAAAGCAAGCCTTGCCATGCTACTATTACTAGTTAGTTCTTGGTCAGCAGCATTCACACCCTTTTCTGGCTGTTCAGTCATACATCATATCCTGATTGCCATGGCAACATCCAGAGACATGCTAGGTGTTGCCATGGTCATCACCATGGCAATTCAGCCTGCGCTGCCCTGGCCATCCACACTTCAAGCGCTGGTGGTTCAGTTCAGGTCTACACTAGAACTGTGGATGGCTGCCACAATGCTTGATCTTCACCACACCAGAATGGAATCATGATGCCACTCCAGTGAGTGAAGTGCAAACAGGCCTTGGGTTTCTCTGTTTCTAAAGAGCACCACTAGTAAATCTTATCTGTGTCAATGAGCCAATGCTAAAGAACTGCTTTCACTGAAGGGGAAAACAAAGCAAAAAAAAAAAAATTGCAAGCTCTTCTTCCACAAATTGACATTCTTTGCTTTTTATTTTAAAGAAATAGCTTAGAGGATTTAATGACAGCGATGGTTGCTCTTTTTACACCGTCTTCATCCTCTTGACTGCATGTTAATAAAAAATTTAGACATGCTCTATATATTTCTTGCTGACATGTGGTCCAGATGTAGAATTAACTGGCAGGCACCTCTATCCATCAAATGTGAGCTGGAATGAGGGCTCCGTCTCCACAATAACTAGTTTTTCCAGATGCACTGAATACTTCCACTGTACAATTCACAAGCTTGGCGTTAGATCGCGCGGTCCTGGAAGAGTATTTTTAAACTAATTATCACCATCAAACCTGTCCCTGAAATCAGAAGATACTGAACTTCCTGACACTGTAATTTGTCACCTATTAGATCAGTGCTTAATAATATTTAAAATGAAACCGCAGAAGTGCTTTTCCCCCTTTATATGGAGTCTGAAGAATCACAGAGGTTTACATTTTATCCATTGTCAGTATAGTTGGTCCATTGGAGCTGGCTGCTGAGAGGACAATGGAGCTGTGAAGGAGGTTCCTCCCCATTTCTGAATCCACCTTCAAAATTGCAGTTGCAATGGAACAACCATGTTATTCCTACCACGCTGCCCCTTCTGGGGCATCTCTCAGAGGATTATGGATGTGCAGGAATGGGTTTTTTGACGTTTGATTTGTAATGAATCAAATGTTAGAAAATCCATATTCGTTTAAATAAACACCTTTCCAGTGTGGTAGGATTCTATGTAACACAAATTCATATGAATATCTGATATGTATCCAATATGAATGAATACATATCTGATATGAATGAAAATGTATCAGACACAAACATATCCAAATATCTAAAGGAACGCCTTCTCCCATACCAACCTGCCCGTGCCTGGAGATCCAAGGAAGAGGCCCTCCTGGTTGTCCCACCACCTTCAGCAGTGAGGCTGGTGGGCACCCGGGACAGAGCAATTGGTGGCCCCCCAGACTGTGGAATGGTCTCCCCCTCAAGGTGCACCATGCCCCTTCCTTGTTACCATTTAGGAAGGCTGTAAAGACATACCTTTTTGCCTTGGCCTTTGGCTAAGGTGATCCATTCCCCCCTCAGTTACAGTTATTATTAATGCACTACTTAAACCTGTTGAAATCTTAAGGAGTTTTTAACTGTGTACCTTATTTTAATTTTGTTTTTAATATGTTGTTCTTAGTTGTTTGATCTGTTGTTACCTGTCCAGAGACCTTCGGGTTTGGGGTGGGATAGAAATGGAAATGAATGAATGAATGAATGAATGAATGAATGAATGAAATGTATCCCATAAGATCTGGGATCAAATCTGCCCTGAATTCACTTTTAATCTGCTCTCAATCCATGTTGAATGCAATCTGGATCCATTTCAGATGTGATTGGCGCAGCTGCTTTCCCACCTCCCCAGTTTAACAAATGTCTGAACTATTTCTATGAATGTCCGAACTATTCATACGAATGTCTGAAACTTTCATATTTGTACGAATATTTATGTACAAATGTCAAAATATTTGATTCATTTGTGAATGCCCGAATTCGTATGAATAATGAATGTTACAAATGTCTGTTCATGTCCCTATAGAGGATGCCTCTATGGTCTGCAACAATGATGTAGCCATGGACCTGAATTTAGATCAGTTTGACTGAAAAACCCCCAGTTCAGTTTGAATCAAACCAACTCCTTTTGAATAGGGGTTGGTTTAGTTCAAACTGAACAGGGTTGAACCAAGCGCCTTGATTTGAACTGCTCTGAAATGTACCAAATTTGCAGCTCCCTAGTCAGAATTGGGAAGTATTTGAATCATCCTGTCGCTCCATGGTGATTCTCCACTCAGAATATCGGATCAAATACTTTGCATATGGCCTAATGTCTGAGTGGATATCTGATCTCTGGCAGTTCATCATATTAAAGATCTGGAGGATAAGAAAGGCTTCATGCTTTGTCAGCAGCCCCTTCCGTGAGCCAATTTGGTCAGAGTGTCAGTTTCCCGGTTCGAGTCTGCTATCCTACAGCAATCCAGCTGAGTAACCAGTGAGGAGAATGAGGTTCTGCGCTAGTGGATGAACAATTAGGTTTAGGTCTGTGGCAGCAACATTTGTGGAGCAAAAATGTTCAGTTTCCTAAAGAATTTGAGGTGGCATGGAGTGACTGCTTAAGGGCAACAATGGCTTATGAACGGTTCCTGCTGTTGCATAGCCCCTTTTTTGATCAGAGGTGATCTTGTGTGACAGGTCCTATTCCTTCACCTTAAGGTTGTGATCAGGAGACTTTCAGTGGCACTGTTAGCAGCACTTTGCACTGTCACGCTTTCTGATTCAGGACTATTTTGGCGAAAGAATCAGGAAAGCAAGGAACCTAATGTTGCCCATCAACAGTTAAGGCTATGATCAGACACAGTTTTTTTTTTTTAAAAAAGGCATATCTGAGGCACTTCTGAGGTAGCTTGTAGAAGGCTTTGAGGTAGGATTACTCATATACCTATCTTCTTCCCCTTCTCATGGACATTCTATGCTAGAAAAAGGTGGATCAGAGAGGACTTAGGAACATAAAGGCCCCACACTGTCTCTCTGAGGTGCCCCTTTTGTTATGTCTGAACAGAGCCTTAGTACTTTGGAAACTGACAACATGAACATCTCTTCTATATTATACTTTGAATGTACAGATCCAGCAATTTCACCTGAATTTTAGCATGAACTGTGTTTGTCCAAGAATGTTCCGGCAAGACCTCTGGGGAAAGGAACAGGGCATGGAAAGGCTTGATTACCCTGAGGGATGTGTGTGAGAGAACAAGGAAGCATTCAGCCACCAGGGAATCCATTAATTAATTTTCCTCTTTAATCACACAGGGGTGAGGAGCACAGGACCCATAACAACAGTAACTCCACTGGGCTTGCAAAACCACTGAAAATTTGCTTTTTAATTATCTATGTCAGGGACACACAGGTGCATGTTGGGATCTAGCCACTGATGTCCTTTAATGAATCTGAAATTACATAGTTGTGTTTCACAGGCATATAATGCTAAAAATAATAGAGACATTGATCACAATGATACAAAGGAATAGATTTGCTTCAAGGAATTGATTGATACACTGTTCCTTGACTGTGGTTAATTTTTTTTTTAAAAAAAAGTTTGATCTAATTTCATTTTTATGCCACCCAAGATATAATTGAATGATGATGCTCAGGGAGGAGCAGGCCTGACATTGGGCAAGTCTGACAGTGGCCCTCAGCATCTAATACTATTGGTATAAGATGCAAAATTGTGGAAAGCCACTAGAGGGCAGAGCTAGTTCTGCCACTAGTGGTGTGCACAAGTACAATATCCAAAGATTCAAATCAATTTGGATGTTTAAAATACAAATGTATTCACATTGTATTCAATCTGAATACACTCGTATCTATTTGTACAAATATTTGATTGGTATTTGAAAATACGAATGTCAACAACATTTGTATGTGTCTGTACGCATCCATATGCATTTGTACACAACCTGTTTTTATTGCATATGCATCCCGTTTTCACAACGCTTACGGATACGAATAAGATGCTAATGGATACGTATGTAATGCATATGTATTCGTATACATACGAATGCCTGAATAATTCGTACAAATGATTTGAAAGTTTGAAAATTGGTTTGAATGTTAAAAAATGAATTCAAATGTCCGAATTTGAATGAATTTGATTGAATTTCAAATGTTTTGAATATTCTTGCACACCTCCCACCTCCATCCTGCCATGTTCTAGTGAAGAGCATTGAAAGGTGCTCTTCTACTTTATCATCACTACTGAAGGAAGAACCAACTAGGGATGTGGCATTTAGTTCACTTTCAAATATGGATTTCTAGTGTATGAGCTTCCTGAACTCATGTGCAAACACACACACACACACACACACAAATCCCCCAAAAAAACCCTTCCTCCAACTTTGTATTTTTCTGAATACTGTAATGCTTCTCTCAGAGATATGTTAACAGAGGTTAAATTAAACACAAAAGATGTGCACAGAGATGATAGATGTCCCTTGAAACTCATGACTTTGAGTCTCATGGGTGCTGCACATTTGTGAGTCACAGTTTGATCCTGTCTCCCACTGTTTGCAGAACAAATTATAAGGAAATTGCAAATAATGAAGGCCACCTTTGCAATGTATTTATTTGTAATTCGTTGTCAGCAAATGAAGATTATATTTTTCTCTCTCTCTTGCCAAGGGTTGTGGAAATATCACATTCTGGACACCCTTGTTCAGGAATACAGTTTGTAATTATGATGGAGCCTCAGAATGCAGGCTTTGCAAATACAGTGGCATTGCTGTATTAATGAAAGTAATATAAGAGTACACATTATATTACTGTAAATTGCTTTAAAAAATACACACAAAAATGGAAAATCTATCTAATTCAGTTGTATCTCACATGAGCTCATGTGTTCCAAATTTGTTCTACAATCTCAATTTCTGCTAGCGGATAGGGTACCTGTGAGTAGGTGTTCAAGAAAAAGAAGGAGACAAGGTCTCTATTGTTGCCCTTTAACCTTCAGGACCTGCCTAATGGACCTTTCTAGGTTCCCTTCCTCCTTGACCAAAGGAACCGTGGCAACAGCTGGTCTGTTACATTGCAGAGAGGAGGGAATTGGGGACTGCGGCTGAAAATGTCCCAAGCTAAATCACTCCTCCTTCCTCTCCCCCTCCCTAGTTTTTGCTTTAGGTTCAGGGACAGCTGAGATGGAGCTGCAACCCACTACCCTGCATCAGCAGCACGTTCTCCTTCAATGGCCCTTGCTGATGGGTCCCACTGCTGCTTTGCCAGTGTGCTTACCCAGTGGCCCAGTGATCACCACCTTGGCCCCAGCCCTACATCAGTACTTGGGAACTCAAACAGCTCCCTAGCAGTGCTGGGATTAGCAAGCAGTTCTATATAGGAAGTTTTTAAAAAGATGACTTAGCGCACATGCACGTATATGTGTGCATGTGGTGTGCAGTTTTGAAAGAGCCAGAAGGATAATATTTCAGCAAACAGCAAGATGGTTTGGCTCTTGGCTTCCACTTTGCCATGCATTCATTTTTTAACTTCTTAGTGCAACCTAGAGCATTAGGGTTGTGCACAAATGTTCATATCATACAAAATTCATATGAATTTGCCCAAATTCAGGCATTCGAATTTGAATTGAATGTTGGCACACTCAAAGACTGACACTCAAATTCAAATCAAATGCTTCGTACATTTGGGTGAAGCTTCAAATGGGATTTGTATGGGATTCGTTGCTATTTGTATGCATCTATATCAGATTCGTATGGGATTGAACATTTGTATCAAACACGAATCCTACCACATTTGAAGGGGATCTATTCAAACGAATACAAATTTCCTTGCATTCAATTTGATATAAATCGAATAGAAAAAAAAAGTTTGTACACATCCCCATAGAGCACTAGTGTTTCCAGGTGGTCTCCCATCCAAGACTTGAAGCAGCTTAGTTTTCAAACTCATGGACACTTGCTGAAGACTATTTATTTATACTTATGTTGTAACTGGGAAAGTAGCTGGGAGACATCCAGTGTCTTGCCCACGGACCCGTTCAACCCCCAGGGCAAGTCCTCACGCTGCACCACACTGATACCATTATAGCAATTAGCAGCTAAGCAGAGGACCAGATTATCTTCATGTAGTTACAGCAACACATCAGACCCTCCAGGTATCTAATACCTTTATATATAGAAAGATATCTCATGATTGCTCACCACCCCCCAGCCATCAAGCCAGATTTCTCTAAATAATACATTGTCTCATACATTTTAAACCTAGCTGTATGTCTGCCATAGAAAACACAACACATCCTATTATCAGTCAGTCCCAGTCAAACACCTTGTCTGGAACATTCCCTCCTGGGAAATGTAGGTCATGGATAATTTACTGATATAAAGGATTCTTGGCCAGGTATGTAAGATTATGTATGAGTGTATCCTCTTCACAGTACATTGTAACTGGAAAATGCCAAGGAACAATTCTAGGGGGCAGAGAAAGAGAGAGAGAGACAGAGAGAGAGAGAAAGAGAGAGAATACCTTCTTCATCCCTTCTCTCCACCTCCTCCTCCCTCTTTTAACAATTTCATTAGCTAGTACGAGATACTTCAGAGCAGCGCTGCCATTTCATTAGAAAATCTTGGGCAGATTTGCCAAGAAGTCTTTAAGAGTAAGCAAAAAGGCCTTAACTAAAGGCTATGCAATTTCACGGTGAGTTATGTGTCTGGGAAGCAATAGTTCGTCACCTCTAAATTCACATGGTTCATTACTTGCCAATCCAACATAGAGAGGCATCAGTGAAGAGGAATCCAAATGGACTCTAAATCGACATGAGCCCTGTAATTATGAGGCAATCAAAATAAAAGTCACTGGTTCCAAAGTTAAAATGAAAATCTGTAATTATGTTCCTTTAAAAAAGGGAGGGGGGAAGGAGAGAAAGAGTTTAGATTAAAGAGAAGGAAAGGGAAGGAGGGAGGGAGGGAAGGAGGAAGAGACAACTGTATGTAAATCAGATGTAGGCAGCATTGTAGAAATTGATTGTACAGGGCCTCTGCTTTCTAAATAATAGACAAGGTACCTGTATAGAGTGATTCCTTTGAAAAGTCTGACAAGTGTGATTTATGGTGCTTCTCAGGTACGTTTGGTGTCTGAATATTCAATGCATAGGGCTTGACTCCACTCCCCTGAATCTAATCTTGTATGGAATTATGTTAAAACGGTGCCTTAAATTAGAAAGGTATGAATTGCATTTGTGCAAGAGGGGGGGAAAATTATACAATTTGAAAAACTCTGTTTTCACATGCTAGGCTGCAAACAGCAATTAATCACTGTTCTTCCTCTCGCCGTCGGAACTTGGCTGTGAAGTTCCAAGAGGCAGCGCACTTGAAAAGGAGTTGTTCAAAAAGCTTTCTCTGGCGCCATAAAATGCTGGGGCTGGCTCAGGCCAGGGGAGGGGGCGTGCGGAGAGAAAAAGATATCCTTGTTTGGCATAAATCAGTCAATGATGGGGTTGTGGATTAGTTTTGATGTGCCTGAAGCAATTCCCCCTTAGGGCAACTCGCAGCTTTACGAGTCCTCCCAGAGCCTCTGCTGAGGATGTTCTTGGCTCCTTACCAGCCGTCCTTTTGCATTCTAGACCTTCTCCCAGCATCATTTCTTTCATTTCCTTAACTTTGATTGCGTTCCTATAATCAGGCTGACCTCAGGGTTTGTCTTCAGGGTAATTACTTTGGAGGAGCTGTGTCTGTTGCCAGAGGTGCTTTCTTTAAATTCCATCATTCTGAGCTCTTCGACTTCTGGGACTGATGGGTGGCTTAAGGATGCAGGTCCAAATGTACTTATTCAGAAGTACGTCCCTGCAAAGTCACTCAGACTTACTGCTGAGGAAAAGTGTATCAGATTGAGCATCAGTGATTCAGCGGCTTACCAGACAGCATCTGGCAAAGCCAGGTTTAAAGACTGTGTTGTCCTCCGGCATGCAATGCCATCCACCACTCCAGTCTTTGCCAAGGTGGAAGAATATGCCCCAAGGTGTCCTCTGCAGCACAACTAAGGTGCATGTTGCAGAAGCAGGTGAAGAAGCTGACCAAAAGTTGCTGTGGGTAACTTTCTGTAATTATGTCTATAAGCAAGCAACTAGTAATTGCAAAGTTGAATGCTCTGAAGTACGTAACTAAAGAGGAGTGAAGATCTGGGATGGAGATGTCTGTTTGCGTTCCAAGTGCCTACCCAATCTCAAAGTCCCCTGGAGCTTACCCACAGTGTGAATGCTGGCACCCTGGGGCATGCCAGTTGCCACAGCAATGCCCATGCGGACTGGTCATTGCTGAGACAACCAGGCAACACAGAGCATGACTGCAGCTGTGCCAATCTGCCCTCATGCACCCTTTGTCCAGAAGCAGTGCGAAGGGTGTGTGCTGGAGTGAGCTCCACAGCTGTCCGGGCCAACTCCATGCAGTGTGGATGCTCCATGCAGGAGCATTCCTGGACCTCCCCTTTCACCTAAATGTGAAATGGCTCTAAGACAGCTCATCAATTCACTTTGCTGAAAATATGGGCTGAATTTGCACTTAGGCCTCTGGTATGCAATTAGGGCAGCTCTGGTATAGATATTATGTCCCAGAGATGTCCTAATTGCATACTAGATTCCTAAGTGCAAATTCAGCCATGGTTGTCATGGTTTGTCTGAATAGCAGCTGGACTACTCCCTCTCCCTCTCTCTTTTTGGAAGTTGATTCCATAAGTTCCTGTTCATTTCCACCTGTGTGCCAGTTGCCCATGCTGATGCTGATTGCACATGATGTGTGCTGAATGCATATGCTAGAAACAAAGGCATTTGCAGGGAGTTGAGAGCTGGTGAAGGTCTCCTGCTTGAGAATGCCCAGAAGCAATTGGTGGGCCACTGTGTGAGATGGGATGCTGGACTAGATAAATGCTGGACTAGATGGGCGGAGACCCCATCCAGCTGAACTCCTCTTATAACCTTATGTTTTATATTCTTATAATAGGGCTTTATCCCACTGTAGAGATATGCGCGCGCACACACACACACACACACAAAAAAAAAAAACCTCCTCCACGTTCATTTTGCTGTCAAAGTGAAATCACATTTGTTCCTTTCATCATTGAAAAATGTAATTTAAAAAATGGGTTCTCACATTTGCACACAGAAAAAAATACAGTTTTCCCCATTAAAAACCCTGTGAGCAAAAATGCAGCAAAAACATAAATGTCCAATTGAACGTTTAGTCTTCACAAATGGAAGATTACTTCAATTGAATGAAAGTTGTGTAGATGCAAAAAATCGCATTTTCATTTTGATGCAGGCATCTGCAAGTAGAAAATGTTCAATCAAATTTGCGAACACAAACTGAAATTTGCACACTTCTATGCCTGTGCCAATACAGGCTTCTTCTCCATTACACAGCAGAGGCATCTTATATGAAGCCAATTTCTATTACTTCCGATGAAGATCGGCTGCCATGAAAGCCAGTTTAAGGTGCCCTCACTGGATAGTAGAGACACACCCACAGCCTCAAATTTCAAAATCTAGATCTAAAAATGAACCTACCCATTTCCCACAGCTCCTTCATTTGCTGAGGAATTCTTTCCAGCAATGAATCTTCTGGGTTGTTATTGAACAAGCACTGTAGACCAGATACGTTAGGAAGTCAATCTTTGAAGTGTGTTCAAGGTGTGACAACAACCATTTTCTCAGGTAGCATATGGGAAGGCAGAAAATTCTGGGAAACAAGAACCTTGGCATATCAATGTGAAAGCTGCTATAATTCATTTTCAGCCACATGGTCCTCATGACTGCTCCTCTTTCTTTTGTGTAGGTCTACGTGGGTGTAGGAAGGTGCTGATGCCGGGTGTAGCAGACAGCTAATCTGCTCATTTTGCTTGATATGTGGTTATCCAATGATCCCCTTATGGCCATTTAGGGCTTATGATGTCCCCGCAATCATTTGCAAGGTTCATCTCAGTGTGCCTTCATTACTTTGCTCCTTGGGGCTTTCTGAGATTGGCCTGTCTCAAAGGCCAAGAGGACCGCGTGGTGACACAGGGTCACTTCCTTTTTAATAGAAGTGCGTAATGGGAAAGGCCTTCCTTGGAAAAGGCCCCAATGCTGGAAAAGATTGAAGGCAAAAAGAGAAGAGGACAGCAGAGGAAGAGATGGAAGGATAGTGTCATGGATGCAACAAACATGGACAGAATGGCCTGATATACAGTTGGCAACGGGATCAAAAAGCCTTAGGCCATGTCCCCATGCAAGCTGGTTACTTCGCTTGTGATGCATGTCATAAAAATCTGTGTTGTAACTCGCAATGAAGCATCCCCATGTGGTTTGGGGCAATGTGGATTCAAATCATACGTGCCTATCCCCATGGAAGCTGCAATGTGAACTTGCAGCTTTTTCTCCCCACCCACCCTTTCCCCTGATAGGAAGCCAGGTTGACATCACTATAACCCATCCAGCCCACTGCAGCGATGACAGGCAAACACCTCAGTTGCACCTCCACGAACACAACACATATAGTTAAAAGCATAACTAAAAGCAGATCATTCCTTTCCTTGGCCGCCACAGGTTAGCAGAGGTGTGCACATCCGCATGACAGCGAGCATGACAGCGGGCACCCCCCACTTGCAACCGGCTCAAAATTAGTCATGCATAGCTTGCTATCAGGGAAGGGAGGTGTAATAAATGTAGCCGGATAGACGCTTTATTTAAAGAAATCCCCAAGTGGCTGCTGATTGCAGCATGCATGGCAGGAACAGGGAGCAGAGGCAAATCCAGCCCGCTAATATTGTGGCTGCCAAGCTCCGCCCCAAATAACCCAGGAGGACAATATGTTTCTATGCTTCACCGCCCATGCACAGCTTTTTCCAGCCCACACCAGCGGTGAAGCATTTAGCAAAGTAAAAAGAGGCTGATTTATCAGTGTCTTTTTACTGCCCACTTGATGTAGAATGGTCCTCCACTACTGTGGGCAATGGAGCTTCCCATCTGGTGGATGGAAAGCCACTACGAAGGGACACCAAAGCTCCTGATCCTCCAGTCTGGTGGACCAGAAGCCTCTAAAGTGTCCTGTCATAACATAGAATGTGTCTGGCTGCAGCCACAGAAGAAGCATGACCAATAATGGCAGAATAAAGCAACATATGAGAAGATTCAAAATCATCTCTGAAGACAACAAAGGTACAAATTTCTCAGCAGTAGAGTACCCATGGGCCCATTGGGAGCAGGATGCCATGTAATGGCTGCACATCACTGGTGTCTGCCTACTTCTGGGTGTTGAATCCACACTCAGGACTGCTCTGTTTGCAATTCTGCAAATATATTATGGGCCAGGATCACTCTTGCCACACTATACGGAATGTCAGTGGTGGCAGGAACAGCCTGTACCCCTCAGCTGGTATTGGTGACATTTTTCCAAGACCTACTTCCAGGACCATTTCTGGAGGCCCACAGAAAGTACTCTGAGCCAAGAGCATATTTTTTCCATGCTTTCCAGGTGACATGTCATGTGCAGAAGTTGCAACCTCACCCTGAAATACATGTACTTGTCCATAAACCTTCTAATGAGTAACTCTCCATCATTAGCACCCTTTTGTCCCCCAGAAATATGCTGTTCCAGGATGCAACTTACTCCATAAAGACTGAGCTCATTGCTGTAACTGAACCACAAATCTTGTTTTCCCTTGGAAGAGCTCTGCGTGTTTGCTGTTGGAAGCCTCTAGATAAGCTGTGGCATGTCCTGCCCACTTCTACCACTTTGCCCATCTGGTGTTCTGTTTTAAAATATAAAAACCTGTGTTAGGCATCTGTTATGTACCATTTATTTTGGAAAGGGACAGCTTTCCTTTTCAGGAGGGGAAAAAATAACAATTTCACGCTGAGTACTAGAAGAAAGGTAAGATTGGGAAGGGGGGGGCAGGAAAGGAAAAGAAAAAAGGATGTCAAGCTAATGATGACATCAGGCACATGTAGCTCAGGAGCCAGGTACAGAAGCAGAGCTATGCAATTAGGAGCCAGACGGAAATTCTCTGAATATTGGCCTCAAGTCAGCATCCCCATTGCAAAGGCCTGTTCACACTTACATGTTTGCCATGGATTGGGAGGTTCTGCTTGCATGACACAGGAACGCCTCCATCCCAGAGCAGCTCAGAGCACCCTGATCCTCTTCAGCTCTGAAACAGTAAAAACTGCTCCATGGCTTGACTAGGAAGAAGAGGAAGGAGAAGATGTGGCTTTTCTACCCGGCTTTTCTCTCCCATTTAAGGGAACTCAAGGCGGCTGACAAAGCTTTCTGTTCTTCTCCCCATAACAGACACCCTGTGAGGTAGGTGGGGTTGTGAGAGCTCAGAAGAGAGCTGTGACTAGCCCAAGGTCACCCAGCTGACTTCATGGGGGAGTGTGGAATCAAACCTGGTATTCCCAGATAAGAGTCTGGCTCCCTAGACCAAACTGCCTCAGTAAGTTCCCAGTAAGTTCCCAGACACAACGTTCACACCTACATTAGCTGTGAATGCTGTGTGGAAGCAGAGCACATCAGGTGCGGATGAGCAGTTGCATGCCATGTTGCGATTGCCATAGTAACAGCCCAGGGTATAGTGGAATCTGCCACAACTATTGCTATGGCAATGGCACAGTAAGTAAGTTGGGAATGTTACTGGTGCTCACTGTGTGAATGACATCTGCTGTCCCTGAACCATCGTAGAAGGGAGTGTTCCAGAAGGTGGGTGCCACCACAGAGAAGGCCTAGCTACAGGGCAACATTCAAGAAATTAAGAGGAGGTCCCATTAAAAAAAGACATCCACTCATAGCCAAGAGCTGATATTTATGGTAAAGGTGGCACCTTTCCCCAACTACTTGTCATTAAAGAGCATAAAATAAGAATGAAAGAACATAAAAGCCCTATTGAATCAGGCCATGGCCAGCCTAGTCCAGTGTCCTGACCTACTAATTGCCTCTTGGGGTTCTCAAGCAGAAGACCAAGGTACACTCCTTGCCTGGTCTTACCTCCCAACTTTCTAAGACATCCTGCCTGTTCCTCCATTCTAGTAGCCATTGATACATCTGTCCTCCATGAATTCATCTTATACTTTCCTAATGTATTCAGGCAGGTTGTTGCCACCATGTCTTCTTCTGGGAGAAAATCCCATTGTCCGATGACCGTCTGGGTGAAATAACACTTCAGCCATTTCAACACTTATTGTTTGAAACCTGGATTTATTAGTGCACATTTTTAAAAAAATGTGTTGTTTTTCCAGAAGAAATGCAGAGATTTTATTAGGAAGATGTTTCTCCTACTCAGTGCTCTTCCCAAGACTATCTACAGACTAATGGTCCTTTTGTTGACTAGCATGCAATAACATATGAAGAGCCATACTGCTGAAGCAGGCAAAGGCTTATCTAGTATGACATTCATTTTCCAGAATGATTGCATGAGCCTTCCAGAAGTCCATGTGTAGGGGTGTGCACAATTTTCGCCATTTGATTCATAACGAATTGAATATTTGAAGTTCTGAATTCGTATGCATGAAGAAAAATGAATGTCCGGACATTCAATTCTTAGTCATCATAACTTTTATTGCTTAGTCTGTTTGACCATATAAAAATAGAGAAACATAGTAGCACACAGCATCGTGGGCTGCACACAATTTAAAAACTAGAAAAATCAGTGCGGGTTTTCATTGCTTTCAAAATAAAAAGTGCAACCATAAAAACGGATTGCCTGTCCGAGCCCCTGAGCAATATGTGAAGCTTCCCGATATCATCCAGAAGGTTATAGTTGGCTAAGAGGGGGGCTATATAATAGCTCCTTATTTCCTCATATAGTCTTCAGTTTAGAAGTAGATGTGCTAAATCTTCAACAGTGTTCTCTCCACAAACACAAGTTCTCCTGTTGTACAGCATCCCCTGGTAACGACCCAGTTTGATCATTATATCCAGTTGTTCCTCTGTTCTAAAGAGGCGGAAAAGCTACAACAAGAAGTCCAGTCAGACACTAATGACACAACTGTAGTCTTCAGTGCCTTCAACTCACTTTGTACCAGCCTGAAAAGTTTTCTTACTGCAGCACCGAAAAGGAGACCAACACTAGGTGCACGAAATACATGGTTCGGTCTCAACTTCAGGACTAAAAGGAGTCAACTGAAAAAGGCTATGCGATTGACCCTTTGGAGCCCTACACAAGGAGGACGCAACCGGATGCTCGCACTGAGGTGACAATATCAAAGCCTACTGCGTAGAAAGAAGATGGCTGATAACGTAAAAGTCTGGGCTGACCTGGAACTATCTACGACATCAGACATTCAATTCAATAGAAATACATTTGCATGTAGGGATGCCTACTTGTTTGAATTTGGAAATCCGAATGTCCGGCCATTTAATTTGTACACAAATGTCCGAATTTGTGTGAATTCATGCAAATAATGAATAGTTCAATTATTCACACATATCCCTATCCATAAGTAGAAGACAAACAAAGCAGAACCCTTTTCCCTGTTGTTTCCTGGCAACTGGTCTTCAAGTCCACCTCGTCATCTATACTTCAGTTAGCACACAGACATTCTCTTGTTACCCTTCATGGCTCTTCCCTGGATTTCTATAACCTTCCGTTCAAGGGATCCAAATCAGTGGCCATTTTAAAAGCTTGGAGTAGTGTGTTCCATAGTTCATGTGTTTTAGGAAGAAATGCTGGTGTTTTAATAATACCGAATCTTACTACTTTCAGTTTTATTTGATGACCCTAGGATGTTAATGGCTTGTAAGATGAAGGCAAATTACTTTTTCATTTCTCCACACTAATCATAATTTTCTGCATTTCTTTCAGGCTTCCGTGAGCCCTTAGTCTTAGCTCAAATAAGATAAAATAAGCAAACCAAACCACAATTGGTTAAGCGTGATTTCCTTTATGTAAGGTGTTTTTGTTCAGCTTGGTTTTACTTTTACACGGTCGGTAAGATGTGATGTCCCTTGTTTAGTGCAATCCTTGGAACTTTCTATAATTTGATTTGTCATCTGCCACCACAGATTTTCATTCCTAGACTAGATCTCTCCTCCTTGGTGCCATTAACTTACTGACAGACTGAGCAGTTTCATTGACTTATAGTGATTGGATGGATCTCGTTTCTATGGTGCCACTGACTTTTACTGGTAGTTCTGAGCCAGTTTGGTCTAGTGGTTAAGGAGCCAGACTCTTATCTGGAAATACTGGGTTTGATTCCACACTCCTCCACAAAGCCAGCTGGGTGAACCTGGGCTAGTTCACAGGGTGTCCGTTGTGGGGAGAAGAACAGAAAGCTTTGTTAGTCACCTTAAATGGGTGAGAAAAGTAGGGTAGAAAGCTAACTCTTCTTCTTCTCCTTCTCCTCCTCTCCTAAGCACCCCCACATAGCTGATTGCAATGATTTACATGCTGATCTGGTGCAGGACCAATAAACAGACTTGCTGCCATCTGACCTGCACTCCTTCTCACCCCATGGCAAGAACAGCATAATGGGAAAGCAGAAGAAAGAACTGCCATGCAGCTCCTGTTGCAAAATCACCTCCTTGACCCAGAGTTAATGCACAGGGGGCCTAGGAGGAGCTGTTGCAAGAACCCAAGAAAGGAGGACTTTGGTTCCCAGGAAAAGCTCTGAACTAACGAAGGCTTCAACTGGAATGAAAGAGAGGCAATTTTATACAGTCCAGAAAAGTTCCTTTTTTAAAATTGCTACTTCCTGTCCTGCTCCATGGTATAAGGAAGGATAATGTGAGCTGTAGTCCAAAACCAGGAAAGAACTTTCCAAACTCTCTATGTCCATATTTTAAATTTCTCTTGCAAGGAAAATCTCAAGGAAACTGTCTCCTGTTTCCAATATCATCATTTTAGAAATCTGTCCCATGCTTGAGAGTTCCAGCCACCTATAGAATATGTAGGACACGCTAGTTTTCGGTTGAACTATTTTCTGTTTCATTTCCAATTACAGTGCAATAGCAGCACCAAAATAGCCTCCACTTTTAGCAAATACGTTATTAAACCATTAAAACTGGCCTTCATCCACCAACTAAAAGAAGATCCAATTGATTAATTCATCCATTAAATGTGCAGTAATCAGGTGTATTTGTAAATTCATGGTTTCCATTCATTAAAGAATGCTCAGAGTTATCATTAATCATCCCGATCAATGTTTCCCTGTTCTTTACTACTTAGTAAAAAAGTAGGCTTTATAGTCCAGATTTCTTCATTATCATTTCTTCATAGCTTTTACTCCTCATTACATATGGTTTATATATTGCTTGCCTGCACTTGTCTGTGCTAGCTGTGTTGTTTTGCTGCAGTCTTGTTTTCCTAGCTGGCCCTGCTGTTTTAAAAATCCCAGGTTATCAAAATTTTAATGCAGAACTTGCTTAGGTGGAGTAGAAGAAGAAGTGGTAACAGCAACCAGTCTGGATAGCTTTAAGAAAGGGTTAAACAAATTCACGGAGGACAGGTTTATTAATGGCTACCAGAGCTGATGCCTATTTACTGCCTCCAGGTAAGGCTGTTCAAGAAATCAGCCAGACTAATTATCCCTACATACAACAAAAAGCTAAGTGTATCTTATAGCCTGCCTGAGTTTAGCTAAATCTAGACACCTTGCTCCAGGCAGAAGAGAGGCAGGGTATCACTAAATGGAGGTTGTTGAGAGCAGGTAAGGGTTTCTCCTTGCTTTCTGCTTGAGAATGCCTGAAAGCAGCTGGTGGAACAGGATGCTGGACTAGGTAGGTTACGGCCTGATCCAGGTGGGGTTTGCTTATGTTCATTCTACTGCTGGGAAACATTAAGGAGCAACTTTGACATCAAAGCCTGAAGGAAGAGGTATATTACAACTCAGTGCTGAAAACTATGCTTTTGGAGTTTCTCATCTCAGAAAGGAAGTATGTAATGTGAAACACATGCTAAGTAAATGGAGTTCTCTCTCACTCATTCTTGTTCTTCCCTCCTTCATTTTTTCCTCTTCTTCCGGACTATCACCATTATCATCCTTAGCAATGATCATTGTGGCCAAGAAATGCAGGAATAGGGGTGCACACGAATGCAATTTTCAGGATTCTATTCAAATCGAATACCTGAAAATTCAATTCAGTTTGAATCTTTAAATTTCAAATTTAACCAAACTTGATTCAAATTAAGCAAATTTGAATCTATTCGGTCAGATTTTTTTATTCGGATTTGCATTAAGAATGTTGACAACATGCATTTATTGTCCTGGTTTTGTCCCATATGGATCCATACAAATGCATACGAATGCAGGAAAGATACATATCTGAAAGTACGCATCGTGTATGAACCCGTACACATACGAATGTTCAGATAATTTGAATGAATAGACCCAAAATTTGAAATTTGTTCAAATCTTTAAATTCAAATTTATGGATGTTTGATTCAATTTCAAATGTCAAAATTCAAACAAATTCAGTTGAATGTATTCGTGCACACCTCTATGTGGGAGTGATAAATCAGTATCTGAGCTTTTACAGACACCAACAGCAAGGCAGAATGAAGGGCCAAACTTTATCTTTTATGCAAAGGCAGATGCCATTTGGATAACTGCTACAACAGGGCTTTTATCAAGAGGAGACGAAGCAGTTTTAGTTATTCCGTGTTTCTCACCCTTTAAGGGGACTCAAAGTGGTTGTCAAACCTTCAGTTCTTCTCCCCACAACAGACACCCAGTGAGGTAGGTGGGGCTGTGAGAGCTCAGAAAGAGAGCTGTGACTAGCCCAAGGTCACCCAGCTGGCTTTGTGTAGGAGTGCAGACTCAGACCAGGAAACTATCAGATAAGAGTCTGAGGCTGCTTCCGCACTTGGCCTTATTCTGGGATAGATCTCAGGATAGGGGTCTCTTGTCCACATGCTAATACAGGCTATGGCAAGTCTCACTAGGACCTGCTGTAGTCTGCAATAGCATGCAGATAAGAGACCCTGATCCTGAGATATATTCCAGAATAAGGCCAAGTGCGAAAAGGGCCTGATAATCTAACCAAGTGACCAATAATGCTCAAGTTAAAACATGTAATTCTGTGAATCTGGACTTTAGAATACCAAAAATGGTTGGAGAATGAGAGACTTACTTCTCTTTAAAAATTTAAGAATATTGTTATTCAGTTGAGAATGAGTATTTGGCAATGCCCAGATGAAAAAAATAAACCTTACTCACCTCCTTTCCCCCATACCTTTAATGATAGGCCTGAAGTCTAAAATTAGACCCAGCAGGCAAGAAGATTGATTCTACTAGAATTTTGCAGGATTTTGCACAGGCAAAGATTAGCAATGCATCTATGTGGTGATGAATAGTCAAGGAGGAAATATAAAACATGACATAAGAAGTGACCCAGCAGTCTGTACTCACAGTGGCTAACCAGCTAGACAAGAAAGCCCACCAGTGGGAGAAGGAAGTCCTCCAGCTGACTCTACTTCCAGTCTCCCAACACCTGACCTGTGGAGGCTGACCACCTCCTATATCCAGGTCAATGGCTGTTGATAGCCTTGGCCCCTTTCAACATTGTGTCAGCTGTAGATCCAGATTCCCCAGATTTGTTGATCCAAATCAATCCCCTATTGGCTGCAAAGGTTGCATAAGCTTTGCATCTGCCTTCCCACATCCTGATAGCTAGGAATGACAGATCTTTGCCACAGAGCATTGGAGTGGGGTATGATTTTTGTCAGCATGCTAAGGCTGGACTGCAGACCCCCTCTGCTAGATCCAGATCAAGGGCCTCCTTATCTAACTCTAGCTCCACACAGTATAGACAGATCTAGCCTAATGGGGGAGGGACCTCTGCAATCCAGATGCGCGTGCAGATATGGAGGCCCTGAATCCAGATCAGAGGCCCTCTGTCCCACATCAACACCCTAGGGAAGAAAGGGGCTTGATTTCCGTGAATTGGTCCACAGCTTTTTTGAAACCATCCATGCAGGTGGCCATGGTAGGGATTTCCCCAAGTTTAACTATGGCTGTGGGCAGACACAACCAAAAAACCATGTCTCTGAGGCAGCTTACAGAAGATGGCACACTGTCTCTCTATGGCATTTTGGAGGCAGCCCTTTTGTTATACCAGGACCCAGCTTTAGAGAAGACTTTGAGGTGGGACTGTTCACACACCACTCTGCCCCTCCTCCCTCCCATGAACATTCTGTGCTAGAAAAGGTGGATTAGAGAAGGCTTGGGAATATGAGGGCCACACACTGTTTCCCTAAGGCACATCTGAGACAGCCCTTTTGTTATGAATGAAAACAGCCTATGCGTTTTAGACCTTGATAGGAACTTTACAGGTAATTATCCTTCCTTCAGTTCTCTCTCTTGTGTTCCCATGTGCAGCAGCCCATGAATTCAAATCCTCATAAGGAAACAGATCTCGGAACACAGGCTGCGGGCATCTGAATAGCTGCAAATACAGTGAAACCAGTAGTGTCCTGCTTGGGCCAGTGGTGGTCATGTAATGTAGCCAATGTGTTGTATAGAAAAGAAAGTGGTTGTCGGTCTCTTGATTCATCCAGGAATTCAGCTCACTGGGTGACCCCTGGTTCTACTATTTTGGGAAAGGGAACAAAATGTACCCCTATCCACTTTGAACATTGAGTAGGGCCTTCCTGGGTTGTTCATGGTAAAGTTCCTGGAAATTTTTTTTTCTAAATTGCAGAACTCATGATGATGGATCTAAACTTCTTCTTAAGTGCATTTTGGCAGCTTGTTTAATTTTAAGTGTTTGTGTAAAAATGACTCCTAACTTGATTGATTTCTTCTCTCCTGCTTCACAGCAGCACTTTCTCACATTTCAAAAATAATCTCCAGAAAATGGGCCATAATTGAAATAGTGGTGCTGTTTTATGCCTCAGCATTAAATCCTGATGGGGTGTTAGGGTTTTCATAATGTACAACTTTTTCATGGAGTATCTTATAGCACCTGTCACTGAATATAGCCTCTTCCTTGCAGTATTCTATTATAGGAAATGTGCTAATGGATTTGCCTCATTAATTTGAATGTAACCAGGATTAGTGCATCCACTGAGACCAATAGCACAGATTATTTAAAGCATTTTTTATTAGTATTTCTCTTTTCTATCTACAACACCATGCCTCTCAGCTGCTGCCACCTTCCACACGTTTTGCAGATAATGAAATTAGGACAGGTAATACTTAATTTAGGGATTTGGCTGTATGATTTGAAGGTGCAGAGAGACCCCACCTTTCTGGAGCTAAACAATGGCAGTAATCTGTCAGTAGGGCCCACATGGAGCAGGAGATAGGGAAAGAATAGGATTACAATCCCTCTCCACATTTCAAAATTTATTCCAAAACAATGGCTTGCTGCTCCTATGTTAGCATGGATTACAGCAGGCCCAGTCTCTCCCAAAGTTGCTTCACACTCTTTGAATGTAGCACGGAGAAGACAAGGGTGCCCGGCATAATGCCTTGGCCTGTTTTAGGGGTAGACCTCAACAAGAACTAGTCCAGGACCAGCATATTGGACCATGGAAGCATGAAGACATCTTGCTCCCATGGTCCAGTATGCCCTTGGGAACCCTTTTCAGTATTCCATCAGTAAGCTCTGTCAGAAGTGAGTCCACCTCAAAAATGGCCTGGCCGGAAACTCCAAGGTTTCTTGATCTATGCAAACTTAGTGCTACAAATGAGGATTATTTAGAGGCAGCTGTCTGGTAGAAAGTGGAACAGTGTGTATGAATGGGATAGGAAGGAAGGAAGGAGATAGATAGATGATATGTAGGTAGGTAAGTAGGAAGGAAGGAGATAGATAGATAGATAGATAGATAGATAGATAGATAGATGTGCACAAAAGGTTTGATATTTGCAATATAATCTTAAAGAAAACTTTCATAAAATGATGTACTGTTGGTGTATGACACCAATAAAGTGAGTGTGTAAAGATGTATCAAATATACTTCTTAGAAATGTAGAAAGCAGGAAGGGACTTTCTAACACATGTGGTGGTCATGTGAAAAAGCAAAAAAAATGGATACAAATTATGCAAAATATTTAAAAATTAACATAAAACTAAAGCTCCCTGTTGAAAAAGGGTCACAGGGAAATCACTTTAAAACATGATTACAGCAGCAAGACTGATATATGCAGAAGAATAGAATAAATCAATGACACCAATACTGAATATTGACTGCTGGAGCTGGCAGAAATGACAGAAATGGGCAAGTTGACATGGTTGGTTAAAGAAAGAACTGGGAACCCTTTATTGACTTTCTTCATGAAAAAGAAAAACAATTTGTTTGTAATGGGATTTGAGGATTTATACATTGAAATGATTAAAAGGAGAATTGAATAGATCTTTAAGGAAAGTTAGAATATGGAATTATTGATAATTATTGATAAATGCCCTATCCAGATGGTGGGAATATTTGTTTGTTTGTTTGTTTATTGTATTTCTGTCAGGGAGGGTAGCAACATTAAAAAATCATACATATATTAAAACAATAGCAGTATATATTAAAACAGTAACAATGTCTGAAAAAGTGGAAAGAGAAAGTATATTCCCTTTTAACCAAAGGCCAAGGCAAAGAGGTGCATCTTCACTGCTTTCCTAAACATATGCAGTGAAGGAGCCTGATGCACCTCAAGGGGGAGACTATTCCACAGCCTAGGGGCCATCACTGAGAAGGCCCTCTCCCAGGTGCCCACCCCTTTTACTACTGAGAGTAGTGGAATAACCAAGAGGGCCTCCCCTCCAGATCTTAAGGCACTGCCAGGTCTATGGAAGAAGGCGTTCCTTTAGATATTTGGGACCCAAATCATCTAGGGCCTTATAATTTCAAGTTAACACCTTGAATTGGAATGTAATACTCTGCAGTGAATGCTCACATAATTAGTGGCCCCTTTTTTTAACTTCAGAGCATTGGACTTCAGTGTGCAGGAACTGAAGAGCACCATAAAACCTGTCTGTCAGGTTGAAAACTGCTCCACAGGACCCACAACATTTTCACCCTGTCTGGATGCAGACTTACAATCACTTGTAGATTTTTAATCTGAACCACACTGAACAGCCGTTCATGCAAAGGTTAATTCTGAGTAAACTCATTCTTGTGGCTTTGTTTAAACTTTTCCATATCAGCTGTTTATGGCATACTTTATGTGTAACGGAGCTAGAAAGATCAGATATAAAATATACATGAATTTACAATACACAAAAGGATAATTTCTCAATAATTGAAATGCCATGAAGAGGCTGATAATTTCAGGACCTCTGACTAAATTATTTATACCTTTGGAGCAGCCATTTTACTATGATAAATTTCAGATCCCTTCCTTCCTTTCCTTTTTTCTTCTATATTAGGCCCAAAATAACCTGTGTGTACAAGACTGTTTTGCAAGTACTCTTTTTCCCTGTTGCATTAGGACAAAAATATGCTTCATTTTGTCTGCGTTCTAACATGTGGTCAAATTCTAATGTATAGTCAAGGCTATCAATGCCTGTTATGGTGGAGTAGAGGGAGCAACATTGACCCGGCTGTTGCATGAGGAACATTAAAGATAGTGGGAACACTGGATAGGAGTGACCGTAATCCAGGCAAGTTCTCAGATGTGAAAGAAGGGATGTTTTTCCACTGGCAGAAGGTACCCATTTTTGCACACATTAAGGACCCATTTGGGTGTGAGCCGGATGACCCCATTTCCACCACGGCACCCATTTGGGACACATTTGTTTCTACCACCGCTGGGGAAATCCAGATCATCTCAGCATTTAATCCAGATTTTCTGTAGACCCCATTAATGGGGTCTACAATGGGGTCTTCAGGCAGAAAATCCAGATTAAAGGGAGCCTGTTTCCACATCAGTTTGGCAATGGGATCTAGAGGAGGCTAGGGGGAGGAGGCACCCTTGGGGGGGAGCCCCAAAACCTAGGCTTCAAAGTCATTTTGAAGTTGCCTTTGGAGATTAGCAAAGGCTCCAAAGACAAACCTCCGAGAACAAAGGGAGAACAAAGCAGACTGTTACCTTCAGGCTTGGAAAGAGGTACATATTAATATGGCTGACTCATCCCTGCTCACAAGGAGCTAATTAATATGCATGCTCTCCCAAGGAGCCTTTGCTAATCTCTGAAGTTGCCTTTGGAGGGACTTCGGAGCCTGTAGTAACCTCCAAAGGCAATTTCGGAGGGACTTCGGAGATTGCACCCCTGTCCCCCAAAACACCTGGGGTGACAGGCAGACCCCTTGTGGGTCAATCCAGATTTGCAAATGGGTGCCCCAGTGTTTCCATAGCAGGGAGGCTAGCACCCATTGCTATTGGGTGCTAGACCACCCATGGAAACACATTGGGTACTTCCCTTAATCCAGTTCTACTAGATCCGGATTAAGGGAAGTACTCATTCCTTAGATCCAGATCTTCTTAGATCCGGATTAAAGGAGTGCGGTGGAAAAACACCCAAAGTGACTTCGGGTGCATCCATACCTATGGTGGTAGGTAGAGGTGTGCATGAATGTGTTTTGGGGGCATTTGATTCATAACAAATCGAATGTTAGAAAATTTGTATTCATTGGAATAGATCCCCTTCGAATGTGGTAGGATTCTGTCAGGCTGTGGAACAATCTCCCCCATGAGATGCGTAGGGCTCCTTCTCTGTTCATGTTCAGGAAGAATGTGAAGACACCTCTTTACTCAGGCCTTTGGATAAATGTCAGCCATGTTTCCCCCACTGTAAACACCATTGTTTTAACTGACTGATATATACTGTATTTTCTGGCATATAAGACTACTTTTTATCCCAGGAAAATCTTCTCAAAAGTCAGGGGTTGTCTTATACACCGGGTATATCCCAAACTCTATATTTTAACTGGAAAGTTGGGGGTTATCTTATACGCCCAGTCGTCTTATACTCTGAAAAATATGGTATTTAACATGTTGGATTTTAGATGTTGTGATGGTTTTTACTGTTCTATTATATACTGTTATTTGATACACTGGATTTTAAAGCTGTTACCCATTCAGAGACCTTTGGGTATAGGGTGGGATAGAAATATAAATAATACATAAAATAAATAATAAATATAAATAAATAATATGAATTCATGGCCATCAATTCCCATCCTAAGTGTTGCAAGAGAAAAAATAAATAAAAATAAATGCTTTCCACTCTACTCGGAGAACATCCAAGGGCCAACTTCTCAAAGTGTTCTTTAGCAACCCACCAAAGCTTCAGGTCACTTCAGGGATTAAAGATGCATTCCAGCTGGGTTTTATGCACTTTTGAGAAAATGCACCTTTGAAGATAAGTCTATGAAAGGGAAGGAGTGTGCCCCATCACTTAGCTGATGTGTTCTTTTTGTGCCAGAGGCTGTTCTAAGGCGGATAGAAACTTTGGTGTTGGGGTGAAGAAGATAGAACAAGCAAAAATTATAATGGATTCTTTAAATACAAAGAATACAGCAATATACATTTGTAAAATGCACAACTATGAAAAAAGGCATTTTTAAAAAAGCCACAACGTATCACAGGCAAAGTTGATGTTACTAGAATTTTTTAGTATACTTTTAGCAATGGGTAAGGGCAACTCGTGCGTGCGTGTGTGTGTGTGTGTGTGTGAGAGAGAGAGAGAGAGAGAGAGAGAGAGAGAGAGAACTGTCCCATGCTGTCTTTTTCTGAGTGCTTCTGAACTTCTGAATCTTATGCAGGCTACTGAAACACTGACAAAAAGGTAGGCTAGCTACCCTTGAAGACTGTTTTGCAAAGCCCCTTCCTTGTGTACCAGACACAATATATGAGTAACAGGGCCCAGGCCAGTCACTGACAGGAGTGGGTGGTGCTTTGAAGTCAGGGACATGGACTGGAACAGCTAAGTTGTGTCCACCTTGGTACTGAGCTTAGCTCAGGACAGAAGGTGTTCCCATTCTTGCCCCATAGTTTCACCAGAAGCAGCTAGGAGATTTCTGGTGAGCTCCCAGAAACAGTGTTTGCACCTTCTTCTGGTGTGAATGCTTGGTGTGGGCAGGCAGGACAGGGCAGACAGCTGCACTTGTGCAAATATGTGTGCAATCACCAGAGCAATGGCTGGGCGCTTGGTGGAAGTTGCCCCAGCCATTGCCAAGGAGATTTGGATGGTCCAGCATGGAGCATCCATGTTGCAAAAGCCGGTAGTCAAGTTGGAGATGGCACCGGTGCTTGCGATGCAAATGCGGGACATTGGCCCTGAATTTAATTGTGCTGAATGATATAGTTATATCATTCCAGTTCGTTAAGTGTGAACAGGCCCTGGGATATTAATACTACCACAAGAGAGATGAGTGTGGAAAGGAACTAAGTCCCACTCATTCCCACGGCATAGCTTCACCAGAAAGATCGTACAGTAAATACCTGAAACTGAGACCTTCTAAATGAAAAACAGGTTATTCAGGGACAGTGTTGTCTCTCCCCCACCCCCCAAAAATGGCCCTGCCCTTTTCTTTCAAACTACTTCACCATTTGCCAGCAAGTTAAATAAAACCAAATGATTAACTTTCCTAGCCGGCTTTAAATGGTGGGGTCTGTGTGGATCCAAAATGGAAGAAACGAGCATACGAAACAAAACATGGCTTTCTCTTGGATCAGGACAGTGTATTCCTCACTGATGCCGTATGGGCTTGCTTCTGCTTGTACCAGACAAAAAGTTAATCACCATTTGCAGTAAATGGCATTGTCTAAGTTCTAGGCTTACACCATCTGCTTCCAAATATTACTGTCATCACAATAACTAACTTGCTATACTGGAAACTAAGTTAGTTTCCATCTGTGTCAAATCCAGGGCTTGAAGGCTATTTTTTTTTGGGGGGGGAGGTGCAGACCCTTGACTATGCCACCCTCCCTTACTGAGGGCATTTCTTCACTAGCCCTTGCTGGGTTGCTCCAGCTGGTCCAATCTTACTGGCATGATCCACCAACTGGGATGATCCAACTTTTTCAGAACAAGACAGTCTGCATTGGGAAGACTGTTCTAGAACCCACACCCCCATGCCAGTTCCAAAACTAGGAACAAATGTTGCTGGCCTTGGATCCCCCACATGACTCAGTGTGTCAGTGCAACAAAGCATGTCACTGAAATGAGTACCCTGTGGTAAACCAGACCTTGGAGGTATGCCACATTGACATGCATCCATAGTCTGATTTAGAACCACTCTGCCAGACTAAGCTGCCATTTTGGGACACCTAGTCCAGTCTGTGCTCCATCCAGTGTGGATGGAGTATATTAGCAGAAGGCAGGGGCTCTCTTGGACCTTACCAAGGTGTGCATAGGAGGATCCTTGAACTCTTTGTATACCAGACAGTGGTAAGAGCACCAATGCCCTGAGTCTACAGTATCATAGAAACAGGCCAAGTGGGTGTCTTGTTGTTGGGAGCTCCTCAGAAGATATTTTGTTGGCTCATTATTTTTTCCCCCACCTCTCTGTGTGTTTGGCAATGCATATAGCCCATTCCTTTACAATGTAAGATTTCACATGAGCATGGGAAAGCAACAACAAAAGATAAAACTTAAGATCAATGTAAAATCAATGGCACACTTTACTAGAGATTTGCACAATTCGTAACATTTGCTATTCGGATGAATTTTGATCTTCATATACAAATTGAAAGTTACAAAATTCGTACATTGACATTTGTTTGAATACAAATGTTTCAGAACATTCATAAAACAGGGAGGTGGGAAAGCGGCTGCGCCAGTCACATCTGCAACAGATCCAGAGTGAATTTGTCACGGTTTGAGAGCAGATTCAAAGTGGATTCAGGGCGAAGTGGATACGAAAAATGTTGATGCATATGTGTCTGTACGAATTTGTACAAAAACATTCATATCGAATAAAATCCCACCACATTCAAAGGCAATCTATTCGAACAAATACACATTTTCTTACATTTGATTCTATATGATTCAAATGCAAAAAAAAAAAAAAAAAAAACCCTTTCGAGAACATCCCTGCACTTTACTCTTGTGCTCTTCAGAACAAATCTGTGCTTTTCAGTCCCGCACCTCACCAAATAATGTGTGTGCACCTTCTCCAAACCGGACGGATGAAATGTTCAACATCCCATGCCATTCCTTCTGTGATCGGAGTTTGGTATTGTGAGCAGACTGGTTTTGCGGGCAGCTTTTTTGTACCCAATAACCTCTCCCTTCTGTGATATTCATGGAAAGCGATGACTTCACCCTCCAACTGAGCTTGTATCAAAATCTCTAGGAAGATCATCTGTGTAGCTGGCGGTTAGGCAGGCAAGCAGCCCAAGGCAAAGGATAGGACTTCTCTTTTCCTACTATGGTAGCAATAAGGTGGTATGTATTTACCTATGGATGACCTCATTTTGCACGTTTGTTGTGCTTATCTACTATGCAGGCCTTTTTGCACCATTCACTTATATTATAAAGTTTCTATTTTGGGTTCCATTGAGGGAATTTTTTTTCAGAAATCAGATGGACAGGTCTTTTGTTTTGGCACACCATGTATAGATTTCTCTTTCTTTTGACTGCAAGTGGACAGTGAAGTACAAACTAGATTTTTTTAAAAAATCATCAGTAACAGCTTCCACCATGTATTTCTGCTTCTTACTAATTTTAATAGTCTCAGGCCTTGAATTTTCTCTGTAACTACAATCTCGTCTGCTTTGCAATGTAAGCCATTTCATAACAATGCATGCTATTATATTGCTTTGAATCAGTCATTCTCCAACACACACACACACCACTCATCATCTTGGGTGAATGACGTGGCTCAAAACTTGAAAGGCACTCCTAGTTACCTGTCATTTTTGAATCCCTGTCCATGGCAGAAAACAATCAGACTTTTGGTGTTCGCTGGATGCTGAGATAATAATATGGAAGGTACAATGGCCAGTGAGCCTTGAGCGTAGGCAGGAATTAAAATATCCCATGCTGTTTAAATCAATGATAAAGGGTATGCTTAAATGGAGCCTCCGGATAATGTAGGATTAGTAAACAGTTTCATGTCAGCTGGAAATAATGAGGTAACCTTAGCCAATTCAAGAGTTCCATTTAAACACTGCACATCAAATAAAATCTGTTGGGCCTGAAGAATTTAAGATCTTTTTGGTTAGCAGTAACTAACAAAGAAGGAGCCAAAAATCCACCTAGCAAAACGAGTGAAAGAATATGCACACAGTTAAAGGAATGTATCCCCTTATATAGCTACATGGACAAACACATTATGTGTGGCATTTATTCCCCAAGTTTTAAGTTTCTCTGTTGCATGAGTTAACCTGTGTGGACGTGATTGTGGGTTGGGGTGAACCAGGATGGCTTTGCACTTCAAGGGCTGGGACACTCCCCAAATAGACAGCCAGCAGTTGAAGTGCTGCCTCGCCCCACCCATCTACAGCATTCCCCCCCCACACACACAGCAATCATACATGAAGTAAGTGTGAATGCTGCATCTGGGAAGTCACCAAGAACTCCCTAGCATCTCCTAGTGAAGCTGCAGGGCAATGAAACTGCTCCACAACATTCAAAGATCAGGGGCACTTCTGCACATTCCGGAATGCTTTGGGATGGAAGTGGTGCCATGATCTGTGCATGGAACATCCTAAAGTATGCAGGAACTCCCAGAAGCTGAATCCAAGCTGTGCCAGAAAAGCCCTGATAGATGTGCAATCATTTGGAAATATTCCATTCATTCATTTCAGTTATTATTCTGCCTTCCCTCTCCAAAGAGCTAAGGACAATGCACACTGCTCTCCTTACCTTGTATTATCTCCACAAAAACCCTTGGAGGCAGTTTAAAATGAGGCCTTTTCTATACTGGACCTTATTCTAGATCAGTGATGGGGAACCTTTTGAGCTCGGTGTGTCAAAATTCTCAAGAAAACCTAGCTTAACTCGGGTGCTGTGTCACATCTAGAAATATCCATAACTTTGTGATATTTGTAGCTCTAGTAAAAAAGTTATATTTTTGAGATCTGTATTTTATTAAAAGCAAAAACAAATAATTCTTTACATTAGTGACTTCTGTTGCTAAATCTTCAATAAAAAGTTGGTATTTCATACACTTCAAGAACAAGCAAGCACTGCACGTCCAGGTGCCAGGGTGACCATGTGTGTCACCCCAAAGGGCTTGGCGTGTCCCCTGTGACACGCATGTCATAGGTTGGCCATCACCGTTCTAGATTATATCCTGGGATTAAGGGGACTACTGTCAACACTGGTGCAGACGATGGCAACCCTTGCCTGGAACCTTCAGTAGCCTAAATTAGAATGTTAACAGCAGGTTCTTGTTTTTGGATGTATTCCAGAATAAGGCTCAGTGCAGAAAAGGTCTGAGATGTTGGGACTGGCCTAATATATTCCCGAGAGTTACTACATTGGAACATTAAAGACAGGGTGAGGTTTTCCATTCTATCTTTAATATGAATCTTTAGGACAATAGACCAGCAAAGCCCTGATGATGACAACCTACTGGCATTTTTAGCACATCTAGCATCAGCCATAAACTTGCTTGCATTGTTTCCATGCCACAGCTGTTCATACCAACAAGGATTTGATAAGCCTAAAATGTAGAGAACTATGCCCTGATATGTGTTTCGGTGTTTGATGTATTCAATAAATAAATAAATAAATGTTCATCGCCTTCACAGTTCATATGAACTGCGAAGGTCTGAAACTTTGCATTTGAATAAAATATTGGCTATATTCAAAGACGGATCTTTGCATGTGAAGTGAAAGCTTTTGTGCTTTCATTCAAAGCTTCTGGGTGAATTCAGAGTGGATTTGAAGTGGAATCAGAGGTGCGACCGGTGGCGGCAGGGATTCAAAGCCAATTCAATGCAACTCTGAAACCTAACACATTTGAAGTGGTTTCATTTGCCTAAATGTAAAGTTCTGTACCATTTGCTTTGATGTGAAGCGAACAGGATAAAAAAGCACTTGTGCACATCCCAATAAAACAAACAACCCGATATTAATATTCTCTGGTTCCTCAGGCAAATTTGATCGTCATATTTTTCCAAAGTAATGTCTGGTGGACAAACTAGACACCATTGGAATTATGGGACAGTAAAGCAAGTTGATACAACATGGCTATTCGAGCTAAATGCAGCATCCAGATCATGTTCCATGATCTTTGCTTCTTTTCCTCTAAGCAAGCAAGAAAAACTATAAGGCATTTAAGATTTGCAATTGCATGAAATTTTTCAGGCCTGTTATAAAATACGACTAATCAGTTTCAAGCCAAAATGGAACATTTGGCTACCTCTGCAAATGGAAGGAAACATGTTTTCTTCTCTTTCCTGTTGTTTTTGAAGCAGGATTTTCATAACACTGGAAATGGCAGAATATTGACTGTCGCAGATGAATACATATTCCTTTTCATTGCTTCATACATGCTTACTTTGTACATAAAATACAGGGCAGATCTGTTTCAGCATTAGAGATCATTCAGAATTTGAAGGATTATAATGGGAAATCAATATTTACTTTTACTTACAACAGGAGAATTAGATGAGATATATTGTTGCTATTATGAACAGCAGAATTATATTTAAATGATCAAATAAATTGTGGTATGCTATGTCTGTTGCTTCAGAAACACAGAATAAGCCATCCATACCTCAGTGCAGATGGTGACTATGTTTATTAAAGGTTATGGTGGATGCAAACATGCTTATGCTGTTTTCACAAAGAAATTTACTGGATGGTAGGCCATGGTTCAGACTAGACCTCTGCCATCTGCACACTAGTGTGGAATAGAAGAGACCTCACCACCTCCTAGTAGAAAATTTGGCTTTATTACCGGTCTTTTCTCATCCTTAAGGGGACTCAAAGTGGCTGACAGACCTTCTGGTCTTCTCCCCACAACAGACACCCTGTGAGGTAGGTGGGGCTGTGGGAGCTCAGAAGAGAGCAGAGAATAGCCCAAGGTCTCACAGCTGGCTTTATGGAGGAGAATGGAATAAAACCCAGTATTCCCAAATAAGAGTCTGGCTCCCTACCCACTAGACCAAACTGACCCACTATAGTGGATTATAGGAGATGTTGGGGTATCTTCTGGGAAGGTGGGAGACGTTTCTGGCTTGAAAACACCTCCTTCAAGTGCAGATACTCCTTACTGTAACCTACCCCATCATGTACTGAGAGGCCAAGTGCGAATTTGCCTAATATCTGGCACACTCTTTAGCAGTGGTTCTTAGCCTTCCTAATGCTGCAACCCTTTAATACAGTGCCTCATGTTATGGTGACCCTCAACCTAACCGTAACCCTCAACCATAAAATTATTTTCGTTACTGCTTAATAACTGTAATTTTGCTACTGTTATGAATTGTAATGTAAATATCTGATATGCAGGATGTATTTTCATTGTTACAAATGGAACATAATTAAAGCATCATATTCACATCAACAACAGCTGAATATAAAAGTGTCGTTTTACCTCCCATTCTGCTGCTTTCCACACAGTAGCGGCTCTCCACTGTATTTGTATGGGGTGTACGTGATGGGGTTGGCGCAATGATGTCATCATTCCAGGTACTTGTATGTGGGCATGTCTGCATCTGGGTGGACCCGCCTGGAGACAGAGAGAGGAGCGGTGTCTTGATTCCTATGTGTTTTCCGATGGTTTTAGACGACCCCTGTGAAAGAGTAGATCGAACCCACAGGTTGAGAACCACTGGTCTATCAGGACCTTGTGGAACCTGCTTTAGGTAACAGGAAAATCCACAGTGTTAGCCACACTGTTTCATCTGAATTAGTTTCTTATTGAAGTTCTTAATGAACATCTTTTTTCTTACTTTGGAAAGGAAGCTTCCTCCTTTTTCTCTTAATCTAACTTTATGCACTCTTCTATCTTCTCTTTCTTCAGCTGAGTCTGATCTTCTTTTTAAGACCATCTTTTCCTTTGCCCATCTGTCCTTTAGAGCTTCCCACATGGTTTTTGGTGATTTTCACCACAGGAACACTATTCACTTCTGCATAAAACAGCTCCATGCAGCAGCTGCATCATTTCAAAGTATCATTTTTTCCACCCCACACAATTTCAGTTGTTTGTATGAAGATTTCCAGTATAAGTGGAAGAAAATCAAGAAGGCAGTGTTGTGGTCTCAGGGGGGGGGGGGGGGGAAGAAACCCTTCCTGGAAGCAGATCAGCCATATTGAAAGCAAAAATTGTAGCCTCTCTGCAGAACCCCATTGAGTTAAACTACACCATTTGGTTCTTTAGCTAGCATTGGCCATCATTTTGCATTGTGTTCTTCCCAAAAACGTAGGATTATGTAATGCCTTGGAATAAGCTGTGAGATGAAATGAAATGAACTTTATTGATTAGTCATTTGACCATAACAAGTTTACAAGAGATAAAATCATATAAAACAAAAACATACAAGGATGAAATTAAGAAACAAAATAAAAATAACATCATTATTTGTCCCCATCACCCTTACAAAATGTCCCATTCAGCTCAAGGAATGATTTCTTAAGTCGGGCAGCCTTAACAAAAAAAGCTACCCTATATGTCACCTGGACATTTTCTCCCTGCAGATGGTAAGTCACCTTATGTTCAGTATTCCAATGGGACACATTTTGTAAAAGGGGGCCCATACAAGTTGTTCTTACTAAAGAATACAAGGGGCAGATAAACAAGACATGAAAAAGATCATCAACTATTGCTGTGCCCCAAACACACAGTCTTTCTTCAAAAGGTACCTGATGGTATCTCCCATACTTCACCATGGAGTCAATAAGTTCAAAATGTGCATAAGTAAATTATTTGCGGCCGCCCCTATCTGTCTCTAATGGGTACCGCTGTGTGGGCACGGTCCACCCATTCCGTTCTTAATGCGTGCCGCTGTGTGGACACGGTTTCCCACATGTGTGCTTAATAGGTGTTACTGTGCGGACGCTCCGTGCTAAAAGTGGCTTTAAAAGCTGCCTCTGTGCGGATGCGTGCTTCCACATGTGTCCTTAATGGGTGTTTAAGGGCATGTGCAGAAGCACCCTGGATCTTTGACTGTGCATTTCCATTTCCATTTCCATTTTTATTTATATACCGCCTTTCCAAACAAAATTTGCTCAAGGCGGTTTACAACAAATGGAAGAACAAGGTACAATACAAATTCAATCAATTAAATCAAAGAAATACAACAAATAAGGATAATCAACAACTCAAATTGAAAACTCTTGCCAAGGCAGTTTACATACATCAAAATTACATTACATGTTATAACCACTAATACATTATGCAGTAATAATAATAATTAAAAGAAAAATAAACCCTATTAACAGGTGGGACGGCTGGCTAATAAGTTTTTGTAGTCCTTACAACAGGTAGAATTAGCTGCACACTGAGTCTCCCTCCTCCTCTCGTCCCTGGCGGCGTTGGGGCGTTGGGCTGGGTGCTGCTGGGCTTTTGTAGCCTTGCAGCAGGTGGACATGGTCGAGCGCTGATTCCCCTCCTCCTCCTCTCGTCCCTGGCGGCGTGCATGGAAAAAGAGGGATTGCCTACTTCCAAGGAGATGCTGAGAATCAAACTGGTAACCCTCTGTTTTCCAGGCATATGACAGGGAATGTGTTAATATTTTTCCCTTTCCTTTTTTTAGCTTGCAGTTTGTGTAAGAACATTGCAACTCTTAACTATAACTGTGTGGATAGGTGCAAGGAAGCATGCAGTCAGGTGGGACTAAAAATAAACAAGCTCTGAAACATTCATGCTCTTAAACAAATTTGTGCAGAGCCACTTTTTCACAGGAGCAGGCCACGTTTCTGTAAGAGCAAAGAATATGTAAAGGGAGGAAAGTTGCAAATCAAGCCATAGCTACACAGAACATGCAACTTGGTGGGATTAAAAACAGAGGCACAGGAGCATTCCTACTCAGAACCAAAGGTGCACAGGCCCACTTTCCCACAGGATCAGAGAACAGAAAAAGGAGGGAGATCTGCTGCATCAGTCATATTTAGTGGTGGACAAAGCAACACTCTTAGGCCCTGTCCCCAAGGAATTTAAAGTCTGCTAAAAATCTTCTTTTGCCTCTGAGCGCCCCCATGCCAGGGTTTTTAAAGAGCTTCCAGTGCTACAAAACGAGGAAAACCCACAACAAAAAAAGTGCCTTTTAAATAAGACTTTCAGTGCTCTTTTTGGAAGTTGCGGGTTTTCCTTGCAACATTTACCTTGGGGACGTTCCATGGCAAAAGGGGCGGGGATTGCCACCTACACACACAGCAATAACACAAGCAGCTTCCCTTTCTAAAGCGCAGAACTAAAGAGCCAGAATCGTGCAGAATTGCAACATTGTTGCAATCGCTGTGGGTGGATTATTGCTACTGTACGGGGTGGATTTTGACAGCGATAACAGGGAAAAGTGGTGAGAGTGAATGAGCGATTGCGCGGCCACTAGCTGCAGCCACTGCCTTTGCCGGCACAAGAAGCCATTTCGGGGGGCGGAAGATCTGGGAGATGAACAGAGAACCGATGGCTATTTTTGCTTTGGACTTGTCAGGGGTTGTCTTCCTGGTTGTGGCCGCGCTGAGCACAGTCCGTCCCCATTCCCACTGGCACCCTATCAACAAGAGCAGGGGCGGGGAGAAAAAGATGCGCGCAAAGAAAACACAGCTCCCATGGGGACGGAAGGTGCATTAAAAACGTGCATTTTGCTGAGCCTCATGCGGATGCTTATTCCGGATTTGCATGGCACTTTTAAAGTCCGCTTGAATAGAGTGACAGTAGAGGGACAGTAGAGAGGCAAATAAGTCTTTTGGGGACTCAGCCTTAGTTGTCATAAAAACGAATATACCAGTCACACATTATCTGTTTTTGGTCAGCTCTGTCCTGATGCGAATTTGAAGCAGACTTCCTTTCAGAAGAGGAAGTTGGGCTTCTGTAGCTAGGGCCTCAGACTGAGTGGTTGAACATGGTGCTTCTGACTTGGGCTTCTGTAGCTAGGGCCTCAGACTGAGTGGTTGAACATGGTGCTTCTGACTTGCCTCAGTTAGCTGACGCCGCATTCCCATACAAGAAAAAATCCATATCCAGTCCATTGGATAGGGATTGGAATTGTCCATTCCCATTTAAATTTTCATTCCTGGACTTTATGAGGACTAAAAAAAAAAAAAAAAACACCCTAAAAGAAACAGGTCTCACTCCTCTTTTGCCGGCTAGCCCACTTTTTTCTCCTTTGGGAATGGTACAGGACTATTTGGGGAGAAGATCTGCCTTTTGGGCTGTTCCCCCCATATCCTTCTGGCCAATGCCTCCTGCTGTTGTGGGGGTTTCATGCTTGGGAAGGTCTGCCCCCTGTCTTTGCTGTCCCTGCCATGCTAGAGTTTCCCTCGTCTTTTCTGTATGAAGATCAACAGGAGTCCTGGATCTTTGAACATAGATTTCCCCTTTTGTGTATTCCACTGTAGTTACGAGAGATACATTACATTGTAACAGCAGGCAGAATCTGACAATTGGTAGAGGAATCATTTTTTAGCCCTGCTCGGTCCTGAGCAGCTCATTCAAAGCTGAAAGGGAGATTTGAAATAGAGTGGGAGAGGGACACAGCCTGAGTCTCACTTCTGTAGTGCTGTTGAGTGACTTTACTAGTCTAGAGCTCCATGAATCCCTAACCTCATCCCCCTTGCATTGGTGACAATTACTTGCATGTCATGGTTGTGCAGTGTGTAATGGTTTGTTGGAGCCAACTATAGTGTTAGATAAGAGCCAGATTTTTTTTAAAAAAAAAATTAAATAAATCTGATTCTGCATTTGTCTTTTTCTTCTATCTCATTCCCAATGTAGAAACCCAATGTAGATGCCCATGAACACTTGGTGGGCCACCATGTGTGATGGGATGCTGGACTAGATGGGCTGTGGCCTGTGGGCTGTGGCCTGATCCAGCAGGGCTTCTTTTATGTTCTTATGTTCTCTTATATCTGTGCTTCTATAGCCAATATTTAGTCTACTCTGAAAATCAGTACCAAACTGAGATTGTATTCTTTATATATCCGCATGTAGAAGCCAATAATTTTCATGTCAAGTGTTTGGATTTTTTTTTTAAATTTGAGTTTCAGTGAACTGTGGAAAGAAAAGTAGTCATAGAATCTACAAACCAAACCCCTAATTAAAATATCTTGGCAAAAGACTATCTTTTCCTTTTACCTCACCTGAGCTGAACATCTGCTGTGTAGAAAGATGCAGATGACTGTTCCCTAGGCTGTAGAATCATCTCCCTTTTGAGGTGTGTCAGGCACCTTCACTGTACACGTTTAGGAAGACAGCAAAGACGCACCTCTTTGCCATGGCCTTTGGTTAAATCGAGATACACTTTTCTTCTCAATTTGAGACACTGATATTGTTTTGATATATGACTGTTATTCATCTATAGTATATTTATTTATTTTAAATGTTGTTACCCGCCCTGAGACCTTTGAGTATAGGGTGGGATAAAAATGCAAACAATAAACAAACAGAGGTTTCTGTGTTCACCAAAGGAAGATACAGTGAGTGACTTAAGGTAGGATACTGCATCACCTGAATGTTTTCCCACCTAATCTCAGATTAGGCAGGTACACAAAGGACATTCCACTCCTTCAATTTTACTCAAATCAAAGGGAAATGTTTGGCTTCATACGAGGTCCCTGCCCTGAATGTAGTGGGATTTGTCTTCACACAAACATCAGTTGAATGTTTGCTTGGGAAGGGAACCTCCCATCCCTTCCTTCCCATCCCTCCTCCTCACCCCCCCCCCCCTTACCTGCCTCCACCGGTGTGGCCTCCGCTGCCATTTGCACTCTCCTCCAAGGCTCAGCTAGGTCTTCCACAAGTGTATGCCCATAGCTTTAGGGGTCGTCTCCATCTGGATACATTTGATTCACCAAAGGGGGGCCTATGAATGTGAGCCTCTTTCGATTCACCCGTGAATGTTCAAATTTGTACAAATTCATATGAATTGAGAACGTGAAGAATATTTTGTCATCCATCCCTATCTCAGACTAGTATTGGCAGGATACTGGCCCAGAGCACTGGAAGAATTAATACTGAAGCTGAAGCCCAAATACTTTGACCACATAATGAGATGAGACTCATTGGAAAAGACCCTGCTGGGAGAAGGCGAAAGAAGGAGGGGGTGGTAGAAGATAAGATGGGTAGATACTGCTGTGGAAGCAGCAAACATGAGCTTGGGCAGATTCTGGGAGACAGGTGAGGTCCAAAGGGCCTGGCATACTATGGTCCATGGGGTCACAAAGAGCTGGAAACAACTGACTCGACAACAAAATCTTACAAAATTTGGAAGGAAAATGCAAGGCATGACCTGGAAGTAGCATGCTGATGGAAGGAAAGTTTTCTGCTTCTGGAAAGGCAGCAAACTTGGGATAAACTGCAGGCAGGAAGCTCTAATGTCTATTTACTTCTAAAAATAAAAATACATGCACTGCATAATCCTATTGGTAAGGCAATGATAGCAACAGATCTTATCCTCTTGTGAGATAAGGTGGCTGGAGTGGGGAGGTGTGTCAACCATTATGACAGGCCATGACCAGTGCTACTGGACAGGTTGTCCCAATTAATGCCCATACCTTCATATGGTGGGTAGATTTTTCCAGCTTTCTTGCAATAGCAGAGGGTTGGACTCAGTGATCCTGAAGGTCCCTTCCAACTCTATGATTCTATGATGACGGTCACACCATGCAGGTGATGATGGTCTCCTTAATCTAGTTCAGCGTGTTTCCATGGTTGCTTCAACCCACTGTGAGATGAATTAAGACATTCCCCATCCCTGGAAGAGCAGCAAGGGTCCTTAGCCACATCAACAAGTGGGAATGTGTCACTCTGGGAGTGGAGGAAGGATGCCTCCTCAGTGTTGTGGAGATGTTGCTTTACTTTAATGTTTTGGTCTTCATGATTTGGAAACATCAAGGTGAAGCTTCTATTCAAAGCCCTGCCCCACCCTTTCAAGCCTCATGGAAGTGCTGCACTGGCTACCTCTGAACAACAAAGCAGTCAATGTTAGGTAGGATCATTAAGTTATCCACTGGGATCTGCAGCAATCTTCTGGTCTTTGCAATTAAGGTGATTTGTCAGTTTGATTCTGTACATTTATAGCCTGTATTGACCAGAACCAGACTAGCTTCACTTCCACAAAGTAACTATATAATCTGCTTTCAGTTAGGAAGCTGTGATAGTGGGTTTGCAAAAACAATGGCTTTCTTGGAACAGAGACAAAGGTTTGTCTGCCTCCCCCCAGATTTCTCAGACTGAGTATACTGGGGCTCCTGAATATCTAGGTCTAGAATACAACCTCCCAGCAAGTGATGTCGGCATAGAAATAGGCTTCTCTCAGCATGCCCCAGGTGCCAACAACTGCACATCACCACCACCATTTGGCTTGCAGCCTACCCCTGAAGCATGAAATCCACCATCAGGACTCACCTACATTTGAAAGACATATCTCACCCTCATTTGCTGTCACTTTGAGCAGAACATACTGGAGCAATTTTAGCCTCGGTCAGAAAATGGCCAGCTTTCCAGAACTATTTCCCCTTTCGTGCTATCAGTGGTCTCTTGTAGATTTGAGTGTGGGTGTTCACAGGCACAGGCCAGGTGACCACTGGTCACAAAAGCATATGCTGCCCTCTGGGTGGGTCTTTCATTGGTGTGCCAAGTAAAAGTACATGCTTTCATGGCCAGCAATCAGCCAGCAAGTTCTGTGTCACCACTAGGGCCGAATCCCCATGCAGGTTTGGTACGGTTCTGAACATGGGATCGGCAAGGGGCGTCCCCATGCATTTTGGATTTGGCCCACAAAAAGCTTGCAAAATCCCCCCAAACCATGCCAGAAGAGGGCCAAATTTGATACCTGAAAAAACAAGTCTCGGCATGGATTGGGGGTCCGGCACTAATTGCTTAGTGAGCCGGGACTGCACATGGGGACAATCCCGGGCTAACAGGGAGGAGATTGGCACTCACATTATTGGGAGATGGAGGGTGCTTGCCGTTCCTGCCCTGTGCATTGAAGATCGCAGTTGCTGAAATTTTAAAATGGAGATTGCAGCAACTGATATTTAAAATGCCGATCGCAAAGGCAGGCTGAATTTTTTTTTTTTTTTTTTGCATTTTCCACAGAAGTAATTCCAACCACATTTCCCGATTGCCAAGGCAGGCTGGATAATGGCTTGATTTTTGTTCCTGTTTCCCTGATTGTTAAGGTGATCATGAATAAAGGCTTGGTTTTCTCCCTTTTAAACTTGATTGGCATTCTCACTGTTCCCGGTGGAGCGGAGGTGTGCAGAACTGCTCAAGTGCCTAACTGCTGCCAAACCTCATGGAGGCTTTTGGTCCTTTAAAATTATTTATGCATTTATTATTATTAAGCTTTATTTATACTTTTTTCTGTGCCTCCCAGCCCAGTCCTGGCTTTCAGTGCCGCTAAGGGAGGGGTGGGCTGACGTCAATCTGGCTTCCAATGAGGAGAGAGGGGGCGGAGAGGAAGGAGTGCTGCTCCCCCACGCGAGGGTTTGGCACGGTTCGCATGGGGATGACTCCATCCACGCCCAACCCGTACCTGGCCCACGTTGCCAGGAATGACATGGGGACACCTGAGATTTGATCTCAGTCCCACGAGCCCAAACAGCACCCAAACAGTGGCTTGCATGGGGATGCACCTGAGGTGTTCCATGACACCAGCCAGAAACTTGGAAGCTGCAGGACTTGCATTCCAGGACTTGTATGTCAGCTTTTAGGTCTCCCAGGCTGGGAGGCAATTCCCACCTCAGGATGAAAGCCTACACTTCCCCCTCTCCAGATACTGCCTTTTCTCTCTCTAGGCAGGTTGCAGCCAGCATTTCCTTCCCAAATAAACAGGCCATAGCAGCAGTTTCAGTGTTGCTACCACAACCACGTTAATGTCAGTGTTTGTATCTCAGAGAAACAAGGCATAGCACTCTTCTGGACCTTGGTATTATCCTGACGCCTATTTGCACTACAACCTCTAGTGAAGAAGTGGTGAGCCTTTGGTGAAGAGCATTCACATGTGTTGGAAGCTGTTACAGCCTTCAGGGCGTGCCTGCCCTCACCAGAAGTTCACTACTCGCGAATTAGGTATGGAGCATGAAATCGTGCTCCACACGTTAACCAATGTTTACCAGACACTTACCTGAGGTGTCCAGGGCTGGAGCATTTGCTCTTCTTCCGATGCTCTGGGGTCACCTGAGGTGCGCTGGCACCCTGGGCAACCATAGATGTGACTGCGTGTGTGCAGAGCATCAGTGTCACCAGGGTAATGGTGCTGGCACACACAAAGTCACGGAGGGCACCACAGCCAAAGTGTTGGTGCCCAGACCAGGACTGGTCCCTGGATCAAATAAGGTAAGTATTCAATTGCCGGGGGGGGGGGGGAGTTGACTGGTGCTCAAAATGTGAGTTTTAGTCAATGCTGGTTAATTGCACTCCTTTCCCATCCAGTGGACAGAAAGTGCAAAAATGCCCCTGGTCTTTTGACTTTAACTCCCATTGACCCTGGCCAAATTATTCCCAAAATATGGAAGGCAACAGATTGGGGGGAATTACTGTTCTGTGTTCCGTCTGGGAATGTTTGCAAAAGCAATTAGTGATCTCTCATGCTCACTCATTTGCTTCCCCGCTCACTCCCTTCCTAGCTCTGCCGTTTCCTTTTTCCCCCAGTGGAATTAATGATTAAACTTGCAGACAGGGTATTGAATTAAAAGGGCCACTGGACTGACCTAGAAGAGATATTATTAAGTTCTTATTGATAACTGCTTACTTTGTCTGTGACATTTGTCTGCAGCAAGATGTCAACCTTGTGGCATTCTACCAGGTCCAGGATGATTATTATTTGGAGGCAAGTAGGATTAAAATGCAGGTGCTTAAGGTTATAGAAATTTGATAGATCTTGTGGGTCACTGAGCCTCCCCATCACCTGATCACCTCGGTTTAATCTCGTGGAAGCTTCCAAGAAACTGAACAACTTGTCCTGCTTTACTTAAGTTGTCAAAGTTAGACTTTTCCTTTTCTGGTCTAACACTCCAAAAATTTCTGTCTTTCCTCGGGCAGCCCCTCTCTTTGCAAATTAAGACCTATTCCATTTGGTCTTCCATCAGCTAATCCAGGAGAATCCCCTGCCAGCTAAGGGTTCCTTTCACCAAAGTACATAAGAACTGAAGAGGAGCCCTGCTGAATCAGACTGACGACTCGCTGGGTGAAAAAAAGTCCTTCCTGTTGTTGGTCCCAACTCTTCTGCCCATCAACTTAAAATACCCCCTAGTTCTAGTGTTGTGCAATAGAAAAAAAAATTGCCCCGAGATATATTTCAGGAAAAGACGAAGAGCAGAAAGGGTCCTAGATATTACAGCCTGATTTCTTAAGAAAGATGTTCCAGCCCCTTGATCGTTCTAGTTGCCCTTTTTTCTGTACCTTTTCCAGTTATGCAATATAATATCCAGACTTACAGATACTGCACATTCTGATGTGCCGTTGGGGCATGGGCGTCACCCGTGATGCCCGGTACTGCGTACTGGCAGCACATTATGCCACCACTACTTTGAATTTACCTACTGCAAAACAATGAGTGCTCACTCGACAGTATCAGGTAAATTCAAATGTTCCCACTAGTCCAGACAGGATGGCGAGAACAGCAAACGAGAGCTGAGCCTGCAGCTCAGCTCCCCTTGGCTGTCCTGTCCCACATGATGCACACCTCAGCGTGCATGCCACAGAAGTATCACAGCTTTCTCTGAGAAGGCTGCGGGAAGGCTGCTAAAGTCTGGACAGTAGAATCATAGAATCATAGAATCATAGAATGGTAGAGTTGGAGGGGACCTCCTGGGTCATCGAGTCCAACCCCCTGCTCAAGGCAGGATCTCCTAAACCATCTCAGACAGATGGCCGTCCAGTCTCTGCTTGAAGACCTCCATCGAAGGGAAACCAACCACCTCCCGTGGCAGCCTGTTCCACTGGTTGATCACTCTTACTGTTAGAAATTTTTTCCTAACATCTAAACTAAATCTTTTCCCCTGCAGTTTCACCCCATTGTTTCTAGTCCTTCCTTGAGAGAGTGAGAACAGGGCTGATCCCTCTGCCTTGTGACAACCCTTGAGGTATTTGTAGACAGCTATCATGTCTCCTCTCAGTCTTCTCAGTGTCTCAGTGTTGTAGCTTCATCTCTCTGTGAGATCTGATAGTGACAAAAGGCACAGTAGACTATATCTGCGATTTAGATATAAGTTTGTGATTTTACCATGGGACCTTTCCAGACTTTTTTCTATCTTGTGTTTAGCTATTTTATAATGTGTTACAATGTGAATTTGTCGTACGCTAAATAGATCCATTGTAAGAGAGGCCAGGTCTTCACTTACCTCATGTGTTAGAAAGTGCCTGGGGGAAGATGGCACGTTCACCACTGTAAAAGGAACAATTTTTGGAGCTCAGAGGTGTCATTTCATGAGGTGATCAAAGGTGCCTACGATGACGGCAGAAAACCACACCTTACAAACAGGTACTTCAGACAACAATTGTGCCCATAAATGGGGGGGGGGGAGGCTCCATCACTATGAAGCACCTGTTGCCACTGCATTGGAGACATAGGCCACATCCCCATAAGAAGTTTAATCCAGTTTCCCTAAACCGAAATAACAGAACCAGATGCAAACGCGAATTTGCCTGATCCCGTTACTTTCATCCGGATTCTGAGGACATACGTGAATCAAGGGGGGACTCCAGTGGCTACTTTTTAAAAACCACTTTTTGGGGCTGCCCTGTCCTCTTCCTCCTGCTGTGAACGTACCACCCATAAGGGACCCCTTCAAGGAGCCTAGCTGGGTGGCTGGGTGGCTGCTGCTTGCCTGGATGGAAGAAAAACGGCAGCGGACAGCCAGCAATTCTTTCCCCTCCTCTCCTCATTGCTCAGGGTACGCAGCAGCAGCAGCAACTCAAGGCCCCTTCACCCGTCAGCATCACAGCCTTTAAAACATTCACACATTTCCCCAAACCTGCAGCTGCTTTCCTTTCTTTTGCCTTTTTTAAAGGTCAGAACTTTCAATGGCAAGATCGTTATCAGGTGTGAAGTGCTTGATTGCTACAGTGGATTGCTTGGATTGCTACTAGGGCTGCTGCTTTTACAGCTTGCTTTGGAATCAAGCTATTGGGGGAGGGAAACTCTCATCCCTTAACATGGAAGGGTTCCCACGGTAAAAAATGTAAAATGTTTCAAGCGCACGAACCGGAGTGAGACCTGTTGAAATGAGGGTTAACATTTACAATGCTTTGGGGTGATTTAACATGCCGTAAGCGTGTTAAGCCAAACTGACGTGGGGTCTGCGAGGACCAAAAACAGTTTGAAACCGATATAAGGTTGTAATGGGGATGCGGCCATAGTGGCAAAGCTGCTTTACTAGGACTCCCCCTCTGGAAAGTGAAGATGCAGCCTGAGAGATAAATTATTCCATGATTTAACAAGTTGTTAAAATCAAAGAGTTTCTACTAATGTCTTGCCTGGTCCTTGTGATTTAAGGTCTCCTGTGGTATTAAGCTGTCCCCTAGTATGATCCTGCATGTGGGGAATGGATGGTATTGTGTTAGGCTGCATTCACACTGAAGTTTTAATCTAGCTTCAGTCCATTTTCAGGTGAGTGACCAAATTAGCTTGCTGTTTTCTTTAGGTATGATCTAACTCAGAAAATCCACCATGTGGTCAGAAAATAACTAGTCACTATGTTGATGCGTTCTCTCACTCTAAGGCTGCATTTGAAGGTAAATTTTAATCCAGATTCAGTCCACTTTCAGAGTGAATGAGCTCATAAGTGGAATGGCAAGTTTTTTTCTTTCTGCGTAGTTTAACTCAGACAATTCACCTTTGGGTCACATAACACGGAAAGAAGATAACTAGTCCCTTTGCTTATGTGTTCTCTCACTCTGAAGGTGGACTGAAACTGGAGTAAACTTTAGGGGTGAACGTGGCCTAAAGGTGAACAGAAGACGAATTAAAACTTAGACATGAATGCAGCCTTAATGATTCTTTATGTAAATTTATTGATTTTAATGCTTGTTGTGACCCACAACAAGTGAGGTCACAAGTGCAGAATGGGCCATAAATATTCTGAAATAACTAGCTTACTAACAAATGGGATGGATGGATGGATGGATGGATGGATGGATGGATGGATGGATGGATGGATGGATGGATGGATGGATGGATGGATGGATGGATGGATGGATGGATGGATGGATGGATGGGATAATCCTGCCCAGAAAAGCAGTAAAGAACAAAACTGCACTCTCTTGCTAAGATCCCAAAAAGTAGAAGGTGGAGCTGTGATTTACAGTTTCCCCACTTTTCCTGTTTATTGCAGGATGGGAGGAGGAGTATACACTATCAATTGCTTCTTTATCTCTGATCTGAGGCGGCAGATAAAGCACCACATTAGAAGCTACTTAGTTGGAACAGAGACAGAAACAAAAGCCTTTCTTTATACAGCTGAACTGAACACAATTAGATTCTGGACACTTTAGAGGACAAACAGTTTATCAGACAGCAAAGTAAAAGAGAAAAAGTCTGGTAGATCAAGGGAGCAGAGTGGGAGGCAGCTGACAGTTCATTCATGGGTGGGATCATTCACATGCCCGTCTACCCCACTTCGCTTATGAACATTCTAAGCTAAAAAAGGTGGATTAGAAATGGGTTGAGAACACAAGGGCCACACGGTGCTGTCTCTAAGGTGTTCTTGAGGCTTTCTGTTGTTTACATGCATGGGAATGCAGCCTGGGTGTCTCATCCAGATGCAAACTATAAATGGGCAACTTGCAAGCAGTGAAAACTGGATTGGATTATGAAGTCTCTCAAATGAAGTGCAAGAGAGGTTGTTGTTCGGTCATTAAGCTGCGTCTGACTTTCCGTGACTCTAGGAGTAATTAGAAGGGGGTATAGAAAATAAGTCAGGGATCATCATTGTGTCTCTTTATAAATCTATGCTGAAACCACGTTTGTAATATTGTGTACAGTTCTGATCACCACACCTTGTAAAGGATATCGTGAAACTGGAAAAAGTACAGACAAGGGCAACCGGAATGATCAAGGGGAACATAACACACACTTTATGAAATCAGGGCAGGAGAGTTAAGGCTGACAAAGGGAAGCATTTTTTTCATCCAGTGAGTCATTGATCTACGGAATTTACTACCAGAAGAGACAGTGACAGCAAAAGGATTAGACAAATTCATGGAGGACAAGTATCAATTGCTATTAGAAGTGATGGCTAGGTACCATCCCCGGGATGGAGAGACAAGCAGGATGCCTCTAAATGCCATTTGGAGGGAGTTGATAGCAAGTGAAAGAAGAAGAGTTGACTTTTCTACCCCACTTTTCTCACCCATTTAAGGGGACTCAAAGCGGCTGACAAAGCTTTCTATTTTTCTCCCTACAACAGACAACCCTGTGAGGTAGCGGAGCTGTGAGAGCTTGGAAGAGAGCTGTGACTAGCCCAAGGTCACCCAGCTGGCTTCATGGGGGAGGGAGTAATCAAACCCAGTATTCCCAGATAAGAGTCTAGCTCCCTAACCACTAGACCAAACTGGCTTCTTTACCTTCTGCTTGAGAAAACCCAGAAACAATTGGGTCACTGTATAGGACAGAATACCGGGTTGTGACCTCATCCAGCAGGGCTCTTCTGTGCTTATGACCTCATGGACCGTAGGACCTTATATCCCTTACTGTCTCCCCAAGCTTTCCTTAAGCTCATGCTCATTAATTCCATGGTACTATCTATCCATCTTATTATCTGCCACCCCTTTCTTCTTTTGCCTTCAATGTTTCCCAGCATTTGGGTCTTTTCAAATCAGTCCTGTTTTCTCATTATGTGGTCAAAGATTTTGAGTTTCAGCTCCAGTTTTTGTACTCTCAGAGAACAGTGAACACTTTAGTATTGACTGACTTGATCTTCTTGTAGTCCAAAGGACTCTCAAAAGTCTTCTCCAGCACCACAGTTTGAAAACATCAATTCTTCAGTGCTAAGCCTTCTTTACGGTCCAGTTCTCACAGCCATAAATTTCTACTAGGAAAACTATAGCTTTGACTTTGCTAAATAGAGGGATATTTTCCATTAAAGAGGCCATTTAACCTCACTATGCTAAATGATGGTCTATGTCAGCCCTTGATTTTCCTAATGTCAAGAGACCATTAGAGAAACTATAATATCCAGGCATTCTTGTTATATATTGAGCTTCATTATTCTCCAATACTATTAGTCTTTGGTGGAATATTTCACAATACTTCCATCACTGATTACAGTTGTTTATTAGTTGCCCTAAAATCACCTTCAGCTCCTGCTGATCGTATGGACAAATGTTCACCAACCTGGCCAAACGATTATAGCCAGAGAATGAAAGTTCATTTGCTCTGATCTTGATGGCTGGGGGCAGCTGGCAGCAGGCAGTCAATACATGACATCTTTAAGAGAGGCACTGCTGCCATGGCTTTGCTTCCCCTCTTCTGTGTAGCTCTTATCTAAGGCCCTTTCTCCTCTTACTTGTTAATCTGGATGAAGAAGCTGCTAAAAACACATCTGCATGGGAGTAGAGTAGATCCAGATCAGAACAGTGCTTAAGGGCTCACTAATCCAGAATAGGGGTAGAACAGATAAATGTGGTCTACATTCATGCTCGCACTCTTTAGCACACATTTGCTGTTCTAAAGCCCACTCCTTCTGCCTGTGGTTGATATGGATCTAGCTAATATGGATTAACTGAGTGCTAAGAAAAGGCTGAAGTTGCCTTCAGGTTCTGGTAGTGTTGCCCTGGCAACACTGATGCTCTGTGAATGTGCAGTTGTGTCTATGGTCATATGAGGTGCCAGTGTACTTGCGTGGCACCTCAGGCAACCCTAGAGCACCAGAAGAAGGGCAGATGGTTGTGCTGCTGGATGCTTAAGGTAGGTTCTGGTCAACATTGGTTAACGTGTGGACCACGATTTGTGCTCCACACCTAATCAACGAGTGGTGAACTTCTGGTGAGGGCGGACTTGCTTGGAAGCTGTAACAACCTACTCCACATGCAGATAAATACCGGTTTTAAGTGAACTTCGAGATCTGTAGGACCTGGTTTGGTGGCACCCAAACGTCTGGCTGCCAGAAAGACTCACCATTGACACAGTGAGTTCTACTTAAAAAGATCGAACATCGTGTTGGGCTGATACTTCGCCTGGGCATCATGGCCATGCACATGGCTGCACCAGCTGTGGACAATCCTGGGGTCATGGCATGTCAGGAATGTGTTGTGAAATGGTGTAGGAGCAGCCTGAACTAGGAATGTGCATGGATTCCTCACCCCCCCCCCATTCACTTTGCATCAAAGGGAATGGTATGGAACTTCGCATGTGTGCAAATGGAGTCTCTTCGAAAGTGCTAGGATTCAAATTCATTTCAAATCACTGCCATCACCGGCCACACCTCTGAATCCGCTCTGAATCTGCTCCAAATAATCTCTGAAGCTTCAAATGGAGGCACAAAAGCTTTCGCTTCACATGCAAAGGTTAGTCTTCGAGTGTAGCCAGTATTTGATTCAAATGCAAAGTTCTGAACCTTCGCAATCTGTCCGAATTGCTAAGGTGATGGACATTTGTTTCCCATCCCTTGTCTGAAAGGCCAGCAGCCATGACACAGCGCGTAATGCACATCATATATCATGTGGTGCCCTGTGATCATTACTTGCAAGAAGACTCAACAAGTCCTTAAGACTGAACAAATGTGCCTGTCAGGCTTCCCAGGTCCTGTTAACAATTTCCCCACGAATCAGGCAGCCAGTTAATTGCAGTCATATTTATTAGCAATCAGCACTGAGCCAAAGGATTCTGTGGAGTTGTTTCTGACAAACTCAGTCAGAGGGATCGGCACTCTGGCAACAAAGCCTGCCCACCAAACAATCATGTAGCGCCTTTCTCCCTCGCAAGGGACAGTGCTGAAAGCTGGATTCTTGTTTTCTCTGATCTGACCTCCTGATTGTTGTTCTCCGCCAAGGACGGGAAAGGAATGCAATGACCCAATATTGAGTAGTGCTCGCACTTGAAGCACTTGTCAATTTGGCCGTTCACTCCGCCTGCAATCAAATACTTACCTTATTCAATTTGGGGCCTGGTCCTCCTCTGGGTGCCGCCATTTTGGCTGCTGTGCCTCCGCGACTGAGTGTGGGTCAGTGGTGTCGCCTTGACGATGCTGATGGTCTGTGCACGTGCAGTGCATCTAAGGTTGTCTGAGGTACTAGCACACTTGCGTGGGTCCTCCAACAACCCCAGAGCACTGGCAACAGTGAATGTCATGCTCTTGGATGCTTCAGGTAACTAATTGTTAGACAAATTTATGGATGACAGACATATCAATGGATACTAGAATGAATGTCTAGGACAGGTACACCTTTCAGGCTGGGGTGGTGATGGAAGCAGGATGCTTTTAATGCCATTTTCTGGGATTCAAGAGCAGGAGAAGGTTTGTCCTTGTCTCTGTTTGAGATGCCCATGAGCATTTGCCGGGCCACTGTGTGCAACAGGATGCTGGACTAGATGGGCTGTGGCCTGATCCAGCAGGGCCTCTCTTATATTCTTAATTAGGTAACAATGGTTAATGTGTGGAGCACAATTTTGTGCACCACACCCAATCAATGATTAGTGCACTTCTGGGGAGGGAGGGCACGCTTGGAGGCTGTAACAGCCTATTAGATATGCGTATGCCAAGTTCTCTGAAGAAGAAACCTGGAACATGGGATAACAACCCCAAAACTGCTGTAAATGAGATTGAATCCAGCCGTGGAAGCCTACATACGGCCATGCGTATGCTCTTCCATTGAGGTAGGGATATGACCAAAAAAATTTTTGCATTAGAATTTTATTCGAATCGAATGTCGAAACATTCAATTCAATTTGAATGTTTAGGATCTGAATGGAACAAAATCCAATTCAAATCAAATACATTCGAATCTATCCATTTGAATGTTAAATTCAAATCCAAAGTTACGGATGTTGACAGCATTCGTATTTGAAGATACGGATCCTGACGACGTTCATATGTGTCATATGTATCTGTACACATTTCATATGCAAATATGCACAGATACATATGAGATGCATGCAGATATGTATGTGTACTGTACATTTGTATGTGTACATTCATCTCTGTACAAACATATCTGTACATTCATATGTTTTGAATCATTCAAACGAATGTTTTGGAACATTCAAAATTCATTTGAATGTTTAAATTCAAATGTGTAGACAGTCTATTCGAGTTCGAATGTCCATATTTGAATGAATTTTGAATGTTTAGAACATTTGTGCACATCCCTACTCAAAGGTGCACTAATTTTTGACTAGAGGCCCTAGAGCCAGTTTGGTCTAGTGGTTAGGGAGCCAAACTCTTATCTGGGAATACCGGGTTCAATTCTGCCCTCCCCCATGCAGCCAGCTGGGTGACCTTGGGCAAGTCACAGCTCTCTTCTGAGCTCTCACAGCCCCATCTACCTCACAGGGTGTTCTGTTTTGGGGAGAATAATAGAAAAGCTTTGTCAGCCACTTTGAGTTCCCTTAAATGGGTGAGAAAAGCAGGGTAGAAAAGCCAACTCTTCTTCTTCTACTACTTCTGGTATCTACATACATTTAAGCGGCCAGGTTCCTGGCTTTTCAGAGGACAGTTCTCTATTGAACAACGTTGTGAATTTAAAATAAATTTTAAAATAAAATCACCAAAGAAAGCATTGCAAGCAGAAGGTTCCATACTAGGGGGACATGCAGTATACCTCTAAGGCCATTTGCTGGGATTAGAGAGCAGGTGAAGGTTTTGCCTTTGCCTTCTGCTTGCGATGCAAATAAGCAATTGGTGGGCCACTGTGTGGGACAGGATACTGACTAGATGGGCTGTGGCCTGATTCAGCAGGGCTCCTCTTATGTTCTTATGCTCTCATTCTTAAAGATGTGCAAAGTTTGGTTTCTATTCAAAAATGTGATCCAACAGTTCATGATCACAGATGTTACTTCAAACTGAATATTCTGTGATTTGCATATCCAGAAATTCAATCAAACTGAATTAGTCTCCCACTTGCAAACACGAATGATTCGATGGACGGTTCATCTTTGCTGTGTGTTTTGTCCTTGAACAGGGCTTTTTCAATGGGAAAGATGGTATCTTGTTTTCTTTTCAAACAAGACTGGAAGGGAATAAGAATGACCATTTGTTTGATAAAATGATTTGCCAGCGAACTGAACAAACAGGTGTTTGGCCCAGCAGCGAACCGAAGGTGCAATATTTGTTCTCGCGCGCATCTCTGCTCATTCTCTCTTTATCCATTTCTCACCTGCTCTGAAGCTCACCTCTTTGCCCTGGCCTTTGGCTAAACAAGGAAACAGCTTTTCCTCCCCAGTTCCAGGCAATGTTATGGTATTAATATGTTCATTTTATATTTGGCTTTAAATGTTGTAACCTGCCTGCAGACCTTCAGGTATAGGGTGAGATTAGAAAACAGATGGATAGAGAGACAGATAAATAATGAATTGGCAACCAGCACAGGCTTCAAAATATAATTCTGCTCATAGACGTGCACCTTAAAGGAAGGAGAGAATAAAATATCTGAGAATGTTTATATGCCCCTTTAGCATCCAAACAGGGCATTAAAATATGAGGGAATAGTGTCCATAAATTGCTTCTGAGTCTCCTTTCTTTATGTGCCAGATGGGATATGTAGTACCTTTTATGAGAGGGGCCAGTTCTCCATTTACAGGCCCAATTACTGCAGTTATTTGCCATGACATGGAAATGTTTCTTTATTGCCCAAGACTCCAAAGTAACTACTGGACGGTTTAATTCCCTTCAGACTTCATCAGCTACTCCACATCTTCTGCCGTCATTTAAACCTAAAATGTGTAATGATGTACAGATAATAACTCCAAAAAAGGAAACGCCTCTAAAGATTAAGCGAAATGGGGAAACTATCTGATAAACCGATAAGCGAGTTTAATAACCTGCCTCATTAAGTAAAGGGAAAAATTAATCTTTGGGAGTTTCTACATGTAAGAAGGAGCCAGCTCTGTGCTCCAGATTCATATCTATGCTTTATGAAAACAAAAACAAAAACACAACTATCTATTATTTATTTATATTTCTACCCCGCCCTATACCTGAAGGTCTCAGGGCAGGTAACAACATTTAAAATCAGACATATATTAAAACAACAGTGTCTGTAAAGTGGGAAGAGACAGTGTATCCCCACTTAACCAAAGGGCAGGGTGTCTTCACTGCCTTCCTAACCATATACCTTAAGGGGGAGACTGTTCCATAGCCGAGGGGCCATCATTGAGAAGGCCCTCTACAGGGTGCCCACCCCTTTTACTATTTTCATCAATAAGCTAAATTCAGTGACTGAGTCAAACTTCCCAAGTTTATGCCAAAGGGCTCTTATGGCCAAGTCTAGTACTCTTACCAACACAGTGTGCATATATATGTATAATGTGTCCTTTGGGTCTCAAATTCACCCTGGGGGTATTCCTAACCACATATTTGAACACACCCAAAGTTTAAAAACCTGCAGCATGGATGTCTCAGGATATTTGCCAATATTCACCAGTAGGCAAGAAGGCAATTGGGAAGCTGAAGTGAAGTGGCTGTCTTTCTGCTGCTATGTTCTTTTCTTATTACTAATTCTTCGGGCTTTTTCTTTGTTTTGCAAAACTTGGTTGCAGTTCTATTTTAGAATTCATTGATGAGGTAATGGATACTGAGATAGAAGAGCAAATTAAAAATACTAGCACTCCTCCGCACAAACACATACAGGCTCCCCCTCCCCTTTCTCCTCTTCAAATGCCAATATAACTTAACTTTTCAATGCATGTAAGTGAATGTTCCTGTTAATGAAACACCATAGCTTAAATGCGGAGTGTATTATTCAATGACAGAGCAGCTAGTTTTGTGCTTTAAGACTTTACTCAAATATTATGAGGGCATATTCTGCTTGCTGGTTTCTGAGACAGTCATTTTGCACCCTGAAGCAGAACAGAAGAGGCCCTGCCCTCTTCTAGGTTACTCTCTCCACAACTGATAGAACTATTTTATCTGTGTGCTGGTTTAGCAAGTGGACACATTTTGGTAATACATCAAATTTTGCTGCCTAAATGGATCCACCTAGGACTCTGACATCAGGAACATTGGAGCCTTCAGAATAGCGGGGGACAGACTGGGCCCTGTTCTGGTTCAGCCTGTCCAAGTGCAAGTGTTCTTGTTCTTGGCCAGCTGAAACATTCCAGCTGGGAACTGCTCTGGTCAGAATGGTTCCAGCTCAAGCGATCCAGCCACTGCAATTGCAGAAAAAGCCAATGACTAAACAAAGGTTGGCCTTGTGTCTTGAGAAGCCCCAAGCTAGATGGAGATGCCTCCTGCCTCATGTTCCAAAAGTGGTGAAATTTAATTAAGCTAGGCTCCCAATTTTGGGCCATATATACTGTATGCTTTCTGAAGTCCAGCAGAACCTCCAAGCCCAGAGATATTTCACATTCTTGAAGCTCCAGAGAAACAGGAAGTATCCCTGGACATTTGACTCAGGTCCTTCCATCCCTGTTCTAGATAATCTGACAGTGAGTTCCATCTAGCACCAACTGGGTAATTCAGTGGAATGTAAGACTGCATTCCCATGGGGAAGGGACAATACAACTGGATCAAAGTGTCTTTGAGCTGCCGTTTTGGCAGGAGGCATGGTGAACGTACATCTCATGCTTCTGCAGCAATATGCCACTTTTGCAATGAACTGGAGGTTATTCCAAAAGTTTCTTATTTCTGGTCTGGCATAAAAATGATCAAGATGAAAACCAAAAAGGTAGGTTGTCTAGAAGGGGAGAAAGTGCCTTAAGGGCCAACAACCACCCCAAGAGCTGTTCATCAAGCCTTGCAGGTAAGTCAGCTCCCAGAGAAATTTGGGCAACCCCAGAGCCTGCTGGGAGTGGGTGCATGTAAGTATACTGCCCATGGGCATCCAGATGTTTGGACATTCTGCTCCTCAATTGGATACGGTGGTCTAAGGATTTTTACACTTAACTTCCAACGGACAATGTCCCACAGGAGTCAAGATCATGGACAGTGGATGGTGTTTGCATGTTGTGTGCAAATTCCCATGTGTCAGATCATGTGCGTCCAAGTGTGAAAAGGCCCTAAATCTCAGACTCTCTCTGCAAAATCTCTGGCTAGTGGTGGAAACAACTCCTGCCTAAAATCCTGGTGCCACTCAATGCAGATCAAGAGCAGCTTCTGTACAACTGTTCAGATGCTTCAGAACTATAGCTGCCATCAGTCCTGGCCATTGTCAAGGAACGAATTTGTACAGACGATGCTAGTGACATAGACAATCTAGATGGATCAGCCATTACACTAAGCGTGAAAGCATTTTCTATGATGTGAATACGCAAAGGGGCGGCAGGAAGCATCCTAGACATAATAAGTTGAACAGGTATTATACAGAGATGACAAGAACGCATCAACATTGCCTTTGTTGTCGAAGAAATTAGATTTTTGCTCATGGCATTCCTTCCAACAAAACAGCTGTGCTGTTTGCTGATACAATTACTCTTACTTTTCCCAACATAGTTCCATCTCGCCACGGTGGTTTTTATAGCATATGAACTATTGGAGCCGATTGTCACATTTCCTCATCTGTTTCTGCTGGGTGAGCACAATGGAAATTCATTCATTCATTCATTCATTCATTCATTCATTCATTCATTCATTCATTCATTCATTCTTCTTTCTTTCTTTCTTTCTTTCTTTCTTTCTTTCTTTCTTTCTTTCTTTCTTTCTTTCTTTCTTTCTTTCTTTCTTTCTTTCTTTCTTTCTTTCTTTCTTTCTTTCTTTCCCTGTACCCAAAGGTCTCGGTGTAGGTTACAATAATATCACAATAAAAACATTGTGGGGTTTTTTTTGTTTTTGTTTTTAATGACTAAAACAATGACAGTGCCTGTATGGGGAAAAGATACTGCTTCCCTCAATCGATGACTAGGGTAAATTGCAAAACCATTGAGAATATATATTTTCCCTCAATCGAAGGCCAGGGTAAATTGCAAAACTATGGAGAATGTACCCTGAAATTTTGGCAATGGATTATTTCACCATTTTTCAGTCACCGTTTTTGTAACTGAGGCTTGGGAAATAACAGGAGTTCTGCTTCACCTAATATTTAGGGGAAGCAATAAAAAATAGCTGATGGTTTAAACAATTCCCAGTTGCAAGATGAGAGTTGTTTGAGTTAATATGCAGTGGTGTGAATGTGGGAAGACTGTTCTTAGATTATAGTTGCTTTGGAGGGATTTTATTTTTATATGTTTTTTACACACAGAGAGATCCAAGGCTACCCCCTTAAATAAGTCTACAAAGAATAGGCCAGCCTTTAAAACAAAAGAGCACTGCAATTAGAATAAAATACTCACTGAGTTGATACAGGTGATCATTTGCTCCTCATAATGGTCTACAGAGATGATTGCATCTTGAAAGCAGCATCCCCTACTGTGTTCTGTCTTAATTAAACAAACACTTATCTGGCACATTTATGAAATCTGCTAAATTCTACTACTGGAGAATGGGCATGTCTTCATATGAAATGACAACAGATCTCTGGGATAATCTTCAACATGTAAAATGAGAAAGAATTACCCAAGTGTTAGGCCATCTGAAGCTGCAGTCACCCTTCCACATGATAGACCAACGTATGCCTACCTTGGGATAGGGGCCAGCCAAGTGTCTGTGGGAGAAGCACAGCCACATTGCTGTCAGCTGCGGATGAGGGCACACCAGGCAGGCGGACTTGGGTCATCTCCAACTACAAGAAGAGGAGGAGGAGTTGGCTTTTCTACCCTGCTTTTCTCAGCCACTTAAGAGGACTCAAAGTGGCTGACAAAGCTTTCTGTTCTCCCCACACCAGACACCCTGTGAGAGCTCAGAAGAGAGCTGTGACTAGTCCAAGGTCACCCAGTTGGCTTAATGGAAGAGTGTGGAATCAAACCCAAGAGCCCACTGGTCGCCCTCCATATTTTGGTCATGCATAATAGGATGCCTTTCCCAGGGTGAGGCGAGGCTGCTCCATGAGTGATATAACCAGAAAGTGGCCAGTAGTGGTCAGCTTGGGTCACTGGTTGCTCTCCATGCCACTGCTGAGTCTGGCACAGCCCGACAACTCTTTGACAGGCCCAAGTCTTGCAGCTGAAAGAAACACAGTGCTGAGGATATCTGAACGCAGGATGTTCCCAATCAGAAAGGGAAAGTCCTCAAAAGAAATGGAAGCACACTTCGTTGCTAGATCTCAGAAGATGAATAGCAGTCTCAGCCCTGATTAAACAGTAAAGTGTGATGGCAACCTAAATAACCATTCCTATTTTTCAGCCTAAAACAAACAAACAAACAAACCGAAATCTTGGACAATGCAGTTTTTACTTTGCAATAAAATATTGCTGATCTACCAGGAAACCACTCCGTTTGCTCAAAGATGACACACACCAGGGTGGGTGGGTGTGCGTGTGCAAACTGTGGGTAAAGCATTCTTCATAAATCATGGCTACTCAAAAGCAGGCAGGTGGACATGAATGATAGCCCACAGAGAGAAGGGAGAGCTAATAACTGGAAAAGCTGCCTTCCATCCAGAAAACCATCTGTAAATCTAATGGGGATGACAGCCTGGTTTGCTGAAAGGAAGACTCTTTTTCCTGTCACCGTGCCTCCTCCCCGTGCCTAAGTGGTCATTCACCTCTTCCTGATTGTTCCACAGCAGGCAGGTGAGTTACACCAATCATGCTCTTTTGAAGGCTACGTGAATATGCTCATACATATTTACCCACAAGGTACGCGATGCTTCCTTTCCCATTGGTTTAATTTAATAGCCTAATAGAGATTGCTTACCTTCACCTGCCGGCTTCTCATGTTATTGTTCCTGTTCTAAATACCTGGATGTTAGCAAAGCATTGGGGGGAAAGGGGAGACATCCAGGTATTTCAAACAGGAACAGTCACAGAAAGTGCTGGCAGACAGAGGTAAAAAGCTGGGATTGCCTGCTGCCATTGGGTAGAGGTGGGTAGGATCTAAAGAAGATCTCACAGTTGCTTCTGACTATCTGGAGGCACCATGTCCTTGTGACTTGTTTTGTGATACAGGTACTTTCTGGGGGCCTTTCTGCACTCACTTTTAATCTGTATTAGGAGGGCCCCATAGTCAGATTCTGATCCTCATTGGTCCACATGTTATTGCAGATCTGTGAGGCCTTGCCCACTGCAAGTACACTACATCCACGAAGAATGTGGCATGATGCCAGAGTGCTATTTCATGCCATCATCTCCAGATACCTCATCCAAGCATCATATTCCTCAGCAGCTATCTGATGCCATAGACATGGCCACAAGGTGTGAAATGGTAGACCTACCACTGCAAGCCTGTTTAAAAGTGCCGCCGCCAGAGTGCTGCCTGGAACAACTGGCTGGATGCACATCATACCGGTCTTAAAATAGACCACCAAGCCCAATTCAAGGTGTTTACTCTGACTTACAAGGCCCTAAATGGCTTGGGCCCTAAATATCTAAAGCAGCGGTTCTCAACCTGTGGGTTGCAATCCCTTTGGGGGTCGAACTACCCTTTCAGAGGGGTTGCAATGAGTCACCCACTGCCCCTCCCTACCCCCTCCCAGCTGCCCTGCCCCCATGGTTGGGGGTCTCCACAACATGAGGAATTGCATTAAGGGGTCATGGCATTAGGAAGGTTGAGAACCGCTGATCTAAAGGAACGCCTTCTCCCATACCGACCTGCCCGTGCTTTGAGATCCGGAGGCGAGGCCCTCCTGGTTGTCCCACCACCCTCAATAGTGAGCCAGGTGGGCACCCGGGAAAGGGCCTCTTTGGTAATGGCCCCCAGGTTATAGAATAGGCTTCCCTTGAGGTGCGTCATGCCCTTCTTTGTCGACATTCAGGAAGGCGATAAAGACATACCTCTTTGCTTTGGCTTTTGGCTAATGTGATCATTTTTTTCTCCCACTGTAGATTTTTTGTTTGTTGTCTGCTTGTTTCTTTTTTAAATGTTTTTATGGATATTACTGTTTTAATCTGCTATTTTACACTGTAACCCACCCTGAGAGCTAGGGGTATAGGGCTGGATATAAATAACAACAACAACAATAAATGGGAGATTGCTGGATGTCCTTCCGGGGATGTCCACAAATTTTTTTTTGGCATTTGATCTGAAACAAATCAAATGTTCGAAAATACATATCAGTACGGCTAGATCACATTTGATTGTGGTAAAATTCCATTCAATACGAATCTATTTGTACGTATTCTAACAAACATTCTACACGTATCTGATACGAACAGATACGTATCGGATACAAATAGATACGTGTTTGATATGTTTCCCCACCTTAAAGAATGTCTGAGCTATTCGTACGACTGTCTGGAAACATTTGTATTCATTCAGATAGGAATATGATAACATTCGATTAGAATTCGGATGTCTGAATTTAGCCAAATTTGGGCGAATTTCAAATGTTACGAATATTCGCGCACGTCCCTGGCCCTTTCTACATTGGGCCTTATTCTGGATTACATCACAGAATAGGTACCTGCTGTTGCATGTTAATATAGGCTATGACCCTGCAGTCGTTTGCACCAGTGTGTGGATGCAAGGTCTCTGTTCTGGGATATAATCCAGAATAGGTTCTAGTGCAGAAAGGAATTATACTTGCATGATAAAAAACCATCCCACACTCTTGGGAGCACCAAATCAATAGCTTCCTATGAACAGTGAGACTTGCTGCTAGTTGTAAAGCCGCTGATATTCAAAACTGGCCCCTCTTGTCAAGCACAAATGTGGGCGCACGCACACACACATATATATGATTTTTTAAATATATATATATATTTTGTAGCATAATGAGCAAGCACAAATGTATGACTCTGGAATCAGCAGGCCTGCTTAGATGTGTAGGATATGTTTTGCTCTGCAAGATGTACCTTTTGTTTCCCTACGTTTACTCCTCAGTATTTCAAGAGCATTACACAAGAAGGAAATCTTTTTATAGAGTCAGTAACAGATGGTCAAACACCATGCTTACCTACAATTATACCCTAAATCAGTGTGCGTGATTATATCATCAAAGACAATAATGGAACAAATGTTCCCAAGCAAATCTCAGACATTAAAGGGCTTGTCGACTGTACAAAAACCTACTCGGTTATTTTCAGGCTATGCCCAAAGAGTTTCCAAGGAGCATGTGTGTGTATATGTGTGCAGTGGATGGTTGATGGTTGAGCCAGCTGGAAAGGAAAGGGCAACAGAAGGTAAAGCGAGTCATCACTAGAGTTCCTCGAGGCCAGGAACTATTTGCAGCTATATACAGGTTGCTCTGCGAAAAATGCTGGTTCAGCATAGACTGTGAGAAGTACGAGTAAATCAAAGCAGTACAGCGTGCTGGGGAGTGGTTGTAGCTCAGTGGTAGAGCTGACTGTCTGGAAAACACCAGGTTGCTAGTTCAGTCCCCAGCCTTTCCCAAAAAAGTAGGCAATGGCGAACCATTCCTGTATCTCTGTCAAAAGAAAGTGCAAGGAAGTGCCCTAGTGGTACCCGAGAACAAAGAGCATGCTAGCTATAGAGTATCGAACTAGGTAGGTAGTAAAAAAATGTGTTTCAGAAAGTGACCAGTGCAACAAGGTTTGGCGTGTCTCTTCATCTTTCATGTGCTGATAGCATATTCTGTTAATCAGATGGCCAGGGCCTGTTCACGCTTACCCCTTTGGAGCATTTTCAGCTGCTCCAGGGGAAACCCATCCATATGCTGCACAACTGCTGCCATCCTGGAATATCCAGAAGCTTCTCCAGTCACCCCGATTATCACAGCTTGTCCAGGAGCAGTTGGTGAACTTCTGGTCACAGAATTGACACCCCCTTGTTCCCCAGTATTCACCATTGCAATGTCCCAGATCAACCAGATGTTGGCTGCAGCTGTTGTTGTGGCAAACCAAACCATCGACACTTGAAGTGCTAGTGGTCTGTTTGGGGACCACACCAGCACACCAGCACGTGAAGTGTGGATGCCTCCTCCTGCACCTGATCTTAACTTCAGTGCAAGCAGACCCATGGCTTCATCCAACAAAGCATTTTATTTACCTACTCCATTTTCAGCTTCTCCATCCAACAGCCATTTTAACCTTGAAAATATATTGAAACATATAATAGGCTGAATGGAAAGTCCATAAATAAATGGGTAGAAATGAATACTGTGAGCAGTCTGGCCAGAAGATGGACTGAAGTAGGTTTAAAGTGAACGTGTGACCACAGCCTGAATATACAAAGGCTTATGATAAAATCAACATATAAAAATATTCTTGGTGGATATTGTAGACAACCAATCAAACAATATATGGGATTCTTAACTTGAGATCTTCTCCATGACCAGACATGTTTTGACCCAACCCTTTCCAGGTTTTCTTCAGTGGTCACTAGGGCTGCATCCGCATGGCATGCCTTAATTTGGTTTAACAAAACAAATAACTGAACCGGAACAAACTTACAGTATCTCGGATTCAATCTTGGGAGGCCCCACGGTAAGTCCTCCCTGCCCATTGCCAGTCATGGTGCCCACCCCCTCTCGCTGAATGCTGTTCCCTCCCAGGATCAGCCCCTCTCACTTAGTTCAAAGTAACAGAGATCAGACCTCTCCCTCATGGCTGTGCAGCTCTCCGCCTCCTTTCCTCTGCACCACGTTTCCCTTCCCCTTTTCTTCCAGCTTTGTGCTCTTCCCTCATCACCCCCATCGAAGAAGTCTGGATCCCCCTTTCCCACCCGTGCTTCCCTCGCGCCGAGAGGTTGGGCTGGAGGGGGTGAGGGGCTTTTTCATTGCTCAGAGCACACAGCAGCAGCAGCAGCAAGTAAAGCCCCATGTTTAAATACAGAATCTCAGCTGCTTTGCCTCCTTTCACTTTCAAAGGTCTGAACTTCTAAAATTGTGCAAATTTGCAACATTGTTAATCGGGAGTGAAGGGGCTTTCTTGCTACACTGTAGCGCTTCTCTGTGAAGGCTGCTCCAAGAAGTTCAGGCTTGCAAGAGAAAGGAGGGGAAGCATTAATGTTTAAAGGAATGGGGCTTTACTTGCTGCTGCTGCTGCTGCTGTTTTGCTTCAGATCACGCAGATCAGGCAGGGAAACACACACACCCCAATGACGTGCCCAGCATACGGACAGCCATTGGATACAGTGCGATTGGGGAAGGGACACCCTGAACACGGAATCTCATCCCTTAACACGGTACTGTCCACACAGTTAAAAAGGAAACACGTATCAACGCACAATTCGGAGTGAGACCTGTTGAAATCAGGATTTATTTCAAAACGTTTTAACATGGTTTAACACGGAAATAGCGTGTTAAGCCGAACTGCCGTCTGAACTGGGAGAACTCAAAACGTTTTGAATTCGAGATAACGATGCCGTGCGGATGCAGCTAAGGTGTCCATGTGTAAAAAAAGCATATACCAAAATCTGAAGTAGAGATAAAATGAAACCCATAACCATTTACAGTTCTTGAAATCCTGCAGTACTGTATCACAAGTCAGAGGCATGGATATCATCCTGGAGGTAGGAGCCATGGTAGATACATGGAATTTGCCTCACGGAGTTCCTTGTTTGCTGCTATGAGAGGAAATCTATTAGAGGTCATCTGCTCCATTGTGATTTATCTTAGCTCAGCCCCAAAAGTTACCATCCAGCGTTTCTGGTTGGGATATTTGCGCAAAGTCCACAGAAATGGCCCATTTTCAGGCCCATCCATCCAGAGCCCCTTCTAGTGTGGGTGAAATGAAACCCACTTAAATTGTGTGAGGAACTAAGCTCCTGGAGGTCCCCTCCATGTGATGCAGCTACCATTCTTCTTCTACCCATGGGTGTGGCTGCATTGCACCCAAGTACAACAATACAGCCCCACTTCCAGGCAGGAGAATGATGGTGACATCCATGCTGCATGATGTATCCCACAGTATTTATGCTGGCCTCATCTACCCCGGAGGAGGTTCCCAGTGCTGTAAAGAGCTTGGGACTTTCAGGTGAAACACCTGACAGTCCAGGTCCAGTCTCTGGGTGGCTTGTTTCATGGCAACTGCAGTTCAGCACATCATCAGATGTTCTGTCACACCACAGTGCATGTTTCTAATCCAGACTTGGCTATAAACTCTTTGCACTTGAGAGTCTGAATTGTGGCCCTTGTGTACTGAACCTTTGCCCTTCTCCAGCAAAACCTGCAAGGTAATGCTATTCCAACAGTGAATAACTGTGTAAGAAACATCTGGGCTAATTAAAACAATAAATAAAATTAACAGACAAATACAGCCACAGGAAAGCAAGATTCAGTCAATAAAGAATTTGCTCCAGATCTAATCCATTCGTATTATACTTGAATCAGAATAAAACAGAGATAATTTTTATGGATAAACGAATGGATGCAAACACTTTGTCTAGTCCTTCTTCTCCTTCTTTTCCTACTCCATCTTCAAGGTCTATATATTTTAAATTTAAAGTGAGTACTAAAAGGTATGTAAAAGTGTACAGTGTGGTCTAGAAGGCACCTCTGGTGAAACATTTTCCGTATACTCTGGTACTTTTAGGTTTTAAACTTTTTTTAAAAAAATATGATCTACTTTTGTTTTATTTGTTTACCAAAGATAGGCTACTGGCTCTGATGGATGTGCAATTTCAGGAAGTTATTCAGTGTGCTTCTGAGGTCAGATGCTGGAAGACTTGTGACCAGGGCAAGGCATATGCTTATGGCATGCTGGTGAGCTTCAGTTCCACCTGCCCAAATTAGCCTTCTAGGCAGACCACAACTGGTGTTCAGATAGCAGATCTTTACCACAAGTGTACTCAGCAGAACTGTGCACAGAACATTGGTTTTGTCGATTTTGGTGTATTGCCAGATCAATTCTTGCTTTCTCTGAAAGCAATGGCAGACTCTGGTTTCCTCATGTGCGTTCTATCAGATGCTCTTTGCGGCAACATCAGTAACTAGCGATCTTTGTTTTGGTTGATTAGTCATGCCTGGCTTCAAAGTTTTTACTGAAACAGAACGTTCTGGCAGCTCTGGGTTGTGGTCAGGCCAGGAACAGGGTGAAACACTGCAGAGCATGTTGGGAGCTGCCTGCTTGACAACCACTCCATCCCAGTCTACTTGTGGGACAAAGGTTCTCCAGCTTCAAAGTGGCAGCTTGGGGAGAATTCAGTGGCACATCTAGAAATAGCAGTGGAAAATTGCAAACTGGGCAGAACTGAGTGGCACATGTCCAGTATGGGCCACTCTTGCCATCAGTAGCTGCCAATATGGTGATGGCAGGAATGAGATTCACTCTTGGTTAATGAGGGAGACCACATTAAAGTGTTCTCTCACTGGACTCCTTCCAAGTGGAGCCCTCCTGAGTGCAGTGCTGTAGTATGACCCCAGAATCCCAGAACACATCGGCATGATCCAACAGTCATGATCAATGGCATGGATAAATATTGTGTTCTCGTCTTCATGTGTTGGCTAGTAAAAGCTCAAGTTTCCTATGTGATTCTGAAACCATGGATAAGTGTTTTGATGTCCTGGCTGGGGACATCTTGTAGATAGCTGGTTGACCAGAAATCGTTGATCTAATGTTGACTTAAGCTACATCCAGACGTCAGTTGCTTATTCCAATATGTTTGGATCTTCCATAATAAATCATGGATATTCTGGAGTATCCATGTTTTATTCCGGATATCGAAAAATAGTTGGACCTCCATTTCCATGTGGGGGTATGCTCAAGGTCTTACTGCAGTTAATGAAAAACCATGGATAATATAAATGCAGGAGAACGCATGTAATTTCCCATCATTCCTGTGAAATCCCATGAATGAAATCTTTTATCATTTTCCCCAATTTCCTGTCTGCCCCTGGCCTCCAAGAAGCTTCAGGTAGGCCTGATGGCACCAGTGGTGGGAAGGGGAAGCTGATCTGGTCACTGCAGAAAATTGAAACTGTGGTTACCAGATCAGTGGATATGGAGGTCCGACTGTATAGTGGAATAAGTAACCAACATCTGGATGCAGCCTTACAGTTATGTGCACATAACTTTAGGGAAAGAACTGGAGAAACTGACCAAGACAGGTGAGCAAAAAGTACTTTTAAAATTAAGCCGGGATGCTCTAGCAGGCATAGATAAATCTGCCACTAGTTTTTGAGAGCAGCATCTCTGGACAATGCATTTCAGATGGCAATGTTTTGCCTTCTCACTGCCACTATAATTTTAGCATTGCCATAAAAAGAGAAGGCAAATAAGAACAGAAGGCCATATGCTGTTGTCATTTCAAGGAATGGCACTTGAAATAATGACTAGAACCAGTGTGTATGAAGTACATGTTACCCTTGTTCTGCCTGCCGAATTACTGCTGTCATTACTGTGAAACCTCTTGTCAAAGGGATTGGGCAAACACTGAGGTCCTACAGAGAGGAAGTGAGACAAAGCAAATGGCAGTAAATGAGCTGCTCATTTCATTTAGCAAAATTCATGCACACGTTGTTTAAAAGCTCACAAGTGAAAGCATATTGAAGTAAGATTTTGGAGACAAATCAGAAACTTCTTTTGTCCTTTTAAGGAGAAATTCAGAAGATATCTTCTTTCATTGAACAACAGCAACAAAAGCAATTGAGCCCACTGGGAAATTACGAATCTCCTTTCATAAAGGGGTGTATAAAATTACATATGGGGTGGACAAAATGGATTAGGAAAATGTGTTCTTCCCACTCCTAAAATATTAGAATGAGTCCCCAGACATCCAGGGAGACTGAATCTTGGAAAAGACTCCCCTCCTGCCACCATATGGTGTCTAGTTCAGCTAGGAAATCCACCAGTATGAGATAAAGGGTGTTTTTGCACTTTGCCTTCCATTCCAGGGAGGCAAAGTTCTGGAATGTTTTGGCTGTCCACACTGAGGGACACTCAAACCACGCAAAACGTAGTCAGTGTTGTACCAGGTGCTGGCTAAGTGTGATCTCCACCATTATTTCCATTATTGTTTTGGCACAGAACAGGGGCCAACGTCCTTGCATGGCACCACTGCCATGGAAATTGGGCAACACAGCAGATAATCGTACCTGCACTGCTGACCACATGGGAGCTTGCTGGTCCATCCCAGCCCAATGGCTAATGGAGATTAGGAGCCATTTTAACTGATCCATGCCTATAACAGCCTGTTCCCATTACAAACTTAAAACGGTTTGGAAATGGTTTCGATCCTCACAGTCCCCACATCAGGTTGGCTTTCCGCATGTTAAATGGCCTCAAAGCACTCATTTAACAGGTCTCGCTCCTGTTCTTGCATTTTAAATGGTTTACATTTCTTACTGTGGGAACGGTACCGTTGTAGTGGGATGAGAATGCGTGTTTAGGGTTTCCCTCCCCCAATAGCACTCTAGGAACTCCCCGCCCTTGTCACGTCAAAAATTTTGCGGCAGGAGGAACCCCAACCAGAGAGAGGGGGTGGGCACCAGGACTGGCAGTGGGCGGGGAGAAAAAGATACGCTTTCCCAAATGAAGTTTTCAAGCGCTTTCAGAATCGGGATTGAACGCAATTAAAGTTGAAAGTAATGGGATCAGGCAAATTCGTGTTTGCATCTGGTTCTTTTATTTCGGTTTAGGAAAACCATTTTAAGCTTGTAATGGGAATGGGGCCTAAGTGTTGGGAGGAACTCTGGCACCCGCAACATGCAGATGTAATGCTTGGGAGTCCCTCCCATCTTCACCTTTTTGCCAAGTGGGAGAAAGTGTTGGTCATCAGTGTGCATAGCTGCAAAAAAGGGCTTGGGCAGATTATGGTCAGCTTCTTGGGCCACTTCTTGTACATTGCTTAATGCCCCTGGGTAGAAACTTCAAAGCTGAGTTTGTGAATGAGATTGATAGATAGAGGGGGCCATACAAATAGCCAGTTTGAGCCATTTTGGTCTAGTGCTTAGGGTGCCAGACTCTTATCTGGAAATAGTGTGATTCTGCACTCCTCCATGAAGCTCAGCTGGGTGACCTTGGGCTAGTCACAGCTCTCTTCTGAACTCTCACAGCCCCACCTACCTCACAGGGTGTTCTGTTGTTGGGAGAAGAATAGAAAGCTTTGTCCGCCACTTCGAGTCCCCTTAAATGGGTGAAAAAAGTGGGGTAGCAAAGCCAACTCTTCTTCTCCTCCTCCTCCTCCTCCTCCTCCTCCTCCTCCTCCTCTTCCTTCTTCTTCTTCTTCTTCTTCTTCTTGTGCTCTCACTCCTCAGATGTCTTCTTTCACCTCAACTGGAGGCAGCCCCAGAAAAGAGCAGGCCTTGATCTTCTCTCTGGCTGTTCTAAACCCATTGGGCTCTGTTTCATTATAAAATGAAAACGTGGCCAGTTTAATGAGGTTTTGTTCGGATGATATGAAGTGAATAAATCAAGTAAAGATGGCTCTTTAAAAAAAACAAAACAACAACATTCCCTCCCTTGCCTGCCTCCCACCATCACTCTGTGCCACCAGATTATTTGTTCTGTCAACCTGAATAGGTTTGTTCTTTGTTCTGGATGAGAAAAACATATTTGGGGAAAAAATTGAGGGATGTGCATGAATATTTGGTCTAGTGATTAGGGAGACGGACTCTTATCTGGGAATAATGGGTTTGATTCTACCCTTCGCCATGAAGCCAGCTGGGTGACCTTGGGCTAGTCACAGCTCTCTTCTAAGCTCTCACAGCCACACTTACCTCACAGGGAGTTCTGCTGTGGGGAGAAGACTAGAAAGCTTTGTCAGCCACTTTTGAGTCTCCTTAAATGGGTGAGAAAAGTGGGGTAGAAAAGCCAACTCTTCTTCTTCTTCTTCTTCTTCTTCTTCTTCTTCTTCTTCTTCTTCTTCTTCTTCTTCTTCTTCTTCTTCTTCTATGATCCTTACCACTAGTGCCAAGAATGAACTTTCCCCAACTTTCCCTGAGCAGTGGGCGTGTGAGAAAGGAGGACAACTAAAAGTTTGGCAGCCGGACTCCCCCTGGCAGGGATTGCTACTATTTAGACTTGTCACCAGTCCATGAACACCACTTCCCTGGGGGGAGAATAGAAAAACCTAATTTTACTCTCAAAGGCTGAGCTGTAAACAAGGTTTAGTGCTACCAATCACACAGTGGTGGGGCTGCTCCTTGAAAAATACGTTACCGGGAATTCCAATAAAGCTCATACTTAATAGTAATAAAAAAGTATTAAAGTAGCCAACATCCTCTAGTGCTGCTTAGTTAAAGTAGTTCTCAAGACTGCATTTCTTCTCCACTCCCCCTCACTTCAGCTTAGTAAATTGCCCATTAATGTTAGAGTTTTCTAATCTGCATTGCCGGGATCAGAAAGACCTCTGAGTGTGAAGGATTGCTTGGGGACAACAGAACGTGTCTCCATGAAGTTCTAAAGGGTATAAAAACAAGGCCTTCAAACTCCAAATTCTCTTTCCCTCGTACTCTTGCAGTGTCTTTTTTTACCATGTAGTTCAGCAGCCTGTTTTCTGGTGATGGTGCTTTGTACAGACAGTAGCCTGGAGGCTTGACACATTTTTGAGACATACACATGGGCTTACACACAAGCGCCATTTAGGGATGTGCATGAATTTTGCATGTATGTTCACTTTGCATCGAAGCTGATGTGAAAGAAATTTGCATTCATGCAAACAGAGCCACTTTGAATAGAGTAGGATTCGCATCTGCTGTGAATGCTCTTCAAATCCGCTTCAAATCTTTGCTGCCGGTTGTGCCTTTGAATCCTCACCAGATCTGCTTTGAATCCACTTTGAATCCTTTCTGAATCCGCTGCAGGTGTGCCTGGGCAACTGCTTTACCACTTCGCGAGCATATTGAAGTATTGATTGAATGTGCAAAGGCATTCACTTTGCATTCAAATGTCAGTCTTTGAATATAGCCAATATCTGATTCAAATGTGAATGTTCAGATTCATACAAATTTGTACAAATTGCAAATTCGTGCACGTCTTTCATGCTTGTGTGTTTGCCTGTATATGTGCACACAGTGACAAAGTTTCAGCTTTACAGTATATGTAGCCACATGAGGACACACAGGCGTGACCATTTTAACCATTTCAGGCCCCTTTTGCACCAGGCCTTATTCCACATTATATCCAGGAACAGGGACCTGCCATATGCATGCTTGTGCAGACTATAGCAGACCCTGTCTGTGGCTTGCTGTAGTCTGCACCAGTATGCAGATGGCACATCCCTATTCTGGGCTATAATTTGGAATAAGGCCCAGTCCAGAAAAAGCCTTAGAATGCAATTTTTTTCCCATGGACCAATGCAGTTTTGGCCCATATTTGTCTTCTTCCCAATAACTGAAGCATTTTGGGAGAAAACACAAAGCATATTTCAGGGCTCAGTCTCATGAGAAAAGCTCTTATGAACATCAAACATTTTACTTTAATTCATACATATTTCATTGTGTGTCACAAATTGTGTGTGTGGAAGCTGATAATGGCAGGCAATGTCTATGGAGTTTCCAGAAATATGTACAGTTCTCTCTCTCTTTTGCAACATACACTAGTGCAGTGATGGCTAACCTTTTGAGCTCGGTGTGTCAAAATTCACAAGAAAACCTAGCTTAATTCGGGTACTGTGTCACTTCTAGAAGTATCCATAATTTTGTGATATTTGTAGCTCTAGTATAAAAGTTATATTTTTGATATATGTATTTTATTAAAAGCAAAAACGAATAATTCTTTACATTAGTGACTTTTGTTGCTGAATTTCATTTGCTAAAACTTCATTTGAAAGCTGGTATTTCGCACACTTCAAGAACAAGCAAGCACTACATGCCCAGGTGGCAGGGTGATGATGTGTGTCACCCAAAAGGGCTTGGCGTGTCACCTGTGACACGCATGTCATAGGTTGGCCATCACTGCACTAGTGTGTACTTAGGATTTTATTTAGGATATTCATTGGAGGATAACATGGGGAAATGATGTGTAAGGTCTCAGAATTTGCATCTAAAACTTTGTAATTATTTATGAATCTATTTTCTTCCACTTGTATCCTTCCTTTCTTCCTTTCTGGAATGCAAGACAAGCATCTATTGCTTCCTCCTTACCTTCAGCATGGCCTCTTCTGTTCTACTAGATCATGTCCTAAACCATTCATGTGTTTGGGGTGGACTTTCATTGGCAGAAATCAAAGAAAGCCTTTTAAAGAAACAGAATATCTTCACCATCAGCTCAGCTTAATGATATTGTATTAGAAAGACCTTACTGGAAGCCAGAAAGAAAGTAATGAGTACAAAAATGGTCTTCATTGAGCAGCTTCAAAACCTGTAAGTAATTATTGGATAGTTACAAATCAATGCAACCATAAAGCTCCCGCTCGGATGCTGCTTGGAGAAAAGTCAAGTTATTGTTTTGTCCACAAGCCAAAGAAAGTAGCATTCCTTTCAGTTCTGGATTACCTTAGAATTGCTTAATTCTGCTGAGAGTGTCCCATTGCCTTCTTCTGAACCTTTCTTATCGGTCACAGAGCGACTGGGAATGAAGTGGGAGTTCATTTTCCCCTCGCTAGATTAGGGAGGCATCCTTGCATTTGATCACCTCTTCTGGACTATATTGAGAGAATAAATAACAGTGAATGATGGCCTTCATGCTTGTGGCTTTTGCGGTTTCCAGGACTCTTTGATGGAGTTATAGCTCCTATCACTCACAACAGTGTGCATTTTATTTTATATTCCACATCAATCCAAGTTTTCTTACCCTTCTGCTACCACCTTCTGCATTTTCTCTTTTCATTCCCTCTCTTAAAGCAGCCTCACTTCTTACGCAGTGGTTTCCCAATTGATCTACCCATTTCAATGATTTGAGCAATGTTTGTCAGACAACTAAAAGTGTGGCACCTCTGCTCCCTGCGCATTAAGAACAGGGTTAGGTTGCCCAGCTCCTGCCGGCTTTCCATCAGGGATCAGTCTAAAACCTGCTCTGTGAACTTTTTAAATTAAGCACCAGCAAATTGGTTCCATCCTGGTTGAAATGCATCCCATCCCTTTTGTACAGGTTTGGCTTGCCCTAAAATGTTCCTAAAGTGAGCCAGTTTGGTCTAGTGGTCAGGGTGCGGGTCTCTTATCTGAGAACACCAGGTTTGATTCCGCCCTCCCCCACAAAGCCAGCGAGGTGGCCTTGGGCAAGTCACAGCTCTCTTCTGAGCTCTCACAGCCCCACCTACCTCACAGGGTGTTCTGTTGTGGGGAGGAGAATAGAAAGCTTTCTCAGCCGCTTTGAGTCCCCTTAAATGAGTGAGAAAAGCGGGGAAGAAAAGCCAACTCTTCTTCTTCTTTTCAGTTCCTAACAAATCTAAGGCCCTTTCTGCGCTTACTTGTTAATCCAGATCAAGGAGCTGCTAAGAACACATTGTCAGCAAGGGAGTAGAGTAGATCCACATCAGAACTGTGCTAGTGGTAGACCAAATAAATGAGGTCTACATCTGTGCTAGCATTCCAATTCTGCCTCACTTCTGCAAAGGTTGCAGACAGTCTGTCTCAGCACTGTGTAATGTCTGCAACCTTTGCACCTGGCAGGCAAGTCATCACATGGTCAACGTGCCCATCACAGGCTCACTGTATTTCTAATAAATGAACGACCTACTTCACGAAGTCCCCTTCTTGGTCAACTGCGGCTGAGTATCTTTGGGGCAATATAGGCATATTCTCAAAGGAAGAGGTCCAGCTAAGGAAGCCTGTCCCTCTTCCTCATCCTAATGTCCGCCCTCTTTGAGATCTCCACTCTTTAACATGTTGGATTGTTCAACATGTTGGATTTTAAATGCTTTGATGGTTTTACTGTTCTAATATGTACTATTTTGTTTGATATGGTGGATTTTAAGGTGGTTACCCACTCTGAGACCTTGGGGTATAGGGCGCGATAGAAATATAAATAAATAATAAATAAATAAGGTAGCTGGAAGGCTTCTCACCATGGAATGGGATGCTGCGTCTACAGTTCTATTTTTATTTTTGTTCATTCTTTTAGACTATTCTTTTTTTAAAAAAAAAAGGTCTTTATGCATTTAGTTTGCTCTCGTTCTGTTTTTCCTTATTACCTTGGAACGGTTGGTGAAGAGTGGGTTATACAAACAATAGAGGACTACTTTGAGTTTACGTTTTAGTACAGTACTCAGCTGCAGTCTCAGAATGGGCTGCAGTCACATTCTTTGTGTGTGTTGAAACGTTGCTGAGGTACAGTTAGACTGCAGATCAAAGAAGAAGTGCTGCTTTGAAGTAATGGAAGGGAAAGGAGACAGGGATCTATGATCAGGATGATTTTTTGTACAGGTGTTCTCCAAGAAAAGGTTACCATAATGGTTTAATTATCTCTGGGTGCATTCTCGTACTAGATTAAATGCTAATCCAGTCCATTTTCGAGATTGTCTGATCCCATTTAAATTTTTATTCCCTGGCATTACGAGGACTATATCGCTAAAATCCTCAGAAAAAAAGTCTTTGGAAAAACTGTTCTCAGTCCTGTTTTGGTGGCTAGCCTGCTTTTTTTCCCCCAAGGGGAATGCTACAAGACTATTTGGGGAGGAGATCTGCCTGTCCTTCCCTTCCATGCAATGCTAGATTCCCAGAGATGCAAAAATGTGTTGAATCTTTGAACACAGATTTCCCCTTTCTGTGAATGCCACTGTAGTTACGAGAGATATATAACATTGTAACAGCAAGTGGCAGAGGAAATCTTTTTTTTAGTCCCGCTCCATCCTGATCAGCTCATTCAAAGCAAAGAAGAAGGAAGGGAATCCCCTCCTCTCTCTTTGAACCTGTGCAGGAACCACCTCAAGATGATTTGAAAGGGAGAGATCACTTTGCCCTGTCTGTTCTTTTGTTCAGCGGATTCCGAGTGGGGCAGGCTTGCAGGATTTGGACAAGGGGCAGAGATGGAAAGATCCTGTTTCTCTGTGATGGGGATTTGGGCAGTTTGAATGGGGACTGCAGTGTTTGAATTGAGTCCACATTATTGTCACGGGAGCAGCCAGATTCAATACACTCTCGGTTCTGAATCCGGGTTAAAATAGTTCGGTCCAGATTAAAATAGCCAAGTGGGAATGCGGCCTCAAGGATTAATCCATTGCTTGTAATTTGTTTGCTTGTAGTCACAGAAGGACTGCATGTGCTTCATAGTTCATTTGAGTGCATGTGTGACAAGACCCTAAATAAGAGCCAAGTTAAACTTAGGCGAAGCCTTTGCAAGATTGTTTCAATCAGATAAAGAAAGATTAAATAAATAAAATAAGATGAAAGATAATTGTGTTTTCAAATGCTGCTGTTGGTGTCTGAGGCTGCCTCCACATTTCTTAAACAAGCATCTCAAAAGCATCTTGGAGGTGGTGGGATACAGACACCAGTGTCCCCACCCTACCTCTAATCCACATTAAAGATGACAGAATGCATTTAGGAAGTGCATTTTCTGGCCTTTGAATGTGGATTAAGGCAACAGCATACAGGTGCTACCTAAGCACCCCTAAGCTATTTTAGAGCCACTTTTTTTATTTACTGGGTGTCTTCTGAATAGTTAGTGAGACAAAGGTCCCTTTTTGCACTTACTTGACCAGACTGCTACAAGAACACCATACCAGTCAGGTAAGGTAGTAGCTCAGTGCCAGCGATTCTCATGACAAACACTAAAGTACATCCATAACTGGTCAGCAGTACTTGAGGTATGAACAGCCATGGCTGGACAGGCTGGACGGATCACTAAGGAAATGTCTGGGGCAACTTTTGGTGCATGCTTAGATGTTGCCATGGCAATCTGGATGCTGTGTGTGGCTGCACAGTCATAGGGTGTTTTTCCACTGTCACTGGAAGTACCCATTAAGTACCCATTAATGGGTACAAAAATGCCATTACATACCCATTAATAGGTACTTAATGGGTACTTTTAGTGATAGTGGAAAAATACCCATAGTCTCACAGCCACACATACTTACTGTGCTGCACCTGGAAAAGGTTGTGTAGCCACTCCTGGCAAGTGTGTGGACTGTGAAGGGTGCTGTTGTGGTTCAGGGATGGGTCCAGAGAAGAAGTAGTGTTGGCTTTTCTACTCCACTTTTCTCACCCATTTAAGGGGACTCAAAACAGCTGCCAAAGCTTTTCTATTCTTCTCCCCACAACAGAACACCTGCGAGGTAGGTGGGGCTGTGTGAGCTCAGAAGAGATCTGTGACTAGCCGAAGGTCACCCAGCTGGCTTCATGGGAGAGGGTGGAATCAAACCCAGTATTCCCAGATAAGAGTCTGGCTCCCTAACCACTAGACCAAACTGGCTCAGAGGGTTCCCTCTTCAGGAAGCTATGCAAACACTGTGGGATGATTTCTTTGGCCTCATGACCCTTTTCTAAGGTGCCAAGCTGCGGTATCTTCCAGTGCTAAACCTGCCAGTGTAGACCCTTGTGTAATATTAGCGCATGAAGTGCCTGTGGTTAGTACATCAAACCAAGCATTAATTGCGCGTCTGAATGGGGTAGTGATGATAATGGATCGGCATGCATTCTATAACCAGCTAGTTGATTGTAAATAAGTTTGTTCTCAAGTTGCTCAGAAATCTCCCTGCCTCTTCCACAACGACTTTTGTTAGTACAGCCTTTGCTTTTTCTCCCGCTACTGAGTGGAAGGGAACTGTCTTGAAAGTACATAAACATCTGTTGCATAAAGGAAGGGAGGGAGGCAGAAATCTTGGCAGATCAATGTGTGTAGCATAAATGAAGCAGCTAAAGCTGTCCTGAAGAATCCAAACTACCTGCAGAGTCATTAGGATTTCATGCTAATTTTCCACCAAACCATTCAATAACTCATTACCAATTAAAAGCACAGCGATTGCGCTGTATGGAGAAGGCAAGCTTCCTCAGACGTTCTGGATGGAACAACTCTGTGGGATCTAATCTATGTAAATGGGTCCTTGGTGTAGTCATTCCAGACTTCTTGTCTCCAAGAGTTCTTCTGGCATTGGTTGGGCTGCTAAGGAGACTGAAGCTTAGGCTCTGCTTTCCTGGCCAAAGGTATCTGGGAGGAGGTACTTCTGTCCTCGCAACCTGGCTGCAACCAGAGGGCTTTTCGCACGAGGGGTTTTCAAATGCACAGGGAACATGCGGGGACACAGCATACGCACTGCTGGGGTGGCGGATCCATCCCAGCCCGTCCCGGCATGTTCTCCACGCGTTCGTGGGCAGCCTGCCCAATCAGAAGCTGTGCCGAGTGCACATGGTGTGCGCTCCCAGCTGCCCCGGGTCATTCTGACCCAGGACAGCGAGAAGGTAGGAGCTGTGTGCATGCAGGTGCATCCCACCCCCCTGGATGGGGGGCCCGCGGTGTCTCTGTGGGGCTTAGCTGCCTCGACCAAGGCGGCTCGACCCTGCAGAGGCTTGCGATCTGCCACGGTTGGCCGGGGGATGTGGGACCCCAGTAAACTGGGGGCCTGGTCTACTGAAGGGTCCCACATCCCCTGGTCCATAGGCAGCTGTCCCGGGGCCCTAGGGTGGGTGGGTGGGTGCCTGGGTGGGTTCCTGCCAGCTATACAGGACCCTGTCGGGTCCTGTACAGCTGGCAGGAACCGGGGAAAGCTGCCTGACGGGTCTGCCTGCCCCAATGGTGGGCAGGCCTGGGGGATGCATCCCCGTCCCTGTCCGGCCTTTCCCGGCTAGGACAATTTGGGACACTTTCAGCATTCGCACATAGGTAGGTAGGAACGTGTGTAAACGTGTTCTTTCCTGCTTATCTGTGAATGCTGAAAGCAGTCAGTTCCAGCTTGGGTGAAGTGGAAGCAGGAGCTTTTCTCAGAGCACACGGCGAGAGATAGAAACAGGAAGTTTTTTTTTCTCAGAGCACACGGCGTGAGACAGAAACAGGAAGTTTTTCTTAGAGCACACGGCGTGAGACAGAAACAGGAAGTTTTTCTTAGAGCACACGGCGTGAGGTAGAAGCTTTCTCAGACCAATCAGAGCAGCGGACCATTAGGAATTAGCCACACCCTCAGGGAGGAGGAGTTACTCTGCTCAGCAGGGCTTAAATAGAAGCTCAAGTGGGAGGAGTTAGTCAGTTCCAGCTTGGGTGAAGTGGAAGCAGGAGCTTTTCTCAGAGCACACGGCGAGAGATAGAAACAGGAAGTTTTTTTTTCTCAGAGCACACGGCGTGAGACAGAAACAGGAAGTTTTTCTTAGAGCACACGGCGTGAGACAGAAACAGGAAGTTTTTCTTAGAGCACACGGCGTGAGGTAGAAGCTTTCTCAGACCAATCAGAGCAGCGGACCATTAGGAATTAGCCACACCCTCAGGGAGGAGGAGTTACTCTGCTCAGCAGGGCTTAAATAGAAGCTCAAGTGGGAGGAGTTAGTCAGTTCCAGCTTGGGTGAAGTGGAAGCAGGAGCTTTTCTCAGAGCACACGGCGAGAGATAGAAACAGGAAGTTTTTCTCAGAGCACACGGCGTGAGACAGAAACAGGAAGTTTTTCTTAGAGCACACGGCGTGAGACAGAAACAGGAAGTTTTTCTTAGAGCACACGGCGTGAGGTAGAAGCTTTCTCAGACCAATCAGAGCAGCGGACCATTAGGAATTAGCCACACCCTCAGGGAGGAGGAGTTACTCTGCTCAGCAGGGCTTAAATAGAAACGGCCCGCGTGCCTAACGGTGCGCGAAATTAAAAAACAAACAAACAAAAAACAAAAAATTAAAAAAAAAGGTACAGTGGGATAAAAAAAAAATTCATACCTTAGCATCACATCTTTAAAATCCTTACCCTAAAAGCAGTATGGAAGGCGAGAACACCTGTATTGTCACATGCAATGTATGCGGCATGTTTATGACCCTACCACAACAGATGCCACATTTTACCTGCCACAAATGCAAGCTTGTGGCTCTCCTGGAGGAAAGAGTTAAAAGTCTAGAAGAGAGAGTCAAAACACTGAAGCAGATTAGAGAAGAAGAGAACTTCCTCGACAGCATGGAGGAAACACTTCAAAATGAAGGGATAGAAGAACATCCTTCTGTAGTTGCAGAAACTGAGTTATGGAAGCATGTGACCCAAAGGAGCAGGAAGAACAGGAGATATTCGGCACCCTTGCAATTAAACAACCAGTTCCAGATACTCAGTCAGGAGAACAACACATCTGAAGAGTCGACGACAAGGTCCACAAATATTACTCCAATAGGCACTGAGAAACCTCTGGAATGGAGAGGAAGAAATGGTACTGCAAAGAAAAAGAGGAGAGTAGTGGTCCTGGGAGATTCACTTTTAAGAGGAACAGAGGCAACTATCTGCAGACCTGACAGTAACTCACGAGAGGTGTGCTGTCTCCCAGGGGCCCGAATCAAAGATGTAACTGATAGCATATCGAGGCTATTCAGACCTACAGACTACTACCCATTATTACTCATACATGTAGGCACAAATGATACGGCAAAAAAGCACTTTGAAAACATCTACAGAGACTTTGAAGATCTTGGCAGAAAAGTAAAGGAACTGGGAGCACAAGTAGTCTTTTCATCTATCCTTCCGGTGGATGGTCACGATAAAAGTAGAAGGGATAGGATTCTTGAGGTGAACAAGTGGCTACGTCGGTGGTGCCGGCAGCAAGGATTTGGATTTCTGAACCATGGAGAAAACTACCTATATGACGGACTCCTTGCAAGAGATGGGTTGCACCTTACAGGGACAGGAAAGAATGTATTCGGGAAGCGCCTTGCTTCGGTTATTAGGAGAGCTTTAAACTAAAACAAAAGGGGAAGGGTAACAAAAAGTCAAGCAAAAATACTCAGTCAATCAAACCAGGCGATATTCTTACTCCCAGAATTAGTACCAATGAACAAACGCATAAATTTTGTAAGGAAAACAGAGGAGGCAAGCTCGCAATATATATCAATTACAAACTAAAATGCCTCTACACGAATGCCCAAAGCATGAGAAATAAAAAAGGGGAGCTGGAGATCCTGACCCAGGTAGATAAATATGATGTCATAGGTATTACGGAAACCTGGTGGGATAACACACATGAATGGAACACAAACATCGAAGGCTACAACTTGTTTCTGCGAAACAGACTTAACAAAAGAGGAGGGGGTGTTGCGCTGTATGTTAAAAAAGAAATTGTCTCCTCAGAGGTTCAAGTTTCAGAGAGTGGAAGCTCAGTAGAATCGGTATGGGTAAGAATTCAAGGAGAGAGCAACAGAAAGGATACCATTGTAGGAGTCTATTACAGGCCCCCTGGACAAACAGAAGATATGGATGACCTATTCCTAGACCAGATGGCTAAACTTTCACGAAAGCATGACATAGTGATTATGGGAGACTTTAACTACCCAGACATTTGTTGGGAATCTCGCTCAGGAAAAAGTCACAAGTCTAATAAGTTCTTATCCTCTCTCGCTGACAATTTCATGTACCAAAAGGTGGTGGAGGAAACAAGAGGATTGGCTATCCTTGATCTAATTCTTACCAACAGAGAGGAAATGGTGGAGGATATCAGAATTTCTGGGGCATTAGGAGGCAGCGATCATGTTATCCTTGAATTCTGGATAATAAGGGAAGGAAAGCATGAGAGGACTCAGACTTCAAAGTTGGACTTCAGAAGGGCGGATTTTGATGGACTCCGGAGGAGGTTAGGAGGGATCAAATGGTTAAATGTACTAAAGGATAGAAATGTCCAAGAAGGATGGGATATTTTGAGAAATGCAATATTAGAAGCGCAATCATTAACAATTCCTCAAAGAAGGAAGAACGGAAAACATCTAAAGAGACCAGGGTGGATAAACCTAGAACTTAAAAACTTGATAAAAAAGAAAAAAGAAATGTTTAAGAAATGGAAGGAGGGATACATATCTAAGGAGGAATATAATGAAATCAGTACAATCTGCAGGGCAAGTATCAGAAAAGCTAAAGCTAAAAATGAACTGAGGCTTGCAAGAGAGACTAAAAACAATAAAAAAGGGTTTTGGGGATATGTCAACAGCAAAAGAAAAGTCAAAGAGGTTTTGGGAAGTCTGCAGGGAGAGAATGGAGAAGTGATCGAAAGTGATCTTGAGAAGGCAGAGATTCTGAACTCCTATTTTGCATCTGTTTTTTCCAAGAGGGATAATGTACATGCAACAGTCCTTCACTGTACTGATGAAGGACTAGGAGAATCAAGACACAAAATCAACACTGAGAGAGTAAGGGAACGCTTAGCTAACTTAAACGAATTTAAGTCCCCGGGTCCAGATGGATTACATCCTAGGGTACTGAAGGAATTAGCAGAGGTAATTGCTGAACCACTTGCTGTAATCTTTGAGAAGTCATGGAGAACAGGAGAAGTCCCAGACGATTGGAGAAGGGCAAACGTTGTTCCTATCTTCAAAAAAGGGAAGAAGGTAGACCCAGGGAACTACAGGCCTGTTAGCCTGACTTCAATACCAGGAAAGATTCTCGAACAAATTATTAAACAACACATATGTCAGCATTTGGATAGGAATTCAATAATTAACAGTAGTCAACATGGGTTTGTATCAAACAAGTCGTGTCAGACTAACTTGATTTCATTTTATGACAAAATCACTGAATGGGTTGATCAAGGAAATGCAGTAGACATAGTATTTCTTGATTTCAGCAAAGCATTTGACAAAGTATCTCATGCGATCCTCATTGAAAAATTGATCAAATATGGGTTTGACAAGGCAACTATAAGGTGGGTTCAAAACTGGCTTACTAATCGTACTCAAAGAGTGGCTTTAAATGGCTGCACATCCAAATGGAAGGAAGTGTCAAGTGGAGTACCACAAGGTTCTGTCCTGGGCCCAGTTTTGTTTAATGTTTTTATAAACGATCTGGACGAGGGAGTTGAAGGGAAACTGATCAAATTTGCTGATGACACAAAGCTAGGGGGGATTGCAAACACCAGAGAAGAGAGAGAGAGGATTCAAAAAGATTTAGAGAAACTCGAACAATGGGCTGCAACTAATAAAATGGTATTTAACAAAGAAAAATGCAAGGTTCTGCACCTGGGCAAGAAAAATGAAAAAAGCACATATACAATGGGAGGAATTCGGCTGAGCAGCAGCACATGTGAAAAAGACTTGGGTGTCCTGGTAGATCATCAACTGAACATGAGTCAACAGTGCGAGGCAGCTGCAAAAAAGGCAAACGCAATCCTGGGGTGTATTAGGAGAAGCATAGAGTCCAGATCACGTGAAGTTATTATCCCCCTCTACTCTACCTTGGTCAGACCTCATCTGGAGTACTGTGTCCAGTTCTGGTCACCCCAGTTTAAAAGAGACACTGACAAGCTGGAGCAGGTTCAAAGGAGAGCTACCAAGATGGTGAACGGTCTGCAAACCATGTCCTATGAGGAACGGCTTAAGGAACTAGGAATGTTTAGTCTACCAAAAAGAAGACTGAGAGGAGACATGATAGCTGTCTACAAATACCTCAAGGGTTGTCACAAGGCAGAGGGATCAGCCCTGTTCTCACTCTCTCAAGGAAGGACTAGAAACAATGGGGTGAAACTGCAGGGGAAAAGATTTAGTTTAGATGTTAGGAAAAAATTTCTAACAGTAAGAGTGATCAACCAGTGGAACAGGCTGCCACGGGAGGTGGTTGGTTCCCCTTCGTTGGAGGTCTTCAAGCAGAGACTGGACGGCCATCTGTCTGAGATGGTTTAGGAGATCCTGCCTTGAGCAGGGGGTTGGACTCGATGACCCAGGAGGTCCCCTCCAACTCTACCATTCTATGATTCTATGATTCTATGATTCTATGATTCTATGATTCTATGATTCATCCCAAACCGACTTAGCCAAAGTGCATTACAGCCGTTCCGGCTATCATGCGAAAAGGCCTCTGGCCAGTATGTCTTCACATTTTGATCACCACTGGGTCATACTGCTTTTACAAATGTCTTCAGCAACCTCTTACATCATGGCCTCCCATATTGATGGGCTGTGGTGAGGTGACAACCTAATCAGGTAGGGATGTGCATGAATATTCGCAACATTCAAAATTTGTATGAATTCAGCCGAATTTGAACATTTGAATTTGAATCGAATTTGAATTCAGTGTTTTGATACATTTATAAAAAGCTTTGTTATGGATTCGTATGGGATTCGTGTCTCATATTCCTATCAAATTTGTATGGAACATTCGCATCAAATTCAAATCCTATCACATTCGAAGAGATTTATTTGAATGAATATGGATCTTCTTGCATTCGATTCAATACGAATCAAATACAAAAATAATTTCAGGCACATCCCTACCATCAGGGTGTCAGGTACTTCTTTGGGTGTTTTTCCACCACAGCCCTTAGATCCAAATCTAAGAAGATCCGGATCTAGGGAATGGGTACTGGATCTAGTAGATCTGGATTAAGAGAAGTGCCCAATGTATTTCCATGGGTAGTCTAGCACCCAATAGCAATGGGTGCTAGCCTCCCTGCCATGGAAACACCGGAGCAACCATTTGGAAATCCGGATCTACCCACGAGGGGTCTGCCTGTCACCCCAGGTGTTTGCGGGGACAGGGGATGCAATCTCCGAAGCGGCTCCGAAGTCACTTTGGAGTCATTTCAAAGTCACTTTGAAGTCTGTGCAAATTTTGACATTCAAATTAGAACTGAATGTCCATAAATGCGAATATAAAAATTTGAATAAATTTCAAATTTTGGATCCATTTGTTCAAATTATCAGGATAGTCACATGCTTACGGGTTCATACATGATACACACTTGCAGATATGCATCTTTCCTGCATCCGTACGCATTTGCACAGCTAGGTCATACAAACGTCCTACAAAGTTCCGCATGTCACTGCTTTTATGAAACCTTTATGGGAACAAAGGTAAGCTTTTGCCACGGCCATAACGGTGCATGTGAAAGATGCATGAGGAAGCAGTGCTGCAGATGCTGTGAAGTGTAACTACACAAGAAAGAAAATTCAATTACCCATTGCTATAATCAACTGCATCCTGTGTCACTGTGTAGTTTGATTGCATTTTTGTGAATCTATTGAAAGTGAGGTTTTTTCAGGGGGGAGAGGCGTTGGTAGATACTGGAGAACATGACAGAATGTTTGTGCAATTTTCACACAGTAGACAGTAAGTGTGAATGAGCTCTAGGTGCCATGCACCTAGAAATTAAGCTTTAAATAGCACACCAAGGATGGAAGGAGAATAGTCCATCAGTAACATACTAATCTCCAAAAGCTCATCAGTGAAGAGGTCTTATGTATTTCAGAAGAAAGACTTTCATAGCCTGGGGGCCACCCCAGGAAAGGCCCTCTTTCTGGCTGTAATAGCACCAAGCTCTGAACGGGATGTACAGTAATTGCCAGGGGGTCTTCCTCTGAAGATCTTAGGTGACAGGAAGATATAGGAGGAAGTGCACCCATGAAGGAAAAAAGGAGATACTAGATACGTATATATTGATTTTTAGGCTGCCCTTCGCCAAAGTTTCAGGGCTGTGAAAAATAAGGAGATAAAACAAAATAATGAAGAACAATTAAAATAGAGATAAAATAAAACAAAAGATTTTTTTTAAAAGATAAAACATAAAAACATAGGAGCAAAATCACATGAAAGACATAAGGGAAATGAAGCTAGATTTAACTGGCAAAAGTCTGGCTGAAAAGAAATGTTTTAACTAAATGTTAGAAGGTAGACAATGTAGTATGCCTTCAGGGGAAGGCCTTTCCAAAGTCTGAAGGCCACCACAGAAAAAGCCCTGTCTCTAGCTAGGGACCCAGCGGTCTTGATGGAGGAATGGTATTTCTAGGAGGGCCTTATTAGAAGATCTCAATTGACACACTGGCCTAAATCAGAGTAGACACTCCAGATATCTGGGTCCCAAGTCATTCAGACCTTTAAAAGTCAGAATTAGAACCTTGAAACATGTCCAGAAGCAAGATAGCGGCTAGAGCAGATATTTAAGGACCAGAGTAATATGTGACCAGCCTAACACACCTGTCAGCAAGTATTTTACACAAGATCTAGCTTCCGAACCATCCAATATGTTGAAGTGTTGCTGCCCACTTTTTATAGGCCACCTACCCCTTTTTTGCCAACAAAATACATGCTCAGTATATCCTGTAGCAGAAGAGTTTTCACAAGTAAAGCTTCCTGATTCTTTCTCATCTCTGATTGTCTCACTGGTAAACTTCTGAGGAGCTTCCAGGTTCCTAAGAAAGCAATTAGAAAAAAAAAAATGCTTCACCTGAACAACAGGATGGTGTAAATCTCTTGTTGCATTAATGATTAATTGATCATTAGCTAAGCAGGTGAGACTTATAGAAACTATATCATGATATATAGCTCGTCTTGATCACTCTGAAATATCTGAGCATTAAAAAAAGGCTGGCTGAAAGCCTCCTGCCCTAGTCTGCCTTAGCATGTGGATGGCAGGTCACTATTATGGGATATAGTCCAGAAAAAGGTAGGGGTGTGCAAAAATGCAATTTTTGGATTTGATTTGATTTGAATATTCAAATATCAAAATTTGCACGAATAAAGAAAAAATGAACGTCTGGACATTCAAACCGATATGAATACATTTGTATCTATTCATTTGTATATTTGGTACATATTTGATGATAGGAATCTCGTTTGCATCCGTACACATCCCGTTTTCATCCCGTATGTATCCGTATAGATGTGCATGGATACAAAAATGCATACGGCTATGTATGCAATGTGTAAGTATCCATACATATACAAGTGTCTGAATCATATTCAAGCAAATACTAAAAATGAATTCATCCAAATTCGATCAAATAACGAATATCTCGAATATTTGTGCTCATCCCTAGAAAAAGGTTCAGTCCAGCACTCTAGTCTCAGTTGCTAACAGGGTGCAGTGCAGCCAAATGAATGTCCCTGAGTGCAGCCACAGAAATCAATTAGAATGGTGAGCACAGGCTTCAGGTATAGAAGTATGGTTTGCAGTGGAAGCAATGAGACACAGTTGTCCTTCCTATAGCAGAACAGTACAATGAAGGAATCCCCTAAGTAAATTTGTGCTAGATTGGACCAAAGGCCCACAGAGTCCAGCCTAGATATCTTTAAGAAGACAGCTATATCAATGGCTACTAGAATGGATGCCTAGGTCCTGCCTCCAGGCTGGGGAGACAGGCAGGATGCCTCCAAAGCTATTTGCAGGGAACTGAGAGGAGGTGAAGGTTTTGCTTGTCTTCTGTTTGAGGATGCCCAGAAGCAATTGGTGGGTCACTGTGTGTGACAGGATGCTGGGCTAAATAGGCTGTAGCCTGATCCAGCAGGGCTCCTCTTATTTTCTTATGTCTTTCTTTTGCTATGACATTAGCGGGAGGACAAGCCTATAAAGCAGAGCATGAGAACTCAGCACTCAAAGACAGATTTTGCATTTTGCCCATTCATGGCCCAGACGGATTGTAGGCAGAAAAAAAAAAAAGAACAAAAGAGCCCACTTAGACAGAAGCAAAAAATTAAAATAAAACATAAATCAAGTGTGCAAATGAATGGTAAAGTTCCAGAATAGAACTGATCTTTGCAGAACAAATGTATCTAAAAGAGAGCATGCTATTCCACACGCTAACTGTGGCGATATATGGATGCACCCACTGGAGTCAGATGCGCTTGTTGGAGCTTGATGCACCTGTTGGATATGTTATTTTAAGGATTATTTGGGCTGAATGTCCTAGCACTTTTTCTCCTTTTGCAAGTTGTTATATAAATAAACATAATTTGTCATTTTATTTAATTGCAATGTGTGTGCCAATTCTTTGCAGCAGAAAAGGAAAATATGTTGCTTTCTCTAGCATGACTCACAAAAAAGCAAAAGGCAACTGAAGTTAACATTAAAAAAAATCTGGAGTTTCAACTGTGCGTTTTGTACCGCTTAGTGGTGTTTTGATAGTCTGAGCATATGTTAAAGGTGATAAGAATCCTCTTTGGGAACCCAAGGAATGCCATCAGGCCACATCGCTTCTCTTGTCCCTTAAAAAATAAATTGCAGAAAGGGTCATATGCATAGCAATGCTAGAACAAGCCTAGTTTTATTGCTGAATATTAAGGAAACAAAGGCTGCCTCCAGACTAGTCAAATAAATCCACAGTTAAATCTAGAAGTGCAGTATACTCACTGCGCAGCAAAGACCAAGCATCCAGACTGGAAGACAGTTCTGTAGTTTCCCCTATTGGAGCTGCGAGAGTTGAGTCACTGCACATTGTCACATGGGTTGAGGCAGCCAATCAAATTTTGAGCTGCCCTTCCAGCTTCGACAGCATCTTGTTTCCATTTCTCGCTATCCTGCCTGCACTGGCTTGAAGCTTCAAATGATCAAAATACTGCACAGTGAGTGTTGTTGATCCAGCATTAAGGTAAGTGTGCAATCCCGATCATAAAATGTGGTGCCACGATGATCGATCAATTGTTGCGTGTGATGGCTCTATCAGGACTGCACATTCCAATGCACAGTATAAACCAGTCTAGACACAGCCAAAGAGGAACTTTGGACAATTTGGCTGGCTGCTAATTTTGGTGTTGATTTATAATTGTACTCTGTGCATGATTTTGAACTATGGCTGTATCCAGACAGGATCTAACACATGGGATTATCCTAGCACTTATATTGGGATTGCCAAATGTCCCTGGATACTGAGGCGATATCTTACAGTATTGCTATTGTGGGGAAAAGAACATTGAAACTGGGTTTTTAAAATATTAATTGGAATAATAACCAATATAAACCAAAAGCATCTGCATGTTGAAGATTATCTTCCATGAGAGCGTAAAAGAAACTGCTGAAATTCATCAGGAACAAAAGAAGAAAAAAAGTAACCATGATGAGCTGGGTTACCCAGAGTCCCTCAGCCTCTGAAAGTTCCCAGCCTCCATATTCATATAGTGAAGATACGCGACACACATCCATTGTCTGGGGGGCTATCACCAAGATGGCCCTCTCCTGTGTCCCACATCTTTGACAGCCTAGAGTGCTTCACTGGTAAATTGTAGAACATGGCAAGTCTATATTGGAGAAGGCATTTCTTTAAATATTTTGGACCCAAGTTGCTTTGGGCCTCCTTCTGAACACCAGCTCCTGGGCTTCCTTTGAAATCCATGCAGTGCCCACAAATTTTCCTTTGATCCAACCCACCATGGTTAAGGGAACAAAGATTTCCTGGAACCATTTGCACGTACAATGAATCTCACAAACTGACGCTTCATCTAGGGGAAGAACTTGTTTCTTTCATCACCTGGAGCTGCTGCGTTTTGTTGGTAGCAAAAGGCAACAGGTCCCGTCCCCCCGTCCCCCAGGAGTTATCAAAGAAATTGAAGAAATAGGCAGAGGATTACAATTAAGAGTCTTTGCAACTGCAAACAACAACAACAAACATTATTTCGAACTAGACTCATTCTCCAAGGACACTTTATTGAATCCTCAACCCTCACTTTGGATTTGAATTAAGGGCCGACCAAAACTGCCATAATTGTATCCACTCCACCGTAACCCAAGTACAATAATAACAGAATACAGAGGGAAGGGGGCAAGGTTGAGGATATCTGCCTTGCATCTCAACATGTTCTTTCCTGCACTAAAAAGTCCCATTTTCCCTCAGTGGAACAAAAGGATCTGCCGTATCACTTCAAATTCTCCCTTGTTAAGGCAATTATCTTTAGCCAGTGTTGCAGCCTTATTTTTCTTGTCCTATCAATAAGCCTTCTCAAAAAAAAAAAAGAAAAAAAAGTACAGCATAAGGGATTTTTATCTGTGCTATTGCTAATCCAGGAAAGAATGTGTTTCAGATTCAGTTGCAGCTTCTCCAGGGACTATTTATTTAAATGGGGGGGGGGGGTAGGGATCAGTTTTACTGGGGGAGGGGGGAATAACTTTGATTTAACTGTACAAAAGAGAACACAGTGCTTAATCCCTGAAGTAGGAAATTGGTTTTCTTCATGATCCATTGCATTCATAGTATCTTTGGCTATTGGGGCGGCTGGAGAGGAAAGAGGTTTCTGTGCTGAATTTTGCAGCCTCTCTGTGTGGTGTTTTTTTTTTTTTTAAATCTCTGCTGCTGAAGCTTTGATGGTAAATTGTTGCAGTGAGTAAATGATGATGATGATGAGCTATGTAAAAAAGGGGAAGCTGGTACGAATGGACAAAAAAATGTCACCTTCGCAATTCATACGAATGGCAAGTTTGAAACTTTACACTCAAATCAATGTATTCAAAAACTGACCTTTGCATGCAAAGCGGAAGCTTTTGTGCTTTTGTTAAAAGCTTCAGAATGGATTTGGAGCAGATTTGGGTGGATTCTGAGTTGATTCTGGTGGATTCAGAGATTGTTTGGAGGCACAACTGGTGGCGGAAGGGATTCCAATAGAATTCAAAGCCTAGAGCGTTCAGAGTGGCTTAATTCACACAAACGCAAAGTTCCATCCCATTCCCTTCAATGCAAAGCAAATGGGAGGGGGGGGAGTCACATCCGCGGAAGCTGGCTGAGAAATGATTTCTGAATATCAGGAGAACATTTGTGCACATTGAAGAAGAGCAGAAAGGAGGCAAAGGAGAGAACAAGGCCTCAAAATTGCACAAATTGAAATTCAGTGCAAATCAAGCCAACTACCTTTAGTTCGAGTTTGCTTTGAACTTTCTTTTTTTTCCAAACCACCGGGTGGTTTGGTTCAAGAGAACCATTGTCAGAACTCGTCCCCTCAGCCCTTCCTTCTCTGATGGAGAGCTGTCTGTCATTGGGGATAATCAAGATGAGCCCAGCTTCCCTGACAGTCAGGGTGAGGCACAGGGCCTCAATGTGAATGCTGACCCAATAGCCCAAGATGGAGACAGCTCGGACGAGGTCATCAGGCAATGCCCTTCCCCAGGCGTTCTGAGGAAAGAGCGACAACAGCTGAGATGGTCAGCGCATCTGCAGGCCAAACACCTGCACCACATGGGACATGATTCTCCCTCACCTAGTTAAATGCACCTCACACCTGCAGAACTTGTTGCAGACAATACATCTCTTTATCCTGCAACCTCAGCCTGTTTGCTCTTTGTATTTCTGATCCTTGAGCTAATATCTGACACCACAGACCCTCTGGCAACTTGGAACTCAGAACATTTGACTACGCTTTACTCTTGTTACCTGAAAAAACTTCAAACTTTGGCTGGTGGCTACTACTGCTAGCCCTGAGTATGTGTGTGTGTGTTTGCTCTCTAAGATCTGGCTGACTCGGGACACAACAACCATAGAGAACCACCTTTGGTTCACTATGGTTTGCTTGCTTTGTTAGAACACCCAGGATGACCATTTCGGAGGTGGGTGCTGCTTCTGGTGTAACTTCCAGCATCATTTCTGCAAGCAAGAGCAAAAAGGGTTGCCAGCCCACTAGCCTTAGGCCAGCAGTAGATCTTGTTATTGTAGTCTACCAGTAAACTGGGCTACTAGAATGGATATCTAGGTACTGCCTCCAGGCTGGAAAAACAGACAGTATGCTTCTAAAGGTCATTTGTAGGGAACTGAAAACAGGTGAAAGTTTTGCTTGTGTCTTCTGCTTCAGATGCCCAGAAGCAATTGGTGGGCCACTGTGTAAGTCGGGATAGCTAGTTTGGTCTAGTGGTTAAGGAGCCAGACTCTTATGTTGGATTCCGCCCCCCTCCAAGAAGCCAGCTGGGTGACCTTGGGCTAGTCAAAACTCTCTTTCTGGGCTCACAGCCCCACCTAATTCACAGGATGTGTCTTGTGGGGAGAAGAATAGAAAGCTTTGTCAGCCACTTTGAGTCCCCTGAAATGGGTGAGAAAAGTGGAGTAGAAAAGCCAAATCTTCTTCTTGCTTGAGAAATGTCCCACAAGCAGTGGCAAGAATGCAGCTTTCTTTTTCAGCTTTTCTTTCTTTCACTTGTCGATGACCAGGACATAATGAGCAGCTAAATATAGGGTCCATCCACACACTTCATTCCTGAAGCACTTTGGACCAAGAAAATCATCTGATCCACTTCAGGAATCTTTGCATTCATAGCTATTATTCCACCTCAAGCTTTCCCTTCTGCCTGCTCTTTCCAGCATTCATGTTGCGTTCTCCATCTCCAGTCGTTCCAAGTATTTGTTCCTTCAACTGCAACAGTGTTGATACAATTGGCCGCCTCTTTTCCTCAGTGTGAGGCTTTTTATTTTTGTCTCTTGTTTTCACCCAAAGTCCAGCTTCCCAGAATGAGTTGGGGCGACATACTAAACACTTTAACCCACATTAGGGGTAAAAGACACTTTATGGCTTCATCCCCATGGGCTCCGTTTACTTTGGGGTGGATTTGGGGCAGCCCTAATGCAAATCATAGCTCACATTAAGATGTCCCCATGAGATTGAGGACAGCGTGGGTTCAGTGCAAATCTGCCTGTCCCTATGAAAACTGCGGTAAACCCCTGCATCGGGGAACCACACCCTTTTTTCTCCACCCCTCCCCCCTGGGTAGAAGCCTGACACGTCCCCCTTTGCCTGATCACCCGATCTGCAAGGCACACATGGGTGCTTGATGTAGCACACGAGTGCCTGACAGCTTCCCTGCACTCAGCTGAGCAAGATCAGCTGTCAGACAGAGGTGTCTTGGCTCAATCTGATTCACTTTTCGGAAAATCCACCTTTGGGTTAGATAATGTAGAAGAAATATCTCTAATCATCCACATAGGGCAGTGGCATGATGAACCACGGGAAATCAGATCTAAGTGTGTGCTGTCCTCACTTGGAACCATTCACTGCTTCTGTCTCTGAAGTAAGGATGGCAAGCAAACACAGAGAATAACCAATTCTGGACAGATTGTTTTTGCTTTCTGAAAACTCAGCCACCTGAGTTTTTGCTTTGTTGGAAAGCTGCATACATAGGCTGCTGCCAAACATGGGAAAAATTCAGCAAGTTGTCAATATCATGGCTAGACTGCCAGACGACCCTGATGGCATATGTCAGGGCTCTGGAAGTCTATTGGCACTGAACTCAAAATAAAACTAATGTGGAGTTTCTACTTACCACACGTCTGTCTGTCAGTCTATCTACCCGCCTTTCACTGCACCTAAATGTCTTGCAGCAGATCAAAATAAAATAGCTATAAAGCAGGTAAAGTAAATTAGCTAAAACAATAACCCGCCAAGGAAAAAAATGCTAGTGAAGCTCTTCTGACATTGTTTGGGTAGCAAGCTGGCGATGTACACCCAATACCTGATAATCCTTCCTCAGTTTGGGTCGCTATGCTCACACCTTTCTGTCCCTGTCCTGAGACTCTTTGGGTGTGTTCTTAAAGACACTAAAGTCTGCACTGGATTTGGACTCGGGAACAAGCGTTTCCATTAAATTGGCCAGTAGTCTGAATCCAGGAAGACTCGTTCCCACGCTAGTTCTTTTTCTCTGGGTTTTATTCAGAAACCCCACAGAAAACCAGGGGAAAAGAAACCCTGGATTGGAAGAAGACTTTCCAGTCGAGCCCGGATTTTAGTGCCAGAGAAGGTGAGAACCAGCACCTGGCTAGGGCAAGCAGCAGCAAGTACGTGAGCGTGCGAGCAAGCAAGTGAGGAGGGGAGACTGCCTCTCCATCCCACACACCCCATCTGATGCTCTCCCACAGTTAAATAAATTAGCTAAAACAATAACCTACATGGGAAGAAGATTCTCCGACATTGGGTGGGTAGCAAATTCCAGAGGCACACCAAGGCCATGGAAAACAAAAAGTAAATAACAGAAAGAGCAGGCATGTGGCACACTTTACCAGATACCAGCTAAGTCAGAGACATGCTGGAGAAGCCCTGTGCATGTGTATTGGGTCACTTGGAGGGGCAATGTCAGCTTTCCCTCAAGATATGCCACTGTCCCTTGTCATCTAAGGGCACCCTAACATTCAGACTTCAGTTCTCATGGCTTTGTGTGCTGATGAATACAACTGTGTAGAAACATGATCATTTATAGACAGGTGGCTGTTTGTACACACCTTCATGCAATGGTGAACACAGCTTCTGTGAACATCAGAATTGCTGCTTGGACGCTGGGGTGTTATTAAGTCTTTGATGGTACCTGCTTCCCCCTCCCCTTCTTTCTTTGGGTATTTTTTTTTCAGCCCTGCAAATTAATCAGAGGCCATCTGAGAAGCTTTAGAATGAGGGTGGCATCTGACATGTTTATTTATGTAACAAGGAACGGAGAGCAGGAAAATATAGCTGAACGTTTATGTTTATTTTAAGCTTTGCCAGCGTGAGATGGTGGAGAAAAATAGGAAGTCCACACCATATGCCCAATAAAGGCATCATTAGAAAAGCATTAGTAGTTCTAATCCAGCCCACTGTGTGGTTTATATGATTTGGAATGCAATAAGGTAAGTTCATTAGTTTGCTGTCTTAATGTTTTCCACACTACCTCAAAGCAGGCAGTAACAATTCCGCTGAGGTACAGCTGATCTCGATAACACCTGTCAAGATAAACATAAGACTCTCTGGGGAATCTATTTTGGCAACATAACAGAGGAAATCACCAGGACACAGAGGAGGGAAAAGGGGGAACGAGCCTTTCCTCTCCACATAGATATGTGCATAAGATGGGGACCTGTTCCCCTGTTCCTTTCCCCAGGATCAAAAACTTTTACATTGTTAGTTTCCTTCACCTCTGACAAAAGAAACCTTAGAACTGTATCCTGTTTGCTGTTATTCACTGTACAATGTGTTTACAGAGAACCAGAGGGCAGATCCTAGCCCTAAGGACTTCACAATATAAAATTCATCAAAGAGCCTCAAACACGAAAGCAATATGCATTTGTTCCAGCTGCATGTGATGGAGTGGTGGGGGTGGGACGTAGACAGAGTTGCTGGCACCCCCTGGTGCATTGTAGGTGTGTGCAAAAATGCAGTTTTCAGCATTTGATTTGATTCAAATCGAATATCTGAAAATTCACATCCATTTGAATGTTTAAAATATGAATGTATTCACATTCGATTTGAATACACTCGTATCTATTAGTACGAATATTTTATTCGTATTTGAAGATACGAATGTTGACAACATTCATATGTGTCTGTACGTATCCGTACGCATTTGTATGCATCCCGTTTTTATCCCGTATGCATCCTGTACACATCCATACAAATGCATACAGATACAAGATGCACGTATGAATATCCAAATAATTTATACGAATGATGCAAAAGATTCTAAATTCGTTTGAACGTTTAAAGCGAATGTATAGACATTCGATTCAAATTTAAGTGTCTGAATTCGATCAAATTTCGAATGTTTTGAATATTCTTACACATCCCTAGTGCATTGGCTGTGCTTGCTTGAATAGTGACATTTCATTATGCTACATTTCCTCCAAGTCTCGAGCATTCTTAGGCAGGTCAAGAGGTGGGCAGGAATAGACACAGCAACCATCAGTGGAGGTTTTGGCTGGCACTCTGCTGATTTCATTTTAAATACATGGCTGGCATCCTGCTGGTTGGAACACCCAGCAAAGATCAGAGGCTTATTTGCACTACAGCCCATAGTGCATGATTAGGGAACTCCTGGGGATGAGCATCCACACCCTGAGGAGGCTGTTACAGCCTCCAGACACCCCTTGCCTTTCCAGAAGCTCCCTAATCATGCCCTAGGTGCTCCATACCCTTTACTAATCCTACCAAATCACCTGCCTGGCATTTCTAAGCAGTGGCCATTCATACCTCTTCTGGTGCTCCGGGGCTGTCTGAGGTGCACTGGCACCTCAGCAACTATAGATATGAATGTGTGTGCGCAGAATGTCAGCACCATCATGGTGATGGTGCTGACACATGTGCAGTCATTCAGAGCACCACAGCTAAAATGTCAGTGCCCTGAAGAGGACCAGCCCTGCTATTAAATCAAGGTAAGTATTAGATTCCAGGGAGGGTTTTTTTGAGTAATGTCGACTAGTGCTCCAAGTGCAAGTGCTAGTCAAAGTTGGTTCCCTCCTAGTGGATGGGAAGGGAAGTGCAAAATCACCCCTGATCTAGGGGAGGAAGAGACTGTTGCACAACTTACGTAGCTGCCCAATAACTAGAGTTCTGTCTGTCTCTCCTTTTCTTCTTCTGGGTTGGCTAATGTGTACTAAAGTTTGTGGGACCGGTCTTATGAGCTATCATAGAACAGCAGCCTTAGAATGTCTCCTCCACTGTTAGGTCAACCTACTGTGTAAAATAGAGTGGTGGACTAGATGGACTGTGCTGTGATCCAGCAGGGCTCCTTGTGTGTTCTCATCCATGTAGCTGCTTCATCCTTGGCTTCTTTTGCTCTGGTTGCCTGGGTCAGGTTTTCTGTACCCAAGTCCCTCACGGATGGCTCTCTGAAGATGAGCATCAGTGCCAGGTCCAGAACAAAACCCCAAAGGCAAAACATCTGGAGTAGAGGCTAGAAGATGAACATAGGGCACTCCTTCAGGTCATATGGGATCTGACACTGCCTCCTTACTGTGAAAAGTCCTGTGTAGCAGGATTCTTTGAAGTTGGTGGGATCCTTCTCTGTTTGTGGCAGTATGTTGAGTCAGCTCATCAGTGAAGCTGATCCCTACTGGCCATTTAAGTCAGTGTGGCTGGAGTTGGCATGGGGATGTTCTTCAGCCAATTGTGACCACCACTAGTCATGCTGCACAGGCAGAGAACTGCTGTCAAGAAGCTGCTGTGAGTCAAATCAATGTAAAGGACACCTGAGAGTCGGGGAATTTCATCTCCTCTATCAGATTCCTCATCAGCTGCTTTGAACTGAGAAAAGGAGTTCCAGTATGGTTCAGAGTGAGGATTAGAACACCTGGTCCTGGAGGAGGTGCCCCCAGGATGTATAAACACCACCTGTGTGTTGTATAGCTGCATGGAACTGAGAAAAGACCTAATCTGCTCCGTTTGCCTCATGTCCATTGGGCCTTACTTGCAAGCAGATGAGAACTTAATGCACAAGCATATTGGGGTGACCTGGGGACCTAGAGGTTATTTTATAGTTAGCTCCTAGCTCAGTCAAGTGAAACTTTTAAAAACTTCATGCATGCTTAAGGTGAAGCATTTTGGTTTGACTCTTTGGGAAAGTTTGTAGGAGAGGCCACCAGAAGCCTGGACAGAAAGTAAGAACAGACTGGCATATTGTATTCTTTTTGACCCTGAAGCAGCTGGTTTTTCTCATTTCATTTCCTTTTGACTGAAGAACCTCTATCCCCATGACAGCAGCCACTTGCTGGCACTACTGTAGTCCACACCAGCATGTGGATGGCAAGGCCCTATTCTGGGATATAATCCAGAATACAGCTCAGTGCAGAAGGGGCTGTTTCCCCCACCAATGACCCTTGGGGAAATTAGCACTTTGCTTTCCGGGGATTGTACCTGCACAGAAGGAATCATTTCTTGTGTAGAAATGGCTCTTTCCAGTGTGGATGCTCCATCTGGGAACATTTCCCAGATTGACTAGCCCAGATTGGGACAAGCATGGGAAGGCCCTTTGATTGTGGAGGGAGGGAGGGAGGGAGGGAGGGAGGGAGGGAGGCTCTTTCTGCACTCACCATAGTCCAGGGATAGTCCCCTTTATGGCCTCATCGATGTGCATGGATTGCTCCATCTGTAAATGATGGAGCATGATCCCAATCAGAGAGGCCATGATCAGGATTACCAACAGACCCCAACATCAAAAAATTGAGGTCTACTGGCAGACCAACAAGCCCTGGTCTAGAGCACAGAGCTGTACCAAAATGGGGGGGAGGCAGAGGCTAGGAACCTTTCTTCCTAGAATTTGGAGCAGCTGTAGTGTGGCTCCAAAGTTCATGTGAGCTGTAGGCCTGGCCTGGCCTGGCCTGTATCATTGTGCAGAAGGTGATGTTTCAAACCACACCTTATTGTGGTCCAAACCAGAGGAGCCTGCCTGCCTGGTCCAGACCCAGTGAGACATAAGTGCCGAAAGGGTGAAAAGGCAAAAGAAAGAAAAACTTTAACTCCACTTATACAAGAGCTGATTAACACAAATACAAACCATGAAGTGATTCTGCCTTTGCCCGAAAGCGCCACTTGCTGAAATATTTCTGTTGCACTCTGATCTCACCAGGAGATTTTTTTTAAAAAAATGCAGTCCCCCTATTCTGAATAAAACATGGCGCTTACCACATATTTTAATAATATTTACCCACAATTGCTTTAAGCTTTTACCTTTCATTTAAGAGCTTAAGCCTGAGAACTAAGAACTTCTAATTAAGCTTTTTCAATAAAACATGAAAAAGATGAAGATGTCTGACAGCCACACTTTCCTTGAAATTGGCATGAAATAGCTCCTTGGTGTTAAAAAATCATGAGCTTCTTCCTTCTTCTTCTCTCCCGCCCCCAATATATTCCCCCCCCTTTTGGATTACATTTACTTAACCTTTTTTTTTTAAACTACCGCTTCTTTCTCTCCTTTCCCCACCTTTCAATCCTTTTGTATCCTGTTGCCCCTTGGAGGAATTCAGGCCAAGCAGGAGAGAGTAATCTCACTCTACCTGCACTGAAACGCTACATTGAGAAGTAGCAATTTTTACTCAAGATCTCCCAGGGCCATTTTACAATTGAACAGAGACTTTGAATTAGATTCCCAATTCCTAGGATTTTGCTTCTCTCTATCTGCTTTTATTTACACAGTACGTCCCTCTTGGCTGGGGTTTCTCTTCTCACTTGGCTCAACATGTCTTATCTGAGGGGTTATTGGGGGGGGGGGTTGTCACCCAATCAGAAGTCTTTTCTTGTGGAACTCAACAGCTTTAGGGATTCTGTGAGCCTTATGCCTGTTCCTTTATTCTGTAGTACTGTAGCCAAGATCTACATTAGACTTCCAGTACAATGAAAGCCCTTTATGGTTGCAGAACTAGACGTTGCAGTGCACTTTCCATAGCTGATATGTGTCAACAGAGCTTTTGAGAAAAGCACTAGTAGATAGCTGCTGAGGTTTTAATCTTGAGAAGCCTGAGTCTAACTCTCACCAGGCAGGATGCCTCTAAAGGCCATGAGCAGGGATTTGAAAGCAGGTGGAAGTGTTGCCTTTGTCTTCTGCTTGAGATGCCCAGAAGCAACTGGTGGGCCACTGGGTGAGATAGGATCATGGACTAGAAGACCTAGGGCCTGTTCTCACTTGGCCATATTCAGGTAAGTATCTCAGGACCAAGGTCTGTTGTTCGCATGTGAACGCAGACTCTGGCTGACCTCACCTGGGCCCTATTGTAGCCTGTACTAGCTTCTACTCTTCCATCAAGCACCCAGCATTGACCCCTCCCTCCCAAGTGTCATCAAACAGGCTATGAAGGAGCGATCCTGCCTGTGGGGAGAGGGCAGGAAACTGGGTGGGCACCTTCCATCAAGCTCCCAGCATTGACCCCTCCCTACCAAGTGTCACCACACGGGCTATGAAGGAGCCATCTTGCCTGTGGGAATGGAGAAGAAAAAGAAAAGTCTTTTACCATTGCAAGGACACTGGTGCTGCCAGAGTGTCCCTGTTCCCTCCCACACCGTTTACCTTTTGTATCTTGTCTCTTTAGATTGAAAGCTTGAGGGCAGGGACCTGTTTAAGATTAATGTAATGTTGTAACCTGCCCTGAGACCTTTGAGTATAGGATGGGATAGATAGATAGATAGATAGATAGATAGATAGATAGATAGATAGATAGATAGATAGATAGATAGATAGATAGATAGATAGATAGATAGATAGATAGATAGATAGATAGATAGATAGATAAATAAATAAATAAATAAATATGGACAGCAGGCCCCTATTCTGGAATATATTCCAGAATAAAGCCAAGACGTACAATTTTAGAGTTGCAAAATCCCTGAAGAAATCAGGCCAGTGCTATGTATTTCTTGCCTGCAGGACTTTGAAAGAACAATGTAACACTAAACAAATGATATTCTTTTTCACTCATGCCAAAGAGGGCAAAGTTACACCTGTGCTCCACCTGTAAGAGCCAAAAGTTGCTTCTGCACCATATACCTTGGTGCACAGTACAGAGTTGGTTTTGGTCTGGACCACACAGTCTGAACCAAGACCACAGCAACCAATCATGGAATATTCTGGGGCCGCCTGCTCTGTCTTGACCCTGTCTTGGCTGAACCCCAGAGCCTCTGAAGTGGCAGACTGGGGGATTACTGTGGCATGTCAAAAATACCCCATTTGTGTGGTGTGTGTGTGTCTCCAGGAGCTCTGTGAAATGGCAGCAATGATCCATGATCCATCTAGGACATATGAACAAAAGAAGATCCCATATGGATCGGGCTGCAGCCCATCCAGTCCATCATCCTATTGTTATTTCATCCAGTGGCAGAAAGCAAAGGCAAAACCTTCACCTGCTCTCAGGGCCTTTTTCCACGAGGGCTTAGAATCTTTCTAAGACCCCATTAGGAATCCGTTTGGTACCTGATTGGCCCTGTCCCCACCAGGACCCCATTGAAGGCCCCATCTGCAAGGCCTTGTCCCCATGAGGGCAGGGGAAATCCAAATTTAATGGGTCCTTCAGGCCCTTAAATCTGGATTTTGTGTGGACCTGATTAAAGATGTCCACAATGGGGTCTTCAGGTATCTTCAAGATCCAGATCTTCAAGAGGACCCCATCTCAGAGATCCAGATCTTGAAGATCCCGATCTTTGACTGTGCGTGGAAAAAGGGGGGTCAGTTTCCTGAAAATGGCCTTTATAGGCATCCTATCTGTCTCTCCAATCCAGAGATAGTACTTAGGCATCCATTCTGTATTATTTATTTATTTAAGGCATTTATATCCCAGCCTTCACCAAATGGTCCCAGGGTGGGTTACAATAAGAACAGAGCATATCAAATATTAAAACATAATTAAAAATATACTCCTCCCTCCCTCCCTAACAGGATAGCACCCTGAAGAGGTTATTTAAACAGCAAAACATAAGAGGAGCCCTGTTGGATTGGGCTACAGCCCATCTAGTCCAGCATCCTGTTTCACACAATGGGCCACCAATTGCTTCTGGGCAATTCACCTGCTCTCGACTCCCTGCAAATGCCATTTTGAAGCATCTTGCCTGTCTCCCTAACCTGGTAGCAGTACTTAGGCATCCATTCTAGTAGCCATTGAAGCACCTGTTCTCCACAAATCTTTCTAAACCTTTCATAAAGCTAGATGCACTCAGTTTCCTGTCTGTAATAAGCCACAACTGTTGGCCACATATGGAGTTGGGGGGGGGGGGATATACATTCATTATCTCCAGATCTTAAAAGGGTTGTGTTTATATTTGCTCAAGAGTAAGATACAACATAAAGTCTCCAGGCATTACAGATTACACCAAAGCTCTAGCACTGCAGACAGATGCTCATGAATGCAGCAAACTAGTGGGGCCTGAATAGCGGGAAAAACACTTGAAAAATCCTAAAACAAAGGATCTAAGGCAGTGCAACCACCCTTGAAGCCACCCTGTTCTCACGGGAGCTGTCCAACAGCTGAATCTACACACTGGCTTGGCAGCATGGTTAAAACATGAGAAACATCCTGCTGAGGATTAGATGGGAAGCCTATCTAAGCTTGGATCCTCTTTTAATGACAGCATGCCAGACGTGCCCTTGGGGCGGCGTACAAGAAAGCATGAAGAAAGCAACCCTTCCCTTTTATTTGTGCGCAAGATCCTATTATTCAGAGGTAATCTGACCCTGAACAGCCACCCGCGTTCTGTTAATTGATTCCCACCCTGAACTTAACCACCGTTAACCACACTAGAGATGAGCAGGGATGTTTTTTGGGGGTTTTTTGGACATTCTATTCGAATCAAACAGAATACCCAAAAATCCAATTCGATTCAAATCTTTTAAATTTGAATTTAACAAGATTCAATTCGTATTTACCAAATTCGAATCTATTCAGACCAAGTATAGGCAAATTTTCCAGGTATTGTCTCTTTTCAGTTATCCCTCTCTTGTAGAGAGTTCATAGCTAGTTCCTCATCCATGGAGGCCACAATAGCTACAGGGATTATTTTTTTTTACAACCTGTGGAGTCTGGGCTATATATTCCATAAGGGAAAAAGTAGAACTCCAATTACAGGCTGCGGACACCTGATGAGCAGCAACTACTGCGAAACTGGTCATGTCCTGCCTGAGCCTGTGGTGGTCTTGTAATATATATCGAATCTATTCGTTCAGATTTTTTATTTGAATCTGCACATACGCAACTTCCCCACATCCATACGCATCCATACACATCCGTATGCATCCTGTAGTTATCCCGTATGCAACCCATTTTCATCCCATACGGATCCATACATCTGGTCGCATGTTTGATCTCTGACAGGGTGCCGCCATTTTGAATGCATGTGTGCCACCACTATCATCATTATGATGTTGCTCTGCACATGTGCATTCATGGTCAGGGTCATCTGAGGTGCCAGTGCACTTGTGTGGTATCTCAGATGACCCCTTGCACCAGAAATCGTCTGAACGTTCATGGAGTGGACACGTCAGGTAAACTTCCTAGTTAATGTTGGTTTGCGTGTAGTGCACAATTTCATGCATCACAGCTAGTTTGCAATAGGGTAGTATCTGGGCAGGCAAGGGGCATTTCTAGGCTGTAAATGCCTCCTGCGAGTCCAGATGCATCTGCCCAGATGTTAACCTATTGCAAACTACAAGGCCAAGCGTGAAGTGGCCTCAAGTCTTGGTTTTGTATTACTGTTTGGAAAACCCCATGTTCAATTCCACCCTCCCCCATGAAACCAGCTGGGTGACCTTGGGCTAGTCACAGCTCTCTTCTGAGCTCTCACAGCCCCGCCTACCTCACCGGGTGTCTGTTGTGGGGAGAAGAACAGAAGGTTTGTCAGCCACTTTAAGCCCCCTTAAATGGGTGAGAAAAGCAGGGTAGAAAAGCCAACTCTTCTTTATCTTCTTCTTCTAGCAGAAGCTGTAGAGAACTAGATTGCTAGAAGTTGCCAAAATGCTTTACCTTAGATGAAGGACCAGGTGACAGTTGATGAGGAATCTTTGATGTATTTTGGAAACCTTATCCATGGCATTACTAGCAGGCAGATCTATGACTGGCTGAAGTCAAAAGATCCTTGTCAGTCTAAATAGAGGTTACAAGCAGAATGTTGCAAATTCAGCATCTGGGTCCAGCACTCTTGAGATGATCGGAATATTTAACTGAATTTGTAGATGGCCCCAAACTGAAGAGGATCTCAAATAGGCAACAGAATCAAAAGTAAAAAACAATCTCTATAAGTTTAAAGAGCACAGCTAAAGGCAGCCAAATTGAGATTCAACAGAGACAAATACAATGTGTTACATTTATGATACAATAATTAAGTACATAAATAAGGTATACTTGACTAGAGGAGATCTTGAAATTTTAGTTGACCAACTAGGCAGCGAAAAAGACAAAATGCAACTCTTGGCTGTACCAATAAAAGAAAAGGATCCAAGTCAAATATCAGCTACACCAAAAAACGAAAAGGATCCAGATCTTGGGAAGTCACTAGAGATATGCACAAACCTAAAAATTGTAGTTCAGATTTATTCAGACATCATTTTCAAACAAACATGAGGTTCAAAATTCAAATTTGAATCTGTATGATCTAGTTCTATCTCTTAAAATATGAAAAATACATTTCAAAGGGGCAAAAAAGCTTTTTGCAAACTGTAGCTTTTCTAACTCGGACAGGATAGCTCTGCTGGTTCTTTAGAACACCCCTTTGGTATAGTTCAGGGTGTTCAGCTTGAATCCATACATTTCAAACATCCTCTGGTTGATGGGAATGGCAAACTTTCTGAGCTGTTTTACAGCATCTTTAGAAATAATAGTTCCACCTTGTTTAGTGATAAGTCGATCTCACCTGTATCTTATTTTGAGAAGAATTCAGACAAATTGGAAGTGTTCTGGAAAGGAAAGCAGAGAGGATTGCAGAATTGGAAACCAAGGAAGACCTGCAAGGACAGGTCAAGAGAACTAAGCATGTTCTGCCTTGAGATGTGAACCACAAAGAAGACTATGATAGACCTCCTCAAATATCTTAAAGGATGTCTAGAGAGAAGGGTCATGGACTGTTCTCTATTGTCCTAAAATAGATGATACACAAAAATGGATGCCAGTTACAAGATAGATTTCAGCTGAACATCAGAGGTATGGGGACTCTTCTTGTAGCAATAAAAGTTCAAGAGTGGAAGTGATTGTCTAGAGATGTGGTATGTTCAAGGAGAGGCTGTTGGAGAGACCTTGATCTGGATTCCTACTTGGAGTGGAGGAGCTGAAAAAAATGAACAGCTCTGAAAGCTCCTTCCAATTCTGTGGTGTTTTGTTAACCATGCTAAAGTGAAGGACACAGTGATTGCCTTGGGTGAGAAAGATCTTAGGATTCTAGTCTCCTCAGATTTTACCACCCAAGCACTCCCTTGTTATATACATTTTATAATAATTTCAGTAATGCTGTTATGTGCCGAATCAGAGTTTAAATGAACTGGTTAATCATAGAATCATAGAATGGTAGAGTTGGAGGGGACCTCCTGGGTCATCGAGTCCAACCCCCCTGCTCAAGGCAGGATCTCCTAAACCATCTCAGACAGATGGCCGTCCAGTCTCTGCTTGAAGACCTCCATCGAAGGGGAACCAGCCACCTCCCGTGGCAGCCTGTTCCACTGGTTGATCACTCTTACTGTTAGAAATTTTTTCCTAACATCTAAACTAAATCTTTTCCCCTGCAGTTTCACCCCATTGTTTCTAGTCCTTCCTTGAGAGAGTGAGAACAGGGCTGATCCCTCTGCCCTGTGACAACCCTTGAGGTATTTGTAGACAGCTATCATGTCTCCTCTCAGTTCTTTGCAAACATCATGGAGTTGTAAGGTTTGCTGTTCATCTGATAGTGATCCAAATCTCTGGGTGTTTATAAAGAACCAGTCTTTCTGCTTCAGCCTTCTTCCTTCCCTTGTGTCCTGTAAAATGTGCCCTGGATCTACCTGATCCTGCACTCTTCCAGCTACAATGGGCACTAGCCACCAGGGGCAATGCTGCATAATCTTGGGCCATTTCCACACTTACTTTGAGGTGGACCTCTCTTCTCCAACTGTTCCATTTCTACTGTAGTGGTCCAACATCTGGTCCAACATCTGGATGGGGTCATGAGTCTTGGAATAACAGCATCCACATTTGGATGGCTGTTCTGGGCCAGCCACTGTACTGGACCTGAAGCTTGCATGAACGTCAGAGACAGCCTTCAACATTTCTGATGGCAGGAAAAGGAGGTTCTGGCCTCAGAGCCTGTGGGGACCAATTTTGGCCACACACTTTGGTGTGCTGCCAAAATGAGTCCCCCCTCTAAACTGGAACACAGTGGTGTATGCCACATTTGCATGCCTCTGTGACCTACTTAGCTGACTTCTAGATCACATAGACCTTTTGAAAATGGTCCACTGGTGTCCCGGACTATTTTTATCCACCTAGCCTGGTCTATGCTCCATTCATTGTGGATGGAGGACTCAAACAAGGGAAGAATCTCTCTGGTCCACACCAGAGAAGCCAATGGAGAGCACTGTACCAGGTCACTGGTAAGTGCAGAGAACACCATGTTATTTTCAAAGCATGAGAGACAAGCTATAAAGTTTGCCTTTTATTTCACCATGGTTATCTTCTTATCAGAAGCATCCATGCTTGGAATTTGGATTACCACAACACTGAGGGTGGGGAAGGAACCCTCACAATATGTCAGAAAATGTTTTATCTGGAAGTGCTGCATCAAAGAAAATCAGATGTTCAAATACCTGTTGTGTCCAGATATGGAATTACAAGGTGTTGAATTTTTAATGTAGCTGCTTTTGGAATACAGCATTCAAACATGAGCCAGAATATCCTTTATGGCCTCCGATGCTGGATTGAATCAATCTGTGGTGGTAGAATTACCTTCCTTTAGATAGTAACAGTTTGGTCTTGTGGTCAGAGTGTTGTATTCTTATCTGATAGTCTCCAGGTTCGATTCCGTACTCCTTCATGAAGCCAGCTAGGTGACCTTGGGCTAGTCACAGCTTTCTGAGCTCTCGCAGCCCCACCTACCTCACAGGGTGTCCGTTGCGGAGAGAAGAACACAAGGTTTGCCAGCCACCTTGAGCCTCCTTAAAAAGGGTGAGAAAAGTGGTGTGTAAAAGCCAACCCTTCTTTGAATTGTTGCATATCTTGCTTAACGGTTTACTAATGATTTCTGCATCACCTTCTGAACGTCCACTGTCCACATATTAATTCTGCTTTCCCTTTTTCTGTGTTTGTTATTGTGCCATAGCCGATAACCAAATTGTGGTCAATGAATGAGCAATTCTTTAATTCAGATACGATGCTTCAGCCACAACTCTCCCCATTTGCAATACTGGCCACCTTTATGGGGTTATTGCAAAAATAACTCAGATAATGTCTGCAAAATTCTCTCCAGGGTGTGCAGAAATACGGCTAAAGAAATTTCATTCTGGGATTAACTTGGGATCCGAATGCAAGTTCCCTCAGTAGGTGGCAGCACCCTGCAGAAGCTAGATGTTCTCAGAAAGCTAGACAAAGTTGGACCGCGGCAGTAGCTCAGCTGGGAGAGCCCCAGAAATTCCAGAGCTGCTAGAAAGGATAGGTATTTGAAAGATGTATATATTCCAGAAGGGGACAGTGACTAAGATTCTTCTTGGATGGGTCAGATGTAGGTAGCTTAGGGCCAAGACATTTGATTCCCAGCTTTTGTCCTGATGGCCGATTTGCCTTTGTACCTAACCAGTAAAAGTGACACCACCATCCACAGAGAGAAAGTCATGGTGGTGGCCACGTTGCATGGAGAAGAGAGTGTCTTGCACCTTTTGCATGCAGCTCGCCTCCTCTCGAGGAAGGCCTCCAGGTGCCACAGAAAGCCTGGGTCTCTCTGATGAGTCTGAAAGAAACAAACTTCTTATGAAATGCAGTCTAGCACATCTTCACCCCATGGCCACAAGGTCTTGAAGTTTTGTGTTGAATCCCTGTAGGCTGGGTTCTCCATGTATTTGGTATTTGAACCTAAGCGCTTCACAAAGTATTCCCTTTTGGGTGCTCTTCACTCCAGGGGGATCTCTACAAGTCACCTAAGATCTGTGGCATGCATGCAGGCTTCTACAGACAGCTTTCCAGGGTTGGTAGATACATGCATGAACTAAGTCCACTGCAAAGTACTTGACACACTTATGCAAGCGCTTTCCGTGATGCTGCAGCCATGAGAGCAGCATGATCTGACATTAGCCCTGGGCTCCCACTTTGCACTGGCACCCCTTTTTCAGATTGGGGGTGGTGGTGGTGGGAGGTGCCACTTTCTAAAAGGCTTTCCTTTATGTGCTGATTTGTCTTCCTTTGATCTTCATTCTTAACCGGCCAACATTTTGCAAAGTGCTTTATAGGTTCCCCTCTCCTCTAAGGCCCCTTGTGCAATCCTGCATCTCTCAAACAGGCTAGAAATCCCCAAGGGAGGAATGCCAGTTCAGGAAGGACAGCTCTGAAGCAGCAGGGCCACCGGAGATCAGTCGACCCTTGTTTCAGGCCTGAGGCTGCCGGGAAAATGAGCCAGTTTGGCCTAGAGTTTAGGGAGCCAGCTCTTATCTGGGAATACTGGGTTCGATTCCACCCTCCTCCACGAAGCCTGCTGGGTGACCTTGGGCTAGTCACAGGTCTCCTTCTGAGCTCTCGTAGCCCCACCCACCCTCACAGGGTGTCTGTTGTAGGGAGAAGAACAGAAGCTTTGTCAGCTGCTTTCAGTCCCCTTAAATGGGTGATAAAAGCGGGGCAGAAAACCCAACTCTTCTTCTTCTTCATATTCTCAGGAAGCAGAAGAGAATATTCTTCTCCATACAGGCCTCTTTAATAGGCTGGGGGCTACCATGCCTGCCTTAATCCCAGCGCCTTCTCCCTAGGGAGCTTTGCCTGACCTTCCTGGTAGGTCTCTCTTCGCTTGCGAGCCCGATGCGGTTAGCAGCGACTGCCCGCTCCTACAGTCGTCGCGCGTCCGGCGCGCATCAGGGAAGGACGCGCCTTCCAGACCCGCAAGGGACGACGAACTTGGCAGCAGAAGAGTCGCGCGTCGTCCACTCGGGACAGTCCTCACCAGGTCGTTCCTTCTGGGCCACACCGGGCACCCGCCCAGCTCTTCCTCGTTCCCCGTCCCATACCTGCTTCCCCGATTCACACGAGCTACGGGTCAGAAACTGCGAAGGCCGGAGGTCCCCACCCCCACACCGCCCAGCCCAGCCCTGCACACGCCCAGTCTTGGGAACCCTTGGGTGGCCAAAATCCCTCCCTCCGGAAACCCAGCATCCCGCTCCGCTGGGAAACGCGCACACACAACGCACAACGCACACGCAACACACACGGGGGCGCCCGCCCCCCGTCCGCCGCAGGGCTGGTCTTTGGCCACGTGGCCCCCCACGAGCGCAGCGCGCCGCCGGGCTGGGGCGGGTGGGGGTCCTACCCCCGTCTACGAACTAGCCCAGAGGAACCCGCCAAGGCGTGCCAGGGCGGGCAATCAGGCACGCAGGCAGGCAGGCAGGCAGGCACAGGCAAGGCAGGCAGGCGCCGTGCGCTAGGCTCGCTCCCCTGCGCCCGCCCCGAGCTGGCCGTCCTCCGTATTGCATGCGTACCGGCCCCGTTGATTTGCTGCCGGAGAGACTGCAGGATTTGCATAGCGGCGCTCGCCCGCTCGCCTCCGCGGGCGCCCAGTCGGCCGGACGGGCTCCCCGGCCAGCCAACGCCGCTGGTTCCGTCGGTGCACACGCGCGGAGCGCGGATTCGCCCTGCAAAGCTCCGCTCGCCGCCGTTCCTGCTCCTCCGCTCCTGCTGCTGCTGCTCCGCTGCGCCCTCTCCCCCTGCCTGGCTGCCGTCTGGCTGGCGATAGGCGGAGAGCAGGAGCCAGCGAGCGAGCGAGAGCGCAGGGAGGCTCGCCGGGGAGCCGTTCTTGGCGCGCCTTTGGAGAGGCGAGGAGGGCAGCGGCGAGCGCTCCGCTGCGCTGCATGGAGTCCCGCCCGGCGCGGCTGCCGCTGCCGCTGCCCGCGCGCCTCTCGCGGGGGGATTGGCCGAGCTGCGCTGCCCGCCGGACGACGCCCGCTTGGTGGATTATGCCGGAGAGCGCGACGAGCGACGACGACGAGCGCTGCTAGGGGAGCCGAGACGCCCACCGGCCACGCAACCAGCCCGCCCGCCCGCCCGCCAGCCCAGCGCCGCGCGGATGAGCATTGGAGGCTCCTCGGGGCCGCTGCTCCCGCCGCCGCCGCCGCCACCGCGCTCTCTCCTGGACCTGGGGGATTCGCCGCTGCCCGGTGGCCGCCGCTGACTATGCGCGGGCTTCTGCGGGGCCAGACGGGAGCCCGGCCGAGGGATCGGCGCCTGGCAGCGGCGCCCGACGTTCCTGCCCCGCTCGCCGTGCCGCGCCGGACGACGGGGCGCTGACCCGAATTTCCGCAACTCCGCTTTCTCGCGCCCGACCCGAAGTTTGCCTTGCGCCTGCCGCCGGGCCGGGCCGGGCTGGGCTGGGCTGGGCTGGGGGGATTTCCCCCCGGCCGGCCATGCCCCGACGGATGGGGGATCTGGCGCTCTCCGAGCCCGTCCCGTCGCGGGGCCGCCTGGCGCTGCTCTGGATCCTGCCCTTGACTCTCAGCGGCCTCCTGGGGGTGGCTTGGGGCGCCTCCAGTTTAGGGGCTCCGCACGTCCACCATTTCCATGGCAGCAGCAGTAAGCACCCGTCAGTGCCTATCGCGATCTACAGGTCCCCGGCTTCCTTGCGAGGCGGACACGGTGGGTTCGGGGCCCGCGTTGGCCTGATGGGGGTCTTGGGGGGGTCTTGGGGGGGGTGAGGAGAGAAGAAGGGTTGTGTGAATCAGTTGGGAGCTCACTGATCTCCCCCCACCCCTAGGGGTGGCACACACACACACACACACGTGGCGATGAGAAGCTGATTGAGTCTGAAAGACCTGAATAGAAAAGCGAGGAGAAGGCACCTGATATCGGTGCGCTTTCCGGGGCTGGGCGGCGTGTGTGTGTGTGGTCCGCTTTCAATGCGTCTTCCTTCCTTGGATCAAAGGGTTATGGGCCACCGTGGGCCACCGGTGACCCACCCACCCATATGCCCACGGAGTCAGGGGTCTCGTCTGAAAGAGAGAGAGACCGCATTCCTTGGCCCCCCAGCGTGGAGAGAGGGGCCGGTGTCTGGAGAAAGGCGTGGAGATGCTATTTCTGGCGCGGAGATGTTGGATTACTGGCGTTGAGACCCGGAGATAATTGCTTTTTTGTGGGGGGGGGGAAGGGAGGGGAGGGGGGGAAGGGAGGGGAGGGGAGGGGGTTATGTTCCCCCATCGGAAGGGTTACAATAGAAAGCGTCCAGACCTGATGGCAAGCGAGGGGAAGGCAAGATGAATCCTCGGTGGCTGAGTGTGGCGGAGTTGGGGGGCCCAGCTCTGGTCAGTGGCTAGGATTGTGGATGAAAGGGCCCCTCCATGCACCTGAGGGAAGCAGACACACCCCCTCGGTAGAGGTGGGGAAGGCGGAGGTGGTGAGGAGGCTGCGGCCTGGGTAGGAGGGCGGGAGGCGATGGTTTTCAGCCTGGTGCCCCCCTTCTTTCCCATAAGTCTGTACTGAAAGGTGATGTAAGGGCGGGTAGTGAAGGGGGGACGAAAAAGGGGGAAAGAAGACAGAGATAGTGGACTGAACTTAAAAAAACACCATTCCTTCATCTCCTCATCATGACCCTCACATCTCCTGGCCTTTGATAGATCCAGGTGGAGAAAGGCAGGAGCAGATGGGGGAAAGCCTTGGTTCTGGTTTCTGGACTGAGGTGGTGTGAGTGAAGGTCTCTTCCTAGGCCCTGAGGTGGGTGGGAGAGGGGCCCCTAGAACAAGGGGGATCTTCTCCATGTAGAACTTGCTTGGGAGAATGACCTGCACGCCCAGTAGATGTGTACCATTTGGCGAGTCTGAAGATGCTGGTGCTTGGAGCTTTGGGGTTGTCCTAGGAGGAGGTGACTTCTCTCTCTCTCTCTCTCTCTCACACACACACACACACACATGTGCATAACCTGCATCTTGAACCTGGAGACCTGATTTGGAATCTGGGAAGGCTGTTCGTCCCAAGACCTCCTCATGCTTTGTCCTTTTCCTCTGTGCCTGGATTTGCGAATCAAGCGGAGGAGCTATTGCCTTCCTGAATAGCTAAGAAAGATAAAAATCAAGAGACGCTGTACCCCCCCTCTTCCTCCTCCCCCCCCACTCCCACTCCGCTGCCATGGGTTCTCCTTCCCCCTGTAGGGATGGCACTCCACCACAAAGCTGCCTTCTCCTTTGCGCCCTGCGCCTCTTGGAAATCACCTTTCTTGCTTCCCTTCGTACCCCGCCTCCCGCCTTCCCTTTGTCATCTTCCAGATCACAGCCGCCAGCCGACATGCTCTGAAAGCTTTCCCAGCCGGTGGGTTTGTAAAATGGGCTTGGATCGCGATGCCAACGATCCACACCGTTGCACAGAGGGTTGGCGGCGGCAGTAAAGAGAAGGCAGAGCCTTGCGGGGTCCCAGAAGGTAGCTGCAAAGCCCCCCCCCCTTCCTCTTCCTGTAGGGTATAAATGGTGAGGCTTGTATGTGGCCCTTGCGGAGTCAAAGGGGGCGAACCATGGAGATAGGCTGCCGTCATATGGCTGTCGTTGCTCCTCCTGGCAGGGTTTCAAGGTGGAGAAGACTTGCCTTCTCCTCGCAGCTGTTCCTTTGCCTTGTGGAGTTGAAATCCCGGACCTGCGAGGCGCAGGGTTGGACTAACACAGTGGTGCCTCCCTTTGCCCATACAGTGATCCTGGGATGGAAGCAGCCTGGGCTTCTTCGCTCTCTCTGCCCGTGCTTCTGTGCCACACTGGGGAAGGAGAAATGGCGAGAGAGATGGGGAGGTCCCCGGCCTCCTGGTTTGACCCATGCATGGTGCTGTGGGGAGGTCACGCAACAAACCCAGGAGCAGGATTTGGCTTTCTGCTCGCAGTCTTCCTAGTGCCTATATTACTCTTACATCATCCGCTTTAGAACACCAAGACCAAGTGGAAGCAAAGGGCCAAGCGGGGTCTCCTTGTGTCCCTGGGACGGCCACCGCGCCACTATCATTGCCCGGTGAACAGTCCTCTGATAATTACGCTCTTTGGTAATTATCTCGGGCTGAAATCGATGAGCTCAAACTGAAGTCTCCTAATTAGATAAAGGACCCCAGCCAGGAAATAAACAGGCTAATGGTTGAAAGGTGACCGTTATTGGGTTTTCTGTGATAACTTGAAGTGGGGGGTGAGCAGAGGGGGCGCGGTGGGAGCGGGTGGGCATTGTCAGCAAAGTCCTTTGTGGGGGTAGATTGCAATCTTGAGCTCAGGCTAGGGTGGGCGGTGAAAAAGGAATCGTAGAGAAAGCGCCTTTACCATCTCATGCACACGCAAACCTTTGCCTTCGCTCCCATGCCTACGTTTATAGGCACGTATTCGCCTTGGCTTGTCAAGATATTCTGGGCATCAGAATGGAGATTCCAGAACTCAAGGCTTTAAACTCGTTCTGTCTTTGTTGGTTGCTTCGGCTCATGAGGTTCCATCATTTTTCATCTTTGCATCTTTCCCTGCTTCATTTCCACTGGCATGTGGTGGTAATCGCATGCTTTGCAAAGAAAAGATTCCAGGAAAGGCGATGGACGGACCTTTGTGTGTAATGGACCCAGTTTCATTGAGGGGAGTGAGATTTGGGGCTCTGTGTGTGTGTGTTGAATCTTTTCACTTTCTTTTTTTCAGGGTTGCACCCTACCTAGATTTGATTGTGTGTCTTCAATTAGCAAAGTTTGCTTCCGAGTAAACCAGGCAGCGAGTTACGTTCAGAACTGGGAGCAGTTGCTTGTGTGTTTGCTCTTCTGTTCCAAAGACACGGCGGAAAGAAGAGAATGTTCTTTGGTGATGTGGCTGATTTGGATGCTAACTGTCCAGAAAGCCCCCCCCCCCCCCAGTTCACAGCCCCAGCTGCATTAATTGGTAAAGACATGAAAAAGAGGGGAGTATGTAGAGAAAAAGCTTAGTCTAAATCCAAAATAGAAATGGGGGCGGAGGGAGGAATCCCATATTCTGTTTCTCTCCTGCTTGACTTTTTCAGAAGTCCGTATGTTCCTTATCACAGATGCCGAGACGGGAGAAATTAAGGACTTAACAGCCTGCAGCAGCTTCAGTTATTGAACATGGGGGGAAAAAAAGAAAGGAAAGGAAAGGAAAAATCATTATGAGCTTCCTGGAATAAAACCCAAAGGGACAGTCTGAAGGGAACAGGAGAAAAGCAGTCCAGGATTCTTGCAGACACATGTTTCTTGGGCAGCATTTTAAACCGTTTGCTTATATTGCCTTAAATGCAATTAAAACTATACGGGGTGGGTGGGAAGCCAAGTGAACGTTGGTGAGCAAAAGAATGATGTGAGCAGACCAATGGCTCACCTTGCTACATTCAGGGGGTGGGCAGAAGGACCTGGAAGCTACATGGCAACCTGGTTTTCCAGGCTGCCTTTGTCAATGTGCAGCAGGGACACACCTGGCGTAGGATGATGTTTTTTCACTTGACATAATCTCAGATTGCATCATGTTCGGGCATCAGATGCCTTTGCATGGCAAACCATGCGAGGGGAGTTTCCCAAGCTGAGTTCATGATGGTTGAATGCAGTCAGCCCTCCGTGAATGAGAAGAATAGGATCATAGAGAGATCACCTGTGTGTGTGTGTGTGTGTGTGTGTGTGTGTGTGTGTTTTCCCAGAGGAATCCAGCTCAGTGTCAAACCCACCCCTAGCCCTGTATTAGCACTAGGACATAAGACTACTTTTGCTGCTTGTAGTCAATGCGAGAAAAAGACAGTCCCTCCTTCCCTCCTTTTCCTGCTTAACATGTAAGGCTGTACTGTTAATCCTTGATGGGAAAAAAGGCCGAGGAGTGTTTTCTGGACTTGTGGAAGCCTTTCCTTGTCTCTCTTCTCAATTTTTGTGCTTGGACAGGAGTCTTTGTTTGATCAGCTCCAGCAAAGCAGGCTGGATTTTAATTCCTCAGAGACACACGGAGCCCGTAGCTTAGCTGCCAAAGGGTAATCTGGGAAGGTCCTAGGTTGTTATTTCTCTTAGGTGTTTTCCTTCTGGGGAAAGATTTGACTTTCTTTCTTTCTTTCTTTCTTTCTTTCTTTCTTTCTTTCTTTCTTTCTTTCTTTCTTTCTTTCTTTCTCCCCCTCCCTCCCTCGAGTTTCCCTCTGCAAACAGACTTGGCTCAAACCCAAAGCAGCAAAATTCGTATCTTGCTCCTGGTTGAAGCTCAGTAGGGGTGCAGCTAAGCAATAGACCGAAGCGTTTCTGACATGCCAGTGATGTTTCCATTCACCTCATTCCAAAGGAATGAAACCTTAGCTCACGCTGGCAGTCCTTCAGTTCTCTGGCAAATGTGCTTTCCGACAACGATGGGGTTTTCGCATACGCCCTTCAACTTTTTAGTCACGCCTTTAAAACACGTGTGCACCTTCAAGTCATGTGTGAACTCTGCTCAGTCCATCCCCCCACAACACACACATAACAGTGAATAGGTGTCTTTCATTATACGTGCTTTACCTACATGTGTGTGCTGAGGCCTTAGACACTACATAGCTGAACCTGCTTCACTCCTCTTTTGCCTGGAGTAGGAACAATTGCAGGGAGCCATTCAGCTCTCTTCTGTATCCCTTCATACTAAAGCCTACAGCTTTTTCAGAAGTGATATCATGACATTGCAAGGAGGGTGGAAAAGCCTGCCTTCTTCCAGAGGATATTTTTCTAACCACTTGTCTTAATTAAGTTGCCAGCAAACAAAAGATCCAGCCAGCTATGCATGTTCTGCTGCTTTTAAATTAACCCATTCTAAAAGCTATTATCTTGCAGTCTGTTTTTGTTTTAAGGAATCTGCGTTGTCTATGTGATTGTGAACTAGTGAGGGTCATTCAGACCAACTTTCCTTTTTATTGCAATAATAGGGTTGTTGTTGTTTTTTAAAAAAATGTCCCGATAAATTGTTTTAGTTGGTTGTGTGGTTGTTTTAGATATTCTTTCCAGTGGTTTGGCAGTGTTATTGACTGTGTATGAAGTTGAGTAGTTTCAAAGCTTCATTAATGAATCAATTGATCATTCGGGTCCACTCTTTGGGGATATGTGATTGGCTGGGAGACTCCGCTGATTGTACCCAGGATGGCAAATTAGAGTTTGCTTCTGTGGATTGTGTGAAATGGCGCACCGCGAGTGAATAATGCCTGTAATTTGGAGCCCACTGACTCAGAAGGAAATCCCTCCAAATCGTTTGGTTTTGCTGCAAATGCTTGTGTTTTTGGATTGCAGTTAGTGTAATGCATTATAAATGGGCTTTGCAGCAAGATTCCTTAGGAATACTTCACTTTTCACATTACTGGAGAATTGACAGCAGAAGAGAACAGTTGCTTTATCATGTAGAAAGGTTGGGAGTTAGAAATCTATGCAGTATTTTTTTTCTCTCTCTCTCTCTGCTGTAGAGACCTTGCTGCTGTTAGATTTGTGTTAAGGTTAGCAACAAAGAGAATTTGGAAGCTATGAAAAGTTCAGCCCAACCCATCAGGGCTAAGGGAGAACCTGCCTTTCTGGATGACAGCAGGAACTCTTTATCCATCTGACTAGAACGTTAGAAATTTGCCCATTTGGGGCTAAATATGGAGGGCAGGCGGCAAGATTATTGGTGGCACCAAGGGCTGTGTTCACACCTAGGTTCTAATCCAGATTCAGTCCACATTCAGAGCGAGTGAAGCCATTAGCAAAGTGACCTGCCATTTTTTTCCCACATTGCTTATCCCAAAGGTGGCTTTCCTGAAGAAAGGAAAGGAAAATAGCTTTTAGCTGTCGCGGATGTATTCTTTTTCTCTAAAAAGGGGATTGAAGCTGAATTAAAACTTAGGTGTGAATGCAACCAAGGTTCAGAAAATACAGTTAGACTCAAAAACCCAGTAGCAGCAGAAACATTGAGGTGGATGGCCACATTTTCAAGCGTTTGGAAGGACTCCTTCAAAGCTGTTCCTGTTTTAAACACTCCCTCCTCCAGTCCTGTAGAAGGGTGAGGTCTGGCAGAAGAGAAAGGGATGCCAACATGGCTGAAGAAGCAGGGAAACCGGGCAAAGAGGGCAGTATGAGCTTATACAGCAGTGCAGTGGTGAGAAAGAGACAGCAGATGGTTGTTTTTGTCTCCAACAGCAGTCTCAGCCTGCCAACCAGAAGCTGCTTTGTGGAAGACTTCCTTTCAACCCTCTCCACCACCAGCAGCAGGAAGGTGGCTATGTCCATCCTGCTGGTTCTTGCATCATGTCCCTGCTTGTTCCCACAGAGCGCCTGCTGAGCTACATCCCAGGAAGATGGGCGAAACAGGAATGAGGAGCATAGATATCTGGTGGTGAGAATGTAGAGATCATCCCTGGGCTGCCCAGAGAAGCAACAAGGAAACCTTTTTCTTTGCTGTAGGTTGTATGAGTTGTGAAGACAGTCCACCGCAGGCAAGAGGATGGAGTTCCTCCAGCAACCAAAATATTGGTCTGGCTGCTAGATCTTTTGCCTCCAACCCTGGACAAAAGCTGAACAGTGCTAGAATAGATCAAACAATGCAAGAGAATATATGGTTAAATGGTACTTCTATGTGTTTCCTTGCTCCTATAGATCAGAGCTTTGACAATCACAACTCTTTATGAATGCTTTAGCTAAGAACCATGAAAGCTGGAGTAGGTAGGTAGGTAGGTAGGTAGGTAGGTAGGAAGGAAGGAAGGAAGGAAGGAAGGAAGGAAGGAAGGAAGGAAGGAAGGAAGGAAGTGTTCCAAATGTAACACAAGGGGCCCTGTCAGCTATAAAACAGCAGAGGAAACTCTGTTTAGGTGTGACAAGCTCATCTGATACAGAATCCCCCTGATAACAGGGAGCAATACCTTAACACCAAAGTGCTTGTTCCCACTTCAAGGGTGTGGTGTGTAATATTTCCCCCTTGGTTGCCTAACCTCCTTTGGTCTGGTGGTTAGGGAGCTGGACTCTTATCTGGGAATACCGGGTTCAATTTCTTCCTCCCCCATGAAGCCAGGAGGGTGACCTTGGGCTATTCACAGCTATCTCCTGAGCTCTCACAGCTCCACCCACCCACCTCACAGGGTGTCTGTTGTGGGGGGAAGAATATAAAGCTTTGTCAGCCACTCTGAGTCCCCTTAAATGGGTGAGAAAAACAGGGTAGAAAAGCCAACACTTCTCTCTCCAAAGCTGACAGGCTTTGAAGGTCCTCAGCTTCAAAGAGAGGGCTTCCTGTTGTGCTGGAAATGGTCCTGGAAGTGATCCATTTTCAATGAAATGCCTGAGCAGAGCGGGAACAGTAAGTTGCTTGCATGGGCACTCTGGGCCTATAGGGTAGCTCCATAGGTGGCTGAGGGTGGTGAATAGCATCAGAGTTACTTATTATGCTTTGTAGGAAGGGGCTATGGAGGACACCTGCTAGTCCTCCAGTGTCCTTTATTATTGTGCTTTCTACTTGCAGGTGCCTTGGGAGTCTGAACAATGAGCTTCTGGTTCTTCTCTGGGCACAATTGAGTGCCTGTGTGAATATGGCATGAAGCCTGAGCTTAGGGAGCTTCAGGCAACAAGCTGCAAAACCAGTAAAAGCATGGAAAGCATAACTTGGCTTGTGACCTATTTGGTTGGGTTGAAGTCTTCTTGCTGAGCAGAGGTCTTCCCATGCCTCTTTGGATGTTCAGGAGCTAGTTTCCTTAGATCAGCATGTAGTAACTGAAATCTCCTTCTCTAAGAAGGTCCTTGCAACAGCTTGTGTTCATAGAAGCTTCCAAGGTAACATTCGTATGGTCCATGAGGACCACAAGAGATGCGTGCTGGGACCACAGGACCAGCATGCCAACATAGTTAATGGACTCCTGTGTGTCCCAGGCTGTGTGCTGGTTCCTTCTGCTGCTGTTCAGCCAACTAGTAATGACAGGGAGTCGCCCATGTCTTCTTCTGGAGCCCAGTGAATGTTTCTAGATTCCAAAAGATGGCTCACTTCCACTACTACTTCTGGGGCCATGGGAGCACGTATCTGCAGTTGTGATGTCAAGGAACCTTTGTTCTCTGGCCTTGAGGATAGTCTGGGGGCAGGATGGCTATCATCCAGAAGGCTTCTAACATACTCTGTGGCACCTACCCCATTCCTGGCTGGGATCCAAATCCACAACACATGCTTCCTTCACATGTGTAGATATTGCTCAGATAACTGTAGCAGCAGCTGTTGGAACTGGCTGCTGTAGGGCTGTTTGAGAGGAAGCCCTGAAAGGCTAGGCTTTTTGTAAGTTCATGCCTTCAGCACTTTGGACAGCTGCCGCCACCAGTAGCGAATAAGAGTCTGGCACCCGTGGGGTGAAGATGATTTGGACTGACCAGGAAACGGACTGACCATCAAATCTTAATCTCGGCTTCCCAGATCAACTATCAGAACAACACGTCTCTAATTTGGCGAATGGAAAGTGAGCCTCATCAAGCAGTTCCGGTTCAATGGATGTGATTAATGATTGCAGATAGCCGAGCATCCTCGGCTGTCCATCAAAACACAGTTAAGCGTGTGAGCAAACAACTACATTTTATAATATTTTGTTGGCCACATTTCTAATCTCATCACTTCAGGATTCTTATGTATTGAGGTTTTTAGTCCTGGATGGGTTCGAAACCTCCAGATTCTGTCCTATTTCTTCCTTGTGTGAGGAGGTGAGATTTCTTCTGATTTTTTTCTTCTGATTTTTACCTCCCCTTCTACATCACCTGTTTTTGCCAGTCTGTGTCAGAGCAGGTGGGGTCCCTCCACTGTGCTCCATCAAGATCCAATTGAACTCTGCAGGCGTTCTGTGAATATAAGGATTAAGATGTCTAAAACTGCAATAAACTCCTTTTCCTGTCACTTTGGAGAAATGATAACCAAATGAGCTGAGGGGTGGGGTGGGGGTTATGCTCTGTTGCTGTACAAATAGCATTATATTTTGTGACCTTGTTATGCGTAATGATGAAGAAAAAATATCTGTAGGAGGATTCTTTTCATGATAATAGGCAATGCCACGTTTATGTAAGTTCCCACTTTGTCTCTGCGCCAGTCTTTCTTCAATTTGGGTGTTCCATTTTTCCTGCAGCTTATGAAAGCATTATTGGGGGCACCAAGGGCTGTGTTTGCACCTTTCAGAGAACAATACTTGTGTGGCATTTGGGATCAGGTGGGCAGCTGTGCCAAAGGTCCCTCCCTATCAGTGGAGTCTTGTAGTTTTAAAAGCAGGAAAGCACAGAGCCCAGCTGGGTGACCCCTGGATACCTGCAATCACCTGTCCACTCCATTGCTCCCCTGTTTTATTGGGCCCATTTGTTTGTTTAATTTCTATCCCTCCCTATATCCCATAGTCACGACAGTGCCTGCATAGTGGTGGTGGTGGTGGGTTCTTCCCTCCGCCAAAGTCCAGGGTGAGGAGGTACCTCTTCGCCAGTCTTCTGAATGCACACAGTGAGAGGTAGGGTTGTGCATGGATATTTGAAAATCTGAATATTCAATTCGAATCTGACAAATGTTGACATTCAAACTCGAATCGGATTTTAAAAAATCTAAATTTACACCTTCAGCCTTGAATACGGATTTTTGAAAATCCAATAGAGATTTTTCAGATAATTTGAATGTATAGATTCGTATCTATCATATATGAATCTGTGCAAAAATTATGCATATTATTGTATTTAATGTGGGATGAAAACGGATTGCTTACGGATTAGATACATGATAAATACGTATTTGCACAAATTCCTATTTCAGATACGAATCTTATTGATATTCGTATATCCGGATAGAAATCAAATATACGAATGTACAGATCTGGATAATCCGGATCCGAATCGGATGTTTGAAAATCTGGGTTTTCAAAATTCAATTCGAATCAGATTTTCGAACATCTGATTCAAATTGGATTTGAATGTGAAAAATACATTTGTGCACATCCCTAATGAGAGGGCCTGATGTACCTCAAAGGGAGAGATTACCCATAACTGGGGAGCTACAACTGAGAAGGCTTTTCTGCATTTCCAACCCCACCCCTTTACTGCTGAAGGTGGTGGGACCACCAAGAGAAGAAGAAGAAGAAGAGTTGGCTTTTCTACACTGCTTTTCTCACCCATTTAAGGGGACTCAAAAGCACTGACAAAGCTTTCTGTTCTTCTCCCCACCCTATGAGGTAGGTGGGGCTGTGAGAGCTCACAAGAGAGCTGTGACTAGCCCAAGGTCACCCAGCTGGCTTTGTGGAGGAGTGTGGAATCAAACTCCTTAACCACTAGACCAAACTAGGGTCTCATGGGCAGATGTTAAAGTACAGGCAGGTCTATGTGGGAGAAGGCATTCCTTTATAAAGGGCACAATCCATCCATCTCAATTTGGCAGGGACCTGATCTTTCTTTGGAGTCTGCATTTGCTAACGGGAACCTTAGGACTGTTTATACCTCACCTTTCTTGTGCAGTTGTTTTTTTTTTTAATTTGCAAGGTTGGTGGAGGCAGAGATCATGCCAAAGAGGGGCATTTTGCATGCAGTTCTGTCAGCATGAATCCAAAATTGCACTAAAGTTATGCCCATTTCCAAGGACGGTGGCAAGGTGGCAGAGTTCAGATTGGGACGGCATTTTCCCTTTCCCCATGTGCCTATTTGACTGTAGATCAGAACCAAGCTTTGCACCACCAAATATCCTTCCCAAGCCAGTATTGTCCCCTTTCCCATTGCCCTGCCACCTCCAGGTCAGTCTGTTCCTGCTACCCTACATGAACAACTTCTTGGAATGCTGTGTTCAGCTCTCCACGGGATACACCCACATGTTTTCTTTCAGTGTTTTGTGAGCAGAGCACTGTTTGTGGTTCCACATGTGACAGAACTGCTGGGGAATCGTTTGTTGTGCAACTTCTACCGCAAAGGGGAATCTTGTGCAAGGGGAAGATTTTAGCAGCCCCAAAGTACCATGCAAAGGAGCCTTTTAGCAGCAACAGCAGCAGCAGCACAGGGATAATGTTACTTCCCAGAATCCATGCCTGGTTTTGATGGAGAAATTCAAGCACTTGAAAGAGTTTACACCACCTAGCACACAAGTGAAGGACCTAATAATATTGTTTGTTAACACATAAGCATTCTCAGCAGTTTCATCTGGTTTGTCAAGGCTGGCAGGAACTGGGAATGTTTTGAAACTGTAAGTCCAGTAGAAATCTGATAGATTTAGCTGGCCAGTGGTTTTTCATGTCTTGGGTGCTTCTTCCAAGTAATGCTCTTAGGAGAACCTAGGAGAACTTGCAGGAGAGAGAGAAGAAGAGTTGGGATATCTCACTGAGCCAGAATTGTGTAGTGGCTGGAAGGTTGGTCTAAGACGGTGATGGCCAACCTATGACACGCGTGTCACAGGTGACACGCCAAGCCCTTTTAGGTGACACACCTGGTCACCCTGGCACCTGGGCATGTAGTGCTTGCTTGTTTTTGAAGTGTACAAAATACCAACTTTCAATTGAAGATTTAGCAAATGTAAAGAATTATTCATTTTTGCTTTTAATAAAATACATATATCAAAAATATAACTTTCTTACTAGAACTAGAAATATCACAAAATTATGGATATTTCTGGAAGTGACACAGCACCTGAGTTAAGCTAGGTTTTCTTGCGAATTTTGACACACCAAGCTCAAAAGGTTCGCCATCACTGGTCTAAGACCTCTGGATACCCAAGTTCAAATTCCAAGTAGGGTCATAAAAGCCTTGGTGACCTTGGGCCAAGCTCTGCTTTTTGTCTGTAGTGGAATATCTTCAGATGGAAACCATCTTTTATAGGGTTGTAAGTGCCTTCATGCATCTGTTCTTTTAAAATGTTCTTTGCTGCACAATACTAGAACCAGGGGGCACTCTTTGAAGCTGATGGGCAGGAGAGTTAGGACCAACAAAGGGAAGTATTTTTTTCATCCAGAAGCTCATCGGTCTATGTAGTTTACTACCAGAAGAGGTGGTGACAGCAACCAGCCTGGATGGCTTTAAGAAGTGGTTTAGACAAATTCATGGAGGTCAGGCGTATCGGTGGTGGCTAGAATAGATCCCTGGGTGCTGCCTCCAGGTTGGAAAGACAGGTAGGATTTTTCTACAGACCATTTAAAGGAAGCCAAGAGCAGGTGAAGGCATTGTCTTCTTCTTGAAATTGTCCTGAAGCAATTGGTGGGCCACTGGCTGGGCAGCTGGACTAGATGGGCTGTAGCCCAACCCAGCAGGGCTGCTCTGATGTTCTTTTTGATCTGGTTTTATTTGTGTATGTGGCACATGATTGTCCATCTGGTCCTGGCTCTCCCCCTGCCCCTCCAACCATCATTATAGGCATGGCTTGTCTGCTTCTTGCTCTCCAAAAGAGAAGGCAGGCCTTGAAAAGATCTACCAGGCCTTCTAGATAAATGAAACTGATAAAAGCATCCTGCTGTTTCTCTAGCCGGCTTCTGATTATTTTTAATGGGATAAGAATTGTGCAAGTCCAGTCTTCCACAAGACCTCTAAATGAGAGAAACGGTTTAGCTGTCTTGTCACTTCTAATCACCTAGTAGTGTTCTCTGAAGATGCGTGCCCCCAAATTCCCCCCCCTTTCTCATACTGATATTTGCATAAAATAGAACTTTGCAAAGATTGCTGTATGAGTAGAAGTGACAAGCTGGCTAATCAATTCTACTTATTTAACAGCCTTCTGAAAGATTGGTCTTGCACAAGGCTTTCCATTAAAAAAAAAAGAAATCAATGGGCGTCTTGACTCCCCACCAGGGACTCGGACCCCCTGACTGGTCTTATTTACCCCAGGGTGAAAACACTGAGAAAGCCAAGAAACCAAAGAGAGTGTTCCAGGGGTTGGGGTATTGCTTAAGTGTGTGTAGAAGACAAAGAGTTGGCTTTTCTACCCCACTATTCTCACCCATTTAAGGGGACTCAAAGCGGCTGACAAAGTTTCTGTTCTTCTCCCCACAACAGAACACCCTGTGAGGTAGGTGGGGCTGTGACTAACCCAAGGTCACCCAGCTGGCTTCATGGAGGAGGATGGAATCGAACCCAGTATTCCCAGATAAGAGTCCGGCTCCTTAACCACTAGACCAAACTGGCTTGTAGGGAAGTTAGCCCATATATCTCTGGTCTCAATCAAATTGGGGCTGGGGATACAGGACAATTATGGTCCCTCTATGGTGGGCTTGCTTCATGTACCTGCGGCAGCCACACCAGAACCCCATTAAAAGCACCGCTAAAAAGTGCTAGAAACTATTGCTGGAAAACCTAGCACTGGTTGTGGGTTTTCCAGCCAAAACTATTTTTACTTATTTTACTTACTTTTTGAAAGGAGCCTCCATCATGGCTGCCTCTACTATACATGCATGGAAACCGAAACAGACTTCCATGCATGCACAGAGATGCCGATGCACACATCTGACATTTGATGTCGCCTGAATCCTTGGACACATATGTCAATAAAACACTCAAATAAAGCACTGCAGCTAGCAGGAGACAGTGGTGGAGAATAGGGATGCGGACGCATATTCACAACATTCAAAATTCGATCAAATTTGGACATTCGAACTCAAATCAAATGTTATGATATTTAAATGCTAACATTTGAACGAATACGAATGTTTCCAAACATTCGTACAAATAGTTCAGACATTAGTTAGATTGGAGGTGTGGAAAAACGGAGTCACATCCGCAGTGGATCCAGATTGCATTTGACATGGACCAACAGCATATTAAAAGTGGATTCAGGTCGGATTTGACATTTTCAGAGCACGGATATGTTACAGATATGTATCAGATACGCATTCATCCATATCAGATATGTATTCATTCATATCATATCTATTGGATACATAGTTGTTCATATTAGATGCATATTCATTCGTGTCAGATACGTATTTATTCATCTAGATACATATTCATTCATATCAGATGCATATTTGTTCGTATCACATACGTATCGGATACATATTCATTTGTATCCAATATGTATTGAATGATTGTATGGATGCATACCAATAGATTCATATCAAATATAATTATACCACATTTGAATGTAATCTATTTGTATGAATACGGATTTTCGAACATTCAATTTGTTTCTAATCGAATGCCAAAAAAACCAGAATTTGTGCGCATCCGTAGTAGAGAATGACTATTCCTTGCTCATGGTTGATCTATCCACTTTCTGGAAGTGGCCTCTGTATCAGAGGGCCCTTTTAGTCTGAAGCTTTAGAGAATGAAGTTCTGTTTTCTCAAGGAATATGTTTGACGTGCCAGAAAGGGAGCTGCAGGACCTAGGGCTCTATAAATGTAGTCTACTCTTTGTGGGGATACCCTTGTATCTTCTACCTTGCATCTGTGCTGAAGCAGATGCACTTGCTGTACACCAGGTGTTTCTCGTGAGACTGAGTGCCTGTTACCTGATCCCACACAATTTTAGTTTTAGATATCCTAAATGATTTTAACTTGTTTTTAAAAGCTAAATTGTAATCTGCTTCAACATTATGAACATTATGTCTCCTCCTGGGTCCTATCGTAGTCTGAACTATGCAGATAGTCTGCCCTAGCAGGCAGATGGCAAGGGCCTATGGGTGCTTCCGCATTAGCTTTTAAAACATATATAAAACACATACGAGACACATAGCAACTTACCTTCTCCACAGGAGCCCGGATCCGTGACTCTTCATGCGGCCACTTCCGCACTCAGGTGCGCAAGATCCGACGCTAATCGAGTCTTGCGACCAAAGAATACAGCCTCCAGGAAGACATCAAAAATTAGGTCTTCCATCTGGCCCCTCACCTCAATCCAGTCGGAAGCAGGATGCGAGGGGCCAGATTTGCTGGTGGCTGCCATCTTGGAAAGGGTGGAAGTAGGCCGGTCTGCCTTCTTTCACCCTTTTCCCGCACGCCATGCACTGCTGGAAACATGTAGTGCCTAGCAGCTGTATGCTCCAGTCCCGCAGCTTCAGGGGCAACATCAGCGGTGCAGGAGGCCAGATGCCCTTTGGAATGGACGCTGCAGCTTCCACGCAGCACCCAGGGGATCGGGCACTCGACCTGGCCTCCCTGAATGCGTGCGGACACATGAGGGGCCTTCGGATCTGTCCCTATTTGGGACAGATCCTTGGGAGGTCTTCCTAGATTTGTTTTTCGGTGGCCAATGCGGAAGCAACCTATGTGTGTGAGAGAGGGAGAGACAATACCATTCATCTAGTCCTGGCTTGCTTTCTGAGCTCTTGCTCTACTAGAAGAAAAAGAGTTGGCTTTTGTACCCCACTTTTCTTAGCCACTTATTTGTTTGTTTGTTTATATTTCAATCCTGCCCTATACCTAAAGCTCTCAGGGCAGCTAACAACATTTAAAATCAAAATATTAAAACACTAAAAGTATATATTAAAACAACCATGTCTCCAAGTGGGAAGGGAAGGTGTATCCCCATTTAACCGGAGGCCAGGGCAAAAAGGTACATATTCACTGCCTTCCTAAATATGTACAGTGAAGGTGACAGATTCACCAGAAGGGGGAGATTATTCCACAGCCTAGGGTCCATCACTAAGAAGGCCCTCTCCCGGGTGCCCACCCCCTTTGCTGCTAAAAGTGATGGGACAACCAGGAGGGCCTCCACTCCAGATCTTAAGGCACGGGCAGGTCAATATGGGAGTCGGTGTTCCTCAGATATTTGGGGCCCAACTCATTTAGGGCCTTATAAGTTAAAATTAAAACCTTAAATTGGGCTCGGTAGTGAATCAGCAGCCAGTGCAACTGTTTTAAGACCGGTGTGACATGCATCCCTGTCAGCAACCTAGCAGCTGCATTCTTTGAAGAGACTCAAAGTGGCTGACAAAGCTTTTCTGTTCTTCCCACAACAGAACACTCTGTGAGGTAGGTGGGGCTGAGAGAGCTCAGAAGAGAGCTGTGGCTAGCCCAAGGTCACCCAGATGGCTTCATGGGGGAGGGCGGAATCGAACCCGGTATTCCCATATAAGAGTCTAGCTCCCTAACCACTAGACCAAACTAGCTCATCCCAAAGTATCTCTGGGGGTCTCAAAATGCGGGGCTATATTGGGATTGTCACATGTATTCATGGCAATTCTAGTATAGTCCTGGGTTAGTCAAGCTTACTTCTTCCTGGTGTTTCTTCACTGGAACCCTCCTCTTGCAAAATACCCATATGCGGGAAGCACATAAAAATAAAAAGGGTGCTTCCCACATGTGGATATTTTGCAATAAGGAAGATCCGATCTATTCATCTCCGTGAATGCCACCTTTCTAGCCCTGATTTCCTTAATGGTGGACCATACAGAAAGCCGGCGATTTTATAAAGCATTATTTCAGCATTCGTTTTAAAGAGAAAATAACATCATAACCTGGACTATAATCGACTTTGCTTTTCAATTCCATCCGTTGTGCGCAAGGGTCTGTTTTTACTGTCCTGCTGCAGTGAGATTGGGAGGGGGCTGGCCTTGAAACCATTTTCCTTTGCCCCCATTTATGAACATGGCTTTGAGTGCTGGTAATAGATTTATTGACAGAGGTGCCTCTTGCAGTCAGAGCCTTGGGAAGTGTGGACACAGAGAGAGGGAGAGTGTGCGTATTTGCAGACTTCTGGCCCTGGGATCATAACTTTCAGACGTTCCCCAAATGTGACTTTTAAGTTACCCACATTTTATGTTGCCTTTCACAAATTTCCATTCTGCTGTATCAGTCATCTTTCACGTCTCCTGCCAACATATTAACATAAGTTGGAATAAAATGAATAATAAAGCAATCTCCGTCAGCAAAGTGGTTAATTGGCTGTGCTGTTAAATATGCATATTAGATTATTTTTTTTTTTTTAGGGAGGTGGGAGTGGTTGGCTGCTGTTATTTGCAACAATGTGGTTCCTCAATTGAGAGGTAGGATGCTTTTGACGCTGCCACAGACTGGCTGTGATAGCATAATCAGAAGTGGAACACGGCAGATGGATTTCTGATAAATATCTTTATACTAGCCCTACAACCTTTAAACCTTTGCAAGGTATTGATTGACTGAGATGCCTTTACTGGGCCCGGATAAATAGTTTTGCTCCATTGTCAGTTATCTATAGCAGCACTGGATTACAACTGAGGTATATAAATGGGTGTATTTCTTTTTTCTTTAAAAAAATATCCAAAACTTTACCAGTACTAGGAAAGTATAAAATGTGTTTTGAATTTTCTTAAAAAAAAAAAATCAAAATATTCTTCTACTGTAGAAATAATGGTTGCATTATACAGCGGTACCTTGACATACAAGTGCCCTGACATACAAGTGTTTTGAGATACAAGCCGCCGAGCGAGTGATATTTTGCTTTGAGATGAGAGCAAGATTCGAGATACGAGTATGTAAATACAGTACAGTACATAACAAAAACAACTGAGGTGGTGTTTTGGGAGCTGGAATGGATTAATGGGAAAATTGCTTTGAGATACGAGCGATTTGACATAAGAGCAAGGTTCTGGAACGAATTAAACTCGTATGTCAAGGTACCACTGTACCATCATGGTTCACCTGCGGGGTTCTTCTTTTCAGAAACCCACACGCTGATGTAGGGCACAGTCTTAGGCATCATCTACACAGGGGTGGGATCCGTCTGCTTTGGAGGGATCTTATACTGGGCTAGCCCAGACCCGTAGTCAGCTCCATATATATGGGGAGGGGTGTCACAAATTGGGGGGAGCTGTCACATTTGGTGGATTAAAAATTAACAATTTTGAGGGGGAGAGAAATAGGGGGTGGGCCTCCTCTGTCCCCCAAAGACACCCAAAAGAAAAGGTCTAGCAGGAGGCATGTGGAAATGGTGGAGACCACTGTGGTCTGGTTTAGTAGGGGAGACCCATTTTATCAGTACACTGAGTTGTGCCATCGACATGGGTCGCCTACGAGAGTAAATTGTGCAGTGAAAACAAGCCCTTTGAGGCATTTTGTCTATCTCTCCGTCCTGGAGAGTGTTGGCTTCCATGGAATCATCAAAAGATTGTGATGACCATTCTGCATAGCTCTGATCAGCTTCCAACATCATTCAAGCCTTCAAGCAAGACCTACCGCTTGCCCTTTTTAGTGTGATATAATGGAAATTCCCCCTTGGAATTCCACCATGCATTACTATTATTAATAACAGACTGTCAAGCTTGATCTTTTTTATTAACAAATCTGTTAGGTCAATGTTTCTTTCTACTTCACCTCAGTTCAAGGGTGTGAGCCTTCTCATTAGTCGAACAGAGTAGCATTAATTTGATCTCTGTCCTCACCCCTGGCATTGGTAGAGCCATCTGAATGATTTACTGGTCAGTGTTATAAAGGTCCGCTACAAAACCTTAGCTTCTAAAAGGGAAGACATTTTTTGGCACTGTATGGAAAGGATACCCGTTTCAAGCTAAGACAGAGTAGATTTTATAAATTAGGAAATACTTTATAAGTGAAGACAAGTGATAAAGGTTGTATTCCCATGCAGCAAACCATCACCACCGTCGTCAAAGGTTGCTTAGTGGTTGCAGGTGAGATCTTTCACGTGCTGGTCTGCACCATGTCTCTCTTGGAACATAATCCAGACTAGAAAGATGAGAACACAAGGGTCATCATCTCTAAGGTGCCTTTGAGCTGCATAGATAGATAGATAGATAGATAGATAGATAGATAGATAGATAGATAGATAGATAGATAGATAGATAGATGTGAATGCACTCATAACAATAACATAGCAGGCTAGTAAGGATCCAGCACAATCGTGGCCATTTGCACTTATATGTACTAAATTAGCCCTGTGCCTGGGCAGTAGCCTTTGTAAATATGAATGTCCACCTCTGGGGTTGCCTGGATGGTGAAGGGAATGTGGTTCAGTTCACATTCAAACCAAGTGAACCATACCAAACCACCTGCAAATCACCCTTGGTTTGCTAGAGTTTGCTTAGTTTTTTACAACACTTTTAGGTTTGGGTCTGATTCAGTCAGGGGTTTTCAAACACCATTGTGGTTCGGTTCACATCTGAACTGTTTCAATGCCACAGTTTACTGCAAACTGCAAAGTAACTGAACCAGTTCTGTGCATCTTTCTATATTGTACCTTTTAAGATGCATCCACACCTAAGTTTTAATCCAGCTTGAGTCCACCTTCGGAGCAGAGAAACACATCAGCAAAGTGAACAGTCGTCTTTCCACATTATCTAACCCAAAGGCGGGTTTTCTGAGTTAGATAAAGATGAAAGAAATCAGCATGTCAATTTGCTAATGGGTGCTCTCACTCTGAAAGTGGACTGAAGCTGGATTAAAACTTAGGTGTGAGTGCAGCCTTAGTGTTGTACCCTGTTTGATTGTGTAAAAGGAAAAAAAAACCCTCTCTGCTTTTATGATTTACAGCATTCAAAATGGCAAGTTAAAAGGGAAAATAGAAACAGCTGCTCCTACTAATATACTCTGCCTAAAATACAGTGCATATTGCATCCCATAATAACAACAGTAAAGAGCTGGCTATCATTCATCTAGGACTGAAGCCAGAGCATATTTATGGTGTTGGTTTTAATTTCTTTACGGACCTTCTTTGTATTCTTTATCATTAGCCCCATAAAGTTGGTTCCTGTATGCTCAGCAGAATTCTGACAGTTTTAGCTGCTGACATCTGACATAACCAGCCCTAGTAAAACTTGCTTGACGGCCGCCAAATGTGGGCCCACCCTGCAAAGAAGGGCTTCATGGAGAGAGTGTTGTAATAAAATCTGGCTTGTAGTTAAAATTTAAAAGTCAGATGTGACTTTTTAGTGCGCGGAACATTATAAAGGTAGGTGGAGGTTAGCGGAATGAGAGCAAGCCGTATGGCGGAAAGCACAGATCAGCATTCACGTTATTCATTGCTGTCACGTTAAACGCGGGGGAAAGAAATGTTTACTTCCTTGTAAATGTTTACTTCCTTTGGTTCACTTTAATTTTATAGCAGCATTTATTTAATTTTAAAGGGTCAGTTTTCTTTAATGGCTTGGGCTATTGACTTGAGAAGTTTGAGCAGGAACCGACATGGCTCAGAAAGAGACTTTCTACTGAGTTTAGGAACGTAAAGCAGGAATGTGAAAAATGACACTTGAATTTGCACATTTGATTGGATTTTTAGAATCCGCAAACATTTGCATCATGTTTGAACTTGAAACATTTGACCACGGCAAACAAAGTCCCTGCTTGCAGAAATATAAGAGATTGAACCTGAGGCTCTGGTGGTGGTTGTATTGCTGATCTTGGAATGTTTCCTGGACAGATGAAGGGGGAACATTTGAGTCCTCAGACACTTGGTCAGCTAAGATTCATGTGTGAAAAGCTCAGTCTACTTCTACCTGGCAGCAAAGCAAACCATTTCTGGACTGGAGCACTCACCAGGCCCAGGATCCATAAGACTGGTGCCTCCGTGCCCCAAGCCCATTAGTGAAGACATGGGAAATGACCCTGGAAGTTGGCCATTTTCTGTGTCTTCCAAACTAGAGGTGCCAGGTAACTTGGTCCTACTGTCTCCATCTTTCTGGATGGTTCACCAGGGCCCTGGTCACATGAGTCCCAATCAGGTAGTCCTATTAATACCAGTGCTGGTCAGACGTAGATCAATAGAAGCTGAGCCCTCTTTTGGCTGTGTTGGCCACACATTCCTACAGAGTTCACCTTGGAGTTCCTCCACGGAGCTCTTGGCTCTCCGCCCCTTTTGCTACATCACATCAATCTCATTTCCTATTGCATGATGTTCATGTCGCTCAAGGGAGGCGAGGGTGTGTGTTTGCAGTTCTTTTTAAGCCTACTCCTCCACTTCCACACACACCTTCCTTTTTATGTGCTTCTCTTTTTGTAATTATTTTTTTTTTTAAGTAATAAAAATAAATTTGCGTAAAAATGCTAGAGAGAGGAATCATACCCCTAAACTAAGGATAGAAGGCGGTGCCTTAGGAACTCCTCACATGCCAATTGACTGAAGGGGAGGTGCCTCACAGACTCTGGATGTGCCCATTGGCCAAAGGAAATATTGGGCACCACCCACCCCAGCACATGAAGAAGCGGAAGACGGACTGAAATTCCAGGCCAACCTCAGTCCCTGTCAGCGCTGTTTAAAGAGGACTGCATTTTAGGACTGACCAACAGCTTTAACCCGCCTTGCAATTCATATAGCTTAAAATTGTCTGAATCACACGTCCTGCAGGATGACTTAGCTCATCCTAAAACTTGTGTGTGACCAGACCCCAGGAGAGAATCAGGATAGCTACCCCTTGCAAAGCCTATTTTCCACTCTGAAAAAGTGTAGAGACGCTGATGTCCTCTGGAGTGCGCTAGAGTTCCCATGCAGGCCTTTGGCCCTTGGGGCCCTTTCTAAATGTTCTTTCTTGGTTGTGCAGGAATATACTTAGTCATGGTGTAGAGTAACAACTGAATCAGTGCAAACGTTTTAAACCCCTCTCTCTCTTACTCTGGGTAGGTGAGTAAATTTAAATAATTCTTGAGATGACCCTGATCTCTTCCAGGGTCTTTTTTATTTTTAATTTTCCCTAAGCTTCCCTGAGTAGTGCAGGATGGTCAGGTAGAGATGTGGTACGAAACTGAATGGCAAAAGGGTTAGGAAGAAGTGAGGTTGCTCTCTACATTTATGGGATTCTCATAGATCTGTGACTTAACTCCTGCCAGAAGCAGAATGTTTGCAAGTACGGCTCATTGCTGCGCACCTCCAGAGCATTTTTTGCTCTCCTGTATCCCACCCCGTAGCTTTATTAACACTGCAGAGATTCTCATTCTGGCAGCCTTGGCTGTTGCGGAAGAAAGGGGCATCTCTCCTTCTTAGCTCATCAAGGCCAATAAAATATAATAATTTGTTTGTTTGTCGTATTTGCATTTTTATCCAGCCCTATAGCCAAAGGTCTCAAGGTAGGACACAACATTAAAACCCAAATATAGAATGAACTTACTGAACAATAATAGTTCCTGAAAGTCGGGAGAAAAAGCTGTTTCTTTCTTTAGCCAAAGGCCAGGGCAAAGAGGTGCGTCTTCACTGCTCTCCTGAACATGTAGACTGAAGGTACCTGACACACCTTGGGGGGAGACTTTTCCATAATCTGGGAGCCATCATTGAGAAGGCCCTGTCTAGGGTGCCTACCCCTTTTGCTACTGAGAGTGGTGGTACAAGCAGGGGGGCATCCCCTACAGATCTTAAGGCATAGGCAGGTCAATATAGAAGAAAGCATTAGTTTGGATATTTGGGGCCCGAGTCATTTAAGACCATGGGTGTTTTTCCACTGTCACTAGAAGTACCCATTAAGTACCCATTAATGGGTACAAAAATGCCATTATGTTCAGGTTAACACCTTGAATTGGATTTAGTAGAGAACTGGCAGCCAGTGCAGCTCTTCTAAGACCTGCATGATGCGCTGCTAAATCAAACCAGTGGCGCATCAAGTCCAGGAGCCTGTTCTCACAGTGGCAGACAGATGCACACCGAGTCCCACAAGCAGGGCATATGAGCAGGGCTTAGCCTGCTCACTAGATTTTCAGCAGCTGGCCCTGAGAGGTGTCCTGTCTCTTGTGCATGCCCCCCTGAAGTCTCACAGCCATCAGAGCTAGTAGCCTGTGATGGCCCTGTCTTCCATGCACTTGCCCAGAATTCTTGGACGGTGGCCAGGAAGGTTGTTAACAATCAAGGGATTCAGAAAAGCAGCTCTGCTTTGTGTCTTGCAACGGCTGCCGATGTATTATATCTCACGCTTAATTTGATCTCAGGTGGCGTGCTGAATAATCGTCGGCTCTCCTTATCCCTGTTTCATTTTATTTTTGGTTAAGCAAAAAGTGTAGATTTTCAGTGATGGAAATGCCAGCCCGCCCCCATCCCCAATGTGTTTGATGTAGAACAGAGTGGAGATATACATGCAAATAACAGCTTGTCTGTGATGTGGCTTTGTCTCTTCTCGTATCAGTTCGCTCCTATTCTATAATTAGTAAGTGGGAAGCGAAGGAGCAGACAGCAAAGTTAAGTAATACCCTGTAGGAATTTCAGATCACAATAAGGCATTGTAAACCACAGGATTTCCTGATGCTTGAAAGAGGATGTCATTTTGGAAAGAAAGGATGCCTCTGGATGGTGATGCCAGAATTTAACAGAAAGCCATGCCCTGTCCCTCAGTGTGGCCCAAGGCATGCCAGGCATGTCCAAGGACATTTCATTCATTCATTCATTCATTCATTCATTCATTTTTTCTGCTGCATACCAGAAAGTCTCAGGGAAAAACTATTCCACAGTCTGGGGGCCACTGATGAGAAGGTCCTGTCCCAGGTCCACACCTTATTAACTGCTGAAAGTGGTGGTGCAACCTTCTCTGCAGGTCTCAAGGCACGGGCAGGTCGATATGAGAGAAGGCGTTCCTTTAGATATTAAAGGCCCAAGCCATTGAGATCTTTATGTGTTAAGGACAACATCTTGTGTTGGGTTCTGTAGTGAATTGGCAACCAGTACAGCTCCTTTAACAAGTTTGGTAGCTATTATTATTCTCATCTGTAGCATTTAGGGGGACTGTCATGCTGTGTTCCAGGTTTCTTCTACTGAGAACCTAAGCTTTCGTATATAGCTGCAACTTGGCCAAGAAACCTAGAACACAGCATAACAGCCCCCAAAATGCTACAAATGAAATTGAATCTGGCCATGAAAGCCTACATACAACCAGCTATTGTTGTTGTTGTTATTGAAAATACAAAGTTTACAACAAATATAACAAATTTCAGAAACAAACTTAATAACATAACAGCAACTTAACTAAGAAACAGCATTCATGGGAAACAGCTTGTGATACTCATTCCTAACCAGTGTTTAAGCAGATTTTAACTTGGAATGGGTACATTTATGTCTTTCATTCCTTCCCTTTGTGTGTTTGTGCATGTGGTGAGCTCCCAGAACATTAAACTAATATCACTGGAGCCTCACAGTGTTGAATCTCCTGCATTGGTTTTGCTTTAAGTAGCTTAGAGTCATAGCATTGGGGCTTTCTGGTGGACCAGCCATGATACTGACAATTTGTTGGCTATATGTCCGGCAGCGTCCAAAATCCCCTATCCAAATGCTGCCCCATTTATTCAGGAATGATGAATACATTTCACAGTAACAAATAGGTTCCCTCTATTGGTATTCTTCTTCTTCTTTATCATCTTCATCACCTCCATTGTTGTCAGTACCATTGGATATCAACTGTTGAATCATTGCGTCTCAGCAGAAGAAAGTTACTGTGTCCAACCTAGCCATCCCAGGGGAGAGTAAAACTGAGAAGGAAGAAGTGGAGAAGATCACAAAATGTTGAGGCTTACAAATTGAAATTTTGACACCTCTGGGACAAAAAGACAACTGTTGTTCCAGTAGTTATTGATGTGTTCGGTGCAGTAGCGAAGAAACTCAAGAAATTGTCTGTAAAATAACAATTTCCCAGTGGGGGGGAAAACAGCACTGCTTGGAACTAAGCATACTCTTCAACAATGCCTCCAGGAATCCTAAATCCTTGGTTAGGATCTCAATTAATGATGGTCGCGTCCTCATTTAGTTCAGATTGGATTCGGATCAATCTGAATATGGAGCCGAATTCAAATTGACCCATCCCCATTCATTCATTCATTCGTTCGTTCGTTCATTCATTCATTCATTCATTCATTCATTCATTCAGTTTATTTGTATACCGCCTTTCTAATAAATTACTCAAGGCGGTTTACAGCAACCATGAAAAAGAAAAAAAATACAAAGTAATACATCATACATTAAATTAATACACTAGTACATTAAATAAATAATATAGTAAAAATTATATTATGTGATTGCCGAAAGCGTGGGCTCAATTTAATTTCACCTGTTCTCATGCAAACTGCGCTAAACCCTTGCATAGGGACACAGCATCTTTTTCTCTCCAACCCCTCTCTTCTGATAGGAGCAAGGGCAGGGAAGTGCCACCCAATGCCCCTTCCCCAATCACAACTGCTGGGCATTGAACAGTAATCAAACAGAAACGAGCCTCTTCTCTCTGCAATCTGATTGCCAGGCAAACATAAAAGAACTGATCACCCCAGTAAGATGCAACGACGAGGGGGATCATCTGGCCCTTGCTGATCCACGAGCCTCTTCCCACAACCCTTATTCCACCCCCATTCCCCAGTTGCCGGCAAGCAGCTTCTGAAAAAGCTAACCAAAGCTGCTACAAGGTTTAGAGGCAGTTAGAGGAGAAGCTCTCCTCCACTAAACATGAAGACCTGTGCTTGCCGGCAGTCGGAAAGCACAGGTGGAATAAGGGTTGCAGGAAGAGTCTTGTGGGCCAACAAGGGCCAGATAACCCCCCTCATCGCTGCATCTTTACCTGTCAAATTGGTGTGATCAGTTCTTTTATGCTTGCCCAGTGATCGGATCGCAGAGAGAAGAGGTTTGTTTCTGTTTCATCTTTAAAAATGGCCAGCAGTTGTGATCCCCAACGCATAGCACAGGAAAAGTGAGCACAGGACATGAAACCTGCCTGCTAATGATGCGAGCATCAATCTCCTCCCCTAATAACTTAGGAGCGTCCCCATGTGTGGACTCAGCCTCCAAAATAATGCAGACTTGACTCCCAAACTGTAGGGACAACAGTTTTCAAGGGGACTAAATTTACTGCGGATTTGGGCAATTTGGTCCGCATGTAGCCCGGTTTAGGGGCTTTGCAAGGGGATCTTCCTTGCTGAATTGAGATTTGATTCGGACTTTATAGTGCATGGGAACACCCCCAATGAGCCAAAACTTCAGTCATTACATTATACTGGCTCACGGAAAGGGCCATGCTTCAGTGTTTTTACTGATGTGCCCACAAGCTCTGAGAGGTTTTGTGTCAAAGCAAAAGCACAAATAACCGGCAAAGTGGCCTTCTCAAGGGTCTTGAACGGGCAGTTTGAAATACGCTTGGGGAGAGAAGCCAAGGCAGGATTTCTTTTGCACAGCGAGAGGCCAGGTGATTGCATATATAAAATTTCTAGGTCACGTTTGCTTGCTGATCTGAGCAGGAAGGAGAATTCCTCCTTGGCCTTTTTTGGCTGCCTTTGCCCTGCCTTCATGCTCAGGATCAGGGAGTGACAGGCAGTTACATAACAGAGAAAAGGAGAAAAATATTGCAGAGGTTTGCAAAGCAGACAAACACGGCTTGCTTACTCCGGCTTCCTGAATATACCATCCTGCATATCAGCTTTAGGAAACTTGGTGATAGTAACACAAAATGTTCTTGTTTAAAAGAATTAGTGCCAGCGTACAGGAGTAGCCGTGCTGCCTTATAAAGTTTCAGTCCATTAGAGTGCTGTGATTTTGCATGACTTGCCATGTGTATTATCAACATATGCTAGGAGTCAATGGAGTGCAAGTTACTGCTGTTAAGGCCAGCCTTAACTTCTGCTCAAAATCTAGTGCCTTATGTCGAGAAAGGGATGTCTCTCAAAGGGCTTGTTTCATTTAATCACATAATGATTGCTGTAATCACAGCTTAATCGCTGGATGATGTTCGGCGGTTAGCCCTTTGGGGAAGGGTGCTGGACATGAGGTTTGATAGACTAGGTCAACACGGGGTCTTAGACCCACCTCTTATAAGGCAGGCAGGCAGGTAACATTTACATGGGGTGGGTTCACACTTACCAGCCTGGCATAGTATAACAGTATTGTGCTAGGCCGGCAATGATTCAGCACGGTGGAGGCTGTTCACACTTCAAGGGCTGGAAAAGCCTCGCACTGGACCAGCGGCACTCTAAGTACAAATGGGCAGGGCAGGGCAGGCCATAAGATTGTAGCATAGGATTTGATTGAAGAAACTGCATTGGTCTTCATGAGTTATACTTCAACGCTGTTCCCCAGTTCAACTCAGAATGTCTCATATTAATGGCTGAATGAAATGGGGCTCTCCAAACTGCATGTTAAGTGAATTCCTGCTGGTGAACTTTGGTTACTTGCATGTCCAGGTTCTACTATAAATTCGGTATCTATAAACTCAAACCTTTTCTGAAATGAGGCCCAAAAACAATTGGACAGTGATGATCAAGTTGTGTAAAGGTATCTTGTAATCGTGTGACAGGTGATCATCTGTAATGTACAAATTTGTGGTTATTCCTACCAAGGGCCATGAATTAATTCCAGTCAGGTTGACTATATCCTTAGTAAGGGTTCTTAACTAATCCAGGACTTTCCAACATTGGTTTTAGTCCCATTTATCCCTTCCTTGCTGAGGATAATCTTTTCTATCCTTCTTCATTTGCTTACATTTGCTCTTATGCTCACATCAACTCTGCAAAGTATGTTCATTTCAGCTTGATGATTGAGGAAAGAATCAACACTCTCTACTGGAACCTGCAAGATCAAACTCGATGCTTTACAGATGCCAGAAATTATTTGAATTCTCAAATAAAAGCAAGTTTTTAGCTCAGAGATGGGGCCAGAAGCTTCAAAGCAGGCATTCTTGGAGTCCTGTAGAGGCACAACGGAACCTGAATTTCTCTGGAGGCGAGTGTGCTAGGAGGCTCTTGAGCTCTCTTTCCGCAGGAGACAGACTTGTGCCTGTGAAGACACAAATTGGCTGCCAATGGCTAAGTGCTGTTTTCATTTTAGGATGGAAAGCTGATGTTCCCACGCTCACCCGCAAACACCCTCCACCTTTCAAAGTTTCCCTAGAGATCAATGAGATTTTGCAGAAACCTGTAACCATGCTTTTTTTTTTCTTTTTGGGTGTTTTTCCACTGCAGCCCTTAGAACCATATCTAAGAAGATCTGGATCTAAGGAATGGGTACATTCCTTAATCCGGATCTAGTAGATCCGGATTAAGGGAAGCACCCAGTGTGTTTCCACAGGAGGTGTAGCACCCATTAGCAATGGGTGCGAACCCCCCTGCCATGGAAACACCTTTGCACCTAAGGGGTCGGTCCGTCACCCCAGGTGTCTCTGGGGATGAGGGGGTTGGGATCTCCGATGTTCCAGCTTTGGAGGGACTTCGGAGCATTTTGAAATCTGAAGTCCCTCTGAAGAGATTGCGAAGGACTTAGGAGAGGCTCCGGAGCTGTCAGCACGTTCCGTGCGCTGTTAGTGCAGACCGCACGGACTCCCCTCTGAAGTCCCTCCAAAGAGATCAGCAGAGACTTCAAAGTAGAGACTACTGAGTCCCTTTGGAGCACCTCTGAAGTCTGCCCTGATCTCTTTGGAGAGACTGGCAGCAAGACTCTGCAGTCCCTCCAAAGCGATCGGCAGAGACTTCGGAGTCTCACCGCCGGTCTCTCCAAAGAGATCAGCACAGACTTCGGAGGCTTTGAAGTCTCTGCTGATCTCTTCAGAGGGACTTCGGAGTTACTTTGGAATTATTTTTAAATGACTCTGAAATCACTCCGAAGCTGGGACGTTGGGGCTCCCCCCCCTATGGGTGCATCCCCTCCCCCTAGCCTCCTCTAGACCCTATTGCCTGCTTCCTATGGAAACAGGCTTCCTTTAATCCAGATTTTCTGGCAGAAGATCCCACTGTAGACCTCATTAATGGGGTCTACAGAAAATCCGGATTAAAGGGCAGAAAGTACCCATTTGATTCGGATTTCCCCCACGGCAGTGGAAACAATCGGGTCCCAAATGGGTACCATGGTGGAAATGGGGTCATCTGGCTCACACCCAAATGGGTCCTTAATGGGTGCAAAAATGGGTACTTTTTGACAGTGGAAAAACACCCTTTAAGTCATACACTAATAATACAATAAAGTGTCAGAAAAACAAATGGATGACAGTTGGGTGTCTTTTGGGGATTGGAAGAGCAGCTCATTCATTTATAGCAAATACATAGCTTTGAGAGAAAGATGGAAGCCAGCATGCCAAAAAACCCTCTGCTTTTTTCGTTCTGTGCCAAAATGAGCTTCAGAGTTAAAAATACCAGCTGTGGACCTTTCTGTCATAAGCGTTTGTTCATTTTGTCACCAGAGGCTGCATTTATTGTATTGCATCTCTTAAGTGTGTTTCGCAAGGACCCTCATATTTTATCAAATTCTGGAATTGTTTTGGGTTTTATTTTTTTCTCTCTTTATTTTTTGATTAATGACTGAGACATTTTCCCCAGTGTGGCACGATCCATCATACTCATAATCCAATTTTTAAATGAAAGGTTTTCTTAGATCGCTCTGTAATGGAGTTATCCTTCTTGGTGTAGATACGGCTCCTCTTCTGCGGACGGAGAGAGGGTTAAGATCTGAGCTAGCAGAGTGAAGCAAAGAAGTGCTGATTTAGTCTGTCCCTGCAGTCCGGATCCTGTGGACATGCTTAATTGCAGCAGGCGTCTCGCTGCGGTGTCATTTAGTAGCAATCTGAGCTTGGCAAGCCATGGCAAGCCTGCTTTTGCCAGTGTTGCCTGTTGTCAGGTATTGCATTAGAAGGCCATGTAACTTGTATGCAACTCATATGATGTTGTTGTTAAGACTGCGGTAGCCTTTAGCACAGTGGTGAAGCAGCTACAGGGAAGCACCAGGGACCTGGGTTCACTCCTTGGAGAATGGTCATTGCAACCCCTTCTGTATCTTTACCAGGACTACTGCATGGACTTAACAGTGTAGTCATTGGGGGCTGAGCGTGACTCCAGGGCTTCTTGACTTTTGATTGCAACAGTGATGTAATTTTTATGTTTTTATGGAACGGTAGAATCTTAACTTTTGGAGGGAACCAGAGGCATATCTTTCCATCTGGCAGAAAATTCAGACAGAAATTAAATTGTGGCACTCAAACAATCTAACCTTTTCTTGACACATGGCTGCAGTCAGAATGATGTGCTTTCCTAAGCTACAATTGGTATTTCAAATGCTTCCTAGCCCACCACCATCACATATCCTAAAAAGTTTGCAAGACAACCTGATCAAATGTATTTTACAAGGAACATGATCTCGTATGTAACGAACACAAGCTATTCAGACATACCTCGCAAGGTGGGTGGGGCATACCTCATTTATCTACTTATTTTGATGCCTATCAGTTGAAGGAATTTGTTCCCCTCAAAGCTTCCAAACCTCCTAAATGGGACAACGTGGAAGGATTTGTAGATAAGAACATAAGAGGAACCCTGCTGGATCATCTAGTCCAGCATCCTGTCTCACACAGTGGCCCACCAATTGCTTCTGGCCATCTCAAGCAGAAGACAAAGGAAGAACCTTCACCCTGCTCCCAAATCCCTGCAAAGATGATGGACAGTATCCCATCTGTGGTTTGGCCCAATTAAGATAATAAAATCTGATAAAACATAACTGCAAATTCTTCTAATATGGTGCCAATGGAAATAATTTCTTGTTCTGGCACCATCACTCCTTGCTGTACTGCCTGCATGGCCAAAGTGCCCATTATCACTGTCTGGCATTCAGTGGAGTCAATTGAAGACAACTTATATCAACTACAAGACTTCTTTCAGCAAGAAGATGAACCACTAGATGGTCTAGTGTTTAGGGAGCTGGACTCTTATCTGGGAGTACCGGGTTTGATTCCACCCTCCCCCATGAAGTCAGCTGGGTAACCTTGGGCTAGTCACAGCTCTCTTCTGAGCTCTCACAGCACCACCTACCTCACAGCTTGTCTGGTGTAGGGAGAAGAATAGAAAAGCTTTGTCAGTCGCTTTGAGTGCCCTTAAATGGGTGAGAAAAGTGGGGTAGAAAAGCCAACTCTTCTTCTTCTTCTTGTTCTCTCCCAAAGGAAGAAAAATATCTGCTCCCAAGTTGGTTATTAATTCTTTTCACTCATCCTTGACATTTAAGGGGACTTAAAGTGGCTGACAAAGCTTTTCTATTCTTCTCCCCACAACAGAACACCCTGTGAGGTAAGTGGGGCTGTGAGAGCTTGGAAGAGAGCTGTGCCTAGCCTAAGGTTACCCAGCTGGCTTCATGCAGGTGGACAGAATCAAACTCAGTATTCGCAGATAAGAGTCCGGCTCCTTAGCCACTAGACCAAACTGGCTCAGATATAACACCCTGTTGCTGGCACTGTTCAACGTGAAGTGGCACGTATTTTCACTTGTGGCAGGACCATGACTAGATGGCATCTTATTGGCCTGCAGTTCAGCAAGTGATTCAAAGTATACTCAAAGTACCAATAATCTTGTCATCGAGTCTTTGTCTGTTGCATTTATATCAGTAAGACAAGTCTACAATTTGTTCCAGAAACACTGTTGAACTACTTATTACCGGCTGTAAAAAATGCAAATAGCGCAGAACTGGAAAATACACAACACACGTAACATTTAGGCCTGTACGGTTAGTTATGGGATATAGTAACAGCAGTGTATTCTCATGTTATCATAGATTGCAGGGTCAAAGTCGTAATGAGTACCGTTCTACTTCATGGCAACCTTTCATTAACAGAATGGCTGAATGTGTAGATTTAGAAGTTCTGACCCATCACCTGCTGTTCAAATATTTATCTTCTTGAACCTTTGTGTATGGCTTTTGGTCAGGGCTTTAATTTAACAACTGTATATTAGGATAATCATATCAGTACAGTCGCCCCTCCGTATCACTTTTCCGTGGTGACTGGACCAGCCTCCCCCTGCCCCACTGGTGCCATTGAGCCTGGCTGGAGCTTCTTGGAGGCCTGAAGTAGACAGAAAATTGAACAAAATCAGGCTCAATTTCCCATGCTTCCTATGAAATCTCATGGGATTTCACAGGAATTATGGGAAATTGAGTGCAATTTCCCTATGTTTGAAATATCCACAGTTTTTCGGTAACCATGGTAGAACCAGGAATGTATACCCTGCAGATACAGAGGCTTGAGTGTATTTATTTCACATGACAAGAATGTGGTGTATTTCTGTGTAGTTCCTCCTCTACCTGTTGTGCTTATTTCCTGTTACTTTATATACTGGTGGTCTTGTAGCCCTTGGAGTACCCATTTTGGTGGCATAACAAGACAACTGATGAAATGGCTCCCTTGCAGGAAGCCAGACTATGGCGGTATTCTGACTTCACATGTCCCTGTGATCCAGAGGCCTATTTGCACTACACCCTCTAAGTGCATGGTTAGTGAACCTTTGGTGAAAAGCATACGCATGCAAAGTGGGCTGTTACAGCCCCCAAGCATGCCTACCCTCACCAGAAGTTCACTAATCATTGATTAGGTGTGGAGCACGAAATCGTGCTCTACATGTTAACCAACGTTAACCAGCAACTTACCTTAACTGTCAGGGTAGCAACCATTTGCTCTTCTTCCGGCGCTCCTGGGTTGTATCAGGTGCCCCCCAAGTGCGCTGTCACCTTGGACAACCATAGACAGGACTGTGTGTACACAGAGCATCCATGTCATAGGGCAACAGCACTGACGCACACGCAGTTGCAGAGGGTGCTGCAGCCAAAATGGCGGCGCCCAGAGGAAGACTGGGCCCTGGATCGAATAAGGTAAGTATTCACTTGGGGGGGGGGGTGAATGGCCAAAGTTGACTAGTATTCCAAGTGTTGCTTAATCTTGCTCCTTTCCTGTCCAGAAGATGGGAAAGAAAGTGTGAAAACGCCCCAGTATAGCGGCTGCCATTCCACCAATAGACAGCCATTTGGGTCACCTAGTTCAGAGTATAGTCCATCCAGTGCAGTTAGTTCATCCAATGCAGTATGGCCTTCCTTGGACTGGACCAGGATGCAGAAGGAAAGCCCCTGGACCAATTGCTATACTACCCTTCAGGTAGATTTGAAACTTTCTTGGCTTGCCATCTGTTCAAGAACCCCGCCCCGCTTTTAAAGTTAGCATTTAACAGTAATGTTGGCTTCAACAATCTTGATTTATTTTGCTTAATTGTGTGGGAGTTAAATATGCTAAGTGAAGGTGCAGTAATTAAAACGCATCTGTGCTTGCCCAATGTTTATAGATAGCTCTTTAAAAAAACCAACAACTTAGAATGCATTGTGGCATACCATCTTTCTCACATATTTCTAAATCAGTTCGCTTCTGTTCGGGGATGTTTCTCCCTTGTAGTTAATTTGCAGCAGATACGAGATTTACTTTATCCTTCTGTAATGAATTGTCTGCTCACTTGTCCTGAACCTGCAAGGGAGGAAAGAACAAGGTTTTTTTTTTTCCATTGTTGTTTTGGGTTCAAAAGGTTTGAGTGAATTATTTTTCCTCTCTCCGCCTCTCTTTTCCCCTTCCCTAACTACACGAGGGATGTGCATGAATGTATTTTTGACATTTGAATCTGAGTAGATTCAGGTGTCATAAAATCCAATTCAATTCGGATATTTAAGATTCAAATGTCTTAAAATCCAATTAGAATCCATAACATTCGAATCCGTATGTTTGAATGTTAGATTCATATTTAAAGATACAAATGTCGACAACATTCGTATCTGTTATACGTTTCTGTGCCCATGCCGGAAAAATCCATATGCATCCCGTATTATCCCGTATGCATCCCATTTTAATCCCGTATTTTAAGCACAAGATACGTATAATTTTCGGGCAGATTCATATAGATACGAATCTACACATTTGAACCATTCAAAAATCCGCGTCAGATTTTTGCAAATTTGTATTCGAGTTCGAATGTCAAATATGGATTTTTGAAAATCTGATTTGAATTTGAATGTCGAAATTTGTCAGATCGAATAGAATATTCAAGTTTTTAAATAAATTACACCTGTTGTCTTCCTCATTCCACCTGCCCAGAGAAAATCTTTCTCACATACCCCCTTCTGTTTGTTGTTGTTGTTGTTGTGAAACTTTATGCCAAGGTCATTTTTTACCATTCTTGTGTTTGCACAGATGTCTTTGTTTCAATTGAAAAATAATTCCGCCTCCGCCACTCCAGGGTTACAGAGGAAGGAGGGGAAAGCAACATTAAAAAGGGTGATGCAGTATTCCTGAACTGTATTAAGCACATAAAAATTGCCTTGCTTGATTCAGAGTCCGTTTAGTCCAGAGTTTCATTTGCTGCAGCAGCGGCAGGAATCAGCTGCCAGGTGTCTCTTGGAAGCAGGCAAACAGGTGAGCTTTCCCCAAGGAAGTTATTAATGACTTTGGAAGTGTTGCAGACCAGCTCTGCATTTTAAGAAGCAAGCAAATGCAACGTGTACATTTACCCACACCTGTAAGAATCAAACCACAATTTGTGGATGAACTGGAGGCAGAGAAGTCCGTTGAGTGGGTTCTAATGATCGCGTAAAGCCAATCTCACAACCTGTGTGATACAGTCACAGCTTTAATGTGCTTACTATTTGGATCAATACAGGCTGCATCTCAAAAGCAGCTTAGAGGTGGTGCAGACACTGATTTTTGTTCAAGGCCAGTAAATGCTTTCTTGGAAGTGTATTTCCTGTCCTTTCATGCGGATTAAGACACGGGTGTGCGGATGCTATCACCTCTGAACTGCTTTTGAGCCAGCTGGGCAGATGCAGCCATAGACCCTTTCCATGCTTAGACCTTTGCGCGCTATGCCTTTGCACTAATATGCTGTAAGCATCCACCCATGCGGATCCTTAGAGCATACTAACCCTCCCCCAACCCATCTGCAACCTACCTGAAGTGCAGATGGGGTCTGGGCACCACCGTCTTTCCTCACTGGTGCTAGAGCCAGCATGTGTGCACGGTGCTATCATTGGGGCAACCAGGTGGCATGGTGTGTCATTGTGCATGCACCTCTTGTCACGTGCTCCCCCTGTACCTCTTCCAAACTTTTGCATAATTGGCATTCATAATTCAGTGTCATTATGGGTGTGTTCCCATTCAAGATTTAAAGAGCTTTGAAGGAGGGGGCCTTTCAGTGATGGCCCCTAGGCTATGGAATAGTCTGCCCCTTGCAGTGTGTCTGTCTCCTTCACTGCACACATTTAGGAAGGCAGTAAGATGCACCTCGTTGTCCTGGCCTTTGGTTAAATTTGGATACACTTTCCCTTCCCACTGGCAGATGCTGCTGTTTTAATACGTAGTGTTGTTGTTTTAATGATGTTTGATTTTAGATGTTGTTACCCACCCGGAGACCCTCGGGTATAGGGTGGGATAAAAATGTAAATAAATAAAATAAAATATTGTGTTGAGCGCTCACCATTCCCAAAGTTTCAAAAGAATCTGCAGTTTCTGAGGTTTAAAGGTCCCGAAATGCAGATTATCTATATTCGGATCAAAAGTGGTCTCACTGCTGGATTTAGAAATACTCTACTTTATTTAGCGAATGGGAATGCAAGCAGTTTTATGCAAGCAGTTTTTTTGGGGGAGGGAGCCATACTTTAGGGGCATTCTCCTCCGTTTCCCCTGACCCAATGAGAAGCCATGATTTCCTCTGCCCTAGCCCCCTCTTCCAGGGCTGTCCACCATTACATGCTAAGGAGATCACCCTGGCTGAATGGGTGAACAATGAAGAGCCCGGAATAGCTAACAAGGGATATATTTTTGGGGAGAGAGATGTCACACTGTATTGGGGATTGAAGTGTCTGATTTTACAAGGAGATCAGCAATTGTGAAAGACGCAAAGCTGCCAGCTCTTGTGTAAAAATCTGCCTGCTTCCCCTTTTGCCTCACTTCTGCCATTTTGTGCTGCTCTCATCTATCGATCTCATGCAAAAGACCAATATAAAAAGGGAAAGTGATCTTTAATCTTCTACTGCCTTGTTAACTTGAGAAAGAAGCTGTGCTACGATGGGATGGGGGCAAGCAGTGAAAAAAAGCTGCTGCCAATGATCTCTGGGAGCAGGTTCATATAGCGGGTATGACAGTGTCTAATTGCTGGCTGCATGGGGAGGGGTTCTGTTGAGGATAGGAGAGAGGGAAGGGTGCTCCTTCCCTGCCAGGCACTGAAGAATGGAGAGTGAGTCCATATTATCAGCTAGCAGTGGGAATGCAAAAAACCAGACCTCGCTGCCGATTTAAAAATCCTGATTTAAAACCAGATTAAATTGCCTAGTGGGAGCCTGACCTATGTAGACTCCTCCAAAATTGTTACAAGATTGCTTTTGCTTCTATCTTTAATATATTGAGTTTTTTTAAATTTGCTAATAACAAAAAATACAGTTTTGGAGACCAGGGGAAAAGTATAAAGCAAATGTTTAAAGAGTTTAAATGCAGAGCAATGTAAGAAAGGGCCTAATCACACCTTTCCTAGGTGTACCTGCTAGGTAACTCCTGGAATAGACTGGGCATCCATATTTTGCAACACCAACATCAGGACCCAGCTTGGTGGCATCCAGACACACATACATACTTCACATAGATCTACAGACACATGAGGGAGGGAAGGCATGTAACTAGCATTTGTGAGTGTGAATGCTAGCACACACATGGGCAACTTCACCCTTTCCTGTCCCCCAGATGGGACAGGAAGTGTGAATTTGCCCCAGGTGAGACACAAATGAAACTAATTTACTGCTGTTTAACTGTTATGCTAGCATGGACATCACATGCTCATATGGCACTTGCCTTGGTACCGTAACAATATTGCCAAGGAGTCTCTCAGTTTGAAACTCCACTCAGCTGTGAAAACACCTGAATGACCTTATGTCAGTTGTTGCTTCTTAGCATTAACTACTTGCAAGGATAAAATGGAGAGGAGGAGAAGGAAGAAGAAAAAGAGTTGGCTTTTCTACCCCACTTTTCTCACCCACTCAATGCGGCTGACAAAGCTTTCTGTTCTTCTCCCCACAACAGAACACCCTGTGCGGAGTGTGGGGCTGTGAGAGCTCAGAAGAGAGCTGTGACTAGCCCAAGGTCACCCAGCTGACTTCATGGAGGAGGGTGAAATCAAACCCGATATTCCCAGATAAGAGTCCAGTTCCCAAACCACTAGACCAAACTGGCTCATTTGTACTTCCTTGGGCTCTTTAAAGAAAACCAAGCCATGAAGGCCATAGATAAATAAACAACATTCGAATTTAACAAATATATGCACACTAACATAAATATTTCAAGAATGAGAAGAGAGAGGGGGGAGAAAGGTGTAGTGCAAGAAAAGTGTTTTTTTTTTAAGTGTTATTATTAGTTCCTAAAATGAAAAGTACGTTTTTAAGAAAAATCACCATGGGATATGTGCCGATATATGAGCCATTTTGCATGTCAAATTTGGAATCTTTTTTGAATATCCATTAAAATATTCATTCCTGTGGCTGCGTAAGGGGATAATGGTTTTATGAGATCCCATAGTTATGCACACCTGATTCTGCCAAACCTCTGTGGATTTCAAAACTCCCTGAGCTGTTTTATGAGCTTGCTTATCGGAGGTGGCACCAGACGTGTTCATGTCCCAATCTTGCCCCATTTGTGTCTGGACAACTTAACAAAGGCATCTTGTATCATGGAAAAGAAGAAAGTGCCATTTAGGGCAGGCAGTCGGGCGGAGAAGACTTGTGTTTTTGCACAACATAAAAGAACTTATTTCATAAGCTGGCTGTTTTCGAGAATGTTCCATTATAAAGAGAACTCCAGGTATAAATATTCATTCCTTAAAAGCATCTTTGTGCTTTTGAGTCTCAAATGGGGGGAAGAAGAAGAAGAATAAAAACACATGTCTCTCCCCCCTTTCTACTTTCTCAGCAGCATTAACCTTTTCCACCCCCCTGGATCTCTTTTTGTGTGTGTGGAAATAGCAAGTTAACATGTTTTTTTACTGAGCTGTTGAAGGTATATTTGTGACAGGTAGCTTTTGTTATCATATTACCATAGTGTTCAGCTGTATTGTTTGTCGGGGAGTCTATGCTAGTGTGCAGTTTAATTTGTGCAATGACACAAATTACAGAAGTGTGTTTTTTAAAAAAGAAAGTTTAAGTTGCTGTGTAAAGATTAAAAAGCACCAGTTTCAAAGGGACTTGCTGCACTTCCCTGGAACAGAAGTGAAGTTCTGGAATGGTTTGGGCATCTGCACTTCGGAAGCCCTGCCCAAGGAGGAGGAGATCCTTGCCATCCATCCTGGGGGTGGTCTCGTGGTGGTAGCCTAGGCCCTCTGGATGACTGTCCAGCCTGGATGGCTATTGACATCTTGAAGGAGGTGATTCCTTGTGGGACTGGGGCCTTTGGTCAGCTGCTCTGGACTCAGGTACACCAGAGACCGTAAAGGACAGTTTCTTATGGCTTTCAGTTGCCAGAAAGCCCTGCCCAAGGATGAGAACCTTGCCATCTCTCCTGGGGTGGTCTTGTGGTGGCAGCCTAGACCACTCTGCCCTCTGGGTGACTCTCCAGCCTGGCTGACATGGACTTCTTGGAGGAGATGATTCTTTGTGGGACTGGGGCCTTTTGGTCAGTTGCTCTGGACTCCACTTGGCCTCAGCTGCCTCAATTTGTGTGTGTGTGTGTGTGTGCGTTTGGCTTATTTTGCAATGTGTTGCATGACATGCAGTTTTTATAATGTATCTTTATTATAACGTTTTTATTATTATTTTACATTGTATACTTTCTGTTTGTTGTAAACTGCCTTGGGCAAATTTTATTTTGGAAAGGCGGTATACAAATAAAATGGAAATGGAATGAAACGGGATGTACAAACCACTTGAAACTTACCCGATGCTTGACTACTTGACAGCTAAGTACGAATCACCTCCATGAAGGAGGCGATCACATTGGCATGGCACCTGCATGGCACCATTGCCCACAGTGACCTGGTGACGCAGCACGCAGCCATGCTTGTGCTGCCTGGCCACATGCTCAGTTTCACTTCTTCCACCCAGAAGAGGTGCTGGCTGAGCATGCATGGCTTTCCCAACCCCAACCCCCCTCGCTTGTATACTTGCAGAGCATCCTCGTCCTGAGCTACTTCTAGTATAGAAGCAGCTTTGTGTAATGCAGGTGCAACATGTGGGAATATCCCTGGACTTCCCCACAAAGGTTGGTATAAATTCGCCCAAAGTGAAGATTTGCCGTACTGGCTGGGCTTAAGCTCACTTTGGTTTGGACAGTCCTTCCTCCCTGTATAATTTGAGCAGCCTGACATGAGCTGTGCTGGCAGGCAAGAAATTCTGGGGCCACCACAGTTTCTGAGTAGAGGCAGGTGCTTGAAGCCAATGTTGTTTCACATGTGCACGTGGAGCCTTTTTGCACTTACTTGTAGTCCGATATAGCATGGGGCTCAGAGGTCCCTCCCCTCCGAGCATGCTCCGTCTGCCCTGGAAGGAGCATAGACTGAACCAGGTGGCCCCAAATGGCCTCCTAGTTCGGTATACAGGTAGACCTTTTTTGAAAAGTTCTACCAGCAGTCTACTGGCTACTAAATTGGACCATGAAGCAGTGTGGATGGTGCACACCTCTGTGCTTAGTTTTTGGAGGTGCAGCAAAGCATGCCATAGAAATGGGTCTCCTGGGGGCTCTGATATGGGGAACCTTTGTTCCTGGTCATCAGAGATTTTGCAACTGGCTCTGAAGCTTTTGTCCACCTACAGTAAGTGTGGAAATGGCACTTTGTAGCCATTGTTGAAGCTGGACACTCTCAGAAAGAACCTCGGGCTTCAAAAGGAATGCTCCTATTCGTGAGGGCTGCTGGCCCTGGCCATGGATCAAAACTATGGTTCTACATGAGTGTAGCCATACTAAGTAATACTTTGGCATATTAGTGTGAATCATTTTTCCGTGTGCCATTATCTTCCTTTCCTACTGGAGAGCTCAAAGAACATCCATTGCAGCAGCTAGAATAGGAATTCTCATCAACCTTCCTTTTGTGTCTTCCAGTTCAATGCTTTCATACAGTCTCAGGATGGCTTACCATAAGAAAAGCTAAAAGCCAAGGTCAATGAAGCCATGGTTAACTGTGCCTGAAAGGGGGAGACAAGCTGCCTGTCCATCTGACGGCCAGGGAATCGAGGTGCATTTCAACCAGGTGTCTAAATGTGTGTGATTAAGAGTTTATTTCACCACCCAAGAGAAGCTGCCACTAGGAAGGTTGCCCCGTAAGGCCTTGGCATCTGTAGCTGCTGGCAGAGGTGGCAGAACCGACATGGCCTCGCTCAGAGAACTTAGGTTGGTAGTTTATGGAGTTAAAAGTGCTTGTCGGGTAGAGAAAGCAGAACTTGGTTGTCGGTAGCTCTCACCTTTGGTGACCAGCATTCAGAGTGGTAGTAGAAGCAAGGATGGCTTAAGTTTTCACTTTTCATGTGGTCACTTTATCATACAAGTGAGAGAGAAAGACCGTGATGGTTGTGTGGCCAGCGAAGAGGATGTGCCGCTTGGTGGAGGGGCGTGGGCACCGGTAGACCAAACCCACGCTGTCAGTGCTTCGGACTGGAGGCCGTGGAGCCCGTCTACCATCGCGTGTGCCTCCGGTCCAAAGTGCTGACAGCGTGGGTTTAGTCTACCAGTGCCGCACCTCCACACTGAGTGGCACATGGCTCTGGCTGAAGACACTGCCAGCCTGGTCTCCCCCCCCCCCCCCGGCCGCCGCCCTCAAAAGGGGCGAGGGGAGACTGAACCAAGGGTGTCCCGGTGTCCCGCCGACTGCTGCAGTCTCGATCAGACTGCAGCAGCCGGCACTGAACCCCTGGGCTTCGTGCCACCCCAACCCCCTGCATGCAGTGCCTCACCTTCTCGGGTCTGCGCTCCAGTAGCTCAGCCCCACGCTCACCTGATGGAGTGCACTCGCCTGCACAGATCGTGGCACATCGCTCTCCAGGCCATGCATGGAGCACCCCTGGCCTGGCAAAGTAAGCTGATTGCACGGGCCTGCCAGCTGTTGGGCCGAATAGTGGCAGCAGGGGCTGGGGTCTACAGCTGTCTGGGAGAGAGTGCAAATGCTCTCCCTCCCATACAGCTGTGGGATGGCCTGGGGCAGCCGCGAACAGGTATACAGCATGATTACGTGCTTTACACCCGGAACGTGATTAGGTCACCCAGGGACGGGCTGGGGCAGTTCTGAATGGAACTGCCTGCCCAGCAGAGTGAATACTCTGTCCCAGGGCTGTCCTACTTACAGGATTAGGTGGATGCAGTTAAAGCCAAAAGGAGGATTAATCCCACCCTGGGGAAAAAAAATAGAAAATGGAAGAAAATGGATAGAGGGATGGATAAATGGATGGAGAAAGAAATTAGGGTCTTTTAATTCACGTTCTCATGTTTATAAAAAGGATTATGGCTGTAATCATAACTGGATACTGATGCAAGTACACAAAGAGCAACTTTTTGTCTGATGTTCAGATCATGTGATGAAAAGAAAGCTATATAATGGGTAATGAGAGTTCACATTTAATGCTCAGCCACCCTGTCTCCTCTAATCACAATGCAATTTGCTGAAAAATGTATGAGTTTGTTCACATTTCTCTCTCTTTTTAAACACAGTCCTAAAAGCTCGCTATCATTTACTCCTTTTAGTTCGTGTAAATAAAAGCAGCACTAGTAAGTGGTATGGTTTAAAAAACACCATGCATTTAGGAACAGGTTGCTGTTGCTTTTTGAGTGAGCAGAGTCAGAGACTCCACAAAATATGTATGCAGGTGACTCCCCTAAGCTGTAATTAAAACTAAGGGACAAGTGTGTAGTTAGAAAGGTTTGCCATATCCAACATTTTCACATTCTGTGAGCAGTTTATTTTAGAAAGATGTGCTTTTAGTTCAAAAAAAAAAAATTATGCATGATCTTATCTTCCAGCAAAGGATTTGAAAGATACCTGGCTTAAAGAAAGATGCACTTAGATTAATAGAAAACGATACATGAACAGAATGAATGGTGCATACTAATTTAATGTTAAAATGAAGCTGAGGGGTGGCATGTTACGTGCAACATTTTTTAAAAATGTGGATTTTAAAATAAGCATTGTCATAGTCTCTTTTTGAATAGGGTTTATGGATAGATACATAAAAGAATTATCTACAATATTTTTCACCCTATGGGCCTTCTGCAACCTTTGAGTTTAGTCAGTCTGTGGTAGGGAGGTGCATGAATGGTGTTTTTTTTTTGTTGCATTCAAATTCAAGTCAAATCAAATGTCAAAACATTTAGTTCAATTCGAATATTTAGAATCCACATGCAACAATAACTGATTCAAATCCAATACATTCAAATCTATTCGTTCGAATGTTAGATTCGAATTTGAAGATACAAATGTCGACAACATTTGTACGTGTTATACATATCTGTACGTATTTCGTACGCATCCCGTTTTCATTCCGTATTATAAGCACAAATGTGTACACATACGTATCTGTACATTCAAATTATTCTAATCATTCGAATGAATGTTTTGGAATATTCAAAATTCATTTGAATGTTTAAATTTGAATGTGAAGACATTCTATTCAAATTTGAATGTCTACATTCAAACAAATTCGATCAAATTTTGAATGTTTAGAACATTTGTGCACATCCTTAGTCTGAGGATGGGTCTCCATTTCTGTGGAAGACACCTCCAATCCGGGGGAATTGGGACCCCAATCCATTGCCCTCTGTATTTCCATTTTAGAGAGTGGAGGTTCCATTTTGTGTGGCACGTTCATATAGGGTGAGAGGAGGCACACTGAATACAAGGTGCCTTGGACTACAGTCAGTACAGGGGGCGTGCTGCCACTGAAAATGGGGATGGGATTTTCAGATGTGTAACTGGCTGCTATCACCGCATTAGGAAATAGATGCTTTTTCTTGATCTGGTGTCTTCTACAGGGTCAGAAGCAAAGGAAAGAAGCAGAAAAGCCAAACATATGTAAATAAAATATAACAGCTACTACCAAAAGAGAAATTAACCAAGTCTCTGATGGCCTTTCTGCACTTATCTTTGTTCCAGAACAGGATCTCTTGTGGTTTTCTGAAGGGCCAAATCAATGAAACCTCACCCATTATTGGTACACTTGTCTGTACTGCATGGAGCATAATCCAGATCAGAGGGGAATCTGATCTGGATTAACAGTGGTCTTCCACGTGGAGGACCAACAGTGGACCAGCTCTGGTCATTCAGTAACATGGAAACATGCAGAAGATGTCTTTCTTTTCTGGATTATCAAGGGACCCACTTTGATAGCACACCAAAGCCTGGGGATTCTGAGGCTAGGAACTTTAATACCTAGGACTTCAAAGCCATCCATAAAGTTTGGGCAAGGGCATGCCTTGATCTGGACCAGCAGGCCTCACTTGTCCAGACCCACTGAGCTGGATTATAGAATGGAAAGTACAGAAAGGCTCTGAGATAAGTTTGGTCTGATGGTTAGGGAGCCGGACTCTTGTCTGGGAATACCGGGTTCAATTCCGCCCTCCCCCATGAAGCCAGCTGGGTGATCTTGGGTTAGTCACAGGTCTCTTCTGAGCTCTCATGGCCCTACTTACCTCACAGGGTGTTGTAGGGAGAAGAACAGAAGGTTTGTTGGCTGCTTTGAGTCCCCTTAAATGGGTGAGAAAAGCAGGGTAGAAATGCCAACTCTTCTTCACTAGAAAACTTCCTAGTAACTGTGTATAGTACACAGTGGCTGTGGTCACACTTAAGGTTTAATCCAGCTTTAGTCCACTTTTGGAATGAAATAATATATCAGCAAAGTAAAGAGCTGTTTTCTTTCACTGTTAAATAACTCAGAAAATTCACATTTGGGAGAGATAATATGGAAAGAAAATTACTGGTCACTTTGCTGATGTGTTCTCCAGCTCTGAAGTTGGATTAAACCTCAGCTGTGACCACAGCCAGTGTTTCCAAAGGTTAAGAAGAAAACCAGGCCACAGCCCATCTAGTCAAGCAACCTGTCTCAAACAGAGGCCCACCAATTCCTTATGGGTGCCTCAAGCAGAATACAAAAGGCAAATGGCCTTTAGAGACATCCTGCCTGCCTCTTCAGCCCGGAGGAAGTACCTAGGCATCCATTCTCGTAGGCTAGTATTTCTCGTTCCCATTACTGAATATCGTGCAAACATTTTGTGCTGTCTCCAGGTGATCTCTGCAGGATATCCAACCAAGCCTGCTTCCTTGCTCAAATTGTGCCCCCTGCAGGGGTCAGACTTATACATAGCAAAGCACTTCTTTCAGCCAATTAATTGTATCACAAATCTTCCTGTTAAAGACTGAGCTTGCACAAATGTGATTTTTTTTTCAGATGTTGTTTCAAGCAAGAGAGGGAAAATGTATTTTCAAGCAGATAGAAGCTGTCTTCTCTGCATAGCAGAGCCTATTTCTTACTTCCTAGGGTTTGGGAAGGTTTAGTGTTTCAGCAGTTGTCAACTCCAATCATCATTGCAAATGACCAGTAATAGAGTTGGGTGGAAGCTGCATTGAACAGCCAGGGGTAGCTTCCTCCGGATTTTACGTGTGAAACTTGATGGTGTAAGTATCTTGCTAGTCCCAAGATTTTCAAATGAGGTTAATATTTCGCCTCTGAGGGTTGTTGTGGTAGGATTAATTAAATTAAGGTGCTGTATAATTTATTAAATCATTTGCGGTGTCAGGATATCTCACCAAGATGTATTTTAAATATTAATAATCAATTATCAAGAAATATTTTGAATCTCAGCTGCTGTAATTAGATCTCCTGCAAGTTGATGCGCCTCATCGGATACATGTAGTGATTTATATCATCCATAGATTTCCTTTGTTGTTGTTGTTGCATCCAGTATACAGCGATAAATCAAAGCAACAAGAAGTTATCTATCAGGAAGAAAACACAGTGTTATACTTTCACTTAGGCATTCAATTCTGAAAGCCTGTTGGTTAAAGCTATGTGAGATGTGTTTTGTTCACCCGATGGAGAACACATTCTCTAAATGAAACAAAAATAAGAGAGATGGTCAGATTAAAAAGTTTTCACTTAGGTTTCTGCTGTTTTTCTTTTCTTTTAAGGTTTGCTGCATTGAGATTTTCATGCTTTTGACTTCAATCTTTCTCCAGCCAATTTTCTGTTCTCCAGGATCACATCTCAGAATGAATTTTCATTTCTTTTGTGGACTATCCTCCCGGGGGAAAACTACCATTTATGCAGATTTTGTCAGCTCTGGGGCTGTTTCAGGACATTAGTTCATTTTAGGTTATCAGGTGTGATTGTGCAAGGGGACTATTTGGGTGAGCCAGTTTGGTCTAGTGGTTAGGGGGCTGGACTCTTATCTGGGAATACTGGGTTTGATTCCGCCCTCCCCCATGAAGCCAGCTGGGTGACCTTGGGCTAGTCACAGCTCTCTTCTGAGCTCTCACAGCTCCACCTACCTCACAGCATGTTCTGTTGTGGGGAGAAGAATAGAAAAGCTCTGTCAGCCACTTTGAGTCCCCTTAAATGGGTGAGAAAAGCGGGGTAGAAAAGCAAACTCTTCTTCTTCTTGTGTGTGGGCAGAGGAACAATTTCCGTTTTTCTGCCACCCAATGTCAGAACTTGTGAGCATTTAGATGGGTGGCACCATTGTCCTCCACTTCCTCCTTGCCTCAACTCACCTCCTTCTTATTTTTATCTTCTCCCCCATTGAGCCTCCTTTCCTTTTATTTTTAAAGGTATAAATCCACAATTCCATAGATTTGCTTCTTGTGCTACTCCAGAGTGACTTAATAATTTCCTCACAAGTGTGGTTGGCTGCACGTCCAGGCACACAAAAGTCAACCGACGCCAGGGTGGCCAGCCCCCCAACTACACAGCTGCATGGATTGGGTATTCCCTGCTTCACCCCTGAATCACAGCCATGACACTCCTGTTCAGGGCTCAACAGACCTTCTGCACTTTGCTCATGCCTCATCCCCACTCCCAGTCACCTCAGAGGGATGTGGTTCTGGGAGCATGACAGAGTGTAGTGTTGGAGCAGTGACCACAGGTGGGTGAGTGCAGAAGGGGCCTGAGATTGGTTGAGAAAAAGCATTGTAGCCTCTGAAGCAAGTTATAAACCAGGAAGGGTGCAATAGAAAGTGCCTAAGAGCAAAGTGGCTAATTCAGCATGAATACTCACTGGTTGTTTCTGCTTTCTATGGTTTTAGTCCTTGGCTTTCACATCTCTGACTTTTAACATCCTTAATCCTAATCATAGTTCACTTGTGTAAGAACTCCCTTTGGTAAGACTTTAGTTCCTTTATGAATAAGCATCTTCTCATCAAGCAGATGTTGTCTCAGCTCCTGACTCAGCTGACTAGTCTACCAGCAAATGGTAATTGTCCCAGGGACTTAGCATCCTACTTCAGATGAAACAGAGAAAGAGAGAGTAAATCTCATGGTGATTCTCCCAATGGCTTCCTATGGATGTTGAAGAACTGAGGGAGCAGAACTGGCCCTTGGGGACTTCACAAGAAAGTAGTTGAGATTTTGTACAGAAGTTCCTAGAACCAGTGTAAGACAGTGCCTTTGATTCCCAACCCGAAGTTACTCCAGCAAGATCCCATGGTTGATGGTATCAGAACCCACTGATAGATTGAGGAGAATCAACAGGAATATATTTGCCCTGCCCTTCTCCTGATGAAGGTTATCATCATCATCATCTTCTTCTTCATTATCATTATCACAACATCAATATTATCATTAGGTCTACTGTCCATCAGGGCAACCATCAATGCAGAAGATCCTAAGTCCAATCACCAGCATCTTTCCAGATGAAAGCAATGGCGGATTCTTTCTATAATGTTGCAGAGAAGATTTCATTGGTGATTCCGTGTAGTCTCTTGGAGTCACACTTGATTCAATTGCACCTTTACCTTTACCTTTCCTGTCCAAAAGCTACACACAGAACATCTGATGTGTCTTTTCTTTACTCTGAAGAGATTGTCAGCCTTAAGTAGTAAGTCTGCTCCTTCCGCTGAGAAAAATCTGAGAGAGCTCAGCTGAGTTTTCTGTCGTTTTGAATTATGCTATTGAACACAACTTTTGGAGCTTGCTGTCTAGAGAGTGGATGAGAACTGTGAACTACAAATCAATAAATGTGGACATTTATAGGGTGTTAGTTTGACATTCCTTGGAGGAGGAAATACATGGACAGTTTAATTCAGCCGTTAGTTGCTTTTTGACCCTTGTGTCTCCTTTCTAGGGTCTCAAGTTTGCACCTCTTCCTTGCTTAATGCTTCCCAGGCCCTTTGGGACATCCAAGCAGTTACATCAACAGGAATGGGAGGGAATGGGATCCTTTCCATGTACCAGACCCTCAGGCCCTGTCTACATGCAAAGAAAAATCCATTAAAAAGCCTCTTTTGCCACGGTGCGTCTGCATGCAGAGCTTTTCTCTGGGCTTCCAGCACCACAAAGGAGGAAAACCTACGGCAGAACCCCCCCCCCCTTTAAACAAGACTACCAGCACGCTTTTTGGTAGTCGTGGGTTTTCCTAGCAACATGTAGACGCTCCATGGCAAAAGAGGTATTGGGGCGGGGATTGCTGGCCAGAGAGATCATCTCTCTCTCACTCACTCCATTTTTTTGCCACTCATCCACAGCCAGCATTCAAGATCTATGAAAACAGTAGGCAGGCATTCCAATCACATAAGATACATTGTAATGAATTGCTTCCACCCACAATTGAAAGTGTTGAGAGTGAATGAGCGCACGATTGTGTGATCGCTGGCTGCAGCCACTGCCTTTGCAGGAAGGGGAGACATTTTGGTGGACAGAGATCTTGAGAATAGCATAATGAACTGCTTCTGCCCGAGCGCTGGCTGCAGCCACTGCCTTTGCAGGCAGGGGAGATGGACAGAGTACTTGTGAACACCGATGGCAGTTTTTCTTTTGGACATGTCGGGGCTTGTCTTCCTGGTTGCGGCCGCGCAGATTGCAGTCCCTCCCCATTCCCGCTGGCACCCTATCAACCAGAGAGGCGGGCGGGGAGAGAAAGATGCGGGCAAAGAAAACATGCTTCCGTGGGGACGGTAGGTGCGTTTTAAATGCACGTTTTGCTGAGCCTCATGGGGATGCTTAATTCGGAATTGAACACACATTTTTAAAGTCTGCTGCAATAGAGGGACAATAGGCCCTGTCCCCATGCAATTGAAAGTCTGCTGGAACTCTTCTTTTGCCTCTGAGTGGCCCCATTCCAGGGAGCTTAGGAAAGTGAGTCACCCGCGATAAAATACGTGCACTTTAAAGAAGAGTTCCAGCGCTCTTTCGGCAATTCGCGGGTTTTGCTCGCTATATCTGCCTTGAGGACGCTCCGTGGCAAAAGGGGCGGGGATTGCTTGCCTGTACACACAGCCAAAAAGCATTCACACATCTGAGAAATGCAGCAGGTTCGCTTCCTTTCCTTTGTAAAAAGAGCCAGAATTGCTCAGAATTGAAACATTGTTATCAAGTGATCTGTGAAAGCCTTAAAAGAGAATGAGCGAAGGATCGCGCTGCTGATGGCTGCAGCCACTGACTTTGCCGGGGCACAAAGCCTTTTCTAACAGAGAACTGAGTGAAAGTAAGTGCTGAAAGTGAATGAATGAGCGATCATCTGCCTTTGCTAGGGGCGGGAAGCCGTTTCAGGAGATGGAGATCTGGCTATTTTTCCTTTTAACAAGAGAGGGGGCGGGGGGGGGGGGGAAGATGCCCGGAAAGAGAAGACGGCTACCATGGGGACGGAAAGTCCGTTTAGATCACGGCTACCATGGGGGCGCTTATTCCGGAAGTGGAGGGGACTTTTAAAGTCAGCTATAAGAGAGTGACGGCAGAGGAAGCCGAGAGGGGCTAATAAGTCTTTTGGGGACAGGGCCAATAGAGAAACAAAAAAGTACCATGGGGACTTCCCTCAGACTCACAACACAGACTAGCCACTTGCTACTGGATGTCACACCATCTAGGCTTTGAGCACACTAGTCATAAAATTTGTGAGCAACTGCACGTGAGACCGTCAAGTCATGGGAATTTAACTTTATGAGGATGTTTGTAGCCCAAGTAACTGCTTCCTGGTGTGCACACATGCAGAAAAGAAGAAGTCAGTCCACATTCCTGTGGAAAATGTAAGTCCTGAATATCTTTTGCTGTTTAGCATCTTCTGGTGTTTTCCTGTTGCGAACTGGATGCATGTAGTTGGAACAAGAGCAATTGTTGCCAGCTGGAGCTCCCATCAGCCTCACCCTCATCCAGCATGCTCATCCAGACCATGCTGAGTGGAACTGATGAGAGCACTATAGGATAGCAAGTGAATGAAGACTCCACAGAAGCACGAGATGTAAAGAGAGCACAAGCTTCTATAGAGCACCATAGGTTGGGTGCATATGGAAATCCAAGGTAGGGACATTCCTTCTCATGTCCAGAACAGGATGGTGGATGTTTATACACCCCACATCTCACCTGTCTCCATCTTCAAAACTGAGAATTCAGCTTTAGAGCTGAGTTACCTGTTTCAAACACAAAAGACCTAGAAATGGTGCCTGCACAAAGTGGGTGTTTTTGCTACCACCATGTGTAGCAGCGAGAGTCACCAAGGGGAGTGGGTCTCCTCTGAATAGTGTCTCCTGTTCTGAGGAAAGGCGCTGCGCATGATGCTTGTAGACCTTCTAGTGCCCCTTTCAGAACAGTCCATAGCGGTGGGAACCTCTGGTGTTTGCACATGAACCCCCCAGGGCTTCCCGAGTTTGCCCACTGCTGGAGATGAAGGTGTTCCCATAGAGGGAGTTTCATTTACCTTTTCTGCTCTCTCTCTGTCTGAATCCTACATAGCCATTGAAGGCAAAGAACCTGTCCTAGATTGCTTAATGGAATGTAGCTGGCACAGAGATGAGAAGTAAAGTAGATATCATAGGAAGAAACTCAAGCGGAGGCAGTTAGGGTAACTATGCTTGAAAACTGTGTGTACTGCATGCTGATGTTCCTCGAGGAGGACAGTCAGAAGACAACCTGCTGTGGTCAAGGGCAGAAACTTGCTACCTTAGAAGAAAATTAAGTGGGAGAGTCAGATCTGTCAACAAGCGCTGCTTATTAACTCTGTCGCACCTTCCTTCATAATGTGTATGTGTGTGTTTGTGTGTGAATGTTCAATTTATTTGTTAAAAGTGGACTGGAGAAGAAACTGATGGACGTTCTGGTAGGGAAAATTGAACAGCTGTGATGCTGCCACAAGTCTCTTTAACTGCTTCCCTCCATCCAGACATCACTTAGGTATTCTGCATTATTTGGATAATCCAGAACCAAGCATGAGTAAACCAGAATAAAAGGTCTGGATGTGCTGAATTATCCAAGTAATAGGGAATAAGTAAGCAATGTCTCGATGAAGCTTATGTGAAGGTGGATGACTGTTTATGCCGGAGAGGCAGGCTGGAAACAGAGAAATTCCTCCCTCCCTCCCTCCCTCCCTCCAGTTAGCCAATTTGGTCTAGTGGTTAAGGAGCTGGACTCTTATCTGGGAATACTGGGTTCGATTCCACCTTCCTCCATGAAGCCAGCTGGGTGACCCTGAGCAAGTCACAGCTCTCTTCTGTACTCTCAAAGCCCCACCTACATCACAGGGTGTTCTGTTGTGGGTAGAAGAATAGAAGGTTTGTCAGCCACTTTGAATCCCCTTAATTGGGTGAGAAAAGTGTGGTAGAAAAGCCAACTTCTTCTTCTTCTTCTTCTTCTCCTCCTCCTCCTCCCTCCCCTCCCTTTGTATACTATTCCCATTTTTGAAAATCTCAGGGTGCATCCCCATGGAAGTCTCTTGCTTCACTTGTGATGCGTGTCCTAAAAGTCCGCATTGTAACTCGCAATAAAGCGTTTCCGTGTGGATTGGGGCAACGCGGATTCAAGACATACGTGCCTGTCCCCATGCAAGCTGCAGCATGAACCCACATCTTTTTCTCCCCACCCACCCTGATAGGAAGCTGGGTTGATGTCACCATTACCCACCCGCCCGCTGCAGCGATGACAGGCAAACAGCTGCAGCAATGACAGGCAACCCCTCAGTTGAACCTCCACGAACACAAAGATCATTCCCTTCCTTGGCCACCACAGATTAGAAGAAGCGCACACATGGGCATGACAGTGAGCACCCCCCACTTGCAACCAGCTCAAAATTTTCTCCCAATTCAAGTCAACTTGTCTCAATCACTTTCAGATCAACCAATCCTGAAGGAGGGAAAAGCCTTTTAATTTCACTACTATTATGTGACTTAACAGTTAACAGATTGCCAGGGTCTGATCACAGCGCACACGGCAGGAACAGAGCAGAGGTGAAACCATGCCCCAATACATGCTAGCCCCTTATTTTGGATGTAGTGCACTTGTTAAGTGGGTTTTTTTAAACACGTATTGTCTCGCATGTAGCCCATATTAGGGCATGGCATGGAGATACTCCCAAGGCAGACTCGGAATAATTTTGGACTATTTTCAGCATGGGGAGGGGCCCTCAAAGTGGTTGACATGGAGTATTAAAAATTTACACTTATACTTAAATTAAACAATCCATTTTATTGCCATTGCAGTGATAAGATTTGGGTTTGTTTGTTTTTTTAATTTAGTCTATTCCACCCCTCCCCATTACATATATAACCTACTGTATGACCTTCAGGTGGACAGTGGTCTAGAAATTATGATTAAACATAGGTAATAACATTTGGTGTCAGAGTGAGAAATAAGAGGCCCGGCTCCTAGGTTTGATTTAGAAGAGGGGAATAGATCACTCCGAGTAGTGTTGTCTACCCAGAAATGGAATCTCTTGTGACAATCCCCATCCTGATTTGAAATAAAATATGCCAAAGTTTTCCTCAGGGATCATGGTTTTGCTAACACAAACTATATAAAGTACGTCTCTGTACAAAATGGCAAAAGGTCCATAAATAAGTTGCCATCCAGAGCGGGATGAGTAATGTGCAACTCTCCTCTTCCCCCAGTTCATCTTCCAGTGGTAGCTGAAGGGTCAAATCAATCTCACGGTCTATGAATAATGGAGAGTTTCCTTGTATTTTATGCCTATAGAAATGGGCCATTTCAAAGCTATCATATGAAAATGGATCATTATGTTTTGAAAGGGAAGCCTGCTACCCTTGGAAAGCCTACATTATCTGCCATGAGTGAATGGTCAACAGTCAATCTGTAGCTTCTTCTTATTTATTGAAAATATTTTCCCTAGCAACCTTTTTGTTGTTTTATTCTGTTTGTAGCTCTGAGGCAAAGCATATTTGCTTGCTTGTTCCATTCGCACCAGAGAAAGAGTAATCAGAGCTCTTGAGAGCTAGGCAGCTCCCCCATTTCTGGTGTTCATCAAGGAACTTTTAAAATATTTTAGACTAAAGTGGGTGTTATCTGGAACTGAAGGCATATTTATATGGAGGACACCAGGTTGCCGTGAGCCAGTTTGGTCTTATAGTTAAAGTGTTGGACTGTTATCTGGTAGACTCTTGGTTTGATTCTTCTGGGTGACCTTGGGCTAGTCACAGCTCTCTTTCTCAACTGTTACAGCCCCACCTACATCACAGGGTGTTTGTTGTGGGAAGAAGAACTGAAGTTTTGTCAGTGGCTTTGAGTCCCCTCAAGGGTGAGAAAAGCCAACTCTTTTTCTACTTCTTAAGTACACCTATTCTAAGGGCCTCCCTTCTGTACATTAGTGGAGGTTCAAGAGGCTGTGTCTGTACCTGATGGAGTGTGATCCAGGTCAGGAGGTTTCTGATCTGCATCGCCAGTAGACCTCAATATTGAAATCTACTTGCATACTAACGGAGGTAAATCAGAATCACAGAGGCATGCAGAAGGTGGACAACTCCATGATTCACTTTACAGAAGGGTACATTTTGATGGTTGCACTGCTGAAATAAATTCCCCAGGACCATCTGGGCCAGGTGTCAAGCTGTTGAGAGCCTTGGAACTGGCATGGAAGCTAGTCAGAAACACCCCGTCGCCATGCAGATGGAGTGTTCTGGTCTCAGAGCAATCTGTCCCAGCTGTGTGTCCACTGGCTGAGTGTGGCATCTGAATAGACCTGCACCTGTCCAGCTGTTAGCCCATTCTGAGCACTCATTAGAGTGATTGAAAGACAGAGTGGTAGGAAGAGCTCTTAGGCATTTTCATGCTACCCTTCCCGTCTGCTGGACGGGAAAAGAGGACGATGACCTAATGTTGCCTAGCGCTCACACTTGAGCGCTCGTCAATTTTACCTGCTCCCTCCCCCGGGTCCCGAGGCCCGGTCCTCTTCTGGGCACCACCGTTTTGGCAGCAGCACCTCTGCGACAACGTGTGTGTCAATGCTGTCGTCCTGACGATGCTGATGCTCTGCGCATGCACAATCGCATCTATGGTCATATGAGGTCCCAGTACACTTCTTCAGGACCTCAAATGACCCCGGAGAGCCGGCAAGAGCGAATGGTCACACCACTGGACGCTTCAGGTACATGATTAGCTAACACTGGTTAATGTGTGGAGCATGATTTCATGCTCCTCACCTAATCAACAATTAGTGCACTTCTGGGGAGGGAGGGCACATTTGTAGGCTGTAACAGCCTACTTGCTGTGTGTATGCTCTTCCCCAGAGGCGCATCAATTATGCATTAGAGCAGTGGTTCTCAACTTTCCTAATGCCGTGACCCCTTAATGGAGTTCCTCATGTTGTGGAGACCCCCCACCACAGAGGTGAAGCAGCTGGGAGGTGGGAGGGAAGGGAGGTGGGAGACTCTTTGCGACCCCTCTGAAAGAGTCATTCGACCCCCAAAGGGGTCCCGACCCCCAGGTTGAGAACCACTGCATTAGAGCCTGTAGTGCAACACTTCTTATCACTATTCAAGCAGATGGCTGCTTTTGTGCCTCTCAGGTGGACCTATGTGATTCGCTACCATCAGCCCTGTAAGACCATTTCCTGTGTCTGATGACCCTCCTGCCAGCCATCAACACTGCAGTCAAGAAATGGAAGTTCCCAGGCTGCAATGTTAGAGCAGCCAGGGGGACTGACAGGTGCATGATCATGCCCCTCTTCAAGAAACATCTCTTCTGCTACGTGACACCTGCTTAAAGCCTTTTAAGTTTTTATATTTTGCTTCTGCATCAGTTTGGGTAAATTTTGGAAAGAGAATAATATTCGCTTTGGCTGCTAATTATTTCCTATACCAAATAAAATACAGAGAAATGTAGAATCTGCTTAATCCCATGAGACTGTGCAAGAAAGGCAGTGATTGCACAGTGACCACATGCTACAGAGCATTCATTCATTCATTCATTCATTCATTCATTCATTCATTCACATTTCTATCGTGCCCTATACTCTGCAGTCTCAAGGAGGGCTATAGCATTTAGGAAAAGACATGTCAAAATAGAGCCACATATAAAAAACAGTATGAAACATCCAAAGAGCATCAGAAGAGGACCAGGTATGCTTTTGGTGGGAGTGAGTGTGTGTCACTGGGGCCTAGCCATACTGCAAATATGACTCAGTTCCACTGCTATTATTTGAATCTGACGAAAAACTGTACTGGAAAGAAACTTTGATGCCAGGGAACTTTGGTTCCCTGTCGTTAAATTTTGCACAGGCTGGGCTACACAGTCAGAGGTGGTAACAGCTATTAGCCTAGATGGCTTTAAGGTAGGGTTAGACAAATTTATGGATGACAGATGTATCAATGGCTACTAGAATGAATGCCCAGGTACATCTTTCAGGCTTGGGGGTGGGGAAGCAGGATGCTTCTAAGGCCACTTGCTGGGATTTGAGAGCAGGAATAGATTTGTCCTTGTCTCTGCTTGAGCATTTGGTGGACCACTGTGTGCGACGGGATGCTGGACTAGATGGGCTGTGGTCTGATCAGCAGGGCTTCTCTTATGTTCTTATGTATATAGCCTTCCACCCTGAGTGGGCTTTTTTTTTTCTACGTGTGCCAAATGGTGCATGTGGGAATTTCCAAATAAATCCTTGGCAGCACCCTCTCCAAATTTGCACCCCTGTACGAAGAGCAGTCTACCCAGATTTAAGAGCAAGTAAAACTACAAAAAGAAGAACCTATTAGAGGAGTAAGAAAGAAAAGCGATCTCCCAGATCAGCCACTGTGCTTCCAGTTTCTTCCCATGAAGGGAAGAAGATGAGTTGTGCTATAGGTGAGTAGATTAAAAGCTGAGTGCTGTACCCGTTGAGTCCATTTGAAGCAAGTGAGCCTTTAAAAAGATTCTAGAAACGTATTTACTCGGGAGATGCTTTAAGAAAAGAGTGCAGAGGGAGAAGAGAGAGCGAACCTCGTCTCTCTGTGCCTGGGAGAGATTTTGAGAAGTGATCTGTCACCTTATGAACATCTTCCCATCAAAGCCCCTTTTTCTGTGCTCATTTTGGTTCGGAGGGACTACCTCCAACATTCAGGCACGCGGCAGTCATTTCAGATCGGGAAATTTGGCAAGCTCCTTTCCCTTGGCTGGACAGGAGAGGCGTGCTTTGATTTTTAAAGAACTGCGCCATAGTGCAAACTCCTTCCGCTGTCGGCTGAAATTGATTGAAATGGATGATCCATGTCCAGCAGGCGTGGACTAGCTCAGGAGACTACAACCGCCTGGCTTCCGAGTGGTAGAGCAGAACCCCTGAGTTTTGTGAAGGTTACCCTGGTAACATGTTTATTGGCATGTGTTATGATGAATGAGGCACTGTGTGCCCTTCCAGATGGGAGGCGACACCCCTCGCTGGTAGATTCGACTTTGCCGTTCTGATAGCTGAAGTTGGGAGAGAGAGAGTGTTGTGGTGTGGCTGTTTCTTTAAAATGAACAGCTGTAGTTGGAGTTAAGGGCCTTTTCTGCATGGGTCCTTAATCTGGATTAAGGGCCAGTGTGGTTCAGGTGTAGGCCTCCATATCTGCACGTTAATGTGGATCATGGAGGCTCTCCTGGTCCGACTCCATCAACATTAAATGGATCCTGATCTGGATTAGGGAGACCCTTGATCCAGATCTCTGGTAATACCATTTAATCAGTACTACTAGAGGGAACAGAACCTGATCTGGAACGCAGGAGGCATGCAGACAGACACTTCCTGTGTTGGTGATTACCAAGGGATATGTGGAGCAAGCTCCACAGACATGGCCAGATCAACACTGTCTCTGAAGATGGCGTTGATCCTACCCACACCTCCCTGTGATACAGATCAGTGGGCTGGACTATTCTGGACCCACTGATCCAGAATTAATGGAAGTAAGTGCAGAGCCGACTTTGCTTGCAGAAGGTTGCAGGCTCAATTTCAAGCTGCAGCCCTGAAGAGGTGCTGCCTATAAGCTGGGAGTTACTATCACAAATAGACTGATGATGTGATTCAGACTGCATCTGGATATTGCTTACTTGATGTTCCAGAATAAAGCACGCCCTAACTTGTTACAGTTGCACTAGAGCAGCTCAGTCTTCAGAGGTATAGTCAGGATAGAATGTCCTGGGGCAAAGAAAGCAAGATGGACCTTTCTTACCATGCAAAGTGACCCCATATTTCCATACTCTGGATGGTTTCCAATGCAGAAGGATCACTTCTAGGGGCATCAAGGTGCCTTAAGATTCTCTCTCAGAAACTGTTCTAGGCCCTATATGGATGGAGGTACTTTCTCTGGGCCTTTATTGAAATGGTGGTGTTACACGTGAAAACAAACCCTTTTCAGCTGGTTGTTCTCCAAGGCAGGAAGAACATGGAGAGGAAAAGTAGTGCTGCTAAAAAGGAATGGAGGGGTGGAGTTCACACTCTCTGGGAAGTGGGGCAAAATCTGCTGGTCAGCTTTGGGTGAAGAAGGAGAGCAAATGCAGCAGCTCATAGCTGCAGATGTACAGGTAATGCCCTAGTTTGACACTTCTGAAGTCCACAATGCTGCATAATGATCAGAATTATCAAGGGGCTGGAACACCTCCCTTGAAAGATGGCGTATAAGAGGCGACCTGACTGATATATACAAAATCATGCAGGGTGTGGAAAAGATGGATAGGGGAAAAAAAATCTTTTCTCTATTGTACAGCACTAGGACCTGGGGACACTCTGTGAAACTGATAGACAGGAGAGTTAGGAGTGACAAAGGGAAGTATTTTTTCACCCAGAGAGTTTTTGGTCTGTGGAATTTACTACTAGAAGAGGTAGTGACAGCAACCAACCTGAGCAGCTTTAAGGAAGGATTAGATAAGTTAATAGGACAGATGTATCAGTGGCTATTAGAATGGATTTCTAGGTACCACCTCTGGCTTGGAGAGATGGGTAAGATGCCTCTAAAGGTCATTTGCAGGGATCTGAGATCAGGTGAAGGTTTTGCCTTGGTCTTCTGTTTGGGAAGCCCAAAATCAATTGGGGGGGGGGCACGTTGGAGGCCCAATCCAGCAGGGCTCCTCTTGTGCTCTTATGTTCAGTAGGCAATCAGTCTTTGAACTGACCCACTCCTAGCAAAAGATACATTTGCTGAACTTGAACCTCAGATAATGCTGACAAACCAGCACACACTTTTTCCAGCTGTTTCAGGCTTTGCCCTGCTTTGCTGCCTGGAGGAAAGATCATCCAAAGGTATCCTTAGACTATGTGAAATAATCCCCAGAAGAGCTGCTTTTGAAGGCTGGGTCCCAAATGTCCCACTTGCTAATGTAGATGTGGTCTCAATTTTCCATCTCATGCAAGATCATTCATGCACAGTGCTTGAACAGTGTAAAAGTGTTTCGAACACTTATGTATGTGAATGAACAGTAGTTCTTCAGAGGCCACGATTGGATGTATTGACTTGCTAATTTGCACAATTGCCTGCCTGATGTTGTATGTGCCTATGGAGCCGTATGCTTTGCAGGGCAGGAAGCTAGAGTATGGAATTGACTATGCCAGCTGGGCTGATGGGAACAACATCCAGGAAACTGAAAGGCATATCTGCACCCCATCTAAGATGTGCTAGATTGTAACCAGCCCACCATCTGGCACTCAAATCTTATGGCTTAAAGGGCTCATTTATTTGTTTGTTTATATCTCACCTTTTCTCCAAAAGCTTCAAGGCAGGACACACCATTGTCTTCTCCTTCATATTATCCTCACACAATCACTGGGAGGTAGAGTGGGGTAGGCTGGGTGGTCATGACTGGACCACGGTGATCTTTCACGGCAGAATGGAATTTAGAACCCAGAAATTCTTTGGCTCCAGCTAGTTGGTCCTCCAGCCAATGGAATAATGCTGGCTCTTTCTTGGATATGTGGATTTTTGTTTCTGTGTTGCAGGGAGTTGTTCCCACATCAGAAAGGTCCATCCCCCCAAGCTGGTTTTATGGAATCTTATATAATGATTAAAAATAGAATTCTGTTGTGTGTAATCACAGTGTGAAGCCAAATCCATTACAAGAACCCTGCTGTTGAGAGATATGGATACTGTAATTTTGCGTGAAGTTATTAGCATCATAAAACCAGAATTTTCAGATGCCAATTTGTTCCAGAATGAGGACCATGCAAGAGCCTAAGAATATATCCATATAAAATAATTGAGAAGAAGCAGGAGAAGAAAGGACTTCCCTCCATCCCCTTTACAATAGGGACTTCCAAAACAATTGATGTCCCCATCATAATTAATGATATTCTCTTCCATCTCCTCTTTTCTGCAAATTAACAAGGAGTGCTTGGGAAGCTCTCACATCTGTTGGTCCATCAAGGATGTCATCTCCACTGTGAAAGATAACTGGCCTGGAATTGGCTTTGATGAATACTGAATAAAACGCAGCCTTAGCACAAGTGGTCCATCCGTCTTCATGTTATGGCAACGTTATTAACATAATCTGGGCATCAGTGCTTAACATGTCAAAAGCATTGAAGGGCCAAGATTTTGTAATTGAATAATCCCATTTTTAAAAAAATTCTGCTAACAATTAATCACATAGATTACAGCGAACATGTGCAAATAAACTTCTGTAGAGTAAGCTTGAGGGAACTGCTGTGCAGATAGGAGAACAGTCAATAAGAGAAGTGAGTGTGAGATGAAGAAGACCAGCAAGGTGATTTTGTTTAATGCATACCATTAACAGAAGGTTATGCTAGGGGTGGTGCAATTCTGGTGATGACAACAGTGCTGGGATTAGTTTGGAACACTGATGGAGTATCTGTGACCCCTGTTGTTATTGTTAGTACATACATTAAGGATGCCTCCAGACAGTGAGAGGAACAAGAATTACTGGAACTGCACAAACATCCATGCAATGAGTGTTTCCAGCATGAAGAATTCCAGGAGCAAGTGCCAGGCAAGATATGTTCTATGGCTGTTCCCACAAGAGAGATATCTCAGGATTTCACCTCTCTGTCCTGGGATTGTGTTGGGTTTGCCATGGATATGTGTGGCAATCCCAGTGTATTGCTGGCATAATCCTAGGGGTTTACACCTTGCTGGGATGCAGCCTTAGTTTCCTGCCTACTAGCAGAAACACTTGGTGTGTGCGTGTGTACATATTTTCAATTTGAACTCCTGATTTTCTCTTTTACTTACCTGCTTACTTGCCCTTAGTATCAAATGAGGAAAAATAGAAAGAGGCCCTAAAGTGGCTTTTGGAACTGGTGGTCAACAGAAGTTCTTGGGCTGTATACATGTTGTGCCTTATTAAATGGCTAAAGAATATAAGAGCATAAGGACATAAGAGGAGCCCTACTGGATTGGGCCACAGACCATCTAGTCCAGCATTCTGTCTCACACAGTGGCCCACCAATTGCTTCTGGGCTTCTCAAGCAGAACATAAGAGGAGATCTCCTAGATTGGACTGCAGCCCTATGTAGTCCAGCATCCTGTTTCACGTAGTGGTCCACCAGTTACTTTTGAGCTTCAAACAGAAGACAAAGGGAAAACCTTCACTTGATCTTAGATCCCTGCAAATGGCCTTTAGAGGCCTCCTGCCTGTCTCTGCAACCCAGAGATGTTACCTAGCTGTCCATTCTAGTAGTGATTGATACACCTGTCCATGGATTTATCCAATCCTTTATTAAAGCCATTCAGACAGGTTGCTGTCACCATCTCTTCTGGTATTACATTCCATAGACTGATGACCCTCTGGGTGAAAAAAAAAAAACCTTTCCCTTGTCTTTCCTAACTCTCTTGCCCATCAGCTTCATAGAGTGTGTGGTGCCCGCGAGGACCCCTCACCCTAAAATCAAGTTATTTTGGCAAAATTACAAAGTGTGGTGAAATTGGGATGTCTATATGTTTTAAAGTGTTGTCAAAGTGTGTTTTTTAGAAATGGTAAGTAGCTTAAGGGAGGGGCTAGTCAAGCTCTGCAGGAGGGAGTGTGAAATAGAATCCTGGCAGAGTCTCAACCAAGCAGGTTGAAGCTAGCCAGCCAGGCCCATATTTAAGGGAGCCTGAGGGAATTGTTAGCATTCTCTGCCTGGGGTTAACTGACCAGAGGGGGTTAACTAGGAGGGAAACGGGCTCTTGGCTAAGGAAGCTGGAAGAAGGGTCCTGAGTCTAATAACACTTGATTTTCATGGTTAAAGAAGCTATATGAAGCTGGGCTAACACACGTTATATGAATTGATGACTTTATGAAATGAACTTTGAGAGTCCATGTGCTTGAGGGGAAAGCAAGGGACAATACAGTTTGCTGAACTGAAGTACAAAGTGTAACACGAAGAAGAAACTGATTGAAGCTTGAATTGTAAACAATAAACTTGTTTTCTTGTTATTTTAAAGAGGCTTCAACTGAGTACTCTGTTTTCAAAGTGAGCCAAGTTAGGCGGGAGTTCTAAACGGATACTGTATCTTTAACCCACTGCTGGTTAGGCAGAGTTGGGAGAGGAGCGTTGGCAAGCAGCTATTGTTACCATAATATCAAGACTTAGAGACAGAAGGAAGAGAGACATTTTAAAAAGGGGAAGTTCTGACTTTGAATCATTATTTTAGGATATAAATACACGCTACCCAAAACAGTAAAGTAACTTAAACTGAAACGTTACAAAAACCGGCCATTACAACTGGTGGCAGCCTTTACATCTGGTGGCAGACGTTACAGAGTGTGACAGAGAAAAGAGTTTTATTCTATCTACCTTTTCCACATTGTGCATGATTTTATTTACTTCAGCCAGGTCACCTCTTGAACGCTGCCTTTCAAGGCTGAAAAGACCTAGACATTGCAACCTGGTTTTGTAAGGGTCCGTTGCTCATTAATAGTGGACCTGAAAGCGATGCTGAAAGAACTGCATTCTGGTGTGAAACCACATGCACAGCATAAGTCACACAAAAGCCCGGAATTCAAAGTCTAGGAGATAATTGGAGTGGTAGCTGAGGTATGACATGTAACTGGCAACATCCAGAGCAGCTGCTAGTGAGGGAAAAGATCTATTTGCAAAGGTCAGAGAAGTGTAAGTCCCAGTCAGACTTAAGCATCCTCCTAGGTGGGAATTATCATTGCAGAAGTGGCAAGAAAGCCTTTGATGTTGATGACATATTTGAAAGGCAGGAGACGTGCAGTGTACATGCAACTAACAACTGAGTCAAAAATGACTCCTTAATTTGTGGGGCTGATTGACAAGAAGATGGCAACAAAAGCTGGGAGGGAAGACAGGATAACAGAGCTCTGTAAATATACGAATTGTACAAAAGACATGAGTGGGCCGGAAAAAGGAAATCATTGTCAATGGCACTCCATTCATGGTCACCAGTCCTGGTGTCCACATCTGGTGTATTCACTGAGCTTTACCTCCTACACAGTTACCATTCTTTCCACAAAGGTTTGTGTGGGAGCGTGACGAGATGAGCAGATATTGGGATGAATGTGCCAGGCTTCTATTAGGGAAAATATGACAAATCTTCGTCCCTTTTTTTTTTTTTTGCCCTATGCAGCTTCTTTAAAAAACAACAACCATAAAAACTACCAATATTCTCCCCACAACCCCCATGTGAATCCCAATATCCTACAAGATGTGTAGCAATGATTCACAAACCTCTGTGAAAAGCTAATAGTAGTGTGCTGGATGTAGTTAGCCTTCTATGCTCATTACAGCATGGATTGCTTGTGCAGCCTTGGTCTTCTTTCTCTCTGCTTCTCTCACAAAGGTTACATTCAATCTCTTTCCTAAATGGGAGTGGGCGGGGGGGGGGAGTGAAATGAAACAAATAGGCTCAGAGGCTCAGAGATACCGCCTTCTAAATGTGAAACAAAGAAAATTAAATCGCGCACATCTGTGTGTGTGTGCATGCTCGCGTGTGCATGCCCGGTGTTTCACACTGTGCAGTCCTCAATAAGGAGAATTGAATTTGCATGGAGGGAAATTGAATTTGCAGTTTCCGCTGGAGGAAGGGTGGGCAGCGATAGCTGTTACTAATTCCTCCTTCTCTCTTTGTGGGATTTTTCTGAAGCCATGGGGGCAGCGTGGTGAAACACACAAAGAGAAAAGGGAGGTATCATTTCCCTCCAAAACAATTGGAAAAAATGAAAAAGAGTATTTTTCTCTTTCTTTTTCTTTCTTTCTTTGCACGCTGGGATGAACTTAACTGCTTTTCTACAAACAGCGTATCACAGCTAATTCTGGAGCCCCCATGAACTGTGCTGGTTCTGTTAGCAAACTTACCTTCCCGTGGAAGTAGTTATGTGCTATAATTGCAGCACTTTAAATGATTTCCTTAAGGGAAAGACACTAATAGGTAATGAGTTTCACTCATCTAAACTAAAGCACACAGTGCCCTGTGCAACAGATGCCATTGAGAATAAGCCTTATTGGCCACGTGATACAAAACTCACCCCTTGTGCTAACTATGTGCAATGATGCCATTCTGAGAAGGGATTTGGGAGGCATTTGATCCCTTAATGTGCTGTGGAGTGGGCTAAGAAGAACTATCATTGCCCATCCCCACCACCCCTCCACATTTCTACTTGCTATGGCAAGAACATTTTCCTGGTATTCATTCTTATTTACTTCTCCTTCCTGTCCATGTTATTTTAATCAAAATTCTGCATTATTGTTATTCTATGTTAAACACACATTTTCTAGAATATGGTTAGAAAGTATTAGATAAAATCATGGGGGGTTGGTGTATTAATGGCTGCTAGAATGGTTGACTAGATGCTACCTGCAGGTTGGAGAGACAGGCAGGATGCCTTTAAAGGCCATTTTCAGGGAGCTGAGAGCAGGTGAAGGTTTTGCCTTTGTCTTCTCCTTAAGATGCCCAGGAGCAATTGGACTAGACAAGCTGTGGCCCAATCCAGCAGGGTGCCTTTTTGTCTTTCTTATGTTCTTAGCATGCCTCCAAGAGCCATATGTAAGGATTTGAGAGCAAGTGACAATTTTATCCAGTAGCAATTGGTGGGCCACTATGTGAGACAGGATGCTGGACTAGATGGGCTGTGGCCTGATCCAGCAGAGCATCAATGGCTACTAGAATGGATGCCTAAGTAAATCTTTCAGGCTGGGGGGGGGGGACAAGCCGAATGCCTCTAGGGCCATTTGTTGGGATTCAAGACCAGGAGAAGGTTTGCCCTTGTCTCTGCTTCAGAAGTCCGTGGGCAGTTGGTGGGCTCACTACCTCCTGTGGCAATTTCTGCATGTTCTCACCTTGGTTGCCAGTCATATGTCTGTCTGCAAAGTGAGAGTGGATTTGATGTGCAGTGGGATGTATAAAACACACATTCCCAGAATTGTCCCAGGCTGGTGAACCTGACCTGTTGCTTATGTGCAGATGTCACACTAGTGGCTGGTCTGATATACCGAGCCAAGATGTCTAGTGCTATTTCCCCAGGCTAAAACTTCCCCAGGCTCTGTAACTGGGCTTGGTTGAGACATCCGTAATGAAGATGGCCCTTGTCATGGGTTACTTGCTGCCAGCAACACTTAGTACGACCAAGGATTGGCCCAGCACAGTATAAGATTAAATGGATCACTGGTATAGTAGGTAAAACTTTCCAGATTAGAACATGTGATGTGAACTGAGTCAACTGCAAAGATGTTTGATGTTCTGCAAGATCAGCATGTGTGTTTTATGCTCTCAAAAGAATAGGGAAATATTATGACAACTTGTATTCTCTGTGATTTTATTTTATTTATTTTTTTGCATATGTGGTCACTGCACACAGAGAGGTGAAAGTCAATCCTACTACACTGCAAATGGATCTTGGCCTCTGCAGTTTAGTGATATTATGAATATTTAAGGAATATTTAGTGCAATGATGCTTCAAGAGTTCCAATAGCTCTTCCAGGTTTTTCAAAGGGGAGAAGGTTACTCCTATCTATCTATCTATCTATCTATCTATCTATCTATCTATCTATCTATCTATCTATCTATCTATCTATCTATCTATCTATCTATCTATCATCTGTTTATTCATTCATTCATTCATTCATTCATTCATTCATTCATTCCACTCTGTATCCTGAGGTCTCACTTCAGATTTTCAGCAATTAAAATGCATGCACTTCAAAATTAAAAGCAATTAAGCATGGTACCCAGGAAGAGGTCTTTTTCTTCAGCTGCACCCACAGATAAAGAACTCTTGTCTTTTAACTACCAAAACGTATAAAATGATGATGCCTGGCACATCTCAGGAAGGAAGCTGTTCCACAGCCTAGGGTTTACCACCAAGACATTTGTGCATGGATTGAATGTTTCGACATTCATACATTGACATTTGTACAAGTACAAATGTTTTGGACATTCACACGGATGTTTTGGACAATCGTATGAACGTTTTGGATATTTGTATCAATAGTTTGGACATTTGTTAAACTGGGGAGGTGCGAAAGTGGCTGCTCCACACATCTGCAATAGATCCATTCAACATGGATCAAGAGCAGATTAAAAGTGGATTTAGGTCAGATTTGACACTTTCAGAGTGCAGATTTGTTACTGGATACGTATCAGATATGTATTCGTTCATATTGGATATGTATCAGATATTCCTACGAATAAATTAATATGAAATAAAATCCTACCACATTCGAAGGGGATCTACTAGGAATGTTTAGTCTAACAAAAAGAAGACTGAGAGGAGACATGATAGCTGTCTACAAATACCTCAAGGGTTGTCACAAGGCAGAGGGATCAGCCCTGTTCTCACTCTCTCAAGGAAGGACTAGAAACAATGGGGTGAAACTGCAGGGGAAAAGATTTAGTTTAGATGTTAGGAAAAAATTTCTAACAGTAAGAGTGATCAACCAGTGGAACAGGCTGCCACGGGAGGTGGTTGGTTCCCCTTCGATGGAGGTCTTCAAGCAGAGACTGGACGGCCATCTGTCTGAGATGGTTTAGGAGATCCTGCCTTGAGCAGGGGGTTGGACTCGATGACCCAGGAGGTCCCCTCCAACTCTACCATTCTATGATTCTATGATTCTATACTTGAACAAATATGGATTTTCTAAAATTTGATTAATTACAAATAGAATATAAAAAACCATTCATGCACATCCCTAGTTTAGGGTGAAGGAGTGTAGTCAATAATAATGGCTTATCTAGTCTGATAGCTACTTACCATCAGCTATGACATATTAAGTTTTGTTTTTTTTAAAAAATAACAGATAATCTGTTGTAATTCATGTCTCATTCCCTGGAGTCAGTTATTTGGTAACACTGAGATTTCTTATAACTCACTCATCTCCTAATGTGCAATTTAATCATGACTAAATTTGACTGGATACTGCATAGTCCCTTGCTTTGGAGCATCTCCTGGTGATGCAATTCTTGTGTTAAAGTTTCTCTTCTAAGAACTTCCGACTGTGCCAGGGACTTCAGTCTTTGGGTCTTTCCAAATTAGCATTTTGTCTTGTTATTGCTGTTTTCCACCTGCTAGTGGGAAACAATGCAACCCATCCTTCTCTAATGTATCTCTTATTTTTTCATTCTGGAGGGGCCCATTACGATAATGTGTGGTATTTTTCTCTTGTGGCTGAGATATAAAGAAGAAGAAGAGTTGGCTTTTGTACTCCACTTTTCTCACCCATTTAAGGGGACTCAAAGCAGCTGGCAAAGCTTTTCTATTCTTCTCCCCACAACACCTTGTGAGGTAGATGGGGCTGTGAGAGCTCAGAAGAGAACTGTGACTAACCCAAGATCACCCAGCTGGCTTCATGAAGAAGTGCGGAATCAAACCTGGTATCCTCAAATAAGAGTCCGGCTCCCTAACCACTAGACCAGACTGGCTCACCTACATAGTGCAGGCTATCTCACACAATGCTGTCCTGAAACAGATTACCTTGCCCACCTTCACTCACTTCAGAGGTCAGGAACGAACTGACCAGGGCTGTTTTGGCCAGGTGTTCAGAAGTGGTGTCCTTCTGGGATGCTGGTGAAATAGTGGCAGGTGTCTCAGTCAGGTTACCCTGGAGCATGATTTGTGTGCCATACCCTCCTGGGCCACTGGTCTAGAATACTAACTGGAGTACGCATGAGCTGCTTATAAGAAATTCACACTTGGACTGGGATGTGACACCATTTTTATGCTGTGGCATGTTCCAACTTCTCACTTGGAGTGGCAAGAATGCTCTAAGGGAGGTGTGGCCCTTGGTAGACCGTTCCAAGAAATTCACTGAGCAAGGGGACATGACCAAGCTATCTACACTCTCAAGAGGTTCCATGAGGACTCCTAGGCAGGTGGACATGGTGAAGCTATCCACCTTCCAGGATGTCCCAAGAGGCCCTCTGGGCAAGACGACATGGCCACTGGACTAACAAGGGGACTGTCAGAGTTGTCGGTTGAGCACACATTATGACCATGATGCCAGTTTAAGAATCCATTGTGCTTTTAAGAACAATAGTGCAGTTTGACCCTTAAGTTGTTCTTGTTTTAAAAAGGCACACATGATAAGTTTTGCCACTGCGATACTCTATGTATTTATGTTTGCTCCTTTTTTTAAATGCTGCATTGTATGTTGATTTATTATTGATATTTTTAGTATTATGAACAACCAGGTGCAGGCTGTTTAATATGGTTTGGGAGTTTGATATATGGTTTTAATTACAGTAAATAAACCTTGAGGCTATTTTGATGACCCCCACAATAATGATTCCTACAGATGTGCACACGGATTGCAAAGTGTGAGCTGTTCTTGGAAATTAGGGCCGTTAGCCTCTGCAGGTTTGCTCCAGTTTCTAGTCTGCAAATAGGACTTTCAAAAGGTGACTGTAGGAGGGCAGCAGAAAACTCATCATTCGTAAGTAGGTGCTTGGCAGTGTTGATCAAGGGTAATTTGTAAGGTAAAGGTTCTGCTGGCAATGGGAACAACAGATTCAGCAATGAAATAAAATCATGCATGGTATAGAAAAGGTGGATAGAGAACATTTATTTTCTCTATCACACAACATTAGAACCAGGGGGCATCTATGAAGCTGATGGGTAGGAGAATCATATCAGATAGGGGGAAATATTTCCTCACCCAGAGGGTCATCGGTTTATGGAATTTGCTGCCAGAAGAGGTGGTAACAGCTACCAATCTAGATGGCTCTAAGGTAGAGTTAGACAAATTTATGGACAACGGATGTATCAATGGCTACTAGAATGAATGCCTAGGTATATTTGGGTGTTTTTCCACTGTCACTAAAAGTACCCATTAAGTACCCATTAATGGGTACGTAATGGCATTTTTGTACCCATTAATGGGTACTTAATGGGTACTTCTAGTGACAGTGGAAAAACACACTTTTTCAGGCTTGGGGGGAAAGCAGGATGCTTCTAAGACCGTTTGCTGGGATTCAAGAGCAGGAAAAGATTTGTCCTTGCCTCTGCTTGAGATGCCCATGTGTGGCGGGACACTGGACTAGATAGTCTGTGGCTTGATCCAGCAGGGCTCCTCTTATGGTGTTATGATTTTCTTTGTGCATGACTGCAACATTTCTCCGGTGGCTGCTTTGAGGGGGTGAAAAATAAAATCAGTAAACACAGAGGTAAGGAGAGAAATGACCATCTGGATTGCTTAATTTCTGTTGGAAGTGTAGGTAAGCTCCCAAAGGTTCATCAATATTTCACATCTCTCAAAAATGGAAATAGCAAATTCATTCTTGCAGGGTGTGTTCACACTTATTCCCTTATCAAGTATGTGGAAATCTCACCAGATTCTTACATGTTCACGCGACTGCCGAAATGCACAAAGGGCCTTTGTCTTGTTCATTTTCCCTATCCTTTCATAGCTGCTGCTGATGGTGGAAGAAGTTCTTTTCTTCCAAGAACACATCACATATACTTCAAATCCTGATTAGGATTACCATGAAGTGGTATGGGGCTTAACCTCCTTTATTTGGGAGCAGTGATCCCAATTCCAGTCAGCTTCAATATGTCTTGTTCATTCTGTGAAGACCATTCATGCTGTTAGCAGCTATGTGAATGACATTTAGATCAAATCAGAATTACTACCAAAGAAGCAGGGATGTGCGTTCTCTGATGTAATAAAAAGAAGTGAAGCAGTTTGCTTATTTTGAAACAACAACAACAACAACAATAATAAAAGTGTCTCATGGGGAAAAATACCCCAAATCTCTATTGCTTGCTGGAGGCAGATAAAGCCAATGAAAAACCCCAGACTCTTTCAGCAGGGCAATAAAAACAAGAATAATCAGTTCAGCAAGGATATATGGTATGAATATGTGGACACTTGGGAGGAGAAAGCTGACAAACGATAGTGCAAAGTATCAAAAATTCCACCTAGCTGGTGGAAAAAATATTTAGAAACTGCAGCCCTAGAAACTTTCTATCTGTCAAAGGAATTCTACTGGAAAATTAATTGGTCAGTCCTACATTCTTCAGGTAGATGTTAGAAGGTTGCTTTGTTTTTCCAAAGAGATCTTAGTTCACTCCTCATCACTCACTATGCATTCACATGCTACACTCTTACAGAGAATATCTAAAGCCATCCAAATCCTCTTGCTTGGGATTCTAAAGGGAGGACCAAATTCCCGTTGTTGTCCCCCAAGGGTAGGAAAGTCCAGAGCATGTAAGAGCAATACTCAGACAGAGCAAACTCCCTGGATGGGAGGTGCTTCTAGAAGTCAGCGCAGGTTGGCATTGACTATATCCCCACAGGTACAGGATCTGAGCCACAGCTCGGAGGGTGTTGGAGTTGGAAACAAAGTGTGGAGCTGTGAGATGGCATTTTGGAGCGCCCATGGATTCTTCAAAATCTCTATGTCAGCCAAATTTTTTCTGCTTCCTTCCAATCTGATGAGCCTCTCTAACAAAAGATGGATTCCTCCAGTAGGTGAATGTCAAGGGAACATTTATTTACCAAGATTTCTGGATCTTGATTTTCTTCAAGAACTGTCGTACCTCCAGCCAGAGAGGTGCGGAGAACAAACACTCACATGCACACAGAGTAGTAGCAGAAGCAACAGTCAGCAATAGCAAAAGTCCAAGTCAAGGTACCTCAGGGGCTCAAGAGTTAAATGCGTGGTCAAAAGAGTTCCAGGGTTGAAGGTCCAACCGTTCAGTAGTCAATCAAGAAGCAAGGTCACAAAGTCCAGGACTGCAGATTTATGAGCATTTGTCTGCAACAAAGCTTATCAGAATGTGCTGCCTTAAATAGGCTAATCAAAGTCATGCCTCCCTCGCTGCAGATGACGGGTGTGGATTCTTTCTAATCTGTGAAGCTGTGTGCGCTCACTCTTTAGATCAGTCAGCGAAGGGTGTCGCCCAGCATCTTCCATCTCTGAACTGTTGTCATCCTGAGCTACAGGCTCACCGGCTGCTTGTGTCAGGCATTTCTCATTTTGTCTGGCCGGGTAGCCTGCCTGAGCTTGGCTGGGCATCACAACTGCTCCTTCATCTTCGGAGGAAGGGGTGCTGACAAGAGGGGGCATGACAAGAACCTCCAGTTACTTTGGGCTGGTTTGCACTTAAATGATAATACCATCCCACTGAACTTAACATGGCATGAACTTTGCACTTCATGAACTTTGCACTTCAAGTTTCGGCCTGGCTGGATTGCCATTACAAAGGCAACTGCAACTTCCAAACCACAACAGGCCGTTGCCGTAACAAGTGCAATGTGGCACACATTTGCCCAGTTGTAGCATCACTGCTGTGCCCCACCCCATCCACATGTAGTGTTTGCACAGTAAGGAAGTGCAAATACAGCATCTGGAAGCTCACTACGCGTTCCTCAGAAGGTCTTGGTGAAGCTGTGGAGGGCTGAGGATGCAAACAACACAAGAGATTTATCAAAATAAAAAGAGAGAGAGAAAAGAGGTCCTCAAAAAATAAAATAGTTATAGAGATTATTGTGGTGGTGCAATTTGCCCATCTCAGCTAAAGCAACAATTGCTAAGCTGATATTGCTAAATTACTAGGCGAAAGGATACATTCTGGGTCACTGTAACTTTCCTAATATCTCTCTCAAGGAAGTCATAACATAAACATACCAATGCACAGTACATGTAAACAATGTACAGCATCCAAGGATGCTGACACAAGCTGTACACATGCATAAGCAATCCCCAGAGACAGACTTCTATTGGTTCCTGAATAACACCATATATGGCATTTCCTATATAGCACTATCCTTGCATGTAGGCTGTTATAACTGGTTATATACTGGTTCTGTCCAGTCCTCTTGCTGTAACCAAATATGGGTTTCCTGAGGGTACTTTTCCATTGTTCAGAGAAAACTGTATAAAAGCCTTGGCATGTGTTAATAAAGGGGGCTTACTTCTTTCACTTGGCAACCATCCTGCGTGTGAGTCCTAATTCGTTACTACAGATTATCTTTTGTAATAAATATTAAAAATGAATTTATATAAAAGGAACAGGTGTACAGTAACACTATCAGGATGGTAGTAAGAACATATCCTGTAAAGGAACTCAACAGCACAATGGTTGATGGGATATTCTAGATAACTTCGCTAGCTGTATCTGCAAACTCTAGCCTAACAAACATTAATGCATGATAATAAGGGGAAGTGAACAGCCAGACGCATGAACAGAGCAAAACTCCCATCTTTGATGAGTAAAAGGATTCCCTTTGGGGGTGGGGGAGAAGAAACTGGCAAGTGGGAAATAATCTAGGAATAGAAATGCTGAACGCTTTGAGGAAACCTCATGAGGAAATATTATGGGGAGGTATGGGAGGGGTTTTGGTAAGAGCTCGAAGCTCCTGATGTTTCTGTTAAATATGCTGTCTTCAAAGCCAGCGTAGATCTCTGGTGGAGGTGACCCTTTCTGAAGGAATTTGGAAGACATTAAAAATAACTCCCAGTCTGCTTTATTTCAGAAGAATCTTATTAAAAGGCACAGGGCTGGCATGGACTGGCAAGAATATTTAAAGTGTCTGTCCCTGTCTAAGCCCAGGTTTGATAGTCAGTTGGCCAATTTGCACTTGGCCCATTAGTTAACACATGGTAAGCTCCCAGACAGAGTGCCCACACCTGAAGGAACCCTTTCTTTACCAAAAATGGCTCCATCTATGGAGGAGATTACCACATGTGCACTATGTGTGGTGTAGATTTAGATGTACTGCACATGCACCAAACTTGCACTAGTGTAGCCCTGGAGCCGTGCAGGAGGGTCCTGTGACAGGTGGTGCATGCATGCTGAGAAGTTGCACCGCGCTGCTTTCTGCACTAGGTACTGTACCCCCCTACACAGCTGGTCACATGATGCCCCTGCACCTCTTCCACCTGGAATAGGTGTGGATGCAGGATGCAGAGCTATACTAGCCCTGCTGCTAGTATAGGTGTGGAGTAGTTTTAACTGTTCCACACCTATATGCAGAGGAGGAACTCTGGTGCACACAGAGCTGTTCCTGGTACAGGAAAGGCTCCATGATGTGCAAATGCAGTGCATGGCAGGTCCCCCTGTTTTTATCACTCATGTAAGTGTGAAAAGAACCCTGTCTCTGTGTTATTTCTTTCTTATTGTTAGACTGAGAGTCCTTAGAATCACCTCTCTTCCTTCTTCATCTCTCTGGCTGCATCCAGATGGGTGCCATAAGGTTCTCCCAAGACGGCATCTTGCACACACTACCCCATCTGGACCCCACCACATCTAGGAATTGTCATAGCTATAGGGCTCTTCTGCAGACATACAGGGTGGTTGCTGGACCCCAGAGTGCTTCCTCTCCCTCCAGAGGAGGGAGGATAAGCATTACCAGCCTGAACCAAAAATGATCAGCTTCGGAGGCATAAGGTGCGGCACATTTGATTGCTGTTCCACTCACTGGAGTACTGGCTAGTGCGTCCTTCCATCAGTTGCTCCACTTGTGGGAATGCACCACTTTGATCTAGTGGTTAGGTAGCCACACTCTTACCGGATTTGATTTTGCCCTCCCCCATGAAGCCAGCTGGGTGACCCTGAGCTAATCACAGATCTCTTCTGAATTCTCACAGCCCCACCCACTTCACAGGTTGTCTGTCGTGGGGAGAAGAACAGAAGGTTTGTCAGCTGCTTTGAGTCCCCTTCAATGGGTGAGAAAATCAGGGTAGAAAAGCCAACTCTTCTTCTTCTTCTTCCTCTTCTTCTTCTTCTTCTCCTTTCCCCCTTGCTTGGCCTATTGGCTCTCCTTTCCAACCATGTATTCCTTGATAAACTATTCATAATTCAATTTGAATTGTAAATCAAGTTTAATCACACATCTGCAGTGTCCTTGGTCCCTCTCCTCTTTTCTTTCACTGCATACTCATCAGGTCTAGCCCCAAAGCAAGTGGGTGTTGGTTTGGGACATGAAGATGGGTTGTTCATGGTGGCTGAGAGTCCCTGAAAGTATCTTTCTCATCCCATTGTCTCTGAAGGCAAAATTGAAAAGGGACAACTACTAAGCAGTATTGTGAGTGAAAGGAAGTCATTTATGCTCAGCTTATTCCATAGGTGCCACAATGGATCCATGCTGCAGGGGTTTATGACATATCTGAATGCAAGAGTCTAAGGCCCCTTCTGCATTGGACCTTATTCTGAATTATATCCCTGAATAGGGACCGGCTGTCTGCATGCTAGTACAGACTATGACAAGACCCATCCAAGGCCTGCTTTAGTCTGCACTAGTATGCAAATGGCAGGTCCCTAATCCAGGATATAACCCAGTGCAGAAAGGGCCTTAGGCTTGCTGGAGTATAGAGGCAGGTTGGTCTTCCAGCCATAGTCCCCCCCTACCCTTCCATTAGAGAATACCTCTACCCTTCAGAATTGAGATGAGATGGATTTCACTTGGGACTCAGGCTGCATCCAGACATTGGTTACTTATTCAGCTATATTTGAATATTCCAGAACAAAGCAAGGATATTCTGGAATATCGATGCTTCACTCCAGAACATCCAACTAGAGTGGAATAAGTAACTGACATCTGGATGCAGCCTTAGCTGAGTATCAATATTTTGGAATCAATGGGCGATTTTGCACTTCACTTCCTGTCTGCTGGATAGGAAAGGAGTGTAATCACCTAATGTTAACTAGTGCTTGCGCTTTTTAGTGCTATGTAACTATGGCCCACGCCCTGCACAATAGGTCACTCACCTGTGGCCGATACCAGGGCTGGTCCTCTTCAGGGCGCCACCATTTTGGTTGTGGTGGCCTCCGCGACTGCGTGTGCATTGGCGCTGTTGCCATGACAGCGCTGACACTCTACGCAAGCGCAGTCATGTCTGTGGTAGTTCGAGGTGCCAGCACGCTAGCACAGCATCTCAGACGACCCCGGAGCACTGGAAAAGGTGTGAGTGCTCACTGCTGGACGCGGCAGGTAAGGTTAGTAAAGGTGTGGAGCACAATTTCATGCTGCACACCTAGTGCATGATGAGGGAACCTCTGGGAAGGCAGGGGGCACCTGGGGGCTGTAATGGCCTCCTCAAGGTGTGGATGCTCTTCTCCAAAAGTTGCCCAATCATGCACCATGGGCTGTAGTGAAAATAGGCCCAATATTTTGCTACAGTGAAGATGGCATGTTGTTAATTGGCACAATTTTTCTTCATCAAATCCGTTTTAAGTAAATGCACTCTAATCCAGAGACAACCACTGACTTCAGATGTATACTATCCATTGCATCACTCTGGCAACTAAGTTTAACATGCCTAATGACGAGTAAGGGAGAGAGAAGTTGAAAGGGGAGCAGCATATTCATGTGCCAGGATGAGTAGAGTGGGCAAAATGAAATTTCTTCCTATTTTTGTGCAGCTGCTAGCACTTTAGGTGCAAACAAAGATCTCCACACTATTGACAAAAGTAAAATGCAAAACCACTTTGGTTATCGGGAGTAATAGGAAAACGATGCCCATCTTTTAAAGAAATTATCTTGCTCAATTGCCTTGCAATGCTGCCATCAACGTTCCACTTAAGGAAGAAAAAATAAAAGAAAAGAAGAATAATTTTTAATGACTCTGCACAGCAAGCACAAACAATCACCCAGTTATTTGAGGAGCATAATTCTCATTTGTGGTTTCTAATTCTGAACGTTCTCCCTCTTTATTTTCCTTTTTAAAAATTAATGCATTTGCCAAAGATTAACAGATAATGGAACATACTGACACCACATTTCCTTCCTGCGCTTGGAAAAATGAAGTGACTTTGTTCCACAAGCAATCTATAGCAAAGAAGCATCTATAAATTATATCTGTTGCTGTAATCCGTAGGCAAACACTGAGAAAATATGTTGATATTCTCTTGCCTGCATCTAAGCAGTGACTCAGGACCCCAGATAATATCTGGGTCCTCCTCTTTGCAACTTGCACTATTTATGTCAGTGAGAAATTTGCTGACATGGCTTCAGTATAGCCAGTGGTATATTTTAAGAGGATCCTACGGCTTTTGGTATCTACTGAGGCTCCAGAATTCAAGGATTGCTGGCTCTCGAAGCCTTCCCTGAACCATTTTTAATTTTAATTTTCCAGAGTGCCCAGAAGGGGAACTATGCTGGGACTTTTATTGCAGATCTGTCATGGAATTGTAACAGTTATCACAGTGCTGCAGAAAGAAAAGGGATTTTGTTTTCACCTGGGAAACGGAATTCAGAAGCTAGCATGTTCTAGACTGACATAAACTGCCTTTCATTCATTTCTCCTTCTGATTGGATTACTGCTTAGTTGACTACAGCAGGAGAGCAGAAGTGTAAATCATTATCTGTATGCTTCCTAATGCATAGTCTTCTCTGGAATCACGAAGAGCTATTCCTCCAGAAAAGCAGCCTGTTACGTTCTACAGTGGCAGGCACGTGCCAGAGCAGCAGAGGCAGCGGCGGGAGAACGAGAGACTGCGTCGCGGCGGCAGCTGACCCTCACTTGGTCCCCGCCGCCACCGCCGCCACCGGAAGGAGGGCAGAAGAACGAGAGACCGCATTGCGGTGGTGGCAGTGGTTGACCCTTGCTTGGTCCCCATTGCTGCTGCCGCCGGAAGGAGGGCGGAAGAATGAGAGACCGCGTGGCAGTGGCGGCTGACCCTCGCTTGGTCCCTGTCGCCACCGCCGCTGGAAGGAGGGAGGGAGGAGGGAGGGGGGTACGCACCACCTTCTTGCCTCGCCTCAGGATGGTCGCCTGGGCGGGGTGGTGGTGGGAGAAAAATATACACTTTCCCAAATGAAGTTTTCAAGCACTTTCAGAATCAGGATCCAACACGATTAAAGTTGAAAGTAATGGGATCAGGCAAATTCGTGTTTGCATCAGGTTCTTTTATTTCGGTTTAGGAAAACGGTTTTAAGCTTGTAATGGGAACGGGGCCCTAGTACCTGAGTCTAGGCACCCAATTTGGCTGTCTAGACTGGTCTATACTTTGTCCAAGGTAGACACCGTCTGCTAGTAGGGGACGGGCCTCCCTTTAGACCTCTGGAACCCTTCCTGGACTGGCTAAGGGCAAATGCAGGAAGACTTTCAAATAGTGAGCTTAAGGTGCTTCTGATTTACTGTTTGGTTGGGCCATGGGCACACAGAAGAAACCCACAGTACAATGTTGTTCTAGGCTTCCAGTAAGCAGTTTATTTCTCCCTATGATGCCATGCTAACCGCATACTCATTGTTTTGTACCATCAAATCAGGGTTGTCTCCTGGTGACTGCACGGATACATTCCTTAGTCTGTGTAGAAGTAGTTTGTCTCATTACCTTCTTCTGGGAAGATGCTGGGTTAGGATTAAACTTGTGACCCTTTGCTTTCCAGACAGCTGCTTTGTCACCGAGCTATAATCGCTATAGTAGAGAGTGTCTGTAATTCACAGTCAGGGTGCTGCATCATAGGAGTTATCTGAGCGGAATCATCTTTCTGCAGACATTTTGCCACCAGGCTGGGTAGGAACATCAGTGTGATTTGCACTGATGATGCTACTTAGCCTGCTAGCGAGATGTCTGCAGAGAGAAGGATCGGCTCAGAGAACTCCTATGGTAGCAGTTACGATCTTTCTGCAATGGAACGTTAGGACTGGCTTATGGTGTCCCAGATATGACCCCAGCTCAGCATTATGAAAGTAGACAGATAAGTCTTGTAAGAACGTATTGCTTGTAATCCTCCCTTTGTTTCTGAGGGATAGAAGTGTGCCATGCAGGTACGTTGACATTTCTTAAAGACTAGAATCAGCAGCTGTGGTTTCTGCTATCATTATTATGACCTTCTGTAAGAGTTTCTGTACATACCTGTTTCAAATATAGAAGCCATGGAGAAAATTACTGTACTTAAAGGAAAGTTATCCTTTTTTCTGAGCAGATTGTTCTCCTAAGAACATAAAAAGTTCCCTGCTGGATTGGGAACTGTAGCTGACCAGCGGCACTAGGAAGCCTGTGAACAGGGGGCACTCTGTGAATCTGATGGGTAGGAGAGTCGGATCAGACAAGGGCCTGATCCAGCAGGGCTTCTGTTATGTTCTTATGTTATTGCAAAACACTGTAGCAGCTACAGGTGAATTGTTGCAGCTTCTGTGTGCGGATGGAGCAAACCAGCAATTTTCTGCTGTCAAAGTGTGAACAGGCCTGTACAGTCTATAAAGGAAATCCCTTCCACTACAATCTGATCAAGCCTCAGCAATGTCTGAGGAAGCCCTGGAGCTGAATTCCTTTCCTTCTCTGTATATAATTTGGGTTGGTTATGCTGTGTGGGTGTTGGGATATACTAAACTTTAGGAAGAAGCATCTTTTCTATCCCCTCCCCAAAAAAAGATGGGAATACAATATGTACAGAATTCTAATTGTGCCACCTTTTGCTCTGTTTGCATGTTTTCTCAGAAGAATGCATTTTTGCTTCCAGCAAGGCATTATTTAACAGAAAAGCTGCTATATCGAATTTGGAAAAGTGGGGCAGACGACAAGGTTAAGATTAATTTTAATGCCTCCTACTTAGAAAGTGTGGGAAAGTTCCAGGGAGTCTGATCACAAATTATACCTCTTGTGATGAAGAAATGTCCCATTTTCCCTTCCTCACCCACCCTGCCAATCTAAGCAAATAGAGCAAATTTGATGCAGGGGCCACCAAATTCCAATTGGTAGCTTGCAGAAATGATGCTGTTGCTTAATATAACCTGGTCCTGGGAAAATCTGAACGGTTGTTGTTCTTCTAGTTGTGTCTATGATTGCTGGGAAACTATTTTGACTCTCTTGTTTATGGATTTTATAAACTGTAAAACATGAATATTGATTTGCACATGTTGGTACAATAGAATTTAAAACCTATATAGCTACACTGTTTTTATTGAATCTTGTTAGTGTGCCGGCATGTACTTCAGCTTGATTTGCCTGCCTGCCTTTGGTTCTCAGACTCTCTCTCCTCCCCAAACAGTATTTCAATATCTTTTTTTCTAAGAAAAAAAAAATTCAATTGTATGTGTCCATCTGTGAAATTTTCAGCAATACTGTTGCAGTTAGCAGTTTAATGCATATCCGTTTCTTTTGTGCATCGATTTGGCTGTACATAGATTCACTCAGTGTTCATATTACCTGCATTATTCCCTCTCATTCTTCAGGCTGGTGATCTAAACGTATAGGGGATGTGGAAGCGTGTTTAATTCTTTGTGCAAGGAAAGAAATGGATTGCCTCTAAGGCTGTGTTCACACCAAAGTTTTAATCCAGCTTCAGTCCACTTCCAGAGTGGAAGAATCATGGGGTGCTTCCACACAAGGGCTTAAAACACATATAAGGACACATACAAGACACATACAGAACACATAAAAACTTACCTTCCGCACAGGAGGCTGGATCCGGGACTCTTCATGCAGCCCCTTGCGCACTCCGGCACACAAGACCTGTACTTAATGGGGTCTCGCTGCCGAAAGATCTGGCCTCTGGGAAGAGCTCAGAAGTTAGGTGCATCATGCTCCTTCACTGTATATGTTCAGGAAGGCAATGAAGATGCAGCTCTTTGCTATGGCCTCTGGCTATATGTGGTATAGTTTCCCTCTTTTAAATGCTGTTACCGACCGTGAGATCTTAGAGTATAGGGCGGGATAAAAATGTAAATGTAATAAATAAATAAAAATAAAAATTGTCTAGGGGTGTTTTTCCACTGTCACTAGAAGTACCCATTAAGTACCCATTAATGGGTACAAAAATGCCATTACATACCCATTAATGGGTACTTAATGGGTACTTTTAGTGACAGTGGAAACACACCCTAGGTCCAATACTGGCAGCAACACAGACATGCCTTCCCTGTACCGTTTCAGGCAAAGCTTGCATCTGCTCCAAATGATACATGTCCTTCCCAGCAATTGGTCTATCTCCCCATCACTGCATCGTCCCATCCGGTGCATGAGGGCATGGCTGAACTACCTCTGTGTTGGGGTTTCAAAGACGATCTTCAGAACATGCATAAGGAATAATGGAAAACAATGCAGCCCAACCTTCGAAGCTTAAGAGAACTTCCAAGATGGGATTGCAGTGTTTTCCTTTGTTCCAGAAACGTCAGTGCCTGAGCTAGAGCAGATTGTGGTAGTACACTAACAGAACTTTTCAAAGAGGTCCACTGCTTAATCCAGGATCAGGAATAGGAATGTGCACGAACGCAATTTTTGGGATTTGATTTGATTCAAATCGATTTGAATGTTTAAAATTTGAATGTATTTACATTTGATTCAAATTGAATAAATTTGAATCTATTTGCATGAATTTTTGATTCGTATTTGAAGATATGAATGTCGACAGCATTCAAATGTGTCTGTGTACATCTATATGCATCCGTACGCATTCGTACACATCCCATTTTTCTCCTGTATGCACCCCATTTTCGTCCCATACATATCTATACAAATATGTATGGATACGAATAAGATGCGTACAGATGCGTGTGTAATGCGTACGTATCCATACACATACGAATGTCTGGATGATTTGTACGAATGATTCGAAAGATTCAAAATTTTGTTCAAATGTTAAAACTGAATTTAGAGTCATTTGATTTGAATTCAAATATTCATGCACGTTCCTAATCAGGAGCCTTTAGTGACAGTTGTGGATCAGAATCGTGTTAGAGCTGTGTGGAAGAAGAAGACTAGCGAGCAACTTGTTCCAGTATACCAGGCCAATGTGGAAAAGCCCTAAGGCGTCATCCAGAGTAGCCTTCTTCCACTTGAGCGCACCCTCAACCCAGAGACTTTCAGTGCTCTGTGGAAATACAGTCAGGACATTTAATCAAGGTTCATCTTGGTGCTGTTCACTTTCTTCCTCTTTGCCTTCAGGGTTTCTTTGCCCTCATTTGTATTTCTTCCCTGTCATTTTAATCCTGTCAACTGAAGGGCCATGTGATAGTGATTCCAGAATGCCAAACCTAGCATTGGAATCTCTGCTGTTACTCTTACCCCACCCCACCCTCCGTATTTGAACTGGGATCTCCTGTACTGTGATTTAAATTTACATTCACTGTTAGAAAACCAGGCATGGTCGTTATTGGAAGAGGGCAACATCAGCCATTATTGGAAGAGGGCAACAATATTCTCTTTGGTAAGCCAGTTTGGTCTAGTGGTTAGGGAGTTGGAGTCTAATCTGGGAATACCGGGTTCGATTCCGTCCTCCCCCATGAAGCCAGCTGGGTGACCTTGGGCTAGTCACAGTGCTCTTCTGAGCTCTCACAGCCCCACCTACCTCACAGGGTGTCTGTTGTGGGGAGAAGAATAGAAAGCTTGTTAGCTGCTTTGAGTCCCCTTAAATGGGTGAGAAAAGTGGGGCAGAAAAGCCAACTCTTCTTCTTCTTCTTCTTCTCCCCTCAAGAGCATCTTAGGCTGTAGTTAGACACAACAAAAAGACATCTCTCTGAGGCATTTTAAAGGAGGCTTTGAGGTGGGATAGTTGACACATCAGTCTGGCCTTCCCCCCCACCAAAACATTCCATGCTAGAAAAGGTGGATTAGAGGAGGTTTGGGAGCACCAATGCCAAACACAAGTACTTCTATGGTGCCCTGTTTATTATGATCTGATAGAGATGTGTGGCCCCCTATTCTCATCCCTTCTCAAATCCACCTTTTCAAGCCTAGAATATTCAGGAGAGGGAGGAAAGGCACACGAACAAGCCCGCCTATGAACCATCTCTAAACTTCCTCAAGAGGGTTTTTTTGTTTTGTTTTGTTTTGTGTGTGAACACAGCCAAAAGCTAAATTCACCAAACTCTCCCAATATCCTGGGGTTTTGTTTTCACTCCCCTCAATCGCTTAGATTGACGCTTGTTAAACCTCCCACAACTAAGCCGAACTCTTCTTCGTGTGAAGGATTCTCAGCCCTCAGAGCACAGATTTCTCTGTCTGCTGCCAAGATGTAGGAACCTTCTGTCTCCAGAAAAGAAGCAAGAATCTATCACATGGCTAGGCCATTTTAAGGATGTAACATTTGTAAGGATGTTCATATAGAGAGTTGGATTTATCTAAACTTTAGTCCACATTTCAGATTTTACACAGGAAACTGCCCCGATCTTGCTGCCTCTAGAAATTTACCATAGTAGAGTTCTTGCCAGTTTCTGTACTGGACCTTGTTCTGGATTAGATCCTGTAATAGAGGTCTGGTACCTCAGACCTATTCACACTTAGGCCAGTAGTGAAGAAGTAGTGAACATCTGGTGAAGAGTATACGCACGTCGACTAGTTGTTGATTAGGTGTGGAGCATGAAATTGTGCGCCACACCTTTACCAACGTTAACTAGAAGCTTATGTGACGTGTCTGGCGTCGTGACTGTTCACTCTGTGTCCGGTTCGCTGCGCTTGGTGTATGGGGAACATGGCGTCCACACAGGCAGAATGGCTTTGCCAGTGCAGATTGATCACTCACCCATGTGGTGATTGATCATTCACCCATCCCCAGGAGTGGCGATCAATTGTAGTATTGTGAGAGGGGTATTCGATCACAGGCTAGCCTGTGATCGAACACGCCCCTCTTGCAACAGCATCTGAGTGGCCAATCACAGTAGCGAGGAGGTGGAACTTCTGGCTCCAGATACATTGGCTTGGGCTGCTAAACGTTTGCATTTCAGGCCAGTAATGGATGCTTCAGGGAAGCTTTTCTCCCAGGAAATGCTAATGGTTCACCTGTACCTAAAGTTTACTGGCCTTGTTTCACACCAGCTTAATCACCTAAGTTCAGAAAGGCCTCTGCAAGCTGGTGCAGACTATAGCAGGCCTCCTG